>CM052814.1:18972-42275 GCA_028533885.1 Nasua narica | reverse complement strand
AGACAATTCTCCAAAAAGACATACAAATGACTAACAGTCACATGAAAAAATGTTCATCATCTTTATCCATCTGAGAGATTCAAATCAAAACCACACTGAGATACCACCTTACACCAGTTAGAATGGTCAAAATCAACAGGACAGTAAACAACAAATGGTGGAGAGGATGTGGAGATAGGGGACCACTCCTTCATTGTTGGTGGGAATGCAGTCACTTTGGAAAACAGTATGGAGATTCCTCAGGAAATTAAATATACAGCTATCCTATGACTCTGCAATTGTACTTCTCGGTGTTTACCCCAAAGAAGCAGATGCAGTGCAAAGAAGGGCCACATGTACCCCAATGTTCATAGCCACATTGGCCACAATAGCCAAACTGTGAAAAGAACCAAGAAGCCCTTCAACAGATGAGTGGATAAGGAATAGTGGTACATCTATACAATGGAATATTACCTCCATCAGAAAGGATGAATATCCAACTTTTGTATCAACATGGACAGGACTACAAGAGATTATGCGGAGTGAAATAAGTCAAGCAGAGAGAATCAATTATCTTATGGTCTCACTTACGTGTGGAGTATAAAGGAAATCATGGAGGGCATTGTGGGAAGGAAGGGAAGGGTGAATTGGGGGGAAATCAGAGAGGGTGATGAACCAGGAGAGACTGTGGACTCTGAGCAACAAACTGAGGGTTTTGGAGGGGAGGGGGTGGGGGGGTGGGCGAGCCTTGTGGTTGATATTGAAAAGGGCACGTATTGCATGGAGCACTGGGTGTGGCGCATGAACAATCAATCATGTAACGCTGAAAAAGTAAATTAAACATATTTGGGGGGTAAAAAAAAGAAAAGAAAAGAAATACTGGGAAAAATTATAAAATAAGTTGAAGTATTTGCCTATGGTGTCAAGCAACATGGTTTAAAGGACCATCATTTTGTTAATGCCATGTCCATTCATTCTTTGAATAAAATAGTAAAGTGATATAAAAGTTATTTCAGTTAGTAGTTTACATGTACTCCAGTTATTGCAGGTGTGAATCTCCAGATCTACTGTGAAATACCTACAGCAGTGTTCTGGGTCCATATGAAGTAATTTATTTTCATTTATTATGTGGTCACTGTCAACTTGCAGAGGAAAAATAGAGCAGGATTTCTTTATGAATTAAAGAAATATGAGTTTGACATCAATGTCAATATAGATATTGAATATCTGCTTCCAAGTCTAAGGTAAAGAGTTGTTTTTTTTAAAAGAGATTTCCCTTTAATCTTGATTGTATGCTGTTTACACAGTATTTGCAAAAGATTTGAACCTACCTCAGTCTTTTAAACTTCACTAGATCTTTTGGGTTTGGCATCAGCACTACTAACAGAATACAGTGGAGAAAAAGGAAAAGAGATGGTTTCATAGCAAAATGGAGAACTAAGACCTGAACCTGAACATGTTAATACGTTACAGAGTAGAACTAAACACTTTCATCGACTGTCTTCACTGATGGTAACTAATATGTGGTAAGACTTCTGCCAAGAATAATTTTTTTTTTAATCCTGACCAACCACTCCTGAGGCTGCTACAACCATCAATATGGCTACAGATATTTGCAGATGATAAATACTTATACTCTTATAATAATTATTTCAGTGTTATACATTATACATAATAGTTAAAATAGAATATAATTTATATATTCCTTGATAAATAAATGGCTAAGTGAAATATATATTTCATATATATATATATATATATATATATATATATATAATTCAACAGCAACATAGATCAATCTGGATGATATTAAGATAAGTGAAATAAGCCAGACACAGAAAAACAAACACTAAAAATTACTATCGTACATGGAATCTAATAGTTAACCTTTAGGAGTACAGAGTAGAATAGCGATTGTCAGTGACTAAAGGGAGGGAGAAATTGGAAGGTGTGGGTTAAATCTGACAGTATGCTGGGCAACTTCTATTGTAGAGAAGATTAATTATAGTTAACAATATTGTATATTTGAAATTTTCTTTTACAGTAAGTTTCACTAGTTGATAATATTCTCACAATTTAAAAAATGCCACGTGAGTTAGTGTACATGATAATTAGTTTTATTGTAGTGATTATTTTAAAGTGCAGTATCTTTTTTCACATTTAAAAATATATTTTATTTTTCAGTATTCCTAAATTCATTGTTTATGCACCACAAGAAGCGCTCTATGCAATACTGCCCTACTTAATACAGAACACCAGGCCAACCCATCCCCCAACACCCTTGCCTACAAATCCCTCAGTTTGATTCTCAGAGTACACAGTATCTCATGCTTCATTTCCTCCTTTGATTTCCCCCAATTCACCCTTTCTTTCTTTCTTCTAATGTCTTCCATGTTACTGCGTGTGCTCCATAAATAAGTGAAACCATATGATAATTGACTTTGTCTGCTTGACTTATTTTGCTTAGCATAATCTCCTCTAGGCCCATCCATGTTGATACAAAGTTGGGCATGCATCCTTTCCGATGGCTGTGTAATATTCCACTGTATATATGGACCATATCTCCTTTATCCATCCATCTGTTGAAGGGCATCTAGGCTATTTCCACAGTTTGACAATTCTGGCAATTGGTGCTATGAACATTAGGGTAGAGACGGCACTTTTTTTTCACTACACCTATATTTTTGTGGTAAAATCCAATAGTACAAATGCAGGGTAATAGAGAAACTCTATTTTTAATTTCTTCAGGAATCCCTGTACTGTTTTCCAAAGTGACTGCACCAACTTGCATTCCCACCAACAATGTGAGAGGGTTACCCTTTCTGCACATCCTCTGCAATACTTGTTGTTTCCTGTCCTGTTAATTTTGGCCATTTTAACTGGTTTAAAGTGGCATCTCTATGTGGTTTCAATTTCAGTTTCCCTGATGACTAATGATAATGAACATTTTTTCAAATATCTGTTAGCCATTTGTATGTCTTCTTTGGAGAAGTATCTGCTCATTCCTTCTGTCAATTTTTTGACGATTATCTGTTTTGGGGTGTTGTGATTGAGGAGTTCTTTTTTTTAAGATTTTATTTACTTATTTGACAGAGGGAGAGAGATCACAAGTAGGCAGAGTGACAGGGAGAGAAGGGGAAGCAGGCTCCCTGTGGAGCAAAGAGCCCAATGCAGGGCTCGATCCCAGGATCCTGAGATTATGTCCTGAGCCAGAGGCATAGGCTTTAACCCACTGACCCACTCATGCACCCCAAGAGTTCTTTATAACTTAGATATATCTAAGATATCAGCCTATTGTCTGTACTGTCATTTGCGACTATCTTCTCCCATTCCATGTGTTGCTTCATTGTTTGTTGACTGTTTCCTTCACTGTGGAGAAGCTTTAATGTACTGATGGATCCTGTTAGCTAGGATCTTGTTGAAATTCTTGGCATCCATATTCATTGGAGTATATTGGTCTGAAATTATTCTTTTTGATTGGGTCTTTGCCTGCTTTGGGGATAGAATAATCCTAGCTTCATATAAAGAGTCTGGAAGTTTTCCTTCTGTTTCCATTTTTCTATCAGCTTCAGGAGAATAGATATATTTTCTTCATTGGATGTTTGATAGAATTCCCCAGGAAATCCGTCTGATTCTGGGCTCTTGTTTTTTGGGAGGTTTTGATTATTGCTTCAATCTTGTTACTAGATATTGGTCTATTCAGGTTGTCCATTTCTATCTGTCTCAATGTTGGAAGTTTATAGGTTTCTAGGAATCCTTCCATTAATCCTAAGTTGCTTGACTTATTGGCATATAGCTGTTGATAATTTTTGACGATTTTTTCTATTTTCTTGGTATCAGTAGTGATCTCTCCCATTCATTCATAATTTTGTTAACTAGGGTCCTCTCTCTTTTCTTTTGGATTAGTTTGGCCAGTGATTTATCCATATTAGCAATTCTTTCAAAGAACTAGTTTCTGGTTTCATTGATGTGCTCTACTGTATTTCTAGTTTCTAACTCATTGATCTCTGTTCGAATCTTGATTATTTCCCTTCTTGTTATGAAGTTGGCTTAATTTGTTGTTGATTATCCAGTTCTTTAAGATATAAAGTGAATATGTATGTTCCAGATTTTTCAATCTTTTTGAGTGAGGCTTGGATGACTATGTATTTCCCACTTAGTACTGCCTTTGCCATATCCCATAGGTTTTGGACCAATGTGTCTTCATTCTCATTGGTTTCCATGAATTGTTTAATTTCTTCCTTGATTTCCTGGTTAATCCATTCTTGAGCAAGAGAGTCTTTAGTTTCCAAGTGTTTGAATTCATTCCAAAGTTTTTTCATTGAGTGGTTGAGTTCCAGTCTCACAGCAATGTGGTCTAAAAATATGCAGGGAACAGTCTCAATCCTTTGGTATTGATTGAGTCCTGATTGGTAACCCAGCAGGTGGTCTATGCTGGAACTCAAAAACAAAGATGAAACCCAGTGAATGGGAGAAGATATTCACAAAAGGCACTACAGAGAAAGGGCTGATATTCAAGACGTAGAAATTACACCTCAAATTCAACACTCAAAAAAACAGATAATCACATAAAAAATGGGCAGAAAACATGAAGAGACACTTCTGCAAAGAAGACGTACAAATGGCTAACAGACACTTGAGAATATGTTCATCATCATTAGCCATCAGGGAAATTCAAATTAAAATTATACTGAGATACAATCTTACACCAGTTAGAATGGCCAAATTTAAGAAGATATTGAACAACAAGTATTGAAGAGGATGTGGAGAATGGGGAACCCTATTTCACTGTTGGTGGGAATGTAAGTTGGTGCAGCCACTTTGGAAAACAGTGTGGAGATTGCTGAAGAAATTAAAAGTAGAGCTACCTTATGACTCTGCAATTTCACTACTGGGTATTTACCCCAAAGATACAGATCCGGTGAAAAGAAGTGCCATATGTACCCCAATGTTCATAGCAGCAATGGCGACAATCACCAAACTGTGGAAAGAGCCAAGAAGCCCTTCAACAGACGAATGGATAAAGAAAATATGCGCATACATACAATGGAATATTACACAGCCATCAGAAAGGATGAATACCCAACTTTTGTATCAACACTTACAGGATTGGAAGAGATTATTCTGAGTGAAATAAGTCAAGCAGATAAAGTCAATTTTCATAATGTTTCACTTACTTGTGGAACATAAAGGATAACATGGAGGACATTAGGAGAAGGAAAGGAATTGTGAGTTGGCGGAAATCAGAGGCAGAGAGGAACCATGAGAGACTGTGGACTCTCATACACAATCTGAGGTTTTTGAAGGGAGTGAGGTGGGGGGATGAGTGAGCCTGGTGGTAGGTATTAAGGAGTGCACATATTGCATGGAACACTGGGTGTTGTTCATAAGCAATGAATCTTGGAACACGGAAAAATAATAAATTAAATGAAAATAAAAATATATATATTATACATTTGCCAGTGCCATAAAATGGACAATATCAAGAGTGATCCATAGTATAAACTATGGACTTTGGTGGATAAGGATGTGTCAATAATGAGTATTTGTTGTTACAAATGTACCATATAGGTACAGGATATTGACAGTGGGTGGCTATTTTAGGGGGGAGCTAGAGTTATGTGTGTGTGTGTGTGTGTGTGTTTGTGTGTGTGCAGCATTTTCACTTTTTTTCTGTGATTCTTAAACTGCTTTAACAACTGTTTATTACTATTTTGATAAAATTATGTAAATGTAACTAGCTGCTATTTTGTGCCATGAAAAGTTGCCAAGGCAACAAGCAAGTTATAATAAATTAAAAGAAGGAGGGTTTTGGCCAAGTTCTTAAGTGTCAGGGTAACAGTAAGAACACTTTTCAGAAAAGTCCTTGATTTCATTTGTAATGTTGGGATAATATATAGTTAGCTACTAAAATTAGGTTTCCTTGTCTCATAATTTCCTTATATACATACTACATACCATATTTGCTTGCTAGAAGCTTTATTTGGAATGCAATTTAAATTTGCAGTTCATTACATAAGTTGAAAAAATAAAAATAAAATTATTTAATTAAAATGAAATACAAAATACCAATGGCATTTTTCAAAGTGCTGTAAAAAAATCTGAAAATATGAATGGAACCAACCTCCCCCAAATCTCCAGGTAATTTTTTTTTTTTTACCCAAAATACTAATGTGCTTTTATTTTCATAGTGTTAGGAGCCCTTTTAAAGGAAGTTAGTATAAGAATGGCAATATTTACTGTTGTATACATTTGAGTGGTTCACAGCTGAGCACTCCTCTTGTGTATTCAGTGACAAATGGCAATCACTTTATCATTTATCTTTTTTTGTTTTGTTTTGTTTTTTCTCCCCAAATATGTTTATTTTAATTTTTCAGTGTTACAAGATTAATTGTTCATACACCACACCCAGTGCTCCATGCAATACGTGCCCTTCTCAATACCCACCACCAGGCTCGCCCACACCCCCACCCCTCCCCTCCAAAACCCTCAGTTTCTTGCTCAGAGTCCACAGTTTCTCCTAGTTCATCACCCCCTCCAATTTTCCCCATTCACCCTTCCCTTCCTTCTCACGATGCCCTCCATGATTTTCTTTATACTCCACACAAAAGTGATACAATAAGATAATTGACTCTCTCCACTTGGCTTATTTCACTCTGCATAAACTCTTCTAGTCCTGTGCATGTTGATACAAAAATTGGATATTCATCCTTTCTGATGGAGGCGTAATATTCCATTGTATAGATGTACCACATCTTGCTTATCCACTCAGAATAAGGATAAAAAAAAGATAGAGAGAAGGAGAAAAAGAGGAAATTCCAGCCAGGATGGGCCCCAAAACTAAGGTTTATAAGGTATGCAAACAAGAACGAACAATCATATAGACCAAAACGAATAAATGACAAGAAGTAGAGGAACCTAGCAGAATGAACCCCAAGAATAAGATTTATGTAATACCAGAACAAAAGCAAATAAGTAGAAACACTGACAGAAGGATAAGATGGGGGGTGGTTATAAATCCTCGCAGGTGAGGAAGGTTATTTCAGGTCCTCCTGGGTTTATAGTTGTATTAAACCTCTCGTTGTAATGTTAAGTAGTTAAAAAAAAAAAAGAAAAAAGAAATGTGAAAGCAAGTGAATACTAAAATAAAATTAAAAAAATAAAGAGAGAGAATAAGAAGGAGAAAACAAAAACAAAAACAACAAAAAAAACTTGTATCTATGAAATATACAGGTTTGAGGGTATTACCAGGAGCTTAATATATTGATATGCCCTGGCGTTGGGGGTTTAAAATTTTATGGGGACCCTGTGGTTACAGTCCTTTTGTTTTTTGGCTGGTCTTCTGGGGGAGGGGCCTGCCGCATTGTTTTCCAGTCAGTCTTGCTTGGGTTGAGTCACCCTGCCCCCTAGTGAAGGGGCTGAGCTCTGTGGAAACTCTTTCTCAGTCTTTTGCTTTCTGAAGGTTTTTGGCCTTTTGTAGCTTTTTCACCTTTTCAGGGTGTCCAAGCAATGAATCTGCCCAGAAGCACACAGACCTCCGAGTTGCTGGAAGCCCGAGTCTCTGCTCCCCTCTGTGTGGTTCAGAACACACACTCCCCTCCATGAAATTTCTGCTCACAACTTAGCCTCTCTGAGGTGGCGCGTGACCCCAGCCGCCTTTCTGCAGATCCCAAGTGAGGACCCGGGATGCCTGAGGCGGGCCACTAAAATTGCGCCCCCAGCCGCCTTTCTGTGTCTCCCAAGTGCGGACCCGGGAGGCCTGTGGCAGGCCGGGAAATTCCGGACCCCAGCAGCCTTTCTGTGGCTCCGCGAGGGGCACCCCGGAGGTTAGGCCGCTTGCCTGTGTTCTCTCTGTGGCTGGCAGGGATTGCTCAGGCTCTGTGGTGGGCTGTGAATGTCACAGTCGGGGGCGCACACAGAGAAAAGCTGTGGCTCATGGACCACCGGAGACTCTCTAAAGGTGCTTGCAGGTGTGCGCCAGGCCCACAGGTTGTTGCAGAGAGCGGAAAGCTACAGGTTCAGGAATCGCGGACTGGATCCCCCACCAGTCTCACTTTGGGGGGCTCCCTCCTGGAAGAGTGGGTCCAAGCGCCGGTGCCTGAGACCACCCCCTTCCACTAGTTACTCCTCAGAAATTTTTCCCTTTTTAAATGTTTTTAAGGGGCTCTACCTTAATGCTGGTCCCCCGCCACTGGGCACTTTCCTTTGGGGTATTACTGTCCTTGGGTAGCTTTTGGTGGCTCCCTCCCCCTTTTGTTTATCCTCCAATATCAGTTCCAGTGTTCCCAGTTTGCTTTTACCTCTGCACTGCTGTCTTCTGCTCTCAGAGAGATCCCAGAGTGAGAAATCTTGCTCCTCAGGGTGATTTCATGGGTGTTCAGCATGTTCTGGTAGATTTCCAGCTCACTTTTGGGGACTGACTGGTTGCTGCAGGATCCCTTACTTCTCTGCCATCTTTCCCACCTCCCAAATCTCCAGGTAATGTTGAAAAGAAAAAAGTTTTGCTTTTTTTTAATAAGATTTCATGCTTATTTTTTAGTGAGTGTATACAGAAATGGGAGAATGGGCAGAGGGGGAGAAAAACACATTCCCTCTGAGGAGGGAGCCCTATGTGGGGTTCAACATGGGCCTCAAGCCTAGGACTCTGAGATCATGACCTCAGTCAAAAACAAGTTAGAACACTTAACTGATGGAAAATCCTAGGTGCTCCATGGATTAATTGACAGTTGTAAAAACAAGTAAAGGAAGGGTGAATTGTAGGAAATCAGAGGGGGAGATGAAATTTGAGAGACTGTGGACTCTGAGAAAAAAATTGACGGTTTTGGAGGAGAGGAAGGTGGAGGGTTGTTGAGCCTGGCAGTGGGTATTGGAGAGGGAACATATTTCATGGAGCACTGGGTGGGGTGCATGAACAATGACTCTGGAAAAACTGGAAAAAAATTAAATTAAAAAAATAAAATAAAAAAGGAAAGAAATTGAAGAATACAAAAAAAGGCAGAAAAACATTCCATGCTCAAGGATCATGAGAATAAACATTGTTAAAATGTCTATACTTCCCAGAGAAATCTATACTTTCAATTCCATCCTGATCAAAATTCCACTGACAGTGTTCAAAGGGCTGGAACAAAAAATCCTAAAATTTGTATGGAACCAGAAAATACATGAAAGTGCTAAGGAAATGTTGAAAAAGAAAAACAAAGCTGGGGGCATAACATTGCCTGATTTCAAGCTTTACTATGAAGCTGTGGTCACTGAGACAGTATGGTATTGGAACAAAAAGAGACATATAGATATGTGGAACAGAATAGAGAGCCCAGATATGGACCTGAAACTCTATGGTCAAATAATATTCGACCAAAGCAGGAAAAAATATCCGGGAGCAGGGGGGAAACAGACTGAGCAAGAAACTGTAGGTTTTGGAGGGAAGGGAGTAGGCAGATGGGATAGTCCAGTGGTAGGTATTGAAGAGGGCAGGTATTGCATGGCACACTTGGTGTGGTACATGAACAATGAATCTTGCAACACTGAAAAAATAAAAGTATTTGGGGGGAAATAAAGTAAAAAGTCTCTTCAATAAATGGCTGGGAAAATTGGACAGCTATGTGTAAAATAATGAAACTTGACCATTCTCTTACACCATACACAAAGATAAACGTGAAATAGATAAAAGAACTCAACATGAGCCAGGAATCTCTCAAAATCCTAAAAGAGAACATGGGCAGCATCCTCTTCAACATCAGCCAAGCAACTTCTTTCAGGAAATGTCATCAACAGCAAAGGAAACAAAAGCAAAAATAAACTTTTGGAGATTCATCAAGAAAAAAAACTTCTGCATAGCAAATGAAACAGTGAACAAAACAAACAGGGAACTCATGAAATGGGAGAAGATATTCGCAAATGACACTAGAGATAAACATCTGATATCTAAGATCTTTAAAGAAATCCTCAAAATCGACACTCAAAAAAAAGGCAATCATGTCAAAAAATGCACAGAAGACATGAACTTACCCTTCTTCAAGGAAGACATGCAAATGGCTAACAGGCACATGAAAAAATATTCATCATTATGAGCCATCAGGGAGATCCAAGTCAAAACGACATTGAGACAACAGCTTACAGAAGTTACAATGGGCAAAATCAACAAGACAATAAACAACAAACGTTGGAGAGGATGTGGAGAAAGGGGTCCATCTTCCACTGTTGGCGGGAATGCAAATTGGTGCAGCATATTTGGAAAACAGTGCAGAGATTCCTGAAGAAATTAAAAATAGAGCTACCTATGACCCTGCGATTGCACTACTGGGTATTTACCTCAAAGATACACATGTTCAAAGATGGGCCACAGGTACAAAAATGTTCATAGCAGCAATGCCCACAATTGCCAAACTGTGGAAAGAGCCAAGATGCCCTTCAACAGATGAGTGGATAAGGAAGATTTGGTACATCTATAGAATGGACTATTATGCCTCCATCAGAAAGGATGAATACCCAACTTTTGTATGAACATGGATGGGACTGGAAGAGATTATGCAGAGTGAAATAAGTCAAGCAGAAAGAGTCAATTATCATATGGTTTCAGTTATATGTGGAATATAAGGAATAACATGGAGGATATTGGATGAAGGAAAGAATGGCAAATTGGGGAAAATTGGATGGGTGATGAACCATGATAGACTTTGGACACTTAGAAAATAACTGACGGTTTTGGAGGGGTCGGGCGTGGGGTTGTGACACTTAAAAAATAAAATAGAAGTATTTGGGAAGAGGAAAGAAGATACGGTCCATATATACAATGGCATATTATGCTTCCATCAGAAAGGATAAATCCCCAACTTTTGTATCAACACGGACAGTACTGGAAGTGATTATGCTGAGTGAAATAAGTCAAGAAGAGAGAGTCAATTATCATAGGGTTTCAAGTACTTGTGGAACATAAGGAAAAACATGGAGGACATTGGGAGAAAGAAGGGAAGTGTGAATAGGGAGAAATCAGAGGGGGATGTGAAACATGAGAGACTGTGGACTCAGAAATAGAGTGTTTTATGGTTGCATGGAGGGTTGGGCGAGTATGTGGTGGGTATTGAGGAAGGCACATATTACATGGAGCACTTGGTGTGGAGCATGAAAAATGAATCTTGTAACACTGAAAATATAAAATTTAATTTAAGAAAACACACTAAATAAGAAAAATAAATCAAACAAATAAGTGGATTGTCATAGGTAAGCATACTGTTACTTGGTTATTTCTAGAAGTTTGCCTTCACATTTTACATACCTACTCTCCACACACACACACACACACACACACACACACCATTGGACTGCAACTTCCTGACAGTGCACAGGAGAGGAATGAGGCACAAACATGTCAGTTGCAAGAGAAAGGGAGCAGGGGTCTACAGTAGAGAAGACTGTCGCCCCTGAACAACTCCCCAGTCCCATATTTATTGGATACAAGATAACAACTAACAAAGGAGCAGAAAATGGCTATACATTAACCATATGCCTTGTATATAAACAATAAGGAATATGAGTTATACACTGATTACAAATCTCATAGATAAGTAAGGAGAGTAGATTATATATGGTCAAGCAGTATAGAACTTATAGTTGAACAAGCACAATTAAGAGGATAGTCTTAATTAATGGTAGGCTGTCTCTGAGGAGGGGAGATAACATAAAAAATAAAGCAGGTGGCATTCCATGCTGAGCGGGTCAGGCTTTCCTATTTTCTCAGCTTCCAAGACTTAAATCATTCTCTCCCCCAGAGACCTGTTGCTAATGCATGTTTTTCTTAAGGTAACATTTAAGCATGCTTGCCAGGCTAATACAATTTCTCAATGTTGTATTTTAAGTAGTACACTTTTTTGAGGAATGGTTACATTGAACTATTTGGGGGTTTTTGTTTTGTTTTGTTGTTTTTTGTTTTTACTTCACTCTTCAGAGACCTGTTGGCATGAAAGATGGTTCTCTATCTCTTCATTTTTAGTGTGGATGTAACTTTAGGTACTAAATGTGTCTCTTATAGACAGCATATGGAAGGTTCCTGTTGTTTTATCCCATCTGCAACCCTGTGCCATTTTATGGGATTATTAGGCCATTCAAATTGAGCGTGATTATTGAAAGATAAGTTCTTATTGACATTATGTTGCCTGTGTAGCCCTTTTTTCTATAGTTTGTAAGTTGCTGGTCTGTCATTCAGGGGTTCTTTCTACTTTTATAGAACCTCCTTTAATATTTCCCGTGGTGTTGACTTGGTGGTCACATACTCATTTAATCCTTGCCGATCTTGGAAGCTCTTTATCTCTCCATCCATCTTGAATGTCAGCCTTGCTGGATAAGGTATTCTTGGCTGCATGTTCTTCTCCTTTAGTGCCCCGAATATAACATGTCAGCCCTTTCTGACTTTCCAGGTTTCTGTGATTATTCTGATTGGTCTTCCTCTGTATGTAAGGAATCTCTTCCCCCTAACTGCCCTCAGTACCTCTTGTCTAAAACTGTAATTTGCGAATTTCCCAATTACTTGACCAGGCGACTTTCTAGACTTGCTGATCTTAGAGGGTTTCCTTTCTGCCTCTAGGACAAGAACACTTGTTCCATTCCCCAGATTAGGGAAATTTTCATTCAGAATTTGTTCACCTATATCTTCTAGGCCTCTGTCCTTCTCCACCTCCTCAAGGATTCAAATAATTCTGACGTTGGAATGATTCATGGCATCATTTATTTCCCTAAGTCTGTTCTCATGGTTTCTAAGCAGTTTGTTCCAGCCCTCCTCCTGATCTTTCTCTCTACCATCTTGTCCTCTAGATTACTAATTCTATCCTCTGTCTCCATTACCCTCGTGGTTAGACTATTTAGATTGGATTGGGTCTCACTGATAACATTTTTAACATCAGCCTACTGGCTCCCAATTCAGTCTTAGAGATTCTATGTCATCATTAATGTTTTTCTCCATAATAGCCATAAACTGGATAATTGTTACCCTTAATTCCCTTTCCAACATACTGTTTATGTCCATAACCTATAGTTCTGAGGGATAGGGCATAGTCTCTGGGTTTTTCCTATGTTGGGTGTTCCTCCTCCTAGTCATTTTGAGGGTAAGTGGTTGAGGGGATGTAGAGCTGAATATATTACTCATTATCCAGGCAAGGTGCAGCCTGGAAGGTTTTGTAGCAATTGGAATTCACCACCAAAAGAAATAGAAAAGATAAAAAGAGAGAGAGGGAGAAAGGAAAAAGAAACCCCAACCAAAATGAACCCCCCCAAAAATGTATAAGGTATTTAAACAAACCTGGACAAACATGAAGACCAACAAAAGTAAATGACAAGAATAAAATAACCTAGTCAGAATGTACCCCAAGAATAAGATTTATATAATACCAGAACAAAAACAAATATACAGTGACACTGACAGAAAGATAAGATGGGAGGGTGGTTATAAATCCTCAATGCGGGTGAGGAAGGTTATCTCAGATCTTCCTGGGTGTATGCTTGTATTAAGCCTCTAGTTGTAATGTTTAGCACTTTAAAAAAATAAATTAAAAGACCAAGAATCATGAGAATAAATTAAAAAAGAAAGAAAGAAAAGCTTGTATGTATGAATTATACAGGTTTTGGGACATCATTGGGAGCTTAATATATTATTTTCCCCTGTTGGTGGGGTTTAACAGTTTTATGGGTCCCTGTCATTATTTTCCTCTTGCTTTTGGCTTGTCATTGGGGGAATGGCCTGCCACTTTGTTTTCTAGTCAATCTTGTTTGGGTTGAGTGGTGCTGCCTGCTATCAATGATCTGGGATCTGTGGAAACCAGTTTTTCAGGCTTTTGCTTTCTGGAGGTTTTTGTTCTTTTGTGGCTTTTTGTGGCTTTTCCGAGGGTTCAAGCAAAGAATGCGCCTGTACCCAGACCTCTGCCTCAGAGAAAAGCCTCAGTCTGCTCCCCTCTGGGTCTTCCAGAATACACAGACTCCCCCTATGAAAACTCTCCTGCACACATCTGCCTCCCACAGGTGGTGTGCTCCCCAACCCCATTTCAGTGGCCCTGCAAGGCTCCTGCTTACCTCTGCACCCCTGTGCCACTAAAGACCCAACCAATATTGGTCTGGGAAGCTCACTTCTGGTGGTTGCTGTTGACAGGACTGCTCTCTGGGCTCTCTCTGCTGGGTGTACTCAGATTCCTGCCAGAGAGCAGGCCATGTTGTTTCAGGTGTGGGCTGGTTGTGCCCAAACCCTGGGGCAGGAAGTGGATGGCCCAGGTCCTAAAGACAGCCAGCTAGGGCTTACACCAGGCTCTCTTAGTGCTTCTGGGAGTGCACTGAGCCCACGTGATGGTGCATGCAGACAAGACGCAGGCTCTAGGACCACACCAGAGTTTCTAAGGCACCTACTGGAGTGCACCAAGCCCACAATGTGGTGCAAACACAGGAAAGCTGCAGGCTCATGGACCATGGACCGCACTCCCCGCTGGTCTCTCTTTAACATGGGTGGTCACCTGTAGTGGTGTCCTTCCTGGGAACATTGGCTTAGGCCCATGCCCATGACCACTCAATTCCACTAGTTGCTCCTTAAGATCTTTTGCTCTTTTTGAGTGTTTTTAACCAGGCTGTAAATTAATTCTGGTCCCCAACCACAAGGGCACTTTTGTTTGGCATATTATTTTCCTTGAGTCGCTTCTGGTGCTTCCCTCCCCCTTCTGTTTATCCTCAGATATAGGTCCAACTGTTTCCACTCTGATTTACCTCTCCACTGCTGCCTTCTGCTCTTGTAGAAATCCAGAAGTGAATAATCTTACTTCTCAGGCTGATTTCATGGGTGTTCAGCATGTTCTGTTAGATATCCAGCTCACTTTATGGGACCGGTTTGGAACAGGGTCTCCTACTTCTCTGCCATCTTGCCCAGGTATTTCAATTCCTTATTATATGTGTCTCAGTATCACCTTCTTTATATCTGCTCTACTTTAAATTCCTTGAACTTTATGGATCTCCATGTTTACTTCACACCTTTCCTGCACCAGATTTTAGAAGATTTATTTTTGTGGTTTTCTGTATGGGTGTGTGTTTTCCTTAGATAGTTGTTTAGTTTAGTTTAGTTTAGTTTACCTTATTTTTTTTTTTTTAGCATCTGAGATAGAGTTTAGTGATTTCTCTAATGCATACAGTGGTCATTACATCAAGTGGTATTCTTAATGTTCATCATCCAGATACCCTATCCTCCCATCATCCTCCCCTCCTATGCTAAGCAAAGTTAAATAAAAATCGGAGAAAGACAATTATCATATAATCTCACTCATTTATGTAATTTAAGAAACAAGACAGAACATCATAAGGGAAGTAAAGGAAAAATAAAATAAGATGAAATCAGAGAGGGAGCCAAACCACTGTAGATTCTAAACTCTAGGAAACAAATGTTTGTTTGGCTTTATTTTTCTTATTCCTTAAGTAAGTTTTCTGCTACCTTTCCTTTTCAACTCTTTCTGGGGTTTTCATGAAGCATGTGTAGGATTAATTATGGGAAACCATAATCTCTGTAGTCTTTTTAAAAAATTCTTTTTTAGTCTATTTTCCTTTTTTAAGATTTTATTTATTTATTTTACAGAGAGATAGAAAGAGATTACAAGTAAGGAGAGAGGCAGACAGAGGGAGAGAGAAGCAGACTATCCACTGAGCAGAGAGCCTGATGGGGGCCTTGATCACTGGACCCTGGAATCATGACCTGAGCTGAAAGCAGCTGCAGAACCAAATAAGCCACCGAGGAACCCCTAATCTATTTTCCTTTTATTCTTCTGATTGGATTACTTCAAATAATCTATCTTTGAGTTCACTGACTCCTTCTTGTGCTTGATCAAGTCTGTTCAGATTTTACTAATTTTTTTTCAGTCCAGTTATTGAGTTCTTCAGTTCTAGAATTTCCATTTGGCTCTTTTTTAATGGTTTTATTGTCTCCCCCCCCCAAATATGTTTATTTTATTTTTTCAGTGTTACAAGAACGACTGTTCATGCACCACACCCCGTGCTCCATGCAATATGTGCCCTTCACGATACCCACCACCAGGCTTGCCCAACCTCCCACCCCCCCAAACCCTCAGTTGGTTGCTCAAAGACCACAGTCTCTCCTGGTTCAACGCTCCATCCGATTTCCCCCCATTCACCTTTCCCTTCCTTCTCTCAATGCCCTCCATGGTTTCCGTTATACTCCACACGTAAGTGAAACCATAAGATAATTGACTCTCTCTGCTTGACTTATTTCACTCTGCATAATCTCTTCTAGTCCCGTCCATGTTGATACAAAAGTTGGATATTCATCCTTTATGATGGAGGCATAATATTCCATTGTATAGATGTACCATATCTTCGTTATCCATTCATCTGTTGAAGGGCATTTTGGTTCTTTCCATGGTTTGGTGATTGTGGCCATTGCTGCTATGAACATTGAGGTACATGTGGTCCTTATTTGTACTGCATCTGCTTCTTTGGGGCAAATACCCATTAGTGCAATTTCACAGTCATAGGGTAGCTCTATTTTTAATTTCCTGAGGAATCTCCATACTGTTTTCCAAAGTGGCTGACACCAACTTGCATTCGCAGCAACGGTGTAAGAGGATTCCCGGATTCCCCTTCCTCCACATCCTCTCCAACAATTGTTTTTTACTGTTTTGTTGATTTTGGCCATTCTAACCAGTGTAAGGTGGTATCTAAGTGTGTTTTTTTTTAAGATTTTATTTAATTATTTGGCAGAGAGAGAGAGCGAGAAATCACAAGTAGGCAGAGAAGCAGGCAGAGAGAGAGGAGGAAGCAGGCTCTCCGCCGAGCAGAGACCTGACGCGTGGCTCGATTCCAGGACCCTGAGATCATGACCTGAGCTGAAGGCACAGGCTTCAACCCACTGAGCCACCCAGGTGCCCCTCTCAGTGTGATTTTGATTTGAATCTCTCAGATGGCTAAAGATGATGAACATTTTTTCATGTGTCTGTTAGTCATTTGTATGTCTTCTTTGGAGAAGTGTCTGTTCATGTCTTCTGTCCATTTTTTGACATGGTTATCTGTTTTGTGAGTGTTGAGTTTGAGGAGTATTTATAAATCTTAGATATCAGACCTTTGTCTATAGTGTCATTTGTAAATATCTTCTACCATTCTGTTGGTTGCCTGTTTGTTTTGTTGATGGTTTCCTTCGCTGTGCAGAAGCTTGTTATCTTGGTGAAATCCCAGAAGTTCATTTTCACTTTTGTTTCCTTTGCCTTTGGAGACATGTCCTGAAAGGAGTTGCTGTGGCTGATTTTGAACAGGTTACTGCCTATGTTCTTCTCAAGGTTTTTGATATATTCCTGGCTCACTTCAAGGTCTTTTATCCATTTCAAATTTTTCTTCATCTATGGTGTAACAGAATGATCAAGCTTCATTCTTCTACCTAGAACTGTCCAGTTTTCCTAGCACCATTTTTTGTAGAGACTGTCTATCTTCCACAGGATATTTTCTCCTGTCTTGTCAAAGATTATTTGACCATAGATTGAGGGTCCATATCTGGGCCGTCTATTCTGTTCCACTGGTCTATGTGTCTGTTTCTGTACCAGTACCACGCTGTCTTGGTGATAACAACTTTGTAGTAAAACTTGAAATCAGGCAATGTGATGCCCCCAGCTCTGTTTTTCTTTTTCAACATTCCCTTAGAATTTCGAGGTCTTTTATGGTCCATACAAATTTTAATATCGTTCATTCCAGCCCTTTGGAAAAAAACCATTGGAATTTTGATTGGGATGGCATTCCCAGATTGCTCTGGGAAGTATAGACATTTTTTTTAAAGATTTTTATTTATCTATTTGACAGAGAAAGAGAGATTACAAGTAGGCAGAGAGGCAGGCAGAGAGAGAGGGGAAAGCAGGCTCCCTGCTGAGCAGAGAGCCCAATGGGGGGCTCAATCTCAGGATCCTGAGATCATGACCTGAGCCGAAAGCAGTGGCTTTACCCACTGAGTAACCCAGACGCCCAAGTATAGACATTTTAACAATGTTTATTCTTCCGATCCATGAGCACAGAATGCTTTTCCACCTTTTTGTGTCTTCAATTTCTTTCATGAGCATTCTGTAGTTCTTTGGGTATAGATCCTTTACCTCTTTGTTTAGGTTTATTCCCAGGTATCTTATGGTTTTTGGTGCTCTAGTAAATGGAATCGATTCTCTAATTTCCCTTTCCAAATTTTCATTGTTAGTGTATAGGAAAGCAATTAATTTTTGTGCATTGATTTTGTATCTTGAAACATTTCTGAATTGGTGTATGAGTTCTTGTGTCTTGGGGGTGGATTCTTTTGGGTATTCCATATAAAGTATCATGTCATCTTTGAAGAGAGAGAGCTTCATTTCTTCATTGCCAATTTGAATACATTTTATTTCTTTCTGTTGTTTGATTGCTGTTGTTAGGACTTCTAATACTATGTTGAAGAAGAGTGGTGAGAGTGGGCATTTTCGTCGTGTTCCTGATCTCAAAGGGAAGGCTGTCAGCTTTTCCCCATTCAGAATATTTACTGTGGGCTTTTCAGAGATACATTTTATGATGTTGAGGAATGCTCCTACTATCCCTATACTTTGAAGAGTTTTAATATGGAACAGATGCTGAATTTTGTCAAATGCTTTTTCTGCAATAATTGATAGGACCATGTGGTTCTTCTCTCTTCTTTTATTGATTTGTTTTGTCGCATGGATTGATTTGCGAATGTTGAACCACCTTTGCATCCTAGGGATAAATCCCACCTGGTCATGATGAATAATCTTTTTAATGTGCTGTTGGATCCTATAAGCCTGGATCTTGTTGAGAATCTTGGCATCCGTATTCATGAGGGATATTGGTCTGAAATTCTCCTTTTGGATGGGGTCTTTGCCTGGTTTGAGATCAGGGTAATGTTGGCTTCATAGAAAGAGTCTGGAAGTTTTCTTTCTGTTTCTATTTTTTGATACATTCTCTTGAGAATAGGTATTATTTCTTCCTTGAATGTTTGGTAGAATTCCCCAGGGAATCCATTAGATCCTGGACTCTTGTTTTTTGGGAGCTTTTTGATTACTGCTTCAATCTCATTACTAGATATTGGTCTATATTCAGTTCGGCAATTTCTTCCTGTTTCAGTCTTGGAAGATTATGGGTTTTCAAGTTGCATCCATTTCTTCTAGTTTGTTTAACTTATTGGCATATAGCTGTTGTTAATAATTTTTGATGATTTTTTCTATTTCCTTTGGATTAGTCATGATCTCCCCCATTTCATTCATAATTTTGTTAATTAAGGTCCTCTCTCTTTTCTTCTGGATGAGTTTGGCCAGTGGCTTATCGATCTTATTGAATCTTTCAAAAAAAGAACTTCTGGATTCATTGATGCATTCTACTGTTTCTTTAGGTTCTAATTCATTGATCTATGTTATAATCTTGATTATTTCCCTTCCTGTGCTTTTGGTTGGCTTGATTTGTTGTTCATTTTCCAGTCTTTAAGGAGGAAAGAGAGCTGGTGTATTTAGGAATTTTCAAGTTTTTTTGAGTGACGCTTGGATGCCTATGTATTTACCCCCTTTGATCGCCTTTGTCCTGCCCATAGGTTTTGGATAGATGTGTCTTCATTCTCATTGGTCTCCATGAATTGTTTAAGTTCATCTTTGATTTCCTGGTTGATCCCAGCATTGTTGAACATGTTAGACTTATCCTCCAAGTGTTTGAGTTCCTTCCAAACTTTTTCTTGTGGTTGAGTTCCAGTTCAAAAGCATTGTGGTCTGAGAAAATGCAGGGAATCATCTCAATCTTTTGCTATCAGTTGAGACCTGATATGTGGCCCAGTATGTGGTGTATTCTAGAGAAAGTTCCAGGTGCACTTCAGAAGAATGAATATTCTGTTGTTTTAGGGTGGAATGTTCTGTATATATCTATGAGGTCCACGTGGTCAAAAGTGTCATTCAAAGATCTTGTTTCTTTATTGATTTTCTGTTTAAATTTCTGTCTGTTACTGAGAGTGGTATGTTAAGATCTCCTATTATTAATGTATTCCTATCAATATGACTCTATTTTGATTAACAGTTGGCTTATGTTGTTGGGTGCTCCTGTATTGGGGGCATAAATGAAATGTTTACAATTGTTAGATCTTCTTGGAGGGTAGACCCTTTAAGAATAATGTAGTGTCCTTCTGTATGTCTGACTATAGTCTTTAAAATCTAATTTATCTGAGATGAGAATCACTACCCCAGCTTTATTTTGAGGTCCATTGGCATGAAAGATGTTTCTCCATCATTTCACTTTCAGGCTGGATGTATTTTTGGTTCTAAATGTGTCTCTTATAGACAGCATATGGACGGGTCCTGTTGATTATCCATTCTACAAACCTGTGCCATTTTATGAGAGGATTTAGGCCGTTCACGTTGAGAGTGATTACTGAAAGACAAGTGTTTATTGACATCATGTTGCCTGTGAATCCTTGTTTCTATAGATGGCAAGGTTCTGTTCTAAGTCACTCATGTGTTCTTTCTACTTTTACAGAACCCCCTTTAATATTTCCTTGAGTGCCTGCTTGGTGGTCACATACTCTTTTAATCCTTGCTGGTCTTGGAAGTTCTTTATCTCTCCAACCAGTTCGAGTGCCAGCCTTGCTAGCTAAAGTATTCTTGGCTGCATGTTCTTCCCGTTTAGTGCCCTGAATATATCATGCCAGCTCTTTCTTGCTTGCCAGGTTTCTTTGGACAGGTCTGATTTTATTATGATGGGCTTTACTCCGAATGTAAGGAATCTCTTCCCCCTAACTGTCCTAAGGACCTCCTGTCTCAAATAATAATTTGCACATTTTAAGATTATGTGTCTGGGTGTTTTTCTAGACTCATTGATCCTGGCACAGATGCTTTCCCTTTCTAGGACATGAACACTTGTTCCATTCCCCAGATTGGGGAAATTTTCATGCAGAATCTGGTCAGCTATACCTTCTAGTCTTCTGTCTTTCTCTACCCCCTCTGGGATTTCAAGGATTCTGATGTTGCATCGTTTCATGTTATTTATTTCCCTAACTCTTTTCTTATGATTCCTGAGCAGTTTGTTCCAGCTTTCCTCCTGATCTTTCTTCTCAACCATTTTATGCTCTAGGTCAATAATTCTATCCTCTGTCTCCATAACTCTAGCTGTTAGACAATTTAGATTGCATTGGATCTCATTAATAGTGCTTCTTACATCTGATATGCTGGATCTCATTTCTGCCCTTAGAGATTCTATGTTTTTCTCCATCCTAGCCATTGCCTGGATAATTGTCACCCTGAATTCCCTTTCTGACATACCGTTTATGTCCATGTCCAATAGTTCTGGGGGAGAGGGTGCAGTCTTTGGGTTTTTCCTCTGCTGGGTTTTCCTCTTCCTAGTCATTTTGAAGAGAAGTGGATGAGAGCATGTATAGCTGGATATATCACGCACATTCCAGGCAGGGTGCACCCTGGAGGTCTTTGGAGCAATTGGGATTCACCACCAAAAAGAAAGAATAAGGATAAAAAAAGATAGAGTATGAGAAAGCGAGGAATCCCAGCCAGAATGGGCTCCAAAAATAATATTTATAAGGTATGTAAACACACACGAACAAACATATAGACTAACAGAAATAAATGACAAGAAACAAAAGAACCTAGGATAATGAACCCCAAGAATAAGAATTATATAATACCAGAATAAAAGCAAATATGTAGAAACAATGACAGAAGGATAAGATGGGAGGGTGCTTATAACTCCTCGCAGGTGAGGAAGGTTATTTCAGGTCCTCCATGGTTTATAGTTGTATTAAGCCTATGGTTGTAATGTTAAGTAGTTTCAAAACAAAACAAACAAACAAAAAAAAAACAAGAAATGTGAAAGCAAGTGAATATTAAAAAAAAGTGATAAAGAGAGAATAAGAAAGAGAAAAAAAAAACTTGTATCAATGAAATATACAATTTTGAGGGTATTACCAGGAGCTTAATATATTTATTTTTCCTGGTGTTGGGGGTTTAAAATTTTATGGGGACTCTGTGATTATAGTCCTTTTGGTTTTTGGCTGGGTTTCTTAGAGAGGGGCCTGACACATTGATTTCCAGTCAGTCTTGCTTGTGTTGAGTCACCCTGCCCCCCAGTCAAGGGGCTGAGCTCTCTGGAAACCAGTTTCTCAGTCTTTTGCCCTCTGAAAATTTTTGGCCTTTTGTAGCTTTTTCACCTTTTCAGACATTCCTAGCAGGGAATCAGCCCTTAGCCTTTCTAAGGTGGCCTGTGATCGCAGCTGCCTTTCTTTGGCTTTGCAAGTGCAGACCCTGCAGATAGGCCGCTTGCCTGTTGTCTCTCCAGGGCTGGCCAGGATCCCCCACCACCTGCAGTGGGCCTTCAATGTGGCGATCCCAGCTGGCTTTCTGTGAATCTGCAAGTGAGGACCTGGGAGATAGGCCGCCTGCCTGGATTTTATTCTCTCCGTGGTCTCCTGGGATTGCTCAGACCCTGCGCATGCGAATGTCGAGGTCCCTGGTGCAGACAGAGAAAACCTGCTGCTCCTGGACCACAGCAGACCCTCTGAAGGAACTTGCAGGTGCGTACCAGGCCCACAGAATGTTGCAGAGAGTGGGAAAACTGCAGGTTCAGGAACAAGGACTGATCCACCCACCAATCTTACTTTGAGTCGCTCCTTCCTGGGAGCATAAGCCCATCCCAGGCACCACGACTACCCTCTTCCACTTGTTGCTCCTTAGAAACTTTTGTTCTTTTTAAGTGTTTTTAATGGACTCAATGTTAATGCTGGTCCCCACCAGGCACATTCATTTGGGGTATTACTGTCCTTAGATCACTTCTGTGGCTCCCTCAGACTTTTCTTTATCCTCCGATATCCTTTTGAACGTTTCCACTTTGCATTTTTTTCTCCCCAAATGTGTTTATTTTAATTTTTCAATGTTACAAGATTGATAGTTCATGCACCAAACCCACTGCTCCATGCAATACGTGCCCTTCTCGATACCCACCCCAGGCTCAAACCCGCACCCCCTCCCCTCCAACACCCTCAGTTTGTTGCTCAGAGTCCACAGTCTCTCCTGGTTCATCGCCCCTCCGATTTCCCCCATTCACCCTTTCCTTCCTTCTCACAATGCCCTCCAAGATTTTCTTTATACTCCACGCTTAAGTGAGACCATAAGATAATTGACTCTCTCCGCTTGACTTATTTCACTCTGGATAATCTCTTCTAGTCCTGTCCATGTTGATATAATAGTTGGATATTCATCCTTTCTGATGGAGGCATAATATTCCATTGTATAGATGTACCACGTCTTCCTTATCCATTCATCTGTTGAAGGGCATTTTGGTTCTTTCCACAGTTTGGC
>CM052814.1:0-18472 GCA_028533885.1 Nasua narica | reverse complement strand
TTCCCCCCATTTGCCCTTCCCTTCCTTCTCATGATGCCCTCCATGATTTTCTTTGTACTCCACACGTAAGTGAGACCATAAGATATTTGCCTCTCTCCGCTTGACTTATTTCACTCTGCATAATCTCTTGTAATCCTGTCCATGTTGATACAAAAGTTGGATATTCATCCTTTCTGATGGAGGCATAATATTCCATTGTATAGATGTGCCACATCTTCCTTATCCATTTGTCTGTTGAAGGGCATTTTGGTTCTTTCCACAGTTTGGCGATTGTGGCCATTGCGGCTATGAACATTGGGGTACATGTGGCCCTTCTTTGTACTACATCAGCTTCTTTGGGGTAAACACCGAGTAGTGCAATTGCAGGGTCATAAAGTCTATTTATAGATAAAGTATTCTTGGCTGCATGTTCTTGTCGTTTAGTGCCTTGAATATATCATGCCAGTCCTTTCTGGCTTGCCAGGTTTCTTAGGACAGGTCTGACGTTATTCTGATGGGCTTTCCTCCATATGTAAGGAATCTCCCCTAGCTGCCCTCAAGACCTCCTGTCTAAAACTATAATTTGCACATTTTAATATTATGTGCCTTGGTGTTTTTCTAGATTTATTGATCCTGGCAGGGGTCCTTTCTGCCTCTAGAACACTTACACTTGTTCTGTTCCCCCGAATGGGGAAATTCTCATGTAGAATTTGGTCAGCTATATCTTCTATACTTCTGTCCTTCTCTACCCCCTCTGGGATGCCAAAGATTCTGACGTTGCAACGTTCCATGGTGTCATTTATTTCCCTATCTCTGTTCTCATCATTCTTGAGCAGTTTGTTCCAGCTCTCCTCCTGACATTTCATCTCAACCATTTTATCCTCTAGATCACTAATTGTATCTTCTGTCTCCATAACTCTAGCTGTTAGACTATTTAGATAGGATTGGATCTCATTAATTGCGCTTCTTACCTCTGCTATACTGGACCTCATTTCTGCCCTGAGTGATTCTATAATGTTTTGCTCCATCCTATCCATTGCCTGGATAATTGTCACCCTGAATTCCCTTTCTGACATACTGTCAAACACACTTTCTCACACACTTTGCTTTTACCTCTCCACAGCTGTCTTCTGCTCTCAGAGAGATCCAGGAGTGAGAAATCTTGTTCCTTAGGGTGATTTCATGGGTGTTCAGTGTGTTCTGGTAGATATCCAGCTCACTTTTGGAGACTGGTTGCAAGAGGATCTCCTACTTTTCTGCCATTTTTCCCCCCTACTCCAAAGCTCTTGTTTCTTTATTGATTTTCTGCTTGGATGACGTATTACTGAGATTTACATCTTAAGATCCTCTACAATTTATATATTCTTATCAATATGACTTTATTTTGATTAACAGTTGGCTTATGTACTTGTCTAATTTCATATTGGGTGTATAAGTATTTACAATTGTTAAATATACTTAGTGGATAGACCCTTTAAGAATGATGTAGTGGTGTCTCTGGGCAGCTCAGTCATTAATCATTTGCTTTCTGCTCAGATCATGATCCCAGGGTCCTGTGATTGAGAATCACTTCGGGCTCCTTGCTCAGTGAGTAGCCTGCTTCTTCCTCTTCTACTCCTCCTGCTTGTGTTCCCTCTCTAGCTACCTCTGTCTCTATCAAATAAGTAAATAAAAATCTTTAAAAAATGATATGATGTCCTTCTCTGTCTCTGACTACAGACTTTAGATTAAAATCTAACTTATCTGATATGAAAATTGCTTCCCCTGCTTTCTTTTGAAGCCATTTGGAATGAAAGATAGTTCTCCATCCCATTTCAGTCTGCCTGTATGTTTAGGTTCCAAATGTTTCTCTTTTAGATAGCATATGAATGGGTCCTGTAGTTTTATCCAGTCTATGACCCTGTGCCATTTTATGGGAGCATTTAGGCCATTCACGTTGAGAATGATTATTGAAAGTTAAGTGTTTATTGATATTGTGTTGCCTGTGAAGTCCTTGTTCTATAGATTGCAAATTTCTGTTCTATGTCACTCATGGGTTCTTTCTTCTTTTATAGACCCCCCTTAATATTTCTTTTAGAGCTGGCTTGATGGTCACATACTCTTTTAAACCTTGCTGTCCTTGGAATCTCTTTATCTCTCCATCGATTCTGAATGTCAGTCTTATTGAATATAGTATTCTTTGCTATATGCGCTTCTAATTTGGTGCCCTGAATATGTCTTGCCAGCCCTTTCTGGCTTGACAGGTTTCCATGGACAGTTTTCAGATTATCCAATTTTTTAAAATTAATTTAATTTTTTCACTTTTCCAAATTTCTTTGTTTATGCACCACACCTAGTGCTTCATGCAGTAAGTGCCCTCCTGGTGGTGGGTATTACGGAGGTCTGACCTTATTCTGATAATTCTTCCTCTGTCCATAAGGATTCATTCCCCCCTAGCTGGCCTTAAGATCTCTTGTCTCAAATTATTATTCATGAATTTCACAATCAGATGTCTGTATGTCTTTCTACTTTTAAATCTTTGAGTGTGTCCTTTCTGCCTCTAGGACCTGAACACCTGTTCTATTCCCCACATTAGGGAAATTTTCCTGAAGTATTTGTTTAACTCTATCTTTTAGTCTTCTTTCTCCACCCCCTTAAGGATTCCAATAATTCTGACATTAGAATGTTTCATGCCATCATTTATTTCCTTAATTCTGTTTTCATGGCTTTTAAGTTGTTTGTTCCAGGCCTCATCCTGATCCTGCTTTTCTTTCAGTTTGTCTTCTAGATCACTAAGTAGATATTCTACCTCATTTACCTTAGCTGTTAGAGTATTTATATTAGATTGGATCTAAAATGTCAATTGATTTTCTCCACCTTAATTTTAACCTGAGGTTTGTGGAAGAACTCCGAACCATGGCCCTTTCAGTCTCTGGTGGTCAATATTGCCGTCGTCTTCCTAGGGTACTCCCTGGCCCAGTGTCCTTTTTCTTTGCAGTTCACACTGATCTGAATCTAAGTTTCCCCGCTTGCTTTCCCCACGCTTATGCTTTTCTCTCCACTGACCATCTCCTACCTGTATTTTCCCTTTCCACTGACCTCTTTCCCCTGTATCATTCCCGCCTAAAAATCACTTCCCCCAAGTCTTCTATGACTTATTCCAAGCCTTTTATGACTTATTATATACCGTCAAGTTTCGCTTTTATTATCCCCTTTCATGTTCTGGTTCAAACAGATACTTTTATTTTAAGACAAAACTACTCACTCTCTTAGATCCTCTTTTTTGTGTGTGTTTTTTTTAACTTATTACCAACCAGTTGCCTTCCCTCTATTTTCTGAAGTTTTTTCCTTATGTCCAGGGCTGATTGGCTAGCAAAAGCACAGTTAATTACTCTCTGGTTTTCGGGTGCCTCAGGGTCAATCGGGCTGTACATTTTGTAGGCTTTAATAAGCCTTTCCAGAAAAGCACCCCCAGGGACTCATCCTTACCTTGAGTCACTGCAATGATCTCAGATAAATTTATGGGTCTCCGTGCAGCCACACAGAGTCCCCCCAACAGAGTCTGGTGGTAGAAATGAAGGCTCTCCCTACCTTCATCAGTGTTTGGGTCCCAGTCGGGGTCGAGTGGTTCCTTTGGACAGTGCTTTTCCATGGCCGGGGGGTTGATGTCCCAGCCGAACCTCTCCTTTATCACCTTGTGTGTCTCCCTCATGATGTGATCTCTCTCCCCCGCGTGAAAGAGGGTCATAAGGAGCTGTTGAAAGTCCACCCACGTGGGCTGGTGGGTAAGGAAGACAGTTTCCAAGAGACCAAACAAATCCTGTGGGCAGACAGAGAAAAGCTTATGCTGGGTTTTGAGGATCTGACCTGCTTCAGAGGGAGAGAAATGGTTTTGTTAGTAGGGAGAAGGTGAGGTTTTAGCCACGATGGTGGTTCTTCCACCAGATATCGCCAGGCCATGATGTAGATTTGCGCCAAGGTGAATGTCCGTTCTGGTGGCCATCCTGTAAAGAAAGTGGCCCACTCCAATTGGCAGAGTGTTTTTTAGCTTTCCTGGTTAAACTTTGTCACTTGACTGGGTGGCATTACCTTGAAAATCCTTAAAATGCTGGAGAACAAGATTCAGGGGTGTCATAAGTCCCTTATTCCCCATCTGCCCCATCTCTTCATACACAACAAACAGCACAAGAATTAACAAGAAGACAAGACAAAGACAACCACAAACACAGCAACCCCAAATGCAGCAGCCCTTCTTAGACAAGGTGTTCCCCTCTTAGACAAGGTGTTAAGTCTAAGAGCATAGAAAATATATTCCATCTCAAAACACAACCTGCCACTGATAGGGATTTTCTCAGTCCACACACTGCCTAGAGGGACTTGAACCCCCTAGCGACCTGATCGCCCAGGGGGACTCGAAACCCCTGGCAACCTATGGAAAGAAGGGGCATCCCCGCATCACTCTGGCCCTGGGGAGCAATACTGCTCTCAATTTCTCCAAGGTGGGCCTCTCTCCCAGCTAGCCTCTAGCCTGGAGCTCCGCAAACAGAACAGAATCTTGAGATCTTACCTCCAGGGGGTTTCCCTAAAATTCTGATGCTGGCTCAGTCCTCGTCGTTTGATCCCAGACGAGCACCCAAATGTTAGGGTCTGTCATCAAAGGAACGAGACTGATGCAAAGCGAAGGTCAAGCAGAGCTTTATTTCACGCCAAGCATCAAGAATTACACTGGCCGGTCAGGGTCGTTTCTAGCAAGAGAGAGACCCCGCCTCGTTTCTCAGGCTTACTTGTATAGAGCAAAACTGCAAATCACAAGCTGACTGTGAGCAGGTAGCTGCCATGAGCTTATCTTCATCTTTATTTGTCAGAAATAGGGAGGTTACATATGTGATTTTTACTGATTTGATGTCTCTGCCTGGCCTGACTCTGGCCTTCACTCTTGTTTTTCTGGGATCTGTTATTAGGAACTAGCAGGCTATATTTTACTGGTGTCCTAGACTCCTGTTTCTAAATAAATTCCTC
This sequence comes from Nasua narica, assembly GCA_028533885.1. Lineage (NCBI taxonomy): Eukaryota > Metazoa > Chordata > Mammalia > Carnivora > Procyonidae > Nasua > Nasua narica. The sequence continues at coordinate 13,495 of CM052814.1, read as the reverse complement.
TAGACTGGCTCAGTTTCTTTAAGGCAAGGTCAGCCTGCGTTCACTGCACAAGCAACAAAATGGCTGCCTTGACAACGTGGAGTTACTTAGGCCAAGCAGGTCCTAACAGTCAACTCACCTCAAAGCCCCAAATGGCTGTTTCTCTGCCTCTCTACATAAGCCTGAAGCAGGTGTGGATAGTCTCACATCTCCTTTGGCACTCCCTATGGGAAGCACATCACTCACCCTTACACACAGGACCAGGGGTCTCACGGAGTGGTCTCCATTCAGGAATGCTCCCAGGACCATCGCCATCACCCAATCATCTTTGGTCTGCAAGCCCCAGGTACATGCTTCCTGAGTATTATGTCACTCTGTTAAGCCAAAGCCAGACTCTCCTCTTCCATTCAATAAAATGTAGCACACAGAAATGCTGGAGTAACTTGAATTTTCTCCATTCTGATTAGACCTAGAGTAGATGGAGGCCATGGGAGGTGGGTTTTGGACCCAAAGCCCAGCATTGATAGACCCATGACCACAAAAGTTGGGCACCTTTTAGACTCTGGACACTTCACACAGTTATGAAGTAACCCTTCGTGTATCCACCTCACAGCTCATGCTCCTCAGCAGCAGGGCTGGTGATGGTGAGGTGGACACTGAGGCCCTCCTGTCCCTAATGCAGGTTCTTGGGTCAACCCCCAACTCCTACACAGTAGGCTACTTCAACCTTCTACAGAGGACTACTCTGCATAACCAGCTCACATAGGCCAGTGGTTCAGGAGCAGAAGTGCCTGCCTGGTAAGTCACACCAACTACATCCAGAGATTCTGGCTAGCTGGCTTTGCAGGATAAAGGAGTAACTTGTACCCAGAGCTCCACAGGGTCATATAAAAACCATGTGCAATATGCATGACATGGCCTCTGGCCTGTTCTGTAGATAGACTTTAAGACCATTAGGAAAGCAGCTCTATCAGCTAGGACAGCTGTGAGAACACTACAACTTAGAATCAGGCTGGAGAAGTCTTTGACTTTGGATAGGGCAGCCCAGCACCTACAGTATCCCCATATCCCAACCTTACTACTTCCTTCAACACAACCCAGTGAGCAGAAGAGGAGCATGGGATAAGCTGTGTGGGATGGTAAGTTAATTGGCTTCTCACCTTTTCTAATAAACAGGGAGCTATTTTAAATACTCTAGTGCCCTTTGTATTTGAGCTAAACTTCCCCCTGTTTATGACCACTTCTTCAATCATGTGATTATCTAGGAAACTTCTTGGATGCTTTGTGACTCTTCAAGCTTCAGGAGCCTACATTCATACATATGGCTGTTACTAGCTGTGAGTGAAAAGATTTCTGGACAGGGATACCTGCATACATAGTGGGGGCTCTAGTGAGGCCTCTGCCCCTGCTGAACCCTGCCTCTGGAAGGAAGTAATCTTGCGTTACTGAGAACCAAAGTCAAAGAACACAGTCTCCACAGCCAGGTTGGCCCTTTGGCCCTCAACAGTCCTCCACCTACACGTCCCCTAACAGAGTCAATCAGGAACCAATGGGAGTTGCAGCACCATCAGCATCAACACCAGGATCTGTAATTCCCATGCAGTCACGGATGGGGCCAGAGGAAATTCAGAACACAGGATTTTCAGATACTGTGCAGACAATTGTTCACCTGTCAATCAGCAGAAAGCCTCCATCATGAGGATTAAAAGTGTCCAGCCACACCCAGTGTTCCATGGCTCACTCAGAGCCCTAACATCTTTGAGCTTTCAAACTCATCACTCCAGTTACTTCAAGCATCCTTGAGGAGAAGCCTGAATGAGCACCATGAATTTAGGATCTTTAGCATGAGGGCCTGTCTCCCCAAAGGGGTATTCCTTACAGAGAGCCATGTATTGTTGGTATGAGGGAGCCATACCTATTACTCAGATGAACTGCTACATGAAAACCAGTCCCTTTTTCTAGACATCTTGAAAAGCAAAATTTATGCCAGGGGTTATCAGGCAGGTGCTGGGCTAGAGGGAGCAGGTGGCCTGCTACTGAGACAGAATTCTCTGGATTTCTTGACATTACTGTTTTCTTTATCTCTTGTCTCTGTATTGAGAGTGGTTTTGTGCAAATGATTTCACTTTACATTTCAAGAACCAACAAGTTATTCATGTAACCAATCTTGGTGGCTCAGCAACACATCCTGAAGTTTTGAACTGTCATCTTGTGACCAGGGCACAACCCCCTGAGAAAGGTCCCAGGATATCTGACTACCCCACTCCCTGATTCCCATGAATCCTCCAAGTTATCATCTTATGGAGCACATTACACTTAGATCGCACTTCATGTGAGATCTCCAGGATGTAGGGAAAGCTTCTGAGACATTGGCACAGATAGTGGCCTTTTCAAGCTACAGTTGAGTTGTTTACACACCCAGGTTAACAGTGACAAGGAAAGAATGCACTGTCTGGACACAAAGCAGACCAAGGTCACAAGACCCCAGGCTGGTCTGAGATGCTGCATTCCCAGAATCTGTCCTGAGGACACACAGATGGTCTCTACTAAATATGCCTAATGCACAAAGTACCTTAAATTCACTGTGTGCCTGAACATCAGACAGCATCATCACCTGGCCAGAGATTCACATTTTCCTGACTTGTGTCAGCAGTGAAAGTGGCAGGGTGGGGGTGGGGTCTGGCTTCACTAAGAAAGGACAGGCAAGGGGTGGGATATTAGTTACAGTTGACCTATAGCTCTGCAGGTGTTAGAGAACTCACCTGACACCTCACTTCCTCCTGCAGGGGAGTCTCTACATCAGTCCCCAGGATGCACCTAAAGGAACAAAGGCAGGTGATGGACATCCACAAGGTCACCTGCAGGAAAGTGGTGGACCCAATGTGAGTGAGTCTTACTTCCTGCTATGGTCAGCTCACCCACCTTGAATGTGACAGCATTTTTCTGCCCTGGACTTGCATCAACAGTCTTGCAAGCACTTCCTCAGCCTCCAGAGTGTATCATTCCCTGTGATGGGATGGGGCATGGATATCTGCATGTCCCTGTAGCTGCTTCCCTGGACACCTACGTTGACTGAGGGACAAGACAGCCCTCAGCAGGGGCTATAAGCTCACACACCACCAGATCCTGTTTCCACTTCACTCTACCATCACCCTAGAAATTTTTGGTAAACTTTCAGCTTCCCCAAATCTTTTTGGTAATGTGAAATCTTGAATACTGGTGAAGTTAAAAGATGAGTTCTGACAGCATGGTACAGGCACTAAAACAGACACTTATACCAATGGAACACGTAGAGAGTGCTTATATGAACACTCAAGTCTATGGTCAAATAATCTTTGACAAAGCAGGAAAAATATCTAGTGGAAATAAGACAGTCACTTCAATAAATGGTGCTGGGAAAATTGGACAGCTATGTATAGAAGAATGAAACTGGACCATTCTCTCATACAGTACACAATGATAAACTAGAAATGGATGAAAAGCTCAATGTGAGGCAGAAATTTATCAAAATCCTAGAGAACACAGGCAATAACCTCTTCAACATGGCCACAGCAACTTCTTTCACGACATGTCTCCAAAAGCAAAGGAAACAAAAGCTAAAATGAACTTTTGGAACATAATTGAAAACAAAAGCTTCTGCACATCAAGGGAAATAGTCAACAAAACAAACAAGACTCCCATAGAATGGGAGACAATATTCACAAATAACATTACAGACAAAGGTTTGATACCCAAGGTCTATGAAGAACCCTTCAAACTCAACAGCCAAACACCAGATAATCATGTAAAAAAAAAAAGAGAGCAGAAAATAGGAAAAGACAATTCTTCAAAGAAGACATACAAATGGCTAACAGAAATGAAAAAAATGTTCATCATCAGCCTTCAGGGAGATTCAACTCAAAACCATATTGAGATACCACCTTACACCAGTCATAATGGCCAAAATCAACAAAACACGATGTGGAGAAATGGGAACCCTCTTCCACTGTTGGTGGGAATGAAAATTAGTGCAGCCACTTTGGAAAACAGTGTGGAGATTCCTGAAGAATTTAAAAACAGAGAAACCCTGTGACTCTGTAATTGCATTACTGGGTATTTACCCCAAAGATATAGATGTAGTGAAAAGAAGAGACATATGTACCCCAAGGTTTAGAGCAGCAATGGCCACAATCGCCAAGTTGTGGAAAGAGCCAAGATGTCCTTCAACAAAAAAACAGATAAAGAGTATGTGGTCCGTATATACAATAGAATATCACACAGCCATCAGAAAGGATGAATACCCAACTTCTGTATCAACATGGACAGGACTGGAAGAGATTATGCAGAGTGAAATAACTAAAGCAGAGAAAGTCAATTACCATGATCAACCAAATAGTTTCAAATAGCATTTTATGTGCACAAAGATTTCCACATTTCTAAAAAAAAAATATTATCGATTGATGGAGACTAGCAGAGTAGAACTGAATAGAGCACAGATGTCCTCAGCCCTGACATAAAGTCTGGATATAACAGGAAATGAAATTATGACTATGGAGGTATATTTAATACCTTTAAACTGTACTTGGGTGTGATCAATTTAGATAGACAATTATGTTTCACCACATAAGTTTGTGGATATCAGATTCTAAATCTGTTCATTGTAAAACACATATCTCCATTTTTTTTTTTAGTTTCAGAAGTACAGTTCAGTGATTCATCTGTTGCATATAACACCTAGTGTTCATCATAACTTGTGCTCTAATGTCCATCACATGTTTACCTCATCTGCCCACTCATCTCCCCTCCAGCAACCCTCAGTTTGTTTCCTAGTGTTAAGAATCTCTTATGGTTGGTCTCTTATCTAATTTATTTTATTTTACCCTCCCTTCCTCTATATTAATCAGTTTTGTTTCCTACATTTCCTATATGAGTGAAATGAAAGGATGATTGTCTTTCTCTGACTGACTTATTTCACTTAGCATAAGAACCAGTTCCATCCCCCTTGTTGCAAATGGCAAGATTTCATTCTTTCTCATAGTTGAGTAATATTTTATTATTTATAAACCACATCTTTATATGTCAATTAGTCAATGGACACTTGAGCTCTTTCCATATTTTGGGTATGGTGGACATCACTGCTATAAACATTGGGGTGTATGTGCCCCTTAGAATCACTCAGTTTTTTATCCATTAGATAAATACCTAGTAGTGTATGTGCTGGATCATAGAGTAGCTCTATTTATTTTGAGGAGCCTCCATACTGTCTCCCAGAGTGGATGCACCATTTTCAATTCCCACTGATAGTGTCAGAATGTTCCCATTTCTCATCATCTTTGCCAAAATTTGTTTTATGCTGAGTTGTTCATTATAGCCATTCTGATTGGTGAGAAAATAGGATCTTGTTATGGTTTCAATTTAGATTTTCCTGATGCAGCCTGATGTTGAGATTTTATTTTATTTTATTTTATTTTATTTTATTTTTGATGTTGAGTATTTTTTCACATGCCTGTTTTTCATTAGTTAGTCTTCTTAGGAGAAATGTCTCTTCATGTCTTCTTCCCTATTATTTCGTGGATTATTTGCTTTTGGGATGTTATATTTGATAAGTTCTTTATAGATTTTTAATACTAGCCCTATATTTGATCAGACATTTGCAAATATCTTCTCCCAACCTATACATTTTCTTCTGGTTTAGCTCTTGAGTATTTCAAGTTTTTTCTAGTGTCTGGTGAGAACTTTTAAAACTCATGTCATCAATTTTTCCCTGCCTCTGTGACTTGGAATCATTGAGAATACTACCTTCCTCCCAAAGCCATGCAAGCTAACATGAGACAACTTGAGACTTTGAGCCAAACTGGATTTTTCCAATCTTTTGTGGTGGCTGTTGCTACATGGCACCGTGAAATCCTAGAAGGAAGTGGAAGGCTGGTTCTTGGAAGGAAGAACTGACATGAGAGGGGATGGGGTGTTGTGTGGGAATCACACAAGCACATTCACAGATGGAATGCCCAGCCTGTCTGGTGCTCAACACCACCGGTGTGTAGACCTTTCCTCTTTCAAAGTGTCCCATCCATTTTAACCCCCTCCCCAGTCAACCTGCAACCCACCCCAAAGGTCTGTGCTCAGAACTAGTTCTCAGGTAGACCAGCTGTGGGGTGCAGGGTCCCTTGGGATTAGCAGGGAGAAACCTGGCAGTACTCCATGAAGGGCAGACCTATGTTGTTTCTCACATCCCAGGACCTGTGATCTTCAGATCAACCATCCTCACTTCCTGTTTCTAACCTGAAAGAGGAATCCTGAGCCACAGAGGGGAGAGAGCCAGGCTCTGTACCCAGATGCCTTCTGGTAATTAGCCATAGGAGGGAGATAATATCTGATAGCCTCCTGGTGTTTGGCCAGGGAGAGTGAGATTCGGATAGCCATCTGTCCATTGTTCTGGTACTATGATGACCGTAGGGGTCCAGGTGCAAGCCCCTCCCTAACTCATTTAGTAACTAAACCTCCCGAAGGGTCAAGACATAGAGCAGGAAGAACAACCCACATCCAGAAAAGTGGGGCATTTATACCCATATATGAGAAATTTCGGGCTACTACCCAGGCATAAATCCCCCTTTTCAGTAGAGGGTCCAGGGTGGTGTGGTCTGTGAAGTTAAAATATGTTCCTTCTGTTGGGGGTTTACTCCCAAATCACAGAGATTCATGGCTGGATGACTAGACCTAGCTGATGTTGCAGCCACTGAGAGTACAGTCCCCACATTGGATCACTGGACCAAGATGTTGTTCTTTCCATGGCCTATAAACCTCTGGCCTGGGGCTGACTTCACCCTTATGCTCTGGTAACATAGGACTGGGGGAGCCTTTAAATTTTGGTGCATTCTCCCCTGGTGAGCAAAGAATGCCTTAAATGAAGACAAGAGAAAGACCAGCATCTGGGAGATGGGAGAACTGGGAGAATAGTCCAGGGGAATCAAAACCATAGATAATAATTTAAGAGAATTTTGTGTAAACCTCAAATTTATACAAATGCATTTAACAAAATAAAAACATAATTAATAATTCTTCAAGAGTTTAGACTAACAAATTCCTTCACAATCTCTGTGGAAGAATATCAAAATTAAAAAAAAAAAACAACTCTGCTTTTTAAAATGGTATACAAGAAGGATAAGATTTAAATCCTTGCCAGAAAACTGGAGACCCCTAGACAGACCTAGCATGAGGAGGGACTTGGGAGCAAGGAAGGAGACCCAGGCCCTGAGCACAGAGGTGTCCTAGGCTGAGCTCAGGTGAAGGCCTCCCTACTGGAGTGGGAGGGGGAGATGGAGGTGTCAGCACAGGCTCAGTCCCTGAGCTTCAGAACTACTCTGCCTAAATTTGGGGCTGTCCAGAAGGTTTTGCAGATCAGGCCATGTTTTCAAAGGGAAGAGGTCACCACACATACCCACTGCAGGATGACATAGAAAAGAACCTGGGCTGGTGTGTGGGTCACCTCTTGGAATGAGGGTGGCATAAACTTCAGGATGTAAATCAGATTTAAACAAATATTTGTGTTGGGATGCACAAGAAGAGTTTCAGGATGTTATTGTTGTATAGCTCAGGATCATAGTCACCCTGGCACCACATTTGTCACTGCATTCTCCAGATTGTGGCAGGGGTCTCTATGACTCTGAGATTGTTGCAGTGAACCATAGGGAGCTGAAAGTCAGCACAACCTGCCCGTCCTAGTCAACATTGTGCACACACACACTGACTCTTCTACAACCCAAGGACAGCCATCGAGGTGGGTGCCAATCTGATCAAAAGGAAAAGGGAAGCAGAGTGATACACCCTTGTGTTTCTGTATAGACCATTTCTGAACCAAAATCGCACAGCCTTTGTGGCAAAACATGGCTCCAAATTTTGGCCACTTAAAGTCTTTGTTTGCAACAAGGATATTCACATTCCATTGGCCAAAGCAAGCTGCATGACAAAGCCCATTCATAAAACATTAAACATGGTCCATTGGGAAGGCCATGGCCAAGAAGGGAACATGGAAAAAATGGGAACAAGTAATAAAATTTACTTTACATTCCTAGCTTATAATCCTCCCAACCAGTGTCTCTTTCCTCATCTGCAAAATAGGGATAAACAAGAGCATGGCCACTCTGTAAAGTTACTACCAGGATCACAGAAAAATCCTATATTATGCCTGGAATGATGAAGCTTGCACTCTGGTCACTCAGCAACTATTATGTCCTTCTGTCCTTTCTATTTCAGGTCTGAATCCTGCTGCCAGATTGATGGAAACTTTCCTCGGGATATGATGCTCATAAGCCACCATTATAGTTTTGGTAAACCTACACTGCTCAACTACTAAGTCCATCCTAGGTCCTCCACTGATTTTTTTCCCCCAGAATCCAGCATTAGCAGTGGGTTGCTTTTTTAAAAAAAATTTTATTTTATTTTTTCAGTGTTCCAAGATTCATTATTCATGCCACACACCCAGAGCTCCATGCAATATGTACCCTCCTCAATACCAACCACCAGGCTCACCCAACACCCTCAAAAACCCTCAGTTTGTTTCTCCAAGTTGACAGTCTCTCATGGTTCATCTCCCCTTTTGAGTGAATTTCTAAAACGGTCACCATGAGTCAGTATTTCCCTTGGATGCAGTGGTATTTATGACCCTTGCTGGATTCTGGATTCTAAATTAGCCTCCACCAAGGAGAATTTATAGAGGAGGTTTTAGCTAGGCATGCTCACATCTCATTTGAATAGATAGAGACAAAGCAAATTGCAAGCAAGTTGCCAGAGGGACCTGTGAGGTGTGTAGCCCAAGAGTAGGGTGGCTCTTCCAAAACTGTGCTCAGAAATTTCAGACATCCAGGATGGCAGGAGCAATTTGTCTGACAAATCAAGGGTACTTCTTTTGGAGAGCACAGTGTTGGACAAAAGGGGGGAAAAATATTTAATGAGTACCTACGGTGTCCCAGCACCTTAGACATGCAAGGTTATAGGATCCAGAAATAAAAACTCTTTTTTAAAGATTTTATTTATTTATTTGACAGAGAGAGATAACAAGTAGGCAGAGAGGCAGGCAGAGAGAGAAGAGGAAGCAGGCTCCCCGCTGAGCAGAGAGCCCATGTGGGATCTTGACCTAAGCCGAAGACAGAGGCTTTAACCCACTGAGCCACCCTGAAGCCCCAGAAATAAAATTTCTATTTTAGAGTCAGGAAAAGGAGACTCCGATAAGTGAAATAACTCCAGCAACTTTATAAAGATAAACCAAGGGCCATGATGGAGGCCTAACTCACCTGACCTCAGGAGAGAACATAAACTCACCTCCTCCGTGGACACATCCAAATTAACCTATGTATAGAGCAGAACCTACTGAAGAATAAATGATGGAAGCCTCATCATCATCTACATAACACAAGACAGAGAAACAGAGACACAGTAACACAGGAACCACTGCCCCACCAGCATGCCCACTGCAGTGGGAGGGATAGCTCTGGAGGCTGTAAACTGATTTGTCTATCCTAAACCACAGAAAAGAAGCAGTTTATTTTTATTTTTTAAGGTTATTTAGTTAGTTGTTAGTTAGTTAGTTAGTTAGTTAGTTAGTTAGTTAGTTAGTTAGAGGAAGGGACAGTGAGAGCAAGCACACACAAGAGGAGCAGCAGGAAGAGGCAGAAGAAGCTTCCCAGGCCAGCGAGAGGCCTGATACATGATCTGAGCTGAGGGCAGATGCTCACAGATGCTTAACTGACTGGGCCATCAGGCATCTCAAGAAGCTGCAGTTTAAAGAGCAACTAGAATGTGAAGGATCCACTCAGAGAGCCTCCTGCTAAGGGGCTGTGGGTGGTACTGAATTTCTTTCTGTTTGGAGGTACGGTCAAGCTCCATGGTTCATATTCCCCATAGCATTGACAGAAGCAGGGTCTGGGCACTCTCTACAGCTTACCACGTTGCTAAGACCTGGGTCCCCACTCCACTCACATGCAGCTATGCCGACAAATAAACCCTAGCATGGCAAACACACTGGGGCACCCCTGGCCAGCATTCACGACAGCTCCTGACATCACACTGAGATGACCCAGGTCCTCAGCATGCCAGAACACTCCAAGCCTGCACTCGCCTTGCTAGGGCATTCCTTACATGAAGGACCAAGTGATCTCCTGGGTCATTACAGTTTCAGTTCTGGGGCTTCCTAAAGAATCCCCTATGTGGAAATCACATGACCAACTAGTGCACACTGTAAGGACAGTCGGAGTGCTGAGGACCCTGGGGCATTCCAGCTTTCACTCACTTAAGATTCACCCATCCTGCTAGGAGATCCTGTGCACAGAGGAACTGTGCCCCCCAATCCCAGAATTCACTTCCTCCATAGCTACCCTCCCAAAGTGCTTTCTTTATAGAGAGCCCTGGAACACTCCAGCCCACACTCACTTTGGTATAGCTGTGCTGCGAGGGTGCCCCCTTTGCAGAGAACCCCAGAAAACTTCAGCTCTCAATCCATCTCCACACGAGCCACTTTGCCTGGTGGCCCTTTACACAGAGAGCCCTGTGACAGCAGGTTCTATCCACTTCAACTTCAGCCAAGCTTCCTGGGTGCCCTCAGTGTGGAGATACACGCACCCCTATGTTTATTCTAGCATGACATTCAATAGCTAAGATATGGAAACAACCCAGGTATCCACCAGAGATGAATGGGTAAGGGCTTCCTTCCAGCCTAACTACCACCTCCCTTCTTGCCTAGACAGGAGTACTCACCTGGGCCCCATGATTCTGCACTCTGCCTGCACCTCCCAAAGGGTTCTAGCCCATAATCCATTGCCTAGGCACACCATAGCCAGTTCAGCACCTCCATCTTCCCACAATCTGCTGGCACTCTGACAAATCACCACCACCCTCAGGTCCCTGCACTCCATCTGCACCCTGTAGAGTCCCAGACACACCCTGCTGCCCCCAGACACCTTTCCAGAGAAGAACCTTGATGTACCTGTAGATCTTGGTTTTCTTCCCCCTTGGTAGCAATGGGCTGCAGCCCCTGGACCAAGAAGCTAGTATGCGGGTGAGATTCCAGTTGGAAGAAGCAGCACAAGACTCAGAAAATGGGTTTTCCTCTGTTGAAGAAGATATGGTCCATCTATACAATGGAATATTATGCCTCCATCGGAAAGGATGAATACCCAACCTTTGTATCAATATGGATGGGAATGGAAGAGATTATGCTGAGTGAAATAAGTGAAGCAGAGAGAGTTAGTAATTATATGGTTTCACTTACATGTGGAGCATAAGGAAAAACATGGAGGACATTGGGAGAAGGAAAGGAAGAGTGAATTGGAGGAAATTGGAAGGGGTGATGAAACATGAAAGACTGTGGACTCAGAGAAACAAACAAGATATTGGAGAGGGGTTAGGGTTGGATGAGCCTGTTGATTGGTTTTGAGGAGGGCACGTTTTGCATGGAGCACTGCACGTTTTGCATGAACGATGAATCTTGGAACACTGAAAAAATAAAATTAAATTAAAATCTAAAAAAAGAACAAGAAATCAGGAAAGCAAGCAAGCAAGAAAGAAAGGAGCAAAAGAGCGAAGAAAGAAAGAAAGAAAGAAAGAAAGAAAGAAAGAAAGAAAGAAAGAAAGAAAGAAAGAAAGAAAGAAAGAAAATGGGTTTTCATGTGCTTCATGAGTTCACACAAGAGTCATCACATCATTTCAACCCCTTCGAAGTGTATTGTCTCTGATAAAACATTACAAGTTAGAAAGGCTTCTTTCCTTTGACAGCACTGTTGTCCTTGCAATGCCACTTCAGGAGAGCACAAAAGAAAGTTTGGTAGGAGTGCTAGCAATTACAGATTTCATAAATACACCACAGATATATTGTAAGTCACCCATGGTACAGACTTATGAATTAGAGACATAAAACATTGAAACAGGGAGGGATATTTCTCCACAAGAAACGTGGAAGCCATTAGTGAATAAAGCTCCAGATGCAAGCCTCTTCCATGGTGTACACTCACTGTTCAAAAATAAAATCCACACATGGCCAGTTATGGATCCTATCCATGGGAATGCACTTGATAGACTTACCCACAAAAGAATCTTCAAGTGCCTCCAACATTTATGTCTTATCTTCCAAAGCCTGCCTTTGTGAAGCAGAACTCAGGTACTCTCCATTTCAGACATGTCACAACGTCCTTTTACCCACCAGGACACTTCCATTAGGAAGTCTTCAATGTCTTTGTAGAACGATTGCTGCCTGCCTTCCCTGTGGTGTATGTCAAGAGAACTTGTAGATATTTATTCCAAGTCTGATGTAATTGACCTTACTGCTGAGAAAACATACAGAAACCTAGATACCACAATGACCCAGGCCTTCAGCGCCTCACAGTGTTGAGGGTGTTTTGAAGTGCAGTAAGTTGGAAATCCTGGACAGATTAGTGTGGGCTGACCTCTGTGGGATGCTGGTCACAACTGAAGCAGATAGCATCGTGGGTGTCATTTCCCTGTCAGACGAGCAGCAAACACTGATACTCACTGCTCCAGGGGCGACACAAAAGACAGAAGCAGAATGGCCCCTGTGCATGAAGAAGACCTTGGAGAAAATGTGAACAAAGATTCTGGGTCAGACTGTACATCAGGAAGACTGACCATGACAGAAGACAGCCAAATGGCTAAGAATGTGTGTAAGGGTTTAAAGATGGGTATTTTTCCCAGTGATGTTGAGACCCAGCGTAAGAAACAGATTTTATGTGTTTGAAGATTCAGAATTGTATTAAAATACTGCTTTCATGCTTTTGAACAATTTCAGATGCTATATGTTATCAGAGAGCACTGTGTCCTGATTTTTTTAAATTATTTTTCATCTCAAAGCATTCGCTGGTCTGTAGCAGGTAACATGACATAAAGGGAGAGCATGGCCTATTCAGAACTTGCATCTTAAATAAGCTCACATGGTATGTCATCACTGTAGGCCATGACAGCTGCAGAAACATGAGGCAGTGGTGTGAAAGTCTTTGAACCTTTCTCAAACCTCTTAATATCCTGAGATTTGTGGAACCTCTGTAGTTTGAATATAAATAATTAATATGTAAATCTTAATGACAGTTTTATGTTTAGTGTGTTTTCTGATCTGTAATGTAAACAAGTCTCTTTACAACAGGTTTATTTGTTTCCTTTCAGGTAACATTTTATTCATCTCCTAGGGTAAACTTCACCATACCCATTAATAAATCAATGATTGTTATTTGTAAATGGCAATTATATTTGGATCTGGGATGGATAGGACTTCCAATGTAACCACTGTTAGAGTTCAAACACTGGTGTTTCCAAGAGCATGTGTGGAGACCTGTTCTGCAAGAATGGAAACAGGCAGCCGTTATGAGGAAAGAAAGTCCTGGAAAAAAACATGGATGTTTTTTTTCTCGTGTTGAAATGTGAAATCATGATGTCTGTATGATGCTGATGGATTGTTGTGAAGTGTTATTATGGCTTATGCAGTACTGGCATGGGGGAAGAGAAATAATGTTTCTTAATGTAAGCCCTAGGAAATATG
>CM052813.1:80675186-80736395 GCA_028533885.1 Nasua narica | reverse complement strand
ACCCAAACCTTTTGGGGCACCTGGCTGTCTCGGTCGGGGGAGCATGTAATTCTTGATCTTGGGGTTGTGAGTTCGAGCCCCATGTTGGGTGTGGAAATTACTTAAAAATAAATTTTTTTAATTTAATTTTATTTTTTCAGTGTTCCAAGATTCATTGTTTATGCACTACACCCAGTGCGTGCCCTCCTTAATATCCACCACCAGGCTCACTTATCCTCCCCACTCCTCCAAAACCCTCAGGTTGTTTCTCAGAGTCCACAGTCTCTTATGGTTTGTTTCCCCCTCTGATTTCCCCCAATTCACCCTTCCTTTCCTTCTCCTAATGCCCTCCATGTTATTCCTTATGCTCCACAAGTAAGTGAAACCATATGATAATTGACTCTCTCCGATTGACATTTCACTCCGCATAATCTCCTCCAGTCCCGTCTATGTTTATACAAAAGTTGGGTATTCTTCCTTTCTGATGGGGGCATAATATTCCATTGTATATATGGGCCATATCTTCTTTATCCATTCATCTGTTGAAGGGCATCTTGGCTCTTTCCACAGTTTGGCAATTGTGGCCATTGCTGCTATGAATATTGGGGTACATATGGCCCTTCTTTTCACTACATCTGTATCTTTGGGGTAAATACTCAGTAGTGCAATTGCAGGGCCATAGGGTAGTTCTATTTTGAATTTCTTCAGGAATCTCCACACTGTTTTCCAAAATGGCTGCACCAATTTGCATTCCCACCAACAGTGGAAGAGGGTTCCTCTTTCTCCACATCCTCTCCAGCATTTGTTGTTTACTCTCTTGTTAATTTTGGCCATTCTGACTGGTGTAAGGTGGTATCTCAATGTGGTTTTGATTTGAATTTCCCTGATGGCTGATGATGATAAACATAAAAATAAAATCTTTAAAAAACACAAACATTTTTAAATCCCAAAGAGTAAATCATAATCTACTGAAACTAAGTTATTTAGGACGTGGGAGTATCTCAGGATGATGTAGGGGCCAAGGACAGGCTGCCCCAAATATGCCACTTTGACATACAGATCATTTAAAATAAAAGTTACATAGGAGACAGTCTATGCAATGAGGACACTTAGACCCTCCTCTGTCCCCCTGGAAGCAGGAAATCTATCTCCCATGTGAAGATGTCCCTGTACCAGGAGGTAAAGAGATTTTGACATCACTAGAGATGGGAGATTTGGAGCCCATAAGGATGTATAAACAACCTTTGTTAGTTTTGACTAATTTACTACCCCAGCCAAAATTCTGTTTAGAATTCCTTACTAATTGAAGCTCCCAAGGCTAAGTTTTCTTTGTCCTGTGATTTCATCACAGATTTATTTTCTCCTTGTCTAAAAATTGTAAAACCTGGCTTCCTTGGTCATTTCTTTTTTTTTTTTTTAAAGATTTTCTTTATTTATTTGACAGACAGAAAGAGATCACAAGTAGGCAGAGAGGCAGGCAGAGGGAGGAGGGAAGCAAGCTCCCCACTGAGCAGGGAGCCCAATGCATGGCTTGATCCCAGAACCCTGAGATCATGACCCGAGCTGAAGGCAGAGGCTTAATCCACTGAGCCACCCAGGCACCCCCCTTGGTCATTTCTTTAGACCAGTTTCATTATTGGGTCTCTATGTGCACATCATTAAACTCTGGGGTTTTTTCTCCTTTTTAAGCTGTTTCATGTCAATTTTATTCTTAGTCCCACAGTAAGAACTTTGGACCAAGGAAAAATTCTTCCTCCCCTTCAATGGAATATAGAACGTGGCACATAATCTAACTGTATTAGAAACATATGGGGGAAAAACTTCACTCTAGGTTTTATAACAAAAGGTGCACATAAGTAACTTTGGAAATGAGTAGAATCTTTAGATTGAAGAAAAATGTACTGTACGTACACAGTGGACTCTATTTGATAAAGTTCTTTCCCATAAGAGTGGTAGCTAGCAGTTCTGAAAACACCATATCCATAATCTGGAATGGAGCAATGAATTAAATACATGGCAGGTGGTGAGAGCCAGGTTTGTCCCTGTTAGAGTAGGAAGTCACAGATCAGCAAAGGGAGAAGATCACGGTCTCCATGTGGTGACCAGGTTGGAGACATCAGTATAAACTCATCTTTAGCTTAATATGGGCACAGACAGTTGCACACAGAAATCTTTATAATTAGATGTGTCGACATAGGTGGGAATACATGCATTTGTTGCCTTGCATCGTCCACTGAGCACATCTAGCTCCCACATGGAAGACTTTAATACCCGTCTCCTGACAGCGCCCTGACAGCTGCCGCCTCCTGACAGTGCCCAGGAGAAGAATGAGGCAGAAACAAGTCAGCTGCAAGAGAAAGGGAGTGGGGGACGACAGTAGAAAGGACTGTCACTCCAAACAACTCCTCAGTCTCATATTTATTAGAAGGTAGGTAACAACCAACAAAGAAGCCAGAGTAGGTCACGCATTGACCGTGAGTCTTGTAGATAAGTAGGAAGAAAGGCAAAATATATCTGGTCACATAGTACATGACCTATAGTGAGCAAGCCCATACAAAAGAGTTGTCTAACTAACTGCAGGTGCTCTCTGGGGAAGGGGAGATAATGGAAAAATGAAGCAGGTGGCATTCCACCCTAAGCGGGCCGGGCATCCCCAGCTGCTTGGTTTCAAGGACGTATATCGTCCTCTTCCCCAGAGGCCTGTCACCAGTCCATGTTTTTCTTAAGGCTATATCTAAGCATGCTTGGTAACTAGTATAATTTCTCATCGGTTATATTTTAAGCAGTACATTGTTCTTAGGGACGGTTATACAGGGATCCTTGAAGACATTGCTGACACTGGAACTGAGACAGTAAGTATAAGAGCCAGGATAATCTGAAAGTATCAGAAAGTAAGGCAGTACCAAGAAAAGAGCCACAGAGATGGAATGATGTCAGTGGAAAACAGGAGCCAACGGAAAGCGCTCTCAATCACCGAAGCAGGAATAAGCCAGCAACCAGACACTGTAGTGCTAGAGCGTAACCTACCCTGGTACCCACACTGGTAAAAATAAATGACTTTTTAAAGATTTCATTTATTTATTTGAGAGAGAGAACGTGCATGAGCAGAGGGGAGGGGCAGAAGGAGAGGGCGAAGCAGGCTCCCCACGGAGCTGGGAGCCAGAGCTGGGGCTCGATCCCAGGACCCTGAAATCATGACCTGAGCCAAAGGCAGCCACTTAACTGAGCTGCTCAGGCACCCCGAGAATAAACGATTTTTTAAAAAGAAACCACAGGCCCAAAATGGAGTCACTTATGTCAAGAGACCCAAACCAGCAAACCAAGACTTCCTACCTGACCTAACCGCGGTTCCACACACCCTCACCTCCGTGTAAACTTCAACTGGTCCACCTGGAAAATGAACTGAATGGCCCCTTCTGTTCCCTTTAGGAACGGGACATTGCCTAAAATAGTGCATCCTTTTCTAGTAATTTCTTTTCTTCAATCCCCTCTCCGCCTTTAAATACCTTCCCTTCCCTGCGGCTCAAATAAGCCCTTTTGTTTTTGCTAAATGAGATGCTGCCTATTTCATGAATTGTTCAGTGAAGCCAATGGGATTGGGATCTTTAAAACTACTTGGTTGCCTTTTTATTAACAAATTACAAATAATTCCAAATAATGGATCTAGGTACTCAACCATTCATCAAGGAAATGGAGGTAACTCCCCTCTCCTAAAGTGTGGGCTCAGAGCAGTGTCTTCCAGCACATGGG
Source organism: Nasua narica (assembly GCA_028533885.1). Taxonomy (NCBI): domain Eukaryota; kingdom Metazoa; phylum Chordata; class Mammalia; order Carnivora; family Procyonidae; genus Nasua; species Nasua narica. The sequence goes on along the minus strand of CM052813.1, from coordinate 80,732,666 downwards.
AAAGGGTCACTTCATGGTGGGGAAGCCTGAGCATCACTGCCTCAGCCGGGTGACCATTAACACAGACGTGATAAGAGTTCCCTTGTTATAAAGTAATGACAAAGCACTTCACCTCCCTGATCTGCTTCCTCAAAACCCATAACCCCAGTCTAATCATGAGGAAAACATGTAAATCTCAATGTGGGACTATCTACAAAATGCCTGACCAGTCCTCCTCAACACTGCCAAGGTCATTGAAACAAAGCAAGTCTAAGAAACTGTCACAGCCAGGAAGAGCCTAAAGAGACATGATGAGCACCAGTCACATGTGCCCTGCATGGGATCCTGGAGCAAGAAAGGTAGAATAGAGGGGACCTGAATAAAATACAGACTTTAGCTAAAAATAACATATCAGTATTTGTTCATTAATTGTGACAATTTTATAGAAAACTAGAAAAAGAGGAGAAATTAGGGAGCCCTGTGTGGCTCCGACAGTTAAGCATCTGCTTTCAGCTCAGGCCATGATCCCAGGATTTTGGGATCAAGCCCCGAATCGAGCTCTCTGCTCAGCAGGGAGCCTGCTTCTCCCTCTCCGTGCTGCTCCCCCTGCTTGTACTCTCTCTCTCTCTCTCTCTGTCAAATACATAAATAAAATCTTTTTTTAACAAAAGGAGTAAAAATTAAAGGTCAAATAAAAGAAACTATTGCATCGGACAAGAAGCCTAGAGGAAATGGGTAATTTCCTAATAAAAATGGACATTAACAGGCGCCTGGGTGGCTCAGTTGGTTGAGCGACTGCCTCCGGCTCAGGTCATGATCCCGGAGTTCCGGGATCGAGTCCCATATCGGACTCCCGGTTCTGCGGGAAGTCTGCTTCTCCCTCTGACCTTCTCCCCTCTCATTCTCAGTCTCTCTCTCTCTCTCTAATAAATAAATAAAATTAAAAAAAAAAAAGAATGCTTTAAAAAAAAATGGACGTTAACAAAATGGACCCTAAAAAAAGGAAAAACCAAGCAGATCAATGAACCACCCAGGGGCCTCTCGCTCCTGCTCATTCTCCCCTCACTGCTCTGGGGTTTTCCTCTCCTGGGACAGAGAAGGAGCAGGGACAGAGCTGTTATGGAGGTTATGGAATTCCCCGAGACCTGACCCCACCATCTTGTCTCCCCTCATCCATGGCCCACCCTGTGAGGACGCCGTGCATGGGAAGTCTCGGGAACTGTCAACCCTGATGTGTCAGCTAGCACTTTGGATGGCAAGGGACTGGACACACTTACTGAAGTAAAATAAATTAATGTTTTCAATGGCAGAAATACATTAATACTTGCAAGAGGCAAGAGTAGGTTTGGACCTGGCAGGCCCAGGGGCTCACACTCTCACAGGGTGAGCTGGACCCCCTCCAACCCTCCATCCTGCCAAGTGCTCTGGGGAGGCCCCACTCACAGGCACAGTCTCTCTCTCTGCATCGGGGGCGTCCCGCAACTCCAAGCTGACTGCCACTCACCATCTATTCTACTGGGTAGGGTTTCTCTTTCTCTTGGGTTCCATGAAGTCCTGGCTTTAAGGGTCTTTGGCCTGGACTGGGTCACACTCTCATCCCTCAGGGTACCCAGAGCACCCAGCATGGGGTTGGGTAGACTTGGATCATATGTCCATCTTCAAGGTGGGTGGTTGTGGGGTCTGCCCTCTGGAACTCTTTGGATGGGAGGCAGGTGAGATGTGGTTCCCAAAGGGAAACTGAGATGCTGGACTTGGACGTGAGAAGAGACGCTGGGCTGGGAAAGCAGCAGATTCCACATCGCTGGTGGGGACTTCACGGCTGTGGAATCTCACGCCCAGGGAAGGAAGGGGTTAACCCAGGATCAGGGGCTGCAGCCGGCCATCCAGTGCTCTTCTTGTCCTCCCACGATGGCAAGACTCAAGACGCTCTTCCAACTGCTGAAAAAGCAACTTTGCTGTTGGTGGGAAACTCAAGGCTCCTGCTCTGGGCATCAGGTCCTCGCATCTCGGAGATGGGAAGGCACACAGACCTCACTCAGTCCCTGGGAGGAGGGAGCCCAGGAGTCACCCCTGCCCCCCCTTACTAATCACCCAACCCCAAAGAACACACTGGCTCATTTCCAGTCTCTTCTCTCTCCTTTACAAAGAGCAGAGACCCAATGTGAGGATGGTAAGGAAATTATTGCTCGGTGAAACAGTGGGAGGCTCCAGGCTTATTCCACACCACGAATCCACATGTGGCCGACCTTCTGGAGGCCACAGTCCCTGAATCATGCTTGTGGCTCTCTGAAACCACACAGCCTCAGTGAAAAACTGCCCGCTGGGAGACACAGTTACTCCCATAACCTTGATTCTAACAAAAGCACATGTCAAAGGGTTCCATCCGAATCAGGAGGCCAAAGGACTGCAGAGCCGGTGTGCTGTGCGGCTGTTGTGGCCAGGGCCACATCCCACACTTGAAGGGTTAAGAGACCGTGAGGGAGGAGATGCTTGTCCCAACCACACCGATGTTGGGAATGGAAACATCCTGTGGGTCTGTCTACACTGCCCATGGACCTATTACGTTGCCTAGAGCACAGTCAGCTCAGTGGTTGGCTATGAGGGTTGTCAGGACCCCGCCTGGCCTGAGCTGGGGGACCACAGATGCCTCCTGGGGTGGCGAGAGGCCAAAGGCTGTCGTGTCTGCTGCTTACTGCTCCTCACTTGGATGGGACGGAGGATCTGGCCAGCGCCAGAAGGGCCCCACCAGCCTGCAGGAAGACCGCACATGGGGGCAGCTAGTCCACTGCAGTCAGTGCTGTATCAATCCATACGTGTTTCCTGAGTGCCCTCGAAGGCCAGGTCTGTGCTGGAACTTGGAGCTTCCCAGGCAGAGTGGGGCCAGCCACACCCTTCCCAGGTGGGAGTGAGGAAGAACACTGTATAACCTCTGAGGCTCTCTACAACTCTTGACTGGGGTTGACTTAGGTTCAAAACAGTCAGTGACCAGGTATTTCACTTTTCTGTTAAAACCCAGAAGCGAGAGGCCAAAAACCAACACCCCAACTCACCTCTGACTCATGCGTGACCCTGGGTGAGTCTTGTCCATCCTGGAGGCCCAGGGAGATGGAGGAGGGGGAAGAAAGCCGATTATGCTGAAACCTAACCCAGACCGTGGACCAGATCCAGACCCTGACCCTGACCCCAACCCCATCCAGATTCTCAGGTTGAGCCACACTTGCATCATGAACAGGCCCAAACAAGTTTTAGAGGGTTCTTATTTTCTCCAGAGAGCTCCTCAGCTGTGCACTGAGCACACTGCCGGCGTGCCCACGGCGGATTCACAGATCGCTAGCTCCCACACCCCCTGCACACATCACCCAGCAGCATGGTGGGGTTTGTTTGGATTTTTTGCTAAGTTTTATTTTAATCCAAGGACTTTGATTCATACAAAATGTCATTGTAGAAACAATAGCAGAATCCAAAGTCTGGGTGATCAGTATTACTCAGGCAGCAAACTCGTCAATCACAGGATTGTTTTAAAGCAGGTCCCAGTTGTGTTGCATGGTTGGGACTTCTTTTTGGGTTTTTTTTTTTTAACACTGTTCTTAAATATAAAGTTTTGCAACAAACCTTTGATTTATATCAAATATAATTAAAAATTAACAAATGAGTACATTGTATCAAAAAGTACGAAGATATACATTTCATGCACATACTTGTATATATGTATATATGTATATATTTTACATGCACACATAACTTATCAAACTACAGCCACTGCTTGACTGGTCCAGATGCAGACAACTGGTTAATGCATTTCAAATTTGGCAACTCACTATGAGATCTCAGTGGAAACACAGGATAGCTGAGAAGAGACAATACAGAAACAAAACCCAAAGTCAGGAAAACAAGACATAGTATCTCCTCCCTGACTCCCTGTAGTTTTCCCCAGTTCCAGTGTCTAGAAGAATCCAGACGAACCGAGGAGGCTGCGTGGGGCTAGAACAGTGACTCTCCACCCACCATGGCCTGGGAAGCAGCCATAGTTCTGCACAGAATGGATACATTCAAAATAACATAGGCCAGAGATGAAACATCGGTATCAAAATACACATCCTTACTCTCTGCAACAGGAGCACAGGGATCTCATGCACAGTCTGAGATACCATTCCAGTTATTATTTCCTATTGCAGTAAAGTACGCTGTAATCTTAAAGTTTCAGAGTGTTGTGCCTTCCAGTAAGGAAATTCTATAAAATGGTTTGGTCACAATCATGCTGAAACCCTAGAACAGGTGGCGGTCTTACGTGATTGAGTTCTATTGAATGTGTGTCTTTTGTTGCATAGCCCTATGGGTTAACAACACCCACTCATTGGGACACACCCGCACACAGAGAAACGCGCGCACACACACATCGTAGGCCGAGTTTCTTTCAGGTGAGTCATGGGGTGACAGCCAATGGGAACACTCAAATGATCCAGCAAAGCGATCATCTGACATTTCCAACCATGGAGGACGCACCAAAATCTAACTGTCTAAATACTCCTTTTGTTCACGAAACAAAGGGTCTCCCAGCACTTTACACACGGCCTCCTAATTCCGGTGTTTCCCTTTTGAGAGTGGTCATGAGGTTGGATTTCTCTTTCGCTTCCTGCTTTCCCGTGTCTTGTGCCACAAACACAGCTGGGCTTCGGACGGCTCCCACCTGAGCCGCAGTCACCAAGCTTCTCCTAACCCTCGCCCGTCGCCCGTCGCTTCCTCCGAGTTTGGGCCTCGGGGCATCCCAAGCGCCTGCATCTGCTCAGACGCAAGGTTTCCCTCCTGCCCCCACCCCCCTCCTCCCACTACATCTCCCTCCCTCTGGCCTTCTCTGAAAAGAAACTCCCAACAGACATCATGCCCCCTTTGGCAGGCATCCAGTCCCTGAGATTCAGATGGAGAACAGACTGAAAACAGCCCATACGAGGACACGCTCCACACTGCTCTGTGGCTTCCCAGGAAACCCTTTCACTCGTGGGAGGGACAAGGGGAAGTGCTCGCTCCGTTTCCAACCACGACCGTCCCACTGCATGTTCTGTGAGTGTCCTCCGTCGACACCTGCCAGCTCCAGGCACACACCCGCTTGGTACTTGGGACTGGGAGCAGCTCCAAGGGCTCACCCACGCTTCCCACAGGCTCCAGGTCACCGGCCCCAGGAGCCTGGCACGAGAGGGCTCGGAAGTCAGGCACTTGGTCGAGAGCAGCGGGGGCCAGGGGAACTGGGGGACCACCCAGGCTGCACGCAAGAGCGTCTCCTCGCACAAGCCACACACACACACACACACACGCACGCGCGCACACACACACACACACACACACACACACACCAAAGAGCTGAGAGCTTCCTACAGGTTGGGTTTTTTTAAAGTTATATTACTATTTCCTTCCCCAGTTTTCGTTTTTCTCTTTTTTCTAGATCAAGTATATGGAATTGACAAAAGAGGGAAGGGTGTTGCAATTAAAAACCAAAACCAACAGCCAGAATGTCTTCCAGATTCAGTCCCTGTCAGGGCTGACAGCATCTGGGAGAGGACAGAGTGCGAGTGTGTTTCTAGTGTCCATTTGCGGTTTAAGGTGCAAAGATCCACGCCGGACGGGTCTGTGTCTGTGGGTGCCGACAAGGACGCATGGAGCCACGGCCCAGGCTCCCAAGGCTGCTGCCGTTGACCGTCAACTCTGTCCAACACGCCAGGCCCCCGTACCACACACGTGGGTAAAGGATGGCCTCCACGAGACCCAGACCTCCTCAGAACAGCTCCCGGCGCACCCCCCAGATGCTGGGACCCATCACACAGGATCAGACTGGCAGGGTCCTGCCAGCACATGCGGCCCCTTCCCGCAGAGGGTCTGTGGTGAGACCCAGGCAGGCAGCCTACCAGGGGACAGAGAGAGCCACGTCCCTCCCTGAAAGGACTTTAGGACTTGGTCCAGCGTGAAAGGGGAGGTGGGGTGGGGTGGTGGGGGGAGCAGTAGGGCCTCCCCCCCAGCTGGCCCCGAAGGCGGGGCCCCTCCTCCCAGGGGCTGCTGCCCCCACCCCGGTGCCCCTGAGCGTACCCGGGAGCTCGGCGTGGATGATAAAACTCATCGACGGTGCAGCTAGCACCAGTGGTCCGGGTCGGGGTGGTGGTAGCTGTGCCGGGCCCGGCCGCCCGAGCTGAGTCCCAGAGTGCAGTGGTAGCCGTTGGGCACGCGGCGGAGGGGGTGGGACTGGGAGGTCAGAGAGGACACGTAGGAAGTCCGGGAGGAGCGGCCTGAGTTGGTGGCCACAGCCTCCTCGAAGGTGAGTGTGTCCTCAGGCTGGGTGCGGGCTGTGTCCTCACCGTCCAGACGCTGCCCCAGGTAAGGGTCAGAGCCGATCCTAGAGCCGGCGGCCAGGGGCTGGCTGAGGGGGTCTCTCTGGAGCAGAGCGTTGTGTTCGGAAAGGCCGCGGCTAAGCCGGCCTGGGGAGAAGGTGGGGAGGCTGGTCTGTGCCCCAGCGAAGTGGACAGGTGAAGAGTTGGCCGTCTTGTAGGTGACACTGGGACGGGGGGTCAGCGGAGTCTGGGGGAGCTGCCTCCGCCCGCCGCGGCCTGGGGTGCTAGCACCGGATGTTGACAACAAGGGGCTCCCGTTCACCGAACCAGCACCCTACAAGGAAACAGAGCAGAGAGAGAGAGAGAGAGAAAGAAAGAAAGAAAGAAAGAAAGAAAGAAAGAAAGAAAGAAAGAAAGAAAAAATGAAAGTAGCAGACCAGAGGCCACGGCAGGCTGAGAACCCCTGGGGGGGGGGGGCATGGAGAGAGGCATGCGCCGGTGGGGGGGGGGATAGGGTGTGTGGGGGGAGCAAATGCAGCTGGGGACAGTGGGTGACAAAGGGACAGATGCAGCTCAGGGGGAGGAGAGACCAGAGGCCAGTGCAGGGCAGGTGGGAGGGGAGGCCTGGGCTGCTGGGGGAGCGATGGGGCAAGGAGGGGGGAGTACAGACTCAGGCCTGGGACCCAGGACATGAAGGAGGATTCGGAACATGCGGGTCTTGTAAGGAGGGGCAGCGAGGGGGTCCTGTCTTACGGGTCTCGGGGGTCCTGGCTCCTGCCCAGCTGTTGGTGACGTGGGGTGGCTGCTGAGAGAGGGTTTGGGCTGCGAGGGCTCTCGGCCCCCGAAGCGGTCACAGGAGTAGAAGCGCTGCTTCTCCGAGGAAGAGGAAGAGGGCTGCCTCCGCTCCTGGGACCGGCCCCGCTCCTGTCTGCGCTCCCTCCGGCAGCCTGTGGGTCCTTCTCCCGGGGGCGGGCCTGGCCCTGCAGCACTGCTGGGCACTGGCCAGGAAGAGGGGAAGTCAGCACGGCAAGCCAGGTGGGGAGACAGACCCCCCAGCCCAGACCTGGTCCCCAAGACCAGCAGGGGAACCCGGGGTAAGAGCTGAGGTGGGTGGTCCTGCCTGGTCCCCAGACCTGGGACTCGTCACCCCCTCCTCAAGGCTGCTCGGAGAGTCGAGGTACAGAAAGGAAGAGGGTCTCAGACCCCTGCCCCAGGCCCTGGGCATCTGAGGGACCCCCGCACGTACCGCCGTCTGTGTCTGCAGACAGGCTGGGCCCCTTCTCCAGGGACTTCTGCTTCCTGTCCCTGCGGCGATGGCAGCGGTGGTGGTGGTGGGGCACAGGCTGGCTGGCCGGGGCGCGGTCCAGGGCAGCGTTGCACAGATGAGCCACGTGAGGGCGCTGGGGCGCCAGTGTGGAGATGGACCGCTTCATGGGGCTGGCGCTGGGGGCCGGCTTCGGGGGGATGTGGGGACACACAGTCTCAGAGAGGGGTCTGGGGCTCGGGAACCACCAGGCCCCTCCCTCCCCCTGGGAAGCTCTTCCCCACGTGGCCCACCTTTCCTCCCGGAGCATGCTGCACAAGGTGCTGCCCATCTCCCCCAGCAGGGCCCAGAGAGCTGCTGGCCTCAGTGTCCCTGGGGGACAGGGAGGGTGCCACCAAAGGGAGGCTGCGGGCCTGGCTGGGGGGACCCCCAGGGGGGCTGCGTGTGACGGCTCTGCTGGGCCAGAGCCATGGGGCCGCTGCCCTGGGCTGAAGTCGGGACCCGTGGAAACGGGCCCTCCCCGCGGAGCGGACCCACGCGGGGTCCTCCAGCTGGCCGCCCAGTGGGCCAGGGTCAGGAAGGGGAAGAGAGCAGGAGCCAGCAGCAGTGGGGCTCAGAGACAAGTATAGAGAATGAAGTCATTCTGCACATGCAGAGCCAGGAACCCCAAAAGGAGGCAGGGACAGGGCCAGCCCCAGGCCAGCCCCAGTGGTCCCAGGCTGCAGGCCACACCCTTCCAGAGCCCCTCACCCTCCCAGTAAGTGAAAGCAGGGTCGCTCTCGGAGTCCTTGTGGAAGGGCCCGAAGCCCCTGGCCCTACAGCCTCCTGCTCGGCGATCAGAGCGCCGCCGAAGGATGGGGAATGGAGGTGGGGGCATTTCCACGTGCAGAGAAGGAACACGGCCGATCGTCCCCAGAGCTTCGACGGCACCGAGGCCCGACCAAGGTGTGGGGCGCCGTGTGCATTAGGTGGGAAGGTGTGGGCTGGGGTGGGACAGGTACGTCCTAGAGAGAGGGACAGGCTGGGTCGGGACACTGGGCGGGGGAGGGAAGCCCCAGCGCCCCAGCAGGAGGCTGACCACAGGCGGACGGACGGTGGAGACTCTTGGCCTCAGAGAACTCTGGCTGTGCCTCCTGAGACTAGCCTGGTGTCCTGGGAGCGCCCAACAGGGCCGACAACGTCCAGGCTGCCGTGGAGGTGGGGAGCCTCCCGTGGGACACGAGCCCTCCCCAAGGCCGCTCTCTCATCCCCCCTCCCCCCCTCCCGTGACCCTGACCCTCCCAGACCACCCACCTGAGTCTCCGCAGCCAGGCGGGGCATGGAGGCCGCTCGTCCCTGGCTCTCCAGGCCGGGCTGGGGCTCCCCGTCAGGACCTCTCAGGACCACGCTCTGCATCTGGACATCCACGGCCTGGACACAGAGCGGCCCGCAGTCACGGCCGCCCCCGCCCCACCCTCACCTTCTCCCCCGCCCGGGCTCCCCGCCACAGTCTTGCCACGTCCTACCATCCCTACCCCGCCCCCCATCCCCAGCCTGACTCCCCAGCCCTGGGAGCCCGCACCGGCTTTCCTGGCTGCACCACTGGGATCTCTGTGGAGTGGCCACGCTCCAGGGGTGTCCTTGCCTCACAGGGTACCTCCTGGGTCCGCTGAGTGCCCCAGGAGACAGACTCCTTGATGCCACTCTCTTGGGTTTGCCTGTAGGGCAGAGAGGGTTGGCCTGTTGGCTCGGAGGTCTGCGGGGCCCAGAACGGCCACCGAGGACCTGGCTCCAACGTGCCAGGAACCCACACTGGCCCCTCTGCCCCAGATTAGAAGAGCCCAGAGGCGTGAGGCCCTCAAGTGCAGGCACTCAAGAGGCCACCCGGCAAGGGGCGCGGACCCAGCGCCAGGGCTCGGAGCAGATGGGCAGAGAGGGCCCCGGAGAGGAGGCCGAGGGAGGTCTGGGCCCACCGCTTCCTGGTCTGGGCACAGCCAGCGGCTTCCTCATCCCTAAACAGGGCCTCCCGGTGCAGCTGGAGCGCAGACGGTTCTTGGCAAGGACGAGCGCACACGAGTACAACGTGCACGATGCCTAAAGCAGACACACCCTATCCATGCTGGTGCCCAGCAAGCCCTGGTCGGTGAGTTACGGGCAGCTTGGGGCTCAGCAAAACCTACCTGATTAACGGTCTAAGACCCACACCCAGGGTTCAGAGAAGAGCGTCCAAGCACATGCGGACGAGAGGGCGTCAGGAGCTCTAAGCCTGCCAGCCGCGCCCAGCCGACTAGAAGGCCCCGCCCCTCAGCCCCTGCCGCAGGAGGCACAGCAGAAGCCCCCTCGGGGCTCAGCCAGGGGTTCACCTGAGCCAACGGGATGCGGCACACACGGGCCCCCGCTGGCCCTGGGGGGTGGCTGAGACACACGGTGCAAGACAGGGCCCTGCTCTTTCACAAGTTTGATTTGGGGTGGTTCATTACCAAGATTTATTGCGGCAAGAGGGGATGGGCGAGAAGGACGTTCCCAACTTGTCTACCAGATACAGTTGCTTCAGGAAGCACCACCAGAGTGGAGGTCTGAGAGGGAAGCTGTCTTAGAGGGTTAGGAAGACTAGACACGTACAAGCCGTCAACAGAATGGGGTGGGGATTGAGGTGGCAACAAATAACTTCTCAACGGGCAGGGAGGGAGCAGAGGTAGAGGCCCCTCCCGGAAAGGGAAACGGGCACGTACCCTGGGAGGAGACGCGGGAACCGTGGACCACAAGAAGCCGCGGACCTCGGTGCCATCAGAGGCACCCATGTAATGTTGTGGAATTAGCTCTGGGGCCCAGCACAGACCGTGCCAGCAGCCGACTGCACTGGCTTTCGGGCAGCACCATGGGAACCATTTGGGTGGAGGTGGGCACCGGGTGGACCGTGGGGCCAAAGTGCTGATGGGACCACGCCTGCAGAGAGCCCCTCTGGGAGGAGCGGAGACCAGGAGTCCTCCGTCCTCCCTGCACCACGTACTCACGGCCCCCGTACTCACACAGCCCCGCCGTTGCTGAGGGAGGCAGAGCTCTTCTGCCGAAGGAAAACCCGGGCTCCTCGGAGCACCGCGGGCTGGGTCTGCTCCAGCGTGGCCTTCAGCGGGTGGAACAGGGACACGGGGCCCATCTGCAGGAGGGACGCAGAGAAGAGGAAGAGCTCTAAGGGCAGAGTCAGCCGCGCCAGAAAGCTACCCTGTCCCCACAGTGGGGGCTGGTGCTCCTCCTGCCCTGTCTCCAGCCCTACATAGGACGTAGGCAGGGGCTAAGTCCCAACGTGGCCTGTGAGTGACATCAGGAAAGTCATTTCACTTCTAGGAGTCTCAGTCTCCCTACGTACAAAATCTGGGGACTGCGTCCACTTACAGACGGTAAAAAGATTTCATCTCATCACCCACTTGGATTGACAAGTAGGGGCTGCAGGAGCCCTGGATTGAGCAGAATTCTGAGGAGAGTCCAGGGCTTGGGGCGGGGCACGGATGGGGGGGAGGGGGGCTGTGGTGCAGGAGGGCATCCGATGCTTCCCCTCCCAAGATGGGTGGGTGTCCCTGGGGGTTCTGAACACCAGGCACCCTTCTAGACAGCCGACCCTACGTACGGCCGCTGACGCTTGGCTGCGTTGGAAAGTTGTTCTCTTTCAAGGGTGACATCAGGGAGACCGGTCCCCAAACCAGCCCACTCAGTCATGAGTGGAAGTCATGACCCATCAGGTTGGGCCTCTGCAGTCCTGGCCCGTGGGCAGGGTAATCAGGTTCTCCTCACACCTCCCCAAACAACCTCAAGTATTCTGCAAACTTCTTTCTTCTACCACTTACAAAAGTGGTATCCCCAGGGAACATGTTCTCAGCCCCTCGTCTCCTGAAACCTGCTCTCCCAAGTCAGGGGCCCCCAAGACCAGCAGGGGACCAGCCTCTGGAAAGCACACGGGCTGTGTGGAGTCTCTGACTTCAGGGCTGGAGAGGTGAAGCCACAGTGAGGACCTGGTCCTCCTCTTCCCGCTGTGCAATCTCTGGGAAGGGGATGGGTTCCCTCTGCCGTCAGAGCGACTGACGGGTGTCCGCGTCTCACGTGGCTTCTTGCAGACCCTGAGGCCCAGTACCTGGGACAGGCCTCCCGCGGCCTGGTGGGTGTGGTCCCTGGTGTTCTTGTTTTGTTTGTAGAAGTCGAATATCATCAGAGCTGCATACACTTTCCCCACTGTCATCTCATCGGCTGGAGGGAGAGAAAACAGAGGATGGAGGACGGAGGAGGAAGGCAGGCTGGGGCGAAGCAAGGGAACAGCACCATCAGGGCTCCCGGACACACTCAGGACGGGGCACAGGGCTTGGCCAAAGTTGCGCGGTCCCCACATGGCATCTTTGGACACAGGGCGCGTGCCCGCTGGACCTGTACGGACTCTCCACGGGGCCCTCCTCCCAGTGAAGTGGATGTGGGTTTAATCTTTAAGCACCTCATCTCTAACTGTAGGAGTCTCCCTGCTATTCTCTGGATGTTTTTAAGTATGCCCCCCACCAGGAACATGGGTGACTGTGGTCAACAGAATAAAGCCCGGGTAAGCCCCTCCCACAGGCCCTAGGCCCCCACGGCTGCAGGTGGGAACTGATCTAGCCTGAGACGAGGTTGCCCTGGCCCAGGCATCCCGGCACTGCCTCTGGGTGGGACCCAAAGGGGGAGCGAACCAGGGGAATTCCTTGCCCTCACTTACGTTTATGGGGCGGCACCAGTAAATCCAGGGTCTTCTGGGGCAGATTGGCCCACACGGAGGAAATCTCCTTCCTCAACTCGGCATCACACTGGTGCTGCTTGGTGCCGGCTGCGGCCGGACGAGGGTGTGGAAGGGAAGAGAGAGGTCAGCGGCCGTCACAGAGCCCCCCGGGGGAGCAGGCAGGGAGAGCTGTTGGGGAAGTTGGGGCAAGGACAGGGCAAGAGAGCCAGTGGAGCGGGAAGAAGCACGGCCACGGCAGCGGCCAGAGCGCCCTCGTGGGCACCTGCCTAGAGACAGAGGCCTGTGTGCGCGGGCCCTGGGAGTGGGGAAGGGCCACGGGGGCGGTCCAGCTGCTCAAAGCACCCACCCACGCCAGGGACTGTTCTAGGTGATGGAACAAACGCAAAGGGGCTGCCTTTGTGGCACGATGTGGCTTAATAAAGTGGAAGTAAGTTAAAAGTCTAGGGTGTTGGGTGCAGAAAAAGCCAAGTAGGAGGGATAAGACATATCAGAAGGGCTGCAGTTTTTGGACAGGGTGGTCAGGAAAGGTGTCGTGTGGGTAAGAAAGGGACCAGGGAGTGCAAAGGCCTTGGTGTGTCACACAACAAGCCAGGACAGCAAGGCTCACTGAGCAGGGGATGGGGGTGGGGGGTTGTAAGGAGCACACGCGGAGATGGGAAGCCACGGAGGGTGCTAGCAGAGGGATAAAATACTCTGCCTTATCTATTTTAGTATCAGGTTTGCTATGGTATAACACACACAGTGACCTTCCCCCTTTTCAGTTATCCCGTTCTATGAACTGCGGTAAACGCATGAAACCATGAATCCACCCCCACAGTCGAGACAGGGTACACGGTCCCTTCATACTCCCTTTGTAGCTGACGCTCTGGCCTCCTCCTCCCATCCCACCCCACCCCTGGTGTGTTTTCTGTCTCGGTTTATCTTGCGTTCTCCAGAATGCTACACAAATGACATCATAGGGTGTCTTGGCTTTTGAGTAGGACGGTGCATTTGAGATTCATCCGTGTTGGCAAATGTATCAGTAGTCTGTTTCCTTTGATTGCTGAGGACTATCTTATTGTGTGGACAGACCACAATTTGTCTACCCATTCAGCACTCGCAAACGCTTAAGTTGCTTACATTTTGAGGTGATTATGAAGTAAAGCTGTGAACATTGGCCTATATGTCTTTGTGCAGATGTATGTTTTCTTTTCTTCCCACTTAGGAGTGGGATGGCTGGGCCGTACAGTAAGGAACTGCCAAACCAGGATCACAAGAATTCCATATTATGCATTCTCACCAGCACTTAATATCGTCCTTTAAAAAAGTATTTTAACCATATTAATAACCATGTAGTGTTACCTTATTGTGGCTTCGTTTGGATTTCACTAATGATTAACTGAGCATCTTTATAGGTGTTTATTTGCCTTCCATATATATTTTTTGGTGACATGTCTGTTCAAATCCTTTGCCCATTTTTATGAGGTTGTTTATTTTCTTATTACCGAGTTGTGAGAGACCTTTATTCTGGAAACTGATCCTATATCAGATATGTTTCAAAAATATTTTCACCAATGCTTTAGCTTGTCTTTTCATTTTCTTAAATGTAGAGCAAAAGTTTTTTATGTTGATAAAGTTCAATTTATCAATTTTTCTTTGATGGCTCATACTTTTTGTGTCTTAAAAATCTTTGCCAAGGGGCGCCTGGGTGGCTCAGTGGGTTAAGCCTCTGCCTTCGGCTCAGGTCATGATCCCAGGGTCCTGGGATTGAGCCCCGCATTGGGCTTTCTGCTCAGCAGGGACCCTGCTTCCCCCTCTCCCTCTGCCTGTCTCTCTGCCTGCTTGTGGTCTCTTTCTCTCTGTCAAATAAATAAATAAAATCTTTTAAAAAAATAAAATAAAAATCTTTGCCAAACTCAAAATTGCCAAAATTTCTCTCCTGTGTTTCCTCCTAGAGGTTTTATAATTTCACATCTTACATTATGTCTGTGATCAATTTCAAGTTAATTTTTGTAGGAGGTGGAAGGTATGTGCTATGGACTGCATTGTGCACTGCCCCCCTTCACATGTTGAAGCCTGAACCCTCACTGTGACTGTATAAGGCCAAGAAGGAGGTAAGCAGGTGAAATGAGGTCAGCAGGGTGGGGCCCTGACCCACAGAGTTAGTGCCCTTATGGGAAGAAACACCAGAAAATTCGTTCACTCTCTGAATGCACTCAAAGAAAGACCATGTGAGCACACCGTGAGAAGGTAACCACTCTCCAAACCAGAAGAACAGGCCCAGGAATGAACCCTACCTTCCTGGCACCTTGATTTGGACTTTCAGCCTCCAGACTGTAAGAAATAAATTTCTGTTTTAAGCCACTCAGTTGAGGTATTTTGTTATTGGCAGCCCAAGCAGACTAAGACAGTAAAGGTCAAGATTTTTCCCTTTTGAGGGGCATATAGTTGTCTAAATTTTTCCAGTACCATTTGTTGAAAAAACTATCTTTTATCCATTAATTGCCTTTACAACTTCATCAAAAATCCACTGGCCATGTAAGCGTGAGTCTCTATTGTGTCCCACCGACCCACGTCTCTGTCCTGTCACCAACATAACACGCCTCAATTGACATGCTTTACAGAAAGTCTTTGATTCAGGTGGAGTAAGTTTTCTAACTTTGTTCTTTTTTCAAAATTGTTTGTTACTCAAGTTCTTTTGCTTTTCTACATACATTTTAGAATTCGTTTGTACATTTCTACCTAAAAGCTTGTTGGGATTTTGGTCGGGTTAACATTTATTCTATTGATGGATGGGGGAAGAACTGACATCGTGACAATACGGAATCTTCCCATGCATGAAGATGATGCAGTGCTTGATTTAGTCAGGTCTTCTTTGATTCTTTCAGTCAATGTTTTGAAATTTGCAACATTTGAATCTCACATATATTACTTTGTAGAGTTATCCAGCAACATAGAAGTATTTCATGGTTTTAGTGTGACTTTAATGCAACTTTTCCCCATTTCAATAGTTAATTGCTAATATACAGAAATACATTTACTTATTGCATATTGACCTTGTATCCTGTGACCTTGCTATACTTGTGTGTTGTTTCAGTAACTTTTTTTAATGGCTTAAAACAATAGAAATTTAGGATCTCAGTTCCAGAGGCCAGAAGCTCAAAATCCAGGTGTCAGCATGATTGTGTCTCCTCCAAACTCTCCAGTGAAGAATTCTTCCTTGCCCGTTTCCAGATGTTAGGGGCTCCCAGCTGTCCTTGGCTTATACATACCTCCATTTTATTCACCTTTTCTTAGAGCCTTTCAGATTTTCTCCATAGATAATCATGTCAATTATGAATACAGGTGGTTTTATTTCTTCCTTTCCAATTAGTATGTCTCCTATTTCTTTTTCTTAACTTATTGCAATGGCTAGGACCTAAAGTAAGATGTTGAACAAGAATGGTGACAGTAAACATCCTTCGCTTTGGATCTTAGAGGAAAACTCTTTCTTTGTTAAGTGTGTCATTCCCTGAAGGTTTTTCATAGATATCCTTGGTCAGATTGAGGGGGTTTCCTTTAGCTTCTGCTCTATGCAGAATTTTTTAAATCATGGATACTTGATTTTTTGTGAAGTGCTTTTTCTGAATCTATTGAGATGATCATATAGTTTTACTTCTTTGATATATTAAATTCTATTGATTGATTTTTAAACTTGAACTCAACTTGCATTCCTTGGATAAACCCTACTTTTATCATCAAGCAAATAGAAATATATAGCCAGACTCAGTCTGAGAAAATTGTGTTGAATATTTTTGTGCCTACAGTCATGTGGGATAGTGATCTGTAATTTTCTTTTCTTATAATGTCTTTGTCTCATCTTGGTATCAGAGTAATATTAGCATCATACAGTAAGTTGAGAAATACGCTCTTTTTTTCTATTTTCTGGAAGAGTTTATATAGAACTGGTATTATTTCCTCCTTAAATGTTCGACTTCACATATGGAGCTAACTGGGCCAGGGATTTTCTTTGTTGGAAGGGTTTTAACTATAATTTAACTTCTTTAATAAATATAGTGCTACTCAGATTATCTCTTCCCTTTTTCAACCCATTCAGGTTAGCCATGCTTGAATGAGCTTAGTAGTTGGGGTCAAGGAATTTTCCCATTTCATTTAAGTTGTTGACATAATTGATAGAAAGTTGTTCATAAAATTTCCTTGTTATCCATTTAATGGCAGCAAGACCTGCAGTGGTGCTCTCTCTTTCATTCCTAATATTGGTTATTATTATCTCATTTTTTCTTGATTGGTCTAGCCAGAGATTTATTAATTTTATTGGTTTGGTTTATAACACGATCATTCTGACGGGTATGTTGGAGGCAGACAAGAACAGAGGCAGACCATCTGGAAGCTACTGCAACAAAAGACCCAAGAGACAGTGGCTTGGACAGGAGCTGGCAGTGGGAGAAGGCAAAGAAGTGATTGTATTCTGGTATATTTTGAAGGTAGAGTCAGAAGATATGACCAGAGATCAGCTATTGGTCAAAATGGGGGCAAAGGTTTAAAAAAAAAAAAAAAAAAAGAGGAGGTAAGAATGACTCCAAAGGTTTTGGCTTGAGTGACTAACTGGAAGAAGAGGGTTTCCACTGATGGAGACGGGGAAGACCACGGGGAACATGTGGCAATGAAGTCTGGGCAAGTGAACTTTGGAATCCTTACTGGGCCTCCAAGTGGAGACAGGAAATAACTTTTCTCATGTAGCTCCTCACATGAAGACGCTGGTCTGGGTTCAGGAGGAGGCCTAGACCGAAAACCTGAAGTTGGAATTCCCAGTATTTAGAGCCATGAGCACAGATGGCATGACAAAGGGGGCCAAGAGAACAGTCTGAGGGACACAGTGGCATTCAGAGGGTGGAGACGTGAGAAAACAGAACACGAAACATCAAAGGGATTTGCAAAGGAGGAGGTGACAGCCGAGGAAAGGCTGAGCTGCGGAGAGGGAAGAGAAGGAAAGAGGTCTCTTAGCAGCTCGGCGACAGGGGCTCCAGCAGCACCGCCGTGTAAACCCACGTGCGGACCGAACAAGCGAGGCCAGACACACACTACAGACTAGTCTCTCATGGAGCTGGTCGCGAGGAAGGGAGAACAAACACAGGGAAGCCAATGGAGGAAGAAGAAAACCTTTTAAAGATGGGAGAGATCATAGCGTGTCTATGTTGATACGAGACTCCGACAGGGAGAAAACAACAGACAGGGCAAGACGCAGGAGGCGGAATTTCTGGCGTCACACCTTTGGGGAGATGATGAGAACAGGACCTCGAGTGCAAGGCGGGGTGGGTTATAGGACTGGCCTTGACTCATCCTCCACAAAATGGCTGCGCTCAAGGACTCGGGTGCAGCTTGGGGCGGGGGGCGGTGTGGGGGCAGGGAGCACGCAGATCCCCTCTGCTGGCTCTAATCTCCTCTGTGAAGGTAAAGCAGTCATCACAGGAGGGGGAAGGTGGAAGAGACACAATGGAGGTTTGCTCTCTCCTAGAACAAACATGGCATAGGCTATGCAGCCCTGTCAGTTCGCTCAGGAGAAGGCCTGCCAGGGACTGGGCTCACTACGGGGAGTGGGCAGCAGGCACCCAGACCTCGCCCTGGAAGGGTGCTGCCTCCACACGCTCTAGCTCTGGGGAACCTGGACGGGTCATTTAACCTCACTGCACCTCAGCTCCCCCCCAGAAAATGGGATCATTCATGATGCCCCTGGCCGGTTATCAGCAGACAAGGTCCATGCCCAACAGAGGTGCCGTGGGCCGCTGTCCTTGGTCCCCTCCAGCCAGGCCTCCCCACCCCGCCTCCCTGCACACACCCTGGGGGAGGCTCTGGCGTGAGACTGCCTGGTCCTGGCCTGGTGCCCTCCCCCCGCTGCTGCCTTGCTCACCTGGAGCCAGCTTGATCTCCAGTGCGGTCCGAATGAGAGCCATCAGCGTGGACGTGAAGTGCACAGTCATGTCCTCGTTGCAGATGGGCATGTTCATGCGAACCAGGCGCTAGGGACAAGGGGGCAGGTCAGGGCCAGGCCTGGCGGGGTCCCTCTGCCACAGGACGACAAGGTGCTCGAGGCCCTGGAGGCTGGGCTTCCCCTCCTGGGGGTGGCTTCTGAGGTGCCCAGGCCCGAGCACCGTTGGGTGGCTGGGAGTTTTGCCAGCATTCACACTCACCCTTGGACTCCCACCCCCACCAGAGCGGAGGCTGCGGAAAAACACAAGTCCAGGTAAAGACTGTAGCGGAGCACCAAGCCAGAAGCCTGGGTCCTCCAGAAAGAACAGGCACATGCCTAGCCGGAAGGACCCCTGCCCAAGGCTGGAGTAAGGGGCATGTGGCCCAGGCTCAAGAGGAAAAGGGCTGCAGAGCTGAGGCTGGGGTGCCCTGGGATGGCCCACAGATGGGAGGGAAGACTCCTGTCCTTACGGGTCTGCCCGATGCCGTCTCCTGCACCCACAGCCTGGAGCACTGGACAAGGGCACAGTTCTGAGCTCCAGCTCCCAGTGAGGCATCCCTCCACCCAGGAAGGCTTCGTCTCTCACCATCCAGCCAGGGGGCCTGGAAGAGGCAGCCAGCACCTTCCGGTCAGAAGGGCCTGGAGCAGATGGGACGGCACAGGGCAGACGTGAAGCCTGGAAGGGGAGGCTCGGGGCAACTGCACAGCAGTAAAAGTCTCCAGACCAGACCGGGGGCAGTGCCGATTCCCCATCAGATGAACTGCCGCTTTCCTCTCCTCATTCTCCAAGGACGGAACAGCGGGAGACAGTCGTGTGTCTGTACCACAGACCTCCGGGAACAGCCAGCAGCTGCCCGGAGCCTGAGGCTCTGAGAACTTATGTGATGTCCAGGAAGAAAAGTGTCCCTGGTGTGTCTGGAACGGCCTCAGCACGGGGGTCACTGAGCTGGCCAGGTGGAGCCCTAGGGGCACCGTGACCCCCCTGTCTCCTCCCAGCAGTCCTTTATGCTCTGCCACAAGAGCAGGAGGTGGGGACACAGGGCCCCTCCTTGGGCTCAGCCTGTCCTGTGCCAAGCCCGCACCCTATGACACAGCGGCCACTCTGGGCGGGGGGGCGGGGGGGGGGCAGCCCTAACCCCAGTGTCTCAGCCCTAAATCCAATTCTCAGCCTGATGGAGGTCGGGTGGCTGGAGATATGAGCCCAGACTCGGCCCCCCTGAATGCTGGCAAAGCCCCCCTGGCACACCCAGTCGTGGTCCCAGGACTGCACACATCACCTGTGTGATGCACATCGGGAAAATCGGTTTCCAGAGCACAGTGTCCCTGTAGACCGGCACCGATGGCAGGAGGAGAGGCAGAGGGATTCCTCTCCAGGGAAGTCAGGGAGTCAGGCACCAGCGTGAAGGAGCAGCAAGCAGGTGACATCCAAGAGAAGAGCTCTGTCCAAGGCACCTTCACCAGAGGCTCTCCTCTGCCTGTCCAGGCCCTCGAAGGGCCAGACCCTCAGGAAGCAGCAGCAGGACAAGGCCCAGGGCGGACAGGCATCTCTGCCCTGGGCCTAGACCCTCCTGGTCGCAGCACTCTGCACTTCTCCTGCACCCTCCCCCGCTCTTCACGCCCGTCCGTTCCCACCCAGCATGAGGCTGCCCCTGGTCTCTTCATGACCAGCACCTTGGCACTGGCCAGCGCAGCTGGGGAGGGGCCCAAAAGGCTAGCCCACCAGGGCCCTGCATGCCCAGCCCGACCCCAGGTACCAGCGCGGACAGAACTCTCCTTCTTGGGAACAAAGCTATGGCCACGCATGCAGACCTCCAGGCAGGCACAACGTGCAGGCCAGGCAGGGGGGGCCAAGGAAGAGAGCAGTGGCGCTGCCGATGGCTTGCAGGGGGGCCGCTTAGCTTCTGAAGGCTGTACTGAGCCGGGTGACAACGGCAGGCCCAGATCTGGAGCACAGAGACAGCGCGGACAGAACCAGAGAGGCGAGAACTCTGCCGGGAGGCTCACTCGGGGAGCGCGCAGGGGCAGAGGGCCCCCAGGCACATGCTGGCCGAGCCGCGGGGCTCGGGCTGACTCTGTTTTCTGGAGCAGTGGGAGCTGCAGGAGGGCTCTCGGTGTGGGGTGGCAGGTGGGAGGTGCTCGAGGGATGGAAGGGGGGTGACTGAGGGCACATGGGCAGGAGGGATGCCAGCAGATGTCCCTCAGTTTACCCACTCCTTGCAGCTCTGCCTCCTGGGCTCCTCAGCATTGGAGGGAGTGGGCACGGGCACACCTGCGCCCTGAGGCTGTCCTCACCCTGCAGCAGCCCTCTGAAGCCCCAGGAATGACAGCAGGCCACCTCTCCCTGGCACCCTTTCCTTCTTAATGCCACAGGACCTCCTTCCCACTGTGGAACTTACAAGCCCCAGACATGCTTCCTCCCCAGGCTGGCAGCAGCCCAGCTGGGAGGTTCTGCATGTGCGGAGCTGGGCGTGGGGCCCTCCGAGGTGCCAGAGGCCCTGCAGGCCCCCTCTCACCCCAGGGTCAGACCCAAAGGGCCAGATAACTCCACCTCCATCAGGCGCTTATGGGACAGAGAAGCTGAAGGCGGTCCTGAGCCCAGAGCAAAAACAGCTTCTGTCAAAAAGGTGGTCTGTCCCGTCATTTCCAGGAAAGAGAAGGAAAGGGGAAAAAGGCAGGTGGGAGGCTCCAGCTGTGTCTTCCTGAGCCTTTCAGGAGCTCTCAGGGGGGCGGACCTGCGGGAGCAAGGGGCGGGCGCAGAGACCCCATCACAGTGTCTGTGTCCCTCTGTCTGGGAAGGCGGAGGACACGGTTGGAGCAGAGAAAAGGAAGAAACAGTGAGACAGCAGAGCAGCAGACAGACAGATGGATAAGCCCCCAGAGGAGACGGGAGACCAGCCCCAGCCCAGCCAGCCTCGGGGTGCAGGGTCGGGGTCTACCTTGTACGCAACTCGAGCAGGGCATTTCTTCCCCAGCCCCAGGGGTGGGGACATGTGTTTCAGCATCTCAAACATGTCATTGTAACTGATGCGCCCACTGGAGACCCGGCCCAGAGAGCAGAGGCAGGGTGGGGTCCACAGGAAGGGGTGCGGCAGGAGGGGGCGGGGGAGGAAGCAGACAAGAAAACAGACCGAGTTAACCAGCGTCAGAGTACATGCCGAAAGTCAAAATACGCAAAATGAGGG
Source organism: Nasua narica (assembly GCA_028533885.1). Taxonomy (NCBI): domain Eukaryota; kingdom Metazoa; phylum Chordata; class Mammalia; order Carnivora; family Procyonidae; genus Nasua; species Nasua narica. Next base: position 80,711,248 of record CM052813.1, on the reverse strand, counting down.
ACTTTTCTGCTTGACTCGATCCCCTCCTTGCCCCTCCCCGCCTCACCTCCACACTCCAGCCCCGAGCAGGGCAGCGGGCAGGGGTGACGTCTGAGCTAATGAACATGGAGGGATGAGGAAGGGCTGCATCGGGGCGGCTTTGGGTTGTCAACTCCTGATTTTACACTTTTAGAAACCACAGATAATGCCAAATCGGAAAAGAGCTGTTTCGGCAGGCCAGGAGAGCTGGTGCCTGGCCCACGAGGCCAGCCCAAGGACCACGGCAGGAGCGCCAGCTTTCCTTGGTGCTCAGTTTGCTTCCAAGTTAGCCTAGAGGCTCCAAAGTGGAGGAAAGTCTACAACAGGCCAGCACGCTAGAGCGGGAGCCTCGCTGCTCCGCAAGGAGCCCTGAGGCGCTGGAGACCTGCAGGGGTGAGTCCTGCTCCAAGCCCAGAGACGCCCGAGGCCGCCCAGGACAGGGCCGCTGCTGGGAGTCAGGGCTGGGCAGGAAATGGGAGACTGCAGGGGGCGGGTGGAGGGGGGTGGCTGGGGTGGGATGTGGCTTGGAGCCACGCCTGCCCCCTCCTGACAGCACACCAGGGACGGGCTGGGGCCAACCCACGGGACCGGCTCCAGACCCAGGGAGGAGTCTGGGGGCCGAGGACTATGTCTTCCCGAGGCAGAGAGGCCCCGCGGCCAGCAGCCTCACCACCCCCGGGGACACTGCCTATGGGACCTGCTCAGGGTCCCAGAGACATGGCCGGGTGCAGGCCACCCAGGAGAGAAAAGGGGCAGCTTTTCCCTGGCAGGCACATCGGCCCCAGGGCCTGGCCCTCCTCCCAGGGCTCCCAGCCTTGGCTGAGTGGATTGACCCAGAGGTGAAGCAGGAGGGCCTGTCTCTGGGCCCCCACTGCCTCTGCCCTCGCCTCCCTCAGGAACCAGAAAGGCCTGGTTGTTGGGAGGGGCAGCTGCTCCTGGTCTGCTTGTGCCTGTGCTCTCCTCCTCTGGGGCCCTCGGCCTCCAGCCTGTCTGACCATTAGCCTTCCCGTGAGAGCCTGGAGCCCAAGCCAGGTGAGACAGCTGCTTCCTGGGCACAGGCAGGGCCTGGCCCCCACCTCCCACCCGGCAGCCGACCCCTGCCCTCCAGGCCCAGCCAGAAAGCTTCGTGTGCACTGCCTCAGAAGGCTGCCTCTCCCCAGCCAGCTGGAGGGGTCGGGAGATTCGACGGGGGACCAAAGCGTCCAGGAGGTTGGAGTGCGGGCAGGGCAGGACAGGAGGAAAGAGAGGTGAGGTGTCGTCATTCCCAAACCAGGCAGGGAGTGTGTGCTGTGTTTGCATTTCGGGCAGGGAAGAGTATGTCCGATGGAGGCTCTGAAGTTGCAAACCTTGTAGGCCAACCTACGAGGGCAGTTCTTCCCTAAGCCAACGGGTGGCGCAATACAACGCAACAAAGTGTACAAATCCTTATAATGAATCCGGCAACTGGAAAGGAAACGTCACAGGTTATGGCAACCGAGGCACGATGAGCCCGCCCCGCCCGCCCACCCAGCCTGCCACAGGAAGAGGAGCCCGGCGGCTGGACAGGCAGCTCCCTGCAGGGAACCCTGGGGCTCAGAAAGCCCCAGAAGGCATGGCAATCCCAAGACAATGTCCACAGCCTGACACAGGCAGGAGACACACTGTACAGAACACGGCTGGTCCTGGCCCCAAGCCCCACTGTGCGCACACCGGAACCACTGGTCCGTCTCTCCCCGGGCCCTGCTCCCCGACCCTCTCCAGCAGCCCCTACTCTTGCTCCCTGAGTGCCTAGGACCCCACGCCCGACTCTCCTGACTGTCCCTACCTCCTGAATCTCCTGGAATCTGCTGGCCCAGCTAAGGACCTCCTTTGTCCCAGGGTCAGCACCCTGGCCAACACGTTTCTCTTTCCTGGCCAATCAGCTCCAAACTTCTAGAAAAGAGGGAAGAAAGAGGAAGCCCCACTCCGGCCTCACCCAAGATGCTTGCTAACCTCACTGGACTCAACATCACGAAGGGTCTGGAAGCATGGTGAAGCCCCAGCCCCAGTAACCACCCAACCCAATTTCCTGCCTGTTCTTTGGCCCGTCTTCTCTCTTCCACCATCTAACCCCTCAGAGGGCACCAGATGGAAAGTGGAAGCACAAGACTGTCGCTCTGATTCAAACATCATCCTCGCTGTCTATAAAACAAAGTCAAAGCTACCGTGTATTCCAGAGCTCAAGACCTTCTCAACCTGACCCAGCCGCCCTTCCAGCCCTTTGCAATGTGTCCTCTTCTCCATCAAACACAATCAGACGCCTTTCCTTCAGCCCTGCCCCACTCACTTCTCTGGAGCTCCGTCCACCCTGCCCTCTTCAGTCTGGCTGAATGCACCTCCTGCGACTCACCAGGCAGATGGGGTCTGTCCCTCCTCAAACACCCCGGATCCCCCACAGTCCCGCTGCACTCAGCGTCCTGAGAGCACGTGCCTGCTTCGCCTACACACCCCGGCCCCCAGCACACGGCGGATGCTCCGGAATGTTGACGGGGCAGATGGATGAACACAAAGATGAGTAGACAGATCGCTCACAGGTGTGACTGATTCTCCTTTCTGGTGTCTACACTTCAGCACAAAGTGAGGCAACAGGGAAGATGGGAAAGGGCAGCCCCAGAAAGTAACAACCCCCTGCCTTCTCCGTCTCACACAGCACGCATACCCACGCACACCTGCATCCACACGCATGTGCACACACTAGCATGTATGCCTCGTACACCTGCGTCCACAAGCACATGCACACACATGCACACACAAGCATGCCTGCCGCGTACACCACACACACTTGCATCCACACGCACGTGGACACACAAGCACGCATACCCACGCACACCTGTGTCCACACGCACGTGCACACACAAGCACGCATACCCACGCACACCTGCGTCCACACACACGTGCACACGCAAGCACGCATGCCTCGCACACCTGCATCCACACGCACATGCACACACAAGCCCGCATACCCACGCACACCTGCATCCACACGCACATGCACACACATGCACACACAAGCATGCATGCCTTGTATACACCTGCGTCCACATGCACATGCACACACAAGCACGCATACCCATGCACAACTGCATCCACATGCACGTGCACACACAAGCACGCATGCCTTGTACACCTGTGTCCACACGCACGTGCACACACAAGCACGCATACCCACGCACACCTGGTCCACACGCACGTACACACACAAGCACGCATGCCTCGTACACACCTGCATTCACACACACATAAACAGACAAGCACGCATACCCATGCACACCTGCGTCCACACGCACGTGCACACAAAAGCACGCATACCCAGGCACACCTGCGTCCACACGCACGTGCACACACAAGCACACATGCCTCGTACACCTGCGTCCACATGCACATGCACACACAAGCATGCATACCCACGCACACCTGCGTCCACACGCACGTGCACACACAAGCACGCATGCCTCGTACACCTGCGTCCACACGCACGTGCAAACACAAGCACGCATACCCACGCACACCTGTGTCCACACGCACGTGCACACACAAGCACGCATGCCTCGTACACACCTGCATTCACACACACATAAACAGACAAGCACGCATACCCATGCACACCTGCATCCACACGCACGTGCACACAAAAGCACGCATACCCAGGCACACCTGCGTCCACACGCACGTGCACACACAAGCACGCATACCCACGCACACCTGTGTCCACATGCACGTGCACACACAAGCACGCATGCCTCGTACACACCTGCATTCACACACACATAAACAGACAAGCACGCATACCCAGGCACACCTGCGTCCACACGCACGTGCACACACAAGCATGCATACCCAGGCACACCTGCGTCCACACGCACATGCACACACAAGCATGCCTGCCGCGTATACCACACACACTTGCATCCACACACACGTGGACACACAAGCACACACAGGAGCACACAAACATCACTGCACTCAATGTTTGCACAATCACGTGCATGCTCCTACGTGTACACACAAACCATGTGTGTGCACATGTCTGCTGCACGCATGCACACACGCATGCCACACGTGTACACAGCTCTGCACACAAACACACCCGTGCACATATGCACTGTGCACACACTCCCAGAGCCACACAGGGGCAGACACACACACACGCGTGCACATGCACATGAAAGCTTGGGCAATTTCACAAAGTTCTGTTGTTTTTTAAGTCTCTCCAAGAACCAGGAGACAGCAGAGTGGCCGCCTGGGACATAAAGATGACCACCTCCGTGCGTCTGTGTCTAGGAAGGGCTCGCAGCCCCTCCTTGGTCCTGTGCCAGGACTCAGTTCTGTGCTCAGCGGCCTCTGCGGGGCCTTCCCTGATGCCCCGCCATCGGGAGGCAGGCTCTGTTTTCAGCCCCAGCCACACGTGGGAGCAGAAGGCTGAGTGCCTGCAGTCGGTCACGGTCGTGTGACTTCAGGCCACAGGCTCCTTTTCACAGTGGCCACCCCTGGGACGAGGCTCTTATCTGCCATCTGCTCTTCCACAGCACCTTTCTGACCACACTCCCAACGGCCTCTGCCTTCCAGAGGCTCCGACTGCAGGACTCTGGATTTGGGAACCCGCTTGAGCCATCCCCCAACCACAGTCTCGCCCCAGCCCATTTCCTGCGTGTCCCACTTCTGCTCCACCTGTGGGTGGACTAGAGGAAGTCCCGGGTCTGCAGTTCATAAAGATTTGGGGGCCATCCTCCCCTCTCACAGCCCCACACTGACCTGCCTTTGTCCTGCACACGTGGACAATGTCACGACCCCCAGAGACACCGTGACACTGTGCCCACAGACAGCAGTGTCGCTCGACACCACAGTCCACATGCCCCTCCTGGGATGAGCCTCGGCCCTGCCTCACCTGGGGTCTCTCCTGCCCTCTGGCCCGACCAGAGGGCCCACGCCCGCCCCCGAGCCTGTGGAGCCCAGAGCGAGGCCTGGCGTGCTGATGCATCAGCACAGTGCCAGGACCCCTGCGGCCACGGAGACGGTCACCTACACCAGGAAACGTAAGGGACAGCTATGCTCGCTTGGCACTGTGTGAAAACAGCAAAATGGTCATGACGATGAACACCCAGAGACCCTACGGGCACGGCGATGCCCTAGGGCTAGGGTGCTGCCCGTGGTCTCAGGGCGCCGGCCTGGGAAGGGTCTCCTGCAGCACCCTCTGCACCCTCCCGGGATGTGGCAGGGGCTCCAGGAAGGCTGCGTGAGAGGAAGCTGAGGCACAGCCCCCAAGCCTTCGGGGCCCTGGGGGTCAGAGCGCTTGGGAGCAATCCCCTTGCTGAGCTTCTGTTGTGGGAAAAACAGGTAGAAGCTTGGGCAGTCTGTGGGCCGTAGGGTCCCTGCCAGGATGGCACTGACCATCTCCCCCAGGCCTCCACCACATGGGGGGGACCGAACCCAGAGCTGGGGGGGCGGCTGGGGAGCCGCGGGCTGGGGAGCCGCGGAGAGAGGACGTGGGAGCGGCCGTACCCCATCCTCCCAGGCTTCAAGCGACAGGAGGGATGGACCCCCACCCACGTACTGGGGGCGCTGCCCAGTCACATTCGTGCCTGCTGGGCGCCCACCACGAGCGAGGTGGGGAGCAGGTCTGGGCCTTCCCCAGCGGCCAGGGCTCTCTGCCCGTCCGTGTCCTGGTGGCCTTGCAGACAGCGTGCCCTGAGTAACTAATCCAGTACCCACTCAAGAGCGTGAATGAATGAACAAGCAAGTGAAGGAGCGAGTGATGAAGGGACAGACAAATGGGCAGATGGCAAGTCCATGCTGCTTGGCTAGCCCCGAAGGTGAGAGAATGTTCTGGGTGTGCAGGACTCTCCCGTGGGTCACGGAACAACTTTCCAGCCCCAGCTGGTCCCTCACGACACCCTTGCTGCCTGGAAACGAGCCACCTCTTGTGCACTGCAACCCAGTAACCCTTCCCACCAGGACCAAAGGGTCTCCCACACACCAGACCCTTCCTGGTAGCTCCTTTCACTTCAGTAAAAGCTCACCCAGCACCCGCTATTTGCAGCCTGGGCTGGGGCCACAGGTGCATGTTGGCTCCTGCTCCCAAGGGCTATGGCAGGCAGGGAGAGGCCTGGGCCCATCGGCAGGAAGCAGATCGTTTCTGCCGTGAAGGCCTCCAAGCTTCATGAGGGTGCCAAGGCCGCAGGGGATGGCCCTCCTGCTGCGTCCACACCCTGCCCCGTGAGCCCTCCACGCCCCTCCTGTGTCTCCTGTGAGGAGACGGCACGCTCCCGTCCCACAAGAGCCCTGAGCCTCACAGACCCCCGGAACCTGCCAAGTGCTGGGCTGAGGGTTCCCAGAGCATGTCTCCGCCCAGGGCGCTGTGTGAAAGCACAGTGGGCATGAGAAGGAGCGTGCCACCCAGAGGGGACCCGGCACCACCTACACGGACCCCGCCGAGACCTGAGGGGCAGACCTCACGTGTCACAGGTCTGAAGCCACCCAGCCCTATGCCGAGATCTGTGGCATGGACCCCCCTGAGGACCACGGGACCCGAGGGCCACTCACCACGCGGCCGGGTCGTACTCGGCCCAGACCCGGATGAACTCGTCCAGGTGGTGAGGCCCTAGGATGGAAGAGTCCCGTGTAAGGTACTCAAAATTGTCCATGATCACGGCCACAAAGAGGTTCAACATCTGCAGGACAGGAAGGAGAAGGGGTGACATAAAGAGACCGCAGCCCGCCATCCACCCTCACCCTTCCCCTCCAGCCAGAGTCTGTGCATGAGACTGCGCGGGCGGCAGAGGCCTCGCTAGCTCAGCCAAGCCCCCCCCCGGCCCTGCCCCTCACCGCCCCAGCCCTGCAGCAGCTCCCGCCCCAGGGCTCTAGAACCCCCAACTCACCCAAGCCCCTCCCCATGCCCCCTTCTGCTGCCCTACCCTCGTTCATGTCTACTCCCCGCCTGCCCCACCTCCCATCACCCCCTCTTCCCCTCCCGGCTGGCCTTCAAGGGAAGCAGTGACTTTGGAGTTCGTGGTTCAGACTGTAGAGGCCAAAAGCTTGGCTTCTTTTTTTTTTTTAATTGAGTTGAAATTCACATAACATACATTCGATCATTTTGAAGTGTACAACCCAGTGGCTTTAGTGGGTTCACAATATTATGCAACCACTTGTCGAGTTTCAAAATCACCCCAGAAAATGCCTTGTGCCGTAAGTAGCCACTCACTTATTCCCCCTTCCTCCCCTTCCCTAGCAAGGTCTGTCCTGCATCTCTAGGCTTCTCCACGTGGGGTGTTTCATACAAGAGGAATCCCGCAGTACGGAACCATCGAGGGCCGTCTGTGCCCGGCTTCTCTTACTTTGCATGAGGCTTGTCCAGAGGTTGGAGGCACAGTCATTGCTTTTTAAGGCTGAAGAATATCCCACGGTAGGTACAGACCCGTTTGCTTATCCATCCATCCACGGATGGACATTTGGGTTGTTTCTACCTTACGGCTGAACGGTTTTCCACAGAAGTTGCTGCATTTTACATTCCTACCACAATGTGCAAGAGTTACCATTTCTCCATGTCCTTGACAATGCTGGTTATCTTCCATTAAAAAATTATGATTATTATTATAGCCATCCTAGTGAGTGTGAAGTGAGTACATGGTTTTGAGTGTCCTTAATGCCCAAAGATGATGAATATCTTCATGTGCTTGTTGGCCACTTTGTCTATCTTCTGGGCAAAAATGTCTATTCTGATTCTTTGCCCATTTTTTACATGGTTGTCTTTTGCAGTTCAGTTCTAAGAGTTCTTTCTGTGTTTTGGATACTATTCCCTTATTAAATATGTGATTAGTAAATATTTTCTCCCTTAGATGGTGTTTTCACGGTTTTTTAATCCCCTTTGACACACAAAAGTGTTTAATTTTGATTAGTCTAAATTTATTTTTTTCTTTTGTTGCTTGTGATTTTGGCATCAAATCTAAGAATCGTTCAACAAATCCAAGATCAAGACCTGCCCCCGTGCTTTCCCCTAAGAGTTTTGTAGTGTCAGTTCTTACATTTAGGTCTTTTATCAACTCTGGGTTCACTTTTGTATATGGGGTGAGGTAGGGGTTCATCTTTTTTTTTTTTCTTTTGCATGTGGACATCCAGTTGTCTCTTCACCATGTGCTACAGAAACTGTTCTTTCCATACTGAGCAGCTTTGCATCCTTGTCAAAAATCAACTGTCCATAGATATTTGCATTTATTTCTGGAATCTCCGTCCCACTCCATTGGTCTAACCTTATGCCAATACCGACTACCCCTGCATCCGTCTTACTGCGATATGTGTAACTGACATAATTACAAGACACTTAGAGTACATATTGTGGTATTTACACACACAAACACATTGTCAAAGCACCTCTGCCATCTAGTTCATTAACACATCCATCACATACTTTTTTGATAGAATATTTACATTCTGCCCTTTTAGAAAATTTCAATTATACAGCACAGTGTTATCAGCTATAGTCCCCATGTTTTACTTTACATCCTCAGTCTTTACTCAGATCAGAGCTGGAAGTGTGTACCCTTTCACCAACTTCTCCCTATTTCCCCAACTCTCCAGACCCCGGCAACAGCTCTTCATCCGTTTCTATGGTTTGGCTTCCAAAAAATATTCCACATATAAATTATACAGGTAGTATTTGTCCTTTTCTGTCTGGACTTTTTCACCTAGCAAAATTTCCTCAAGATCCATCACAAATGACAGAAAGATTTCCTTCTTTCCCATGGCTGAATAATGTGTGTGTGTGTGTGTGTGTGTGTGTGTGTGTGTGTGTACACACCAAATCTTCCTTTTCTTTTCATCTGTTGATAAGCGCTTAGGTTGTTGCCATATCTTGGCTATTGTGAGTAATGCTGCAATGAACGTAGGCATGCACATCTCTCTTCAATACCCTGTTTTCCTTTCATTTGGATGTATACCCAAAAGTGGGATTGCTGGATCATATTTTAGCTCCATTTTTAATTTTCTAAGGAACATCTACTGTTTTCCATAGTGACTGTACCAATTTACATTCCTACTGACGGTAAACAGGGGTTCCCTTTTCTCCACATCTTTGCCAACACCTGCTATCTCATCTTCTTCATGACTGTCCATCCTAAATGTGCGAGTGACAGGTCAGTGTCGTCTTGATCTGCATTTCCCTGACGATAAGTGATGCTGAGCACCTGTTCATGTACCAGTTGGTCATCTGTATGTCTTCTTTGGAGAAGTGTCTCTTCGGCCACATTGTTCTGACTCATGGTACCTTTATAGCAAGTCTTTTTTTTTTAAGATTTTATTTATTTATTTGACAGAGAGAGAGAGATCACAAGCAGGCAGAGAGGCAGGCAGAGAGAGACGGGGAAGCAGGCTCCCTGCTGAGCAGAGAGCCCTACGCGGGGCTCGATCCCAGGACCCCAAGATCATGACCTGAGCGAAGGCAGAGGCTTTAACCCACTGAGCTCCCCAGGCACCCCTGTTGTAAGTCTTGTAATGGGGAAATGTGGGTTCTCTCACTTGGCCTTTAAATTTCAAGGTTTTTTTGTTATTTGGAGCTCCTTGCCACTCCATATGAATTTGAAGATCAGCTTTTCTATTCCTGTAGAAAGGCCCCTGGAGCTCTGACCAGGATCACACTGAATCTCACTTTGTGGGGGCATAACCACCTTCCCAACCTTCAGTCTTCTCATCCATGGACCTGCATGTCTTTCCAGTTGATTAGGTCTTCTTTAACTTATTTTAGCAATATTTTGCAGTTTGCACTGTACAAGTTTTCATCCCCATGGGTATTTATTTATTCCTAGGTATTTTATCCCTTCGGATGCTACTGGAAATGATATTATTTCCTTAATTTCCTTTCTATTGTTTACTGCTAGTGCATAGAAACATAACTGATTTTTATGTGTTGATTTGGTACCCTGACAGTTTGATTAATTTGTTTATTAGTTCTAGCACTGTGTGTGTGTATGTGTGTGTGTGTGTGTGTGTGCATGTGTTCTTTAGGATGTTCTACATATAGAATAATATCATCAGCAAATAGAGATAGCTTTACTTCTTCCTTCCCAATCTGGATGCTTTTATTTCTTTTCCTTGCCTAACTGTTCTAACTAGGATTTCCAGCACGATGTTGAATAGAAGTGACAAAAAGGTGGGCATCCTTGTCTAGTTCCTGATATTTGGAGGAAAAGTTTGTAGTCTTTCATCACTGAGCAAAATGTTTTAACTGTAGGTTTTCATAAATGCCCTTCATCATGTTACAGAAGTTCCCTTCTATTCCGAGTCTGCTAAGAGTTTTTGTCATGAAAGGGTGTTGAATTTTGTCCAGTGCTTTTCTGCATCTATTGAGATAATCATGTGGGGTTTATCCTTGTCACATTGGTTAATTCCTGTATGTTGAAAAGGCACCCTTGCGCTCCTGGGATAACTCCCATCTGATCATGGTACATAACCCTTTTAACGTGTTGTTGGAGCCTCTCTGTGGTATCTTGTTCAAGACCATTACTGTGTATTCATCAGGGACGTTGGTCTGTAGTTTTCTTTTTTTTTTTTTTTTTGGCATCTTTGCCTGCCTTTAGTATTAGGATAACAAATTAGGATGTGCTAGGAAGGGTTTCTCTTCTACTTTTTGAAAGAGTTTGAATAGGGGGCGCCTGGGGGGCTCAGTCCGTTAAGTGTTCCAGTGTTGATTTCAGCTCAGGTCACAATCTCACGGTCATGAGATCGAGCCCCACATCGGGCTCTGCAATCAGCATGGAGTCTGCTTGATGGAGTCTCTCTCCCTCTGCCCCTCCCCTTCTAAAAAATAAAAAAGAATTTGAATAGAATTTATGTTAATTCTTTTTTAAGACCATTTTCTAAATTGTGGTAAAATAAACACAGCAAAAACCTTACCAATTTAATTACTTTTAAGTGCACAGTTGAGTGGCATCAAGGCCACGGACGCTGCTGTGCAATCACCCCCACCATCCGTCCCCAGAACTCTTCCATCTTCCCCAACTGGAACCCTGCCCCATTAATCACTAGTTCCCATCCTCTCCCCCAGTCGCTGGCACTGCCGTCCCTCTCTCTGTCTCTAGGAACTTCCCTACTGTCGGGACCTCATAGGTGAAAACACAGTTATCTTTCCTTTTGCCACTGGTTTATTTCACTTGGCATCTGATTTCATGATTCATTCAGATTGCAGCAAGGAACAGCCTCTCTCTTTAAGGCCAAATGGTGTTCCCTTGCATGTTCGTGTCACATGTTGCATACCAATCACTTGTTGATGGGCACTGTGGTTGCTTTTACCTTCTGGCCGTTGTGAATGACGCTGCTATGAACGTACACGTACAAATATTTACCCGAGGCCCCCCTCAGTTCTGGCGCACGCCCAGAAGTGGAGTTGCTGGATCAGACCGCAATTCTATCTTTAACTTATCGAGGAACCGCCGCACTGACTTCCACAGCCGCTCTAACCACCTCACACTCCCGTGGCCGCGAATGAGGGCTTGTCTCTCCAGCACGCCAGCAAACTGCAGGTGCTGCTTTCTTCCTCTTTTTCTCTTGTGCCCGTGTTTAATCACCAGTCATGTTGGCCTGCACCCTTCTCCAGGCACTGTCACCTCCAATCATCTCCCCGACCACTCTTCGGCCTCTCCTGATCAGAAGCCAGAGCAAGGTTTGAAAATGTCAACCCGATTGCGTCACGCCCCTGCTCCAAGCTTCCCGAGGTGTCTGCCGACCTGGAATAAAATCCACGCTCCCAGGGCCCAGTCCGCTGAGCTCCCCACCTGCCCGTTCCCCAAGGCTCATCCGCCCCAGGCGCACCGGCTGGAGTGCTGCCTCTCTGTAACTCGCCACCACGGCAGAGGCTAAAGGCTAAAGGACAGCTGTCTCGTGGAGACTTAAAACCCTTTCTGAGAAGGAAAGGCAAGGCCCACAGGAGCTCACTACCGAGTGGGTCCTTTCAGAGGTCATCATCTCTGGGAAATAGGGGCACCCACGCAGAGTCCGCTTATGACGCGACACGAAGCAGCATCAGGGATCAGTGAGAGGCGCAGGGGGACCCAGGACGGACACATGGGCACAGTGACCAGGACTCACCAGGAAGGAGCAAAGGAAGATGAAGGAGACGAAGTAAAAGTAGGCAAAGTCGCTCCCACACTCACTGGCATTGGAGAGCTCATCGCAGGCCTGATTGCTGAGACAGGACAGCATGATCTCGTGCCAGGCCTCCCCCGTGGCGCTCCTAAGAAGAAGGGCAGAGCCATGAGGCCCACAAAGGAGGGGCCGGACCAGCCTGAGAAGGAATCCCAGAAGAGCTGGCTCCAGCGCGCACCCTCTCTGGGCTCCCTCCTGCAGAGAACCCGCTCCTGTGTAAGGTCCTGGTGAGAGATGCCTACTTCTTAAAAAGAACCCTGTGGCATCAGGTTTGCAAAGTGATCATTAACTCAGAAAGGACTAGTTACTGAAAATAAGGCACCGCACCAAAAGTCAGCACCATGGTGTGCGCCCCTCCATGGACCTCGGCCCCTCGAAGCCAACACAGCCCTTCCTGGCCTCCCCCACAGCAGACGCCATCCCAGCCTTCCTCGATCCAACAAGTGGGGGTCCCACCCCCCAGTTTCTTAGGTCAAACACGTTGCAGGTGTCCCTGCCTCCACTGGCTCTCATCACACTCTATTCGTCAGCTCACCGACCTCAGAGACCAGCTGCACTCTCACCACTTCTCAACCCCTGGGGCTAAGCAACAACCCCCCCCCCCCCCAGCTGCTGTGCGGCTCCTTCCTGCTCAGCCCATCCCCCATCAGCCGAGTGGGTCCACCCAGCACAGGTGAGATCAGCTCACTTCTCTCCACAACCCCCACTCACTGCAAACCCAGACTGCACACAACTGTCCACAGCTCCGTGCGGCCCGCTCTTCCCCAGTGGTCTCTGCTCAGGCCGCTCCAGCGACACCAGCGTCTGCCGCTTCCAGAAAACACCGGGAACCACCCACCTCCCTGAGCAGCCACCCTGGAGGGCCCTCCCTCGTGGACACTTGCCCCCGGGTATGCAGCCAGCACGAGGGCTGGCTGTGCAGGAGACTTGCGGGCAGACCAGAGGCCTGGGTGCCCCCCACCTCGTGCGCCCGTGTGCCAGCTGTGGGCGCACGCGAGCCCGCTCCCCGTTTCCAATGGCTGGTGGGGGGGCCGGGCTCTTCCTGCCGGGCAGCTGTCCTGTCCCAGGCCTGACCGACACGGGTGCTCACATGTGACAGAGATCAGGGAGGAAGAGAGATCTTGGAGAACAAAGGGTTAAAACGGCGGCTGGTCTCAGGCCTGTCTCAACTCTCGTAGCTCAAGGCAGAGATGAAAGGAACATAACAGCTAAAGTCCAGAGAAATGACATCATTTGGAGAAAGTGCAGGCCTGGGGACACTTGTCCATCTGATTAAAACAAGAGTCAGACGACTCTCTCCAGGCGGCTCCGCAAACCAGGTCAGCCTGTCTCCCTCCATGGAAAGGACTCCCACGGGCCCGGGCCTAACTGCGTGCGGCTCCCCCAGCTCAGGCCCGACAAGCATCTGCATAAAGAAACACACGTGCGGGAACCTCCAGAAGGAGCCCCAGGTGGGGTCTTATGTCAGCACTCCTCCTCCACAAGTCCCTCCAAAGAGCTCCTTTCTGCCCTCCGAGGGCCATGGCGGTGGGCTTGCCTTACTGAGGGAGACTTGGAGCCACCGAGACACATTCATCCCCCTCCCCTCAGCCCCCCAACCAGGAGGGCCCACAGCCCCAGGCCACGGAGAGTGGGCCCCGTCTCAGAACAAGAGGCGGCCCCCAGGTCTCCCGAGCACACCTTCACGGGCACGCGCCCGACCACAAACAAGCTCTCTGGTGCCGGACTTGAGGCGGAGAGCCTAGGGAACTGCGGTCCTGTGAGCCACGGCGGCGGCTGGACGCACACGCACACCGGCGGGTCCGGCCAGTGGAGTCCCTTGGGTCACTGAGTCACCCACCCCGCGTCAACGGCCCTGCTTCCCCCGGTCCCACAGACCCTGCAGTCAGCAAGGTGAGCGGATGGAAAGCTCATGTCCAGCACGCCCAGGAAGGCCCTGCTGGACACCTGTCCTCCCAGACCCTTGGCCGCAGCCTCACTGGAGGCCTTCTGGCCACCACTGGGGATCTGAGCCAAGGTGGTCAAGGCCAGCCTCACCTGGGGCTCTCAGGCTGACCTCCCTCAGGGCTTGCCTTCCGTCTGTCCTGAGGCCCAGGAACCCTCAGGGAAGGTCGGCAGGAAGAGGGGAGAAGATGCTGGGAAGGCTCAGTGAGAGGACGCCAGCCCGAGCTGGGCGGGCACACACCCTGCCCCTCCTGAACCGAGGGGCCTGCGCTGACTTCCCGGTCACGGTCACACACCTGAACAGCAGCATCAGGGCCTGTAGAAACGTCCGGAAGTTGTTGTGCCGGTTGATGCTGGTGTCGTCGTCCAGGGCAATATTTCCAAAAACCTGCAAGGAGAAAGGCGGCTGCAGGCTGATGTGCTGGGTCCTCCGGAGCTGCGGCCCGGCAGAAGAGGGTGCACGCCTGTGAGGACCCACAAGGCTCAGGACATAGCCCTCAGCCGCCCCCACTGCGGCTGGGGCTGGAGGGGCCCGTGCCTCCAGCCAGACCCGTCGCTGCCCCCAGCGCCGCGTGGGGACAGGTGCAGGTCGGCAGGCCCAGCAGAAATGCGGCCGGAGCTCAGTGTACATGCGCCTCACTGTATAGAAGACGGGAAGCACTGGAAAGTTCACTGTGTCATCAATGACTCCGTGGCAGTAACTATTTTGGTAATAGTTTAGAGATCAACTTGAATGTTTCTTTTTAAGTTTCTGTGCAAATACCACAATGGGCTTTTTATCCATTTTAATTGATTTCTTTTTAGGGTGAGGAATGCAAACAAGTCAGTAACCATACTTGGCTTAAAATCTGTAATCTGGCTGAAAAACTTATGAACTATCACATCTTCACCAAAAACAAAAATCAGTGACCCTTACGGTCTTATACACCGACAAAAACAAAAAAAAAACAGCGAAATATACATATTTGTTTCAAATATTATCAGATCTCAGCAAATTTTAAAGCAAGAGAACCTTTTCAATCCCTGAAATAGAGTTTAAAAATCAGTTTTCTGCTAATCTTTGAGACAGTGGCTTCTCCCACTGTAATTTAACAATGGGATCCAGCTCCCACCCTACTGTTGAAAAGTGGCCAGATGCCAAAGATTTAAATCTGGAACACTGCTTTGTGTCTTGGAAATGTTTTTCCAAATAGCTGGCAAAGGGTTCTTGGGGAAATGAAGGCAATCTAAACTCCCCAAGCTGGATCTGACAGTGCAGTGACCCCACTCAATCCTGCCGGCTGTTTCTTCCGTAACGAACAATCCCCTGTGAAGGGTCAGGCCAGCTCTCCGGACTAACAGGAGGCCCGGCTGAGACTCTGCACCAGGCACGTGCACCCCAGAGCTCCCCCGGCAGGTGCCCAGCACCCAGTCAGACGAGCCCATTGACACCCTAACAGCCCAGTGGGGTCCCACTCCGGAGCACGGCACCGCATATCCCGCAGACGGTGGGACCACGCCTCACTAGGGGACTGGGGGAGACGGGCCCAGACTCGGGGTGCCTAACCTCAGTGTCCTCATCGGTAGAACAGCCTTTCTGAGAGTTACATTCACGAAGTGCTGAAAACGATACCTGCCTCATAGCAAGATTCCCCAAGCGTCACTCAGTCGCCGTTACCATTTGGTGACCGTGACCTATACCCTTCTGCCCCACCCCCCGTCCCATCAGGCATGCCCACCTGCATGCCGATGATGGCGTAGATGAAGAACAGCATGGCGATGAGCAGACACACGTAGGGCAGGGCCTGTGGGGACACACAGAGGACAAGGCAGCTCCAGGAGGGCTGCCCCGCTGCCTGGCTCAGGCCTCCTCTGCGGAGTGGACGGTGGTCACGTCTCTGGGGCCACTTGGACCTCAGCGGCCGCTGAGCCATCCCAGGACCATGAAGCCCCTCTACCAAGAGGGCTCCTTGCTTCCTTCATCCCTGACCTGTCGTGTGACTCACTGCAGGGTCAGTGAGCATGACCCAGGAGCTCCCTGGGTAACTCAGAAGGTCTGGAAACCACAACAGGGGAGTAGGTGCCAACAAGGGGCCTCCAGGAGGAGGGACTGCTCTGGGGGTGGCTCAGGGCACCGGGAGGGCCCAGCCTCACCTTGAAGAACTGCACAAAGCGGGGGGCCGGGGCACCGGGGGCAGGGAGGGGTCACGGGGGGGGGCTGGGGCTCTGGGGACAGGGAGGGAGTCACAGGGGGCCGGGGCTCTGGCTGCAGGGAGAGGGGTCACAGGTGGCCAGGGCTCTGGAGGCAGGGAGGGGTCACGGGGGGGGAGGGGCTGGGGCTCCGGGGACAGGGAGGGGTCACGGGGCCGGCCTCACCTTGAAGGACTGAACGAAGGTCCACAGCAGGATGCGGATGGTGTAGCCTTGACGCAGCAGCTTTATGAGCCGGGCCGCTCGGAACAGGCGCAGGAAGCTGAGGTTGATGAAATTGTTCTGTGGGGAAGACAGGCGGTTCTCGGTCCTCGATCCTGCGGAGACCCGCCTCCCGCCCCCGCAGACCTCCCACCCGCCTCTCCCTGACCTGCTGTGCCCCCGAAGGAAAGCGGATCCAAAGAGAGACCGAACACAAGGTCACTGCCCTACAGTATAGAAGCAGCCATCGGCCACCAGAAAACCTTCGAAGTGAAGCTCATCATTGCCGATCGCTTCTCACGCAGCAAATCAAAGGAAGCCCTCCCTCCTCTCTAGGCTCCCCTGCACCCGACAGGGACAGGGCCAGAGTGAGCGGGACACTCCCAGAAGCAGCTCCTTGCTGCCAGGAGGAGCTGGGAGACCCCTGTGGATGGGCCTCTAAGCCGGACCGCCTCCTGCGAGACACAGCCGCGCCGGCCAAGTGCTGGGCAGGGCCGCTTCTCCACGGAGAGCCTCCAAAGGGCCCTTCCCCTCTCCGCACACCTATTAAGGGCCCTGCCTGCCTGGGACCCGGCAGAGGGGCAGACACGGCCCCCAGAGCTGCTCATGGTGCCTGCAGACGACAAGTCTCCGTAGGGAGGGTAAGCGTGGGCTGGCCCGCTGCCCACACCAGGGAAGCCGCTCAGCAAATCCGCAAATCCTCCCCGCGGCAGAGATCCCGGGATGTCAGAGATCCCGGGATGTCAGAGATCCCGGGATGCCGAGCTCGGCTCCCTCATCCAAGGGGGAGTGAGGCTTCCGCCGGGGCCCAGGAGCACCGTGAATCGTTGGCCCATCCCTTTCAGGGAGCACGGCTGTGGGCGCAAGGCCTGGGCCCCCTGACACAGCGCCCTGCCACTTGGGCGTGGGACATATGCAAGCAGCCCAGGCTTAGACACACTGTGTTGCCAGATTCGGCGGTCCGATAGAGACAGAAGGAACCGGACATGGCCAATGAGAGCAGCAACGGCAGGAGAGCACGTGCAGGGGGCGTGGGGAGCCTGGGGAGAGCTGGCTGCCCCCCCGCAGGGCTGCCCGCTGGTCCTGGCAGGGATGACGCATTCAGTGGGCAGGCAGGTCTCATCCCTACTTCTGAGGACAGTGGCCCCAACCCAGCCCTTGTCCACCCCTTTGGTTCCCACCAGGGTGGCTGGGGACCCTAGACTGTCCCTACTGGGGGGTTAGACGTGGGAGCCTCAGGGTGGGAGGTCTGGTATTCAGGAGGGGCCGACTGGGGTCTGGACCAATAGGCAGGCAGACGTGGACCTCGGGGTGTGACCCTGGAGGGCTCACAGGCTTGCCTACCGCTCCCTCACCTGCTGGGGAAAGAGAATCTCTGTGGTACGGGATGGCCCCGAAACAGCCACACTCGCCCCACGGCCCCCGGGCTCTCAGATGAGCCAGTCACCTCGGGAGGACAGGCACAGGGGTGGAAGGGAGAGCTCGTCTACAGCGCTGGGAAATCCTCTGCACGAGACACTAAAGCAGAGGACAGGGAGGGAGCCTCCTCCAAGGCCTCCACTGGGACCGCACCTGCCCGCCTGCGTCTGGAGGGGCCACGGCTGTTCGGACACAGTCGTGTCGGGCCCCTGGCACCTGGAGACCCTAGGGAAAATACAGGCTCCGGGTGAGAAAGAAGGGGCGAACGATGAGGCAGGGGAGGGCACTGTTGGTGCACACGGTCTGCGCACGAACACAAAGCCCATCGCGTCACCTCCTACGTTTTGCTGAGACTCAAGTTCTCACCCTTCCTCCCAGACGTCTCTTCTCGGGGCCCCGGTGGGCACGCAGGAGGGGGTGGGGGGCAACAGACAGACAGCCCAGAGAGCCATGAGGACGGACGGTGACGGCAGCCACAGAGACCCCAACCACGCGGTGGCGGGCAGAGCACCCCGGGGCCGCACCCAGGGCGGGAGCCGCATGCAGGAGGACGGGGGCAGCAAGCCCACAATAGCCTCCCCAGGGCCACGGGTCGTCGCCTCTGGCCTCCGCCAGCCCCTCGGAGGTGGACAGGGCCTGCCCCCCCTCCCGGAGTCCACGGTTTCTGTCACACCAGAGAGCACCAACTGCCTCACCTACAGCTCAAAGCCAGGCCCTCCCTGACTGCCGCCTGCCACCCAAAGAGGCACTACCGCACCCTGCAGTGTGGCAGCTGGCCCACCCTGAGGGCACCCTGGTCCCCGGCTCCTCGCCCACAAGATCGGGACACTAGGACGTTGTGCCCAGAGCCCGGTCGGCATCCCCTGGGCCCCAGGCACGTCTGCTGGGGGCCCCACTCCTCGCTGGTGGCCAGGTTCAGCAAGTGAGCAACAATCTGCTCTCCTACTCGGCTTCTTGCTCGTGGGACAATGACGAGAACCAGACCCCCATGTGCTCAGCGTGCCAGGCGACGTGTGCACTCCGAAGAGGAAGGGCACAGGGGCGGGGAGGGTGGTTCTTCCCAAGGCCACAGGGAATGGCCACGGAGGGCCCCGAGTGACTCTAATATTTCTGCAGCATCAAATGGCATTTTCTCAAAAACGCAAGATTTTCTGCTCCACTTGTGAAATACTTTATCATTAATGTTAATTTTCTGTAACAGGAATCTCAAATATTTGCTACTTTGTGTGAGTTTCCAGCCACAGCCTCAGTGTAGTCTGTTCCTGGTATCTTCGCCCTCCCGTCAGACACTCCTAAAGGTCAGGGAGGAAGCCCCGGTTCACACCAGCTACACCCCACACAAGCCCAAGGAGCAAGGGTGCGCGAGGGGCCAGGGAAGGCTGGACCCAGGAGCCGGGTGCTCCACTGTCTCTGGGGCCAGACCCTCTTCCCACTCCGTCAGGCCTTACACAACCCCTTCTGAATCATGAAGACACAACCTCCAATCCCCTCCAGCCCTGAGGCCCAGAGAGGACTCCCCACAGAAGGGCACTTCCAGGAAGAATGCTATAGGAGGCATCGTCACAGGCCACTGGGGAGAACGGCCTTGTATGTGGGTTCGGTGGGGACAGCGCAGAAGGGAGATGGTGCCAGAGAAACCACAGGCGCTACGGGGTCAGGTCCAAACTCATGTCCTACAAAATCCCTCCAATTCCGAGCCCAATCCCGACAGGAAAAACTGGCTGGGCACTTACCACCTTCACTCAGAAGACCCCACCTCCTCTCTAGACCCAAGGCCAGTTCCTGAATCAGTCGGCCCCCGGGAGGGCCCTCAGAAGCCCCCGCTGGACCCCAGGAGCTGAGGAGAGGAGGCCAGAGGGGACGGGCGCCACCAGAGTCTGACCATGCGCCTCAGGAGGGCGGTGGTGAGGCTCACGGGAGAAGGACAAGGGGCAGGAGCACAGCGAGCAAAGCAAGGCGTTTTAAGAACTGTTTAAAGTCATGAAACCAACCGTTTCCTACATGTGATGTTGTCACGGATGGACATGGCGTGTTATGTGCACATTGGGGTGTTTGAGCAGTAGGCGCGCAACATACACACGGAGACATGGCGTTCACGTTGTATGTTGGTTGGATGGCGTGAGTCAGCAGGCGGTTTAAGGAAAATCAAGAACAGAAACAGAAAACAAAAGAGAAAATGAGTCATCAACACAAGCAAAAACTCAAACTTCGAATACCTCGCTGGAACAGTGTAGGATTTTAGTAAACTGTGCACATTTTGCTTAAAATGCATCCAATCAAATCATAGTTTGGAAATCTGGAGGCTATGCAGACAGGGTGGCGCTCATTTGCATTCCTCTTTGTAATGCAAATCCGAAGATGACTCACAGACACTTGTTTTTTTTATTTCCAGGCAAAGAAATCAATGTCAGTTTTATGCTTCCTCGGGGATGCTGTCCACGCGACCCTGGGTAAGGCTATTACTCTAATTTGATTAAGTTGGAGGTGGGAACTGACACTCATATTTTTGCCTAAGGAAAGAAAAGTACATTCACAAAGTAACACATGAAGTGACTACAAATGAACAAAGATAAAGACACCACTAACCCACACGACGGCTCCCTTTCGTCTTTTCTCCTCTGGGCAGAACAGCGGAGCGCCGGAGGCCAGCGACGGCCGCGCTCCCCAGCCAGGTGGCGCCTCAGTCCTCCCACCGGCCCCGCTGGGCATCGGGGCCTGGCGGCCGTGGCCAGGGAGGGCTTATTTGGAGGAAGGTCTGACCCTGGCCTCGAGCACCCGAGGGCCGCTCCAGCCACCTGCGCGACAGAAGGTCTCGGCCTTGTGTGCGGGCCTCCCCGGAGGCGGAGGTTTCCCCAGAAGACAGCCGGGCATCGTGCTCTCCGCGCATCTGGCAAGCCCCGCCCTTGATGCCTGCTCTCTGGCGAGGATGCGCGCCCGTGAGGGAACCCCAGCGCTGTGCCCTTGCAGAAGGGAGCTCAGGGTCTGGATCCCCTATCCGGAGAACAAAGACTCCCGTGTCCAAGGGCGACACCCGGAGGGACTGGCAGCCAGCTGGCCCCTCCCAGAAACCACACTGGTCCGAACTACCGCTGGAGGAGCAGCACGTGGGCAATGCCACAATGCCAATGGTTGGCGTGACGAACATCCTGGTTTTTGTGTGAAAATGACAGCTCGGAACTCTTCCCTGCATTATCTGGATTATTACTTTTTAATTAAAAAATGAAATCCACGAAATATACCACATACACAAAAGAATATGCATAAATATGTGTATGGATGCACATTTTAAAGAAAAAGAATAAAATGTCCATCTATTCATCACCCCGCTTAAAGAAAACAAAGTCACCATGACTTTCGAAGCCCTTCCTGTCTCCCTTCCTCCTCCCCAGACATAGTAGCTACTCTTGATCCTTGTTAGCAGTTGCTTTTCTTTCCTGTCTTACCACAAACTCGGAAAAGGTGCTATACTTGACCTCTCAACTTTTGCCACGGGACGCTACCGTATGCAGCCTTCTCGGACTTGGGCAAACTCTCCGACAGCGAGCAAACTCTGCTTCTGAGGGGCTTCCCTCCGGACGCGGAGACCACCTTCTGAGGTGTGAGGCACGTCACTCTGTTCACGGACCGTCACAACCGGTACATTCCGGGGCCACCGTGAACGCTGTAGCCACGGACCTCTGTGTGAGAGAGTCCCCAGGTCACCTGCCCAGACACCCCCTGGCACGTGCCCTAAGAGGGAAGCCCTGAGCTTCCTCCGCCTACGGCACGCCTACGCCCGACTTTCTAGGCATCGCCGCACTTCCCCAACAGGAGCATGGGGGTGCCCGCTGGCCCGCTGGCTAAGCGCTGGCACGGCTGAATTCCTGTTTGACAAACTGGAGGATGTGAAAGGGCATCTCGATGTCATTTCACTTTACGTTTCTCTGATTACAAATAAGGTTAATTGATCATTTCTGTTTCTTATTCTTTTAGCAAAATGCCCAATTATACCTTCAGCTCCTTTTTTCCATTTGGTTGCTTTTGTTTTTCTTAACGACCCACAGAAGGGCCCTGCACATTCTGCACACTGACCTTTGCTCGTGGTTTGGAAAACCTCTCTGCCCTCCGGCCACACCTTTGACAATAAATGTGGGTGCATGAGAGACCTCAGTGGCTCATTCTTCTCTCTCCCTAACTGATCTCATTCAGTCTCACAGCTCTGACATCGTCTTATAGGCTCATGGTTCCCAGTCCTATGGCATGACATGAATCTCTCCTCCAAACTCCAGGCCCGTCTGTCCAGCGGCCTCGGGGGTGAGTCCTTCAGGAAAGCCAACAGGCAACCCGACCCTAACGTGTACAACCTGTCCACAACCATCCTGTTCCACCCAGTCTTTCCCGTTTCAATTAACGATAATCCACATTCCCACGCACTCAGACTTTGATGCCATTCTTGTCTCAACTCTCACCCAGACCTCTGATCCACCAGCAGGTCGACTGGAAAATACATCCAGGGTGCTGGTCACTCACCTGAGCCCGGGACCCCAGCCCCTTGGCCGGGCTCCCTGCCGTGGCACTCATATCCTCACAGGCCCAAAACCCAATCGTAAGCATCTACATTTTTTTTCCTGAGAATTTTCCCAGGCGAGGACACAGACGTCCGAGAGTTAACATTCCCTGGCCTCCTCGCACCAGCAGCCTTTGGCTAGGGGCTAACGGCACTTGCTGAAACGTATGCCAGCCGCCTGGCCACTTGCTGGGATAACGGAGGCTCAGGCTCCCAGTGAGGACCCACAGTGGTAACCGACTTGAGAGTTCCGTGTATTGGCCGCCTCCCTTCCCTGTCCCACTTCCTCATTCCCTGGGACTCCTGGGATCACCTCCCAAATAAAACCACTGGCACTGAACTCCTGTCTTGGGTCTGTTTCTGGGATAACCAGCTAAGCCCGAACCCTAGCTGCTTCTGCCTGTGCCCTGCGCTATATCCTCGGCCGGATCCAACCTCACTCAGAATGAAAGGCAAAACTGACTGCAAACCCTTCCCTGCTCCCCATTTCCTCCGCCCATGCTGCTTCAGCCCTCGCTCACGCTGCGGGGGCGGGGTGGGGGCAGGGCTCGGGGCTGCTCCCCCTGCCCCCCGCCCTGCTCCATGTCCTCAGAGACCCGGACGTCTTCACTTGCAAGTCACCGGCTCAGTGACATCTTGGGTGGGCACACAGTCATCGAAGCCCCCCGCCCCCGTCCTGGGCCCCTTCTCTGCTTTGCCTTCTCCCAGGGCCTCTCATTGTGCAACCCTGGGTCTCTCTCACTGGAATAAACTCTGGAAGAGCAGAGATTTTCATCTTTTCTCCCAGCACTTAGAATACTGCTTAGTGCATGATAGGCAGTGCATAAATATTGATAATGGATAATGGGTTCGCTCATTTATAATTTATAATGCATTTATAACAGATAAATGAAAGAATGTGATGCAAATATCCCCTCCCTCTTCATGGACTGTCCTTTCTTCTTTTGATAAACAGAAATTCTTTATTTTATAGAATTTTTTTTCAGTTATGGATGCTGCTTCCTATAGTTTACTTAAGCAATCAGCCTCTATTCCGAGGTCTTAAAGAAAATCTTGTATTTTCTTCTAAGAGTTTTAAAGCTTTTTCCTCTTATATTTAAGTATTTTCATCCATTTGAAATATTTTTTTGTGAATGGATAAAAACCCAATTTCCGTCTTTCCCCATATGGATCATCATTATAGCCGCACGGATTGTTGAATTGTCTCCCCACTAAGTAGCACCGTCATACATCAAGTTTCCATATATGACTGATTCTGATTCTAGGCTCTGGATTCTGTCCATCGGCTCATTTACTAACCCCAAGCTAGCACCACAGTCTTAACGTTCTAGCTTTATAAGAAGTCTTATCATCAACAAGAACGGTGCTTCTCCACCCCCACGGCCCCAGCAGTACCCTCTGCTTCTTAAGTATCTTGAGTATTTAGGGGACCTTTGCTCTTTCTGATGAGTTTTGGAAGCAACTTGCCAATTTCCAAAACAAACAAAACAAAAACAAATTTACTTATTGAAATTACTCTAAAGATCAATTTCGGCAAAACCATCTCTAAAACTGACACTACTTAGTATTTAAGGTGCTATCTAACACCATCTCTTTAAATCTCCTTCCCTAGCTGCCACTGAGGGTTAGGGTTTTCCACATAAAGACTGTGTAGTCGGGGTTGTTAGTTAGGGTTGCAGGAGGGCCAACTACTCAGACTCTGCTCTGGCACCGTGCTGAACCCTCTGCTCAGCTCGAGAGTACTCCAGATACCGTCTATAGATAATAACCTTATCTGTTATAATGACAGTTTCACCTATTTCTGTTCTAATACTTGGGTGTTTTATTTATTTTTCTTGTCTTGTTCACTCAACAAGTGTCTGCTGAACATCCAAGCCCCGGAATATGGCGGTGAACCAAATACCTCTGTCCTTATGGGGCCGACATTCACTTGACTGAACCAACCAGGCCCTGAAGTTCAATGTCGAAAAAAAGGAGTGCTTACAGGTATTGTCCTTTCCTAATTTTAAATGGAATTCTTCCCCAATTTCACCATCACATGATGTTAGTGCAGAATTTTTGGCAAATTCTCTTCAAGTCAGTAATCCCTACATTGCTAATAATCTGTATCATGAACCCGACCTGAGTTTCAGTGAATGTCTTCTCTGCACTCATGACAGGATCACGTCACTAGTGTCCTTTGATCTGTTAATATAAATTAGACTTTCTGATGCATTTCCATCCACGTTAATGAGTGAGCATGGAGTATAACTTCCCTTCATTATAATCTGTGTCTTAAGTAATTCGGTGTCCAGGCTGTACTAGTCTCATATCAATAGTTAGGGAATGTTCACTCTTTTTCTAGTCACTTCAAGAATTTGTTTGGGATTAGAATGATCTTTCCTCATGTTTTAGGTAGAGACCTAATGCATCAGGCCACTATAATCAGTGATATGAGGCAAGACAAATTAGTTATCATGCCTCACACTTCCTACTCCTGGCAGGCTTCCTTGAGTTTTGAAGATGGCAAAACTAAGGAAATTTCACCGCTGAGGAAATACTGCTGTGACCCATTTGTCAGGTGACACAAAGCTGCCAGGTCTGAGAAGGTTCAGAGCAGGAGATTCAGATCGATGCTACAGGATCCGGAGCCCTGAAAGTTGGGCCGTAAGATGCAACAGACTCCACACCGCTGGGGGGTCTGTGGTAGCTGAAGACACTGTGCAGGCCCTGGAAAGCCCACCTAGACGAGTCAGTGCAAACACCTAGAATTCTGGAGCAAGGCCACGTCACCTGCAGAAGACATCGCCAACGGAGGGGGGGGGGGGCGCTCCCGCTACCAGGCCCTGGTGGAGACTGTGTCTGACCATGAGACAACTGCGTCTATGGCTCCAATGCTTGTCCTCATGAGTGTGTGTGGCTGGCCCACCAACAACTCAATTTACGACGGAAGTGCTGCATCCAGGGCCAAACCCAAGCCCATCGAGAGGGCACCGTCACATGACAGGTGGCCCAGGGCCCCAGGCCTCTCGCCTTTGCTGCACCTGTCTTCCTTCTTCCTTAGCTCACTCCTACCCCAACGTACCACGGGATGAGCAGCAAAGCCGGGAGGAAAGACCCAAACCTGACATGTGGAGTGGCTCAGGACAGCGACGCAGCCTCACCAGAGCCCAACAGGGCGACCCGAACGACAGCGGCGAGGCAGAGCTCGAGGCGGTAAACCTGGTCGGCCACCTAGTCGTCCACGGCGTGGATGGAGAAAGAAGTCGCCTGTGGCATGAATTACAGGACCACAGGCCAGAGCTGAAGCTCAGCCAGGACTCACGAGGGAACGAAGCTGGGGAAAGGCGTCCAGACAGGCCTCGCGGACCCTCGTACTGCACAGCACTGTTGGCCCCGGAGCAGCCCCAGCTGGGGGGCACCAGAACCAGGCCTTGGGAGGGCGGGCCCCCCAGAGGACCGCCAGCCCCAGTGTTCACACAGTCGGCGCCCATGCGGAGGGGCGGCCACGGCTAAGAGGAGGGCCGTGCCTGAGCTCGATGGGGGCTCCCTCGCAGCAAGGCTGATCCAGCCACGGCCACTACGCGCGGCCACTACGCACGGTCACTACGCGTGGTCACTACGCGCGGTCACTATCCGTGGTCACTACGCGCGGCCACTACGCGTGGTCACTACGCGTGGTCACTACACGCGGCCACTACGCGACACCTGCCTGCTGCACCCAAGTCAAGTAGGTCTCTGCAGCGCGCCCGGCCCGAGGCCGCCAGCCGGCCCCTTGGCGCTCATCTGCTTCCACGGGAACCCTTTCACCTGGAAACGCCAGTGCTTTGTCTCAACTGTGGTCCCTCACGCTCCAGACGTGGGCTTGTCTCTGCTACGCGGATGCCTCGGCCTGCACCCGCATCAGATTTACGGGGTTCCAGGTGACATGAGCTCAGAGCAGCCCAGGCAGGTGCAAAGGGGCAGGTGACGCAGGGCAGACCCTGTATCCCCACCGGCATATCCCTGTCAACGTCACTCAGGAGCAGGGAACCCGCTAAAACATTGCAAAAGCCTCCTCAAGGCCCAGATTAAATGCTGGCTTGGTGACGTGCCTCACAGGGCTGCACATTGTCCTTCAGGATGAGCAACACACAGGACATAGCCGTGTGGGCCCACTGCTGCCGGGCCCAGAAAGCGGGGGGCAGAACGGGGGCGGCCCCTCTCAGTACCCTCCAGCAGCCCGGGTCACGCTGTATTCGCATCACCTCCGGAAGTTCAGGTTTGGCCAATCTAGAGGTCCTGGCTCAAGGCACAGGGAAGACTTCCACTGTGGAGTCCCAAACCATGGTGGTCCCCCGTGTCACTTTGTGGCTCTCGTGCCATAAGACCAGCAGGCCGAGCAGAGCTTCCTGGTTGGCCAGGGTATTTGACGCTGGTCATTGAGAAGGGCAGAGCCACCACCACACAGGGTAGGAAGAAGTCTATCTGGAAATCAGGGGGTTCACTTGGGCCTTTCTATATGCTCTCTGACCAGCCTCAACGACGACTGGAGTGCTGCCAGCCAGAACCACACGAGGGCATGACGAGCTGGGGCGTGGGCCACGTAGGGTGACAGTGAAGGCCACCTTCCGGCTCCGCAACAGAGCCGCAGATGGCTGGCCACCAGTCAGGGGACCCGAGAGGGGGACAGAAAGAAGACGTGCATGAACATCAACTGAACTCAGATTAGCTCTTTGCCCAGACACCACGGCCAGCACCATCCTGAAGAACGAGGGAAGCGACCCCGGTGTGAGAGGCGGGCAGAGTTGAGCGGGGCCGGGGTCCCAGCAGACAGTTGGGCACTCCAGTGCAGCCCTGTCACCTCAGAGCCTGGTACTCCTCCCTCCCGGGGGTGCCAGGGCCTGCGTCGCCTGCACGTGAGGTGTGCTCAGAGGCCCAGAGCTATCTGACAGGTGAAGCCCCCCGCTGCAGCCCGGAGCTGCGGGCTGATCACTGCAGAGCTCTGAGGCGTGGCCACCTGTCCCCGAGCCTCCCTGGGGATGAACCGAACCCAGGCCGACACTTGCCTCCAGACGCGCTTCTGGCCCTCCTTCTCTTACCCGCCCGTTTCCCCAAACCACTCTCATGGTTTTCCTGGGAGGGCTTCCTAAGAACGACTTGTACAAGAGTGCTACTTTTGTGCCTGTGCCTGGAGAATCCAACCTAACCCAGGGATGAGATGTTTTGCCACTTAAGTCTAACTTCATGCCTTGTACTCAAAGAAGAATGCTTTACGATTCAGATGCTTTGACATTTGTTGAGACAAGTATATGTTTTACAACTTGATCAGTTTTTACACATGATCCGTATATGTTTGATATGAACGAGTAATCTCGTCTTATTTACACACACACACACACACACACACGTAAAACAAACCTGATGTTCTAAACTAGTCTAAATTCTTGTTGGTTTTACTTCATATAATTTGGTGCAAAGTTGTTCGATTTCTTAGACACACACAGATTTAAAAGATTCTTGTCTTCCCGGTCAGTTGTTACTAACGGAGCCCCTAGGTGACTCTCAGACCACCAGACTAGAAGACCTTTTGGAAACCACTTTCTTATTCGTGAATAAGCATTTCCCAAGGCAATCCCCAAGCCCCAGCTCCAGCTCTGGAGGGAAGCCTCCTTCTTTCCAGGGGCTCCTGGGGAACTCTGGCAAGAGCGAAGGGGCTAACACTCAGGGCCTGGAGGTACACAGAGGGAGCACCGCCTAGAAGGAAACCTTTCTGGGGCCCTGGAGGAAGGACAGGAAATGCTACTTACCGCAATCTCTGTTACTAAAATATCAGTTATACTTCCCAACACAGTGACAAAGTCAAAGACATTCCAGGCATCTCTGAAATAGTTCTGGAGAGAAAAAAGAGCAGTTACTGCTAGAGGCTGGTAAGGCAGAAGCCAGGCAAGGAGTTGCAGGAAGTGCCCCTAATCAAGAAAGGAGCAAAGGGACAGATGGCCACCCCGGGGGGGACACCACAGCTGTGGGTCTGGGCAGGTGCAGAACTGAGAGTTGTGGCTCCAGAGAGGAGGCATGCAGAAAGGGGCGCCGCCTGTCTCCAGCAGCTGGGCTAGGGCAGAGCTCAGGCAGCTCGGAGCATCGGAGCAGCCCCTTCCTCGGGGCCCCTGCAACATCACATTTGCTCAGGGGGTTTGGGGAAATCCCAGCTCTAATCTCCAAGTCCCTGAAGGTCCCCCTACAGAGAGAGAGCCAGAGTGCAGACCACCAAAAGGCCAAGAGGGAGCCAAGGCACCTACCAGCACCCCAAAAGCGATGATCTTCAGCACGCACTCCATGGAGAACATGGATGTGAACACAATGTTCAGGCATTTCAACATTAGCTCATATTCATACGGTGCGTCATAGAACTGCATGGGGAATGAGCGCCATTGGCCGCGGGTTCGGCTGCCCCACGACACCCCCGCCTTAACCTCCTGCCAGAGCGTGGAGAACTGCATGCCTGCCCAGGGCAGGGACAGCCGTCCTGTGTTCTCCCAGGATGCGCTCACCGTCTCGGCCCACAGAGAACCCAGGGCACTGGGCTTCAGGAGGCTCCCATGCTGCCCGGGACGCGGTCAGCCGTGACGGTGGCTCTCTCGCACCCCAGCTGTCCCCGCTGACCCCCTGCCGGGCCCACACACCTTCATCATGAGCACCACCGTGTTGAGGGCGATCATGGCCATGATGAAGTACTCGAAGGGAGGGGAGACCACGAAAGTCCACGTCTTGTACTGGAACGACTGCTTGTCCCTGGGCATGTACCTTGTCAGGGGCTTGGCGCTGATGGCAAAGTCGATGCAAGCCCTCTGCGCGGAAGGGAGGGGCAGTGAGCACACGGCAGCGGGGGGAGGGATGCCCACGCCAGGGCACCCACGGCATCCCACACCTGTCTCCTCCACCCTCGCAGGCAGCCGGACCCCACCCCCGTCTCTCCCTGCCCCCGTGCTGGCCCTCGGCTCCGCGGTGGTGAGCGAGTCCCACGCGGAAGGGAAGCCCAGGGGTTCTCCCTCCGCTGCGCATGGGGGGCCCGGCAGAGCGCCCGCCGCGCACGGGCACACGGGGCGGGAGGGGAGCCACGCACCTCGTTCTTCTCCAGGCTGCACTCGGACATCACCTTGTCCCCTTGCTCCTGGAAGGTGATGATGATCAAGGCCACGAAGATGTTGACAAAGAAGAAGGGGAAGACCACGAAGTAGACCACGTAGAAGATGGACAGCTCCATGCGGTACCCGGGGCTGGGGCCCTGCTCCTCGTAGGTGGCGTCCACAGAGTGTTTCAGGACCCTGCACCAAGGGCAAACACCAAGCTGTGGGAAAGTCAAGACCTGCATCACAGGCGCGGCTTCCATTCCTTATCTCAGGGACGGCAAGAGGTAGGGACTGCTCCACACTGGGGGCCTAGCCCGCTCCCCAGGATTGCAGTCCGCTGAGGCAGACGACCTTCCCGATGGCGCTTGTACCCAGGGCTGCTGGAGGACCATCAGGGGGTGGTCTCCAGGGCTGGAGGTCCTCACCCCAGGACAGCTGGAGGCCCAGGAGCCCCGCCTTGCCCCGCTTGCTCCTGGCCCATGCCTGCCCACACTCAGCTCATCAGTCCACACCCAGCTTCTCCTGCCTCCACCTGCCTTGGCACGGGTCCCGCCTTCTGAGCGCTGGTCCTCCCAGCCCCAAAGGAAGTCCCCTGTCATCTAGCATGGCACCGAACACATACATCCCTCTGTCTACCCTGAGGCCGGAAGGGCAGCACCGGGAGACACCAAAGAGCCCCATCCGCCCTCTGGCCTTCAGGCACTCGAAAACGATTTTCGGGAGATCACTGCCGTGCACTCTGTGCTGACCTCTTGCTCCCGCCAGGCGACGCACTCCTGGAAGGCCGAGCCTTGTCTTACCTGGGAGGTGCGGGAGCCTACGGGGCACTTGCCGTGGGACTAACACACACGCGCGGATGCGGGGTTGGGACTCTGCCCCTCTGCTCTAGCCTGCGGTGCTGCACCGAGCCAGTGAGCACTCACATGGGCCACCCTTCCCCTGTGGACACCGTGAACAGCGTCAGCAGAGCCCAGAGCACGTTGTCGTAGTGAAAGTCGTATTTCTTCCACTGGCGCGGCTGGGCCTCCACCTCCTCCTTCTCGTAATCCAAGTACTGGCCCCTGGGGATGAGGACAGACACGAGGTCGGAGGGCAGAGACCAAGGATCCAGACACACGTTTGTCTGCAGCCAACTGGTTTCTGAAGCGGCTGTCCATCCCACGGAGGAAGAACGGTCTTCCCAGCAGAGAGTGCTGGGTCAGTGGGCTGACTGCTCGCAGAAGGAAGCTGGGCCCTCCCTCAGGTGCAAAACTCAACGGGAAATGGACCAAAGACCTAAAGGTAAGAGCTAACACTAGAAACCTGTGAGGAGAAGACAGAGGCCTGGGATGAGGGAAAGGGCTGTTAGGACACCAAAATCAAAAGTAGGTAAACTGGACAACATCAAAATGTAAACCTCTGTGCTTCAGAGACATCGTCAACACACAGAATGGGACCAAATACTGGAAAATCGCCTCTCTGGTAAGAGTTGAATCTAGAATAAAGAACTATTATAATCAATTATAAAGAAGACAAATGCCCAATTTAAAAAATGGGTGAAACATCTGAATAGGCATTTATCCAAAAAAGATATATGAATGTCCAAAAAGTACATGAAAGATATTCAACATCATGAGTCATCCAAGAAATGCAAATGAAAACCACAATGAAAGGTCACTTTATACCGATGAGGAGGGCTATAATTAATTTTTAAAAAGGAAAATAACAAGTACTGGCAAGGATGTGGAGACATGAGAATCTCCCCCACTGCTGGTGGGAACATAGACCGGGTCGGCGGTGTTGGGAGAGCCTGGCGGCCCCCGAGACTGGGCAACAGAATCCCCATGGACCCATCAAGTCCAGGGCGAGGCACACACGCCAGAGAAATGAAAACATCCATCCACAAAACACTTCACGGCAGCGTCAGTTACAGCAGCCAAAGGATGGAAACCACGCAGATGTCCACCAACAGAGCAGTGGGCGTGCGCGCTGTGCCTCATCCACGGCGCGGAGTAAACCCAGCCGTAAAAGGGAACAACGTTCAGACACACACTACAGCGCGGGTGACCTCGAAAACATGAAGGTAGATGAAAGAAGTTAGACAGGAAAGGCCACATAGTTACAATTTCTGTTAGATGAATAGGGAAATCTATAAAAACAAAACAATAGATTCCTGGGGCACCCGGGTGGCTCAGTGGGTTAAGCCTCTGCCTTCGGCTCAGGTCATGATCTCAGGGTCCTGGGATGGAGCCCACATCGGGCTCTCTGCTCAGCGGGGAGCCTGCTTCCCCTTCTCTCTGCCTGCCTCTCTGCCTACTTGTGATCTCTCTCTCTCTCTCTCTCTCTGTCAAATAAATAAATAAAATCTTTAAAACAAAAATAGATTTCTGGTTGCTGAGGGCTAGAGATGGGGAGCTGATGGGTAAGAAAGAACATGGGAGTTTTTAGTGTTTTCTTTAACTTATGAACATGTTCTAAAATGGACTGTGGTGATGGCTGCCCATATCTGTGAATGTATTGAAAAAATCACTGAATTGTATATGTTTGATGGATGAGTCATAGGAATTTAATCTTAATAAAAGCAAAGGGTACCACTGAATGGCAGAAAGGATGGGTCTTTTCAAATAAATGGTGCTAGGTCGACTGGATATCCATCCACAGGAATTTAGCTTTATCCACACCTCACCTAACACACAAAAATCAACCCCAGATAGATCCCAGATCCAAATGGGAAAGGCAAAAATAAAACTTTTAGAGGAAAATGTAAGAGGACTTCTCCCTAACCTTCGGACAGAGTTTCCAACAAAACACAAAGAAGACTAAATATCACAGAGATAAATCGGACTACCCTACATCAAGACTTTGTTTTTTAAAAGACACATTTTAAAAAGTTGAAAGCACCCCACAAAGGAGGAGAAGACAACCCTAACCTACAAATCTGACAAGGATGACAATCCAGGACCTTACGAAAGTCCTACAAATCAGCCAGAAAGAGAAAGACGACCCGTACGGGACAACAGGTGAAGGCTTGTCCAGACCCTCTGTGGGGCACCGAGAGGTCCATCACCTGGAGGACCCAGCGCCACTGGCTACCGCACAACACACACCGCGGAGAAAGGCCGCCAGCCCCACGCCAGAAAGCCGAAGAGCCGAAGGCAGAAAACCCCAGTCTGCCCGCGCCGCGCAGGCCTGGAGCTCTCGCCCGCGTGGCAGAAGCGCGACTTCACACACATCTAGCAGCACCTGCAGAAGCTGAACAGCACAGTGCACAACCCTGCCACCCGACCGCAAGGTTTGCACACGTCCTGGAACCGCGCACGTGTGCATCCAGCCCACGTGCCCCGGACGAGTCAGGAGAGCCTCGGACTGGAAGCGTCCTCCGTGCTCAGCAGGCGCAGAGGGCAAGCACACACTCGCTCCGCAGAACGCTGCCTGACCAGAGCCAACGGGGACCGTCGCCCACGGAGGGAGAGGGAGCCGCCCCCGCTGCCTTGCTCAGCACCCACACCAGTCCCTACCTCCATTTCCCCCAGTTCCCCCCACCGAGGGCCCTCCCCTGTTCCCTGCGGGGTGGGGCCAGGTCCAGAGAGGGCAGCCCGCTGATCCTAGAGCCTCGCCTGGAGCCCTCCAGCAACCGCAGTGGCCCCCGTGTGTCCCCGATGCCCGCGGGCAGGAAGAGCATGTCGCACAGAAGGGGCTGCCCCGACTCTGCTGAGGGAAACGAGCCAAGAGGGCCTGGCGTGGCCTGGGGGGCAGAGGCACCCCCAGCTCTCCTGTGCACCCTGTACGCCACACAGGCCCCTCCCGAGGCCTCACAGGGCTCCCCAGTCCCGGCCCTGCCTCAGCTTACCGGCAGTCCCTCTCCAGCCCCTTGGACTCGTCCGTGCAGTAGAAGAACTTCCCTTTGAAGAGCTGCACGGCAATGACAGCAAATATGAACATGAAGAGCATGTAGACGACCAGGATGTTGAGGACGTTCTTCAGCGAGTTCACCACACAGTCAAACACGGCCTGGAGGGGAGGAGGGCTCTGCTCAGAAGCTCGGGGCCTCGGGCCCATAACCGCAGAGGGACCGCTGCCGGTCCCCCGACCCAGGAAGCTGCCCGCCGCTGCCTGTCCCAGGACTTGGAGGGTGGACAGGAGGTCCAAGAACACTGACGGGCCATCTACGGGAGGACAACCTGGGGCCCAGGTCAGCCGGCGTCAGGGGGGCCGACACGGAGGGAAAGGGGTGGGGCTGGGGATACAGCCAGCCCTCTGCTCCCGCGTCTGGGCCCGCCGGGGGGTCACGCTTCGCCCCTGCCCATCAGTGCCAACCAATACGGGGCTGTGGCCGGCCCAAGACAGGGACTTGGGCTTATTTTGCTGTGGCCCAGAGGTGACTCTCGTCTATTAGCACCACCGCCCAGGCTGCTTCTGAGGATCTTCCCCACCTGGAGGCTCAGCCTGCCCAGAACTGCCTGGCTGACCCCGGACGGCTGACCCTCCTGGATGGCTGACCCTCCTGGACGGCTGACCCTCTTGGACAGCTGACCCCGAACTGCTGACCCTGGACTGCTGACCCTCCTGGATGGCTGACCCTCCTGGACGGCTGACCCCAGACTGCTGACCCTCCTGGACGGCTGACCCTCCTGGACTGCTGATCCTCCTGGACTGCTGACCCTGGACGGCTGACCCCGGGCTGCTGACCCCGGACTGCTGACCCTTCTGGACGGCTGACCCTCCTGGACAGCTGACCCCAGACAGCTGACCCCGGGCTGCTGACCCTCCTGGACGGCTGACCCTGGACAGCTGACCCCGAACTGCTGACCCCGGACTGCTGACCCTCCTGGACGGCTGACCCTGGATGGCTGACCCCGGACGGCTGACCCTCCTGGACGGCTGACCCCGGACAGCTGACCCCGAACTGCTGACCCCGGACTGCTGACCCTCCTGGACTGCTGACGCTCCTGGACGGCTGACCCTCCTGGACTGTTGACGCTCCTGGACGGCTGACCCCGGACAGCTGATCCCGGACTGCTGACCCTTCTGGACGGCTGACCCTCCTGGACGGCTGACCCCGAACTGCTGACCCCAGACTGCTGACCCTCCTGGATGGCTGACCCCGGGCTCCTGACCCTCCTGGGCGGCTGACCCTCCTGGACGGCTGACCCCGAACTGCTGACCCCGGACTGCTGACCCTCCTGGATGGCTGACCCCGGACGGCTGACCCTGGACAGCTGACCCTGGAGATCCCCCAGCCAGCCTGAGCCGGACACAGAAGCAGGGGCTCACCATCTCCTGAGATGCCGCCTCGTGGGCTCTGACACCAGCAGCTGTCTCACCAAATGTGGCCACAGCCTCCTTGCCCAGTGGCAATGACACCCTGACCCTTCCAGCCCAGGTCCGAGTCCCCACCTGAGGCTGCTTCAAGCCACCCCAGCCCACCCCTCGCACGCAAACTGCCTTCTGTGAGCCCACGCTGCTTCAGGTCTGCCTCTGCGTGCCTTTCACGAGACTGTGCTGCACCATTTCGTGGGGTTAAATGAGCGTAAGCATCCCAAGCACTCCTCACAGTGAGGACCACGCTCAGGACGTTATCATATTTTAGCACAACTTCAAGGGTTCGGAGGCACACTCTGTCCTTTCCCCAGGACCCCAGCCACACCGATCCTCATGGCCCAGCCCAGGAGCCACTTCTCAGGAGCGCCTGTCCTCCCTGAGTCTCCCTCAGGACCCTCTCTCGGCAGCCCCTTCTTTCTCTTTTTAAATTTAATTTAATAATTTAATTTAATTTAATTTAATAGAGAGAAGAAAAGCAGAGGGAGAGAAAGAATCCTGAGCGGACTCCTCACTGATCACAGAGCCGGACACGGGGCTCGATCCCACAACCGTGAGATCATGGTCTGAGCCAAAATCGAGAGTTGGACCCTGAACCACCCAGGCGCCCCTCAGCAGCCCCTCCCCTTCCCTGTACAACAGGGGCTGGTGCTGCTGGGTCCAGGGAAAGGAGCCTTCCCGAACACTCCAGAGACGAAGTTCCCCTGGAGACGACATGGAGCTGAGGGAGCGGGACCCACTTACACAACGCGTGATCTGAGAAAACGAGTGCGGGTCCTCCCTCAGCTCTGCTCCCCCCATCCCACGAGGGGAGCTGCAGCCAGGCAGGTTGAGTTCTATGGACACATGTGCACTCACACACGGCACACATCCACACGCATATGCCACGCACGTGTGCACTCACACACGGCTCACATCCACACGCACACACCACACACGTGAGCACTCATGGCACACATCCACATGCACACACACCACACACATGCGTGCGCTCACACACGACATGCATCCACACGCACACGCCATGCACGTGTGCACTCACACACGGCACGCATCCACACGCACACGCCATGCACGTGAGCACTCACGGGACACATCCACACGCACACACACCACACACGTGCATGCGCTCACACACGACATGCATCCACACGCACACACACCACACACGTGTGCACTCATGGCTCACATCCACACACACACGCCACGCA
>CM052813.1:80641153-80675086 GCA_028533885.1 Nasua narica | reverse complement strand
CATGCATCCACACGCACACGCCACACACGTGCGTGCGCTCACACGACATACATCCACACACACACACACCACACACGTGTGCACTCACGGCTCACATCCACACACACACGCCATGCACGTGCATGCGCTCACACACGACATGCATCCACACGCACACGCCACACACGTGCGTGCGCTCACACGACATACATCCACACGCACACACCCCACACACGTGTGCACTCACACACGACATGCATCCACACGCACATGCCACACACGTGCGTCCGCTCACACACGACATACATCCACACGCACACGCATCACACACGTGTGCACTCACACACGACATGCACCACACACACACACCACACACGTGTGTGCGCTCACACGTGACATACATCCACATGCACACACACCACACACGTGTGCACTCACACACGACATGCATCCACACGCACACCACACACGTGTGCACTCACACATGACATGTCTACATGCACACGCCTCACACGTGTGCGCTCCCACACAACACATCCACATGCACACGCCATGCACATGTGCACTCACGGCTCACATCCACACGCACACGCCATACACGTGCATGCCCGCATGCCACACATCCACATGCACACAGCACACACAGGCAGTCCCACTTGTGCACCACGTGCACAGACACACATGCACATGCATGGCGAGCACACGTGTACGCACAGCCCTGCACACTCCTCACTCCTGAATCTAGGTCTCACCTTGAGCTTCGGCAGCCGTTTGATGGTCTTGAGGGGCCGCAGGACGCGCAGGACTCTCAGGGACTTGATGGTGTTGATGTCTTTCCCTTTGGATCCTCTAGAAGGGAGAAGCCACACATGCAGATAGCAGGACGCACACCCGTGTCCCATTCGCACAAAGCCGACTGGGGGGCACTCCCCTGTGCATTCGGTGTCAGGCTCCAGGGCGGGCGACCTAGGAACAGGCAGGCCTCGGCCCGGCCTGCCCCACAGGCCGCCGGACCCCTGCTGCAGGCGCCCGAGCCCGGCTGCGTCTCAGCAGACCGAGGCCAGGGCCGGGGCAGCAGCACCTGGTGCAGCGGGAAGCGGGGCTTCTGGGTGGGAAGGACCCATTCTTCCCACGTCCGCCATCTCTATGCCGGGGTCCCCTGACGCCCACCCCAAACCAGCGTCACCCGGCCACCGTGTTGAGACCAACGACGGCACTCAAGAGGAGAGAAGGGTCCGGCCCCAGGACTGCAGACCTGGCTCAGTGCCAGCACACGAAACCCTACAAGCCGTGAGGGCCTGGCCTTCTGGAAGGGCTGGTCTCTCTTGCTTGTCAGTGCTGGTAGAGGGAGGGGAGGGGAACAACATGTAGGATCTCCCTGCCTATCCTCGCTCAGCTGCTCCCACACACCTCCAGATGATGTGAAACTGACTGGGAGGGAGAGGAGGGAAGGGTGACAGGCATGCAGGAAGGGAAGGGGTGAAGGAGGGTAAGCAAAAGTCAGACGAATACTGGGCGATGTAGGGACAGTGCAACGCAAGGGGCGGACACAGGAAGAAAGAAAGAAATCCCAAAGGAAAGAGAAAGAGAAGGAGGGAGAGGGGGGAAAGAGCCCGTAGAGAGACAAAGAGAGCAGTGGACAAGAAAACCCAGTTTAGGGGAGTAAGACAGGGAGTCAGGAAAGAAAATTCCAGGCACCCGATGCAAGCTTGGAGATCCAGGACCAGAGGGCCGAGATCAGGGCCCCTCACCAAGGAAGCTGGGGCGGCCCCAGCTGGGTCCCTCGGACTTGCCAGGGGCCCAGTCGTTGTCAGACTCTGGGGGTGGCCTTCTCACCAACCCAGAGCCAGAGCTGATAGTGGGGCTGGGGGGTGATCCCCTGAGTGACCTTCACAGACTGCCTAAGGAGGCAATTCCTAGAAGCAAGGCCACAGTTCACCCTTAGCAGTGGCTGAGGACTCGGGACTGGGGGTCCTAGTCCATCCTGCTCAGAGGTCACCTCCCTCCAAGTTCCCAAGGAGCCTCTTCATGGGGAGAGGGGGCAGGGCCTCCAGGGGTCTTCTCTGGGCTCCTGCTAAGCTCTAGGGAGAGCGAGCTATAAGCTCAGCAGGACCTGGAGGTTAAGAAGAGCTGAGGAGCCCTAGTCCCTTACATGGGCCACAAGACCCGGCCAGCGCCTACACCCCAGAAACCGCCGTGCCAGGTGCTCCCATCACCCCAGGCCAGGTTCCTCCAGCGGCCTGGCTGAGGCCGGTCCTGAGGGAACAGGGGGCAGGGTGGGCCGGCACACCCCCAACGGATGCAGAAGGGAGGGGCACTGCTTTGGGTTTCTGGGGGCGGGCTCTCCGCAGGGACAGGCCTCAAGATGGTCCGTGCTCTATATCTAGGGGCCCCGTTTCTCACCTGCCAGCGCAGAGCCTCTCTCTCGCTCTGAGGCCACCTGGCTGGATTGCGCCCTTCCCTGTCTTACTCCTAAGCCCCTCGCTGACACTTCACATACAAAGAAAGTGGTTACGACCCCCAGAGAAGATGCCGGGCGTTGTAGGGAGGCAGTCGTGGGGAACAGAGAGAGGAAAGCAAGCCCCGTTGCCGGAGAAGAGACGTGGGAAGGCTCGTGGGGACGGCCAACACCCTGGCAGGCACGGGGACAGCCGCTCCCACCCAGGCCCTCGCTGCCCTCAGGGCCCACGTGCCCAGCCTCCAGCGCTCACTTGGGTGGCCCTGCTCTCCAAGGGCTGGCCTTGCCCCTGCCCCAGCCCCAGCCTGGCCCCAGAGGGGAGGCGGCGACCCGTGGCCTGGGGACGTGGCTCCAGGCAGCATGCACTCTGGACGGTGGGGGTGAGCGGGGGCGAGACATGGTGAACGGGCCCGGAGGGCCACGCTGTGCTATGACGTGGGCCAGCGTGAGGGGCAGAGGGAAGGCATTACCCCATGAAGCTCCTACCGAGAGTCCAGCAACAAAGAGACAAAGAGAAGAGAGTCAGTGAGGAGGCCTCGCCATCTCCGAGTGCTCAGAGAAGACGCAGACACCGCCCCTCGGGTCTTCCTGAGCCTGGGTCTCCTCCATAGCTCCCCTGAGCCCCCACACCTGCCCCCGCCCAGCACCATGCAGGCTCTGAGCGAGCCGATCCAGGCCCAGCCACAGGGAGCCATGGAAACCGGGGGTCTAGCGCTGCAATGGGGGAAGGCCCACCAGCACGCCTGGCTCTGGCCCACGAGGCGGCACAGCCGAGGTGGCGGCAGGTAAGTGGTTCTGAAAGGCCCGGGAGGCAGGCACCGGAGAAACCGGGGGCCTGCCCACCCGGTGTCAGAACCGCAGGCTGTGGCAGGGACAGGTGGGCCTCGAGAAGCTTTCAGCCCACACGGCCCAGCCCCAGGCGCACAGGAGGGGGCTGCACTTGGAGGCCAGTGGGACCCCCTCCTTCCTTTCCCCCCCACACCACAGCCCGGGGACGACGGCCCAGCCAGACCCAGGGCAGACGTGGTACTTACGAGAAGGCAAATGCCACCAGGGCCCCACTGACCACGATGAAGTCCAGAATATTCCACAGGTCCCGGAAGTAGGCCCCAGGGTGCAGCAGCAGTCCCAAATCAATCATCTGCAGGGGAGAAACACATATCAGCCGCTGAATATTTCAGAAAGAAAAGCAGGGCCGTGCCCCAGACTCATGGGTTTAGGGGGAAGGATGCCACACAGATCACGCCCTCTGAGTGATCAGAGTAGGGCCTTTGAACCTCAACGCCATTGATCCAAATATGCCTACGTGGTCAAGACTGGCTGAGGTCTCGCCGAGGCTCCCAGCCCCCGCGGCGACACCCTCCCCTTGCTGGGCTGCAGGCACGCTGCACCCCAGGAGCCCACGCCCTGCCCAGACCCTTCCGTTCCCGGAACCCGGAACCTGGCTAGCGGGGTAGGCGGAGACAGGGACGGCCCCGGAGGGCTCCCCCAAAGTGGGGGCAGCGCGGTGCTGCGTCCCCGGTGAACAGGTCTCCGTCCCCCCACACACATGAGCACGCGTGCGTGCACACACCCGGGGCACGCACAGCACGCGCCCTCATCGGCGGCCCAGGCCCCGGCCGGGCAGTCGTGAGCGAAGACAAGCGAAGCCCGGGGCCACCGGGGAGCGACGGGTCTCACCTTTATCACCATCTCGAAGGTGAAGACGCCCGTGAAGATGTAGTCCATGTACTTGAGAGCCTGGAACCAAGCGGAGAGCTCGTCACAGGCCGCTGGGCAGACGCCGACCCGCGGGCCCGGAGCGAGCAGACCGGACCCAGCCCGCCCACGCCGCCCGAGGGCCGTGCTCACGTTGTTCCTGGGCGAGTCCGTGCGCACCGGGTCCTCGGCAGCCAGGGCGATGCTGCTGAGGGCGATGACCGCGAGAATGGCCGTCTCGAAGTAGCGCATGGTCACGACGGAGTGGCAGAGGCGGCGGAGCCTGCGGGCGGAGCACAGACCGCGAGGCCCCGTGAGCGGGCCGGTCCCCTCCCGGGGGCACACGCCTGGCCTCTCCCTGCGGACGGTGGCGCACCGGAACCGGGTTCTACTGGGCCCCGTGGTTGGCGGCCAGGTGACGCTGGTGCCTCAGATGTCTGAGAGGGCGTGCGGGGAAGACGGGCGGGAAAGCTGCGGGAACCCACAGCGGGGTCGGCACACGAGGGCTCGAAGCCACGGCCATGCGATCCCCTCCTGTGCGTGGATGGCCGCACCCACGGCACAGTCACAGAGGCTGTGGGGGCCGCTGCTCAGAGAGGACAAGGCTGAACCGCAGCCTCCTGTGCACGCTGGGCCTCTCTGAAGAGCGCAGGACCCTTCTCTAGGTCCGAGCTGTCCCCCCGGGGCTGCAGGGTCACCTGCCTCCCTGTCACGCCACGGGCATCCCTGGCCGCGACTCTGTTAGGCACATCCAGCAGCGGGCGGTGACCAGGAGCTCCGGAAAGACCCCTCGGGGGCAGGGAGGAACCACAGAACCAGTGCCCGGGGGAGGCAGGGACAGACCCGTGTCTCACCCCTGCGACCCGCCCTGTCTCACCACGACTGCCCTGTTCTTAGGCCGTAGGTCTGAAGGGACCTTTCACCCCCCAGACACCGCCACCCATTTCTCCCTCTGCCTTAAAGCGGCTACTGTGCTCCCTCTTCGCTGTGACCACCGCCATATTCGGGCCTCCTCCCCGACCAGGGCCACCCCTCCCAGTCCCTCGGGTGGCCCTGCATTCCTCTGGGCAGACACAGCCCCCCCACCCTCCTCTGGGACAGTCTCTGCCTCTTTCCTCCTACATCTCAGGACTGAGCACCCTCCCCCTCGTGCCGAGTCCACCCGGCTCCCAACCCCCTGGAGAGACACCCACCCGCTGTCCCTGTGCCACGGGACGCGCACCTGCCTGCCCCCAGCTCGGGGGGAACCCAGCCGTCATGCAGAAACTCGGGGGGTCATCCCTGACATCTCCTTCCCCTTCCCCATCTAATTTACCAAGTTCCGCAGATTCTCTCCAAAACATCTTCCTCTGTGGACACAAGCATTTCACTCCCAAACCCCCGCCCCACGACCACCATCATCAGACCTCCACCACTCTTCCTGAAAACCCGGACCGCCCACGAAGCTCTGGGCAAGGGCCCTACTGAGGCACCGGCTGGCCGCAGCCCCGACCCCAGCGGCCTGCAGCCGCTCCCTCCTCCAGCCCGCATCAGTGCCTGCAGGCAGGGCCACGCTCCCTAGCACAGCACGGGAGCTCCCGGATGGGTGCCGCGTGAGCCCGAAGACAGGGAGGGAGGGTGGCTAGTGGAGGCAGAGAGACGCACGCGTGGAGGGGTGGGGGCGGAGGGCGCAGCCGGAGTCCATCAGATCTGCCCTGGGGACCCCTGCTGCACCACGCCTCGGCTCTATCTGCTGCCTCTGCCGGGGACGGTCTCCCTCCCCTTCCTCACCCCCCTTGCCTCCCACCAAGACCCAACCTGACCTTCCCGGCCTAACGTTAGGGCTTCCTCGGTGCCTCCCACCCTGTGAGGTCTCGGGTCCCCTACTGATCTGTCTGGTTTGCTGTCTCTCCTACTTGCTCAGAAGCTTATCGAGGCCGGGAGCCTGGTCGGTTCTGCTCATTACGTGTCCCCAGCCCCTGAAACGCTGTCAGTGGGTTAGTACCGGGTGACCCGATGGGGCAGATGGACTGACGAATGCAGGAGTGCCGGCGACTCCAGGACAAACGGGGAAACACGGGCGGATGCGTGCATGAGCGTGGTGGGCACATGCAGGGATGCCCAGTGGGCACGCCGGGAGGGAGACACACGAGGGACGTACGGTGCGTGCGTGTGTGCGGCCGTGAGCAGTCCCTGCAGTGAGGGGGCGGCTGTGCGGCTACCGTGTGGGTCCAAGCCCAGCCCGACCGCTGGGGCTCACTGGCCGTGCGTCTGTGGACAGGCCAGCACCTCCCCCGTGGCTCTGCGTCCTCATCTGCGGGGACGACCGGGACACCAGTGCGTGTAAAGCGCAGGGAGTCAGTGCCCGCGAGGCCACGTCTAGCACCCGCGGCCCCCGTGCACGGGGACCACGGCCGTGGACACGCCACGGGCAGGCCAGGGACACTCACAGGTTGGTGGGGCTTAAGCAGAACATGGAGCTGTATGGGACGATGGGCCGGGGGCCGCTGCGCATCACATCGTCAGCCTCCGCCTCCTTCTTCCCCTCAGCTTGGCTCTCCACATCACCACCTACGAGGACACAGGGCCACCCCGTCAGAGGTGTGGGGCCCACGAAGCCCGCATCACACTAACCCTACAGCAGACGGGGTCCCGGCCCCAACCCCACCGGCCGTCAGGGACCCGGCCAGGGAAGGGTCTGTGCCCACGACCACAGCTGCATAGGAGACCCCCTCCGGCTGAAGCCAGATCGCGGCTGAGGGGCGGAGGCAGCGCCGGAGGCCCTTTCTCCCTCCCCCTGCACGAGGGTCTGGCAGGAGCAGCACGGAGCCCTGGGCCCCTCTCTGTGGACACCTCTGCCTCCGCCGGGACCACTGGTCTGGGTGTTCTACGAACACTAAACTCCCCCTCGGCCCCCGAGACCAGGCCGGCAGGCTCTGCTCCCCTGGTTCAGGGCTCAGTGCCCCCTGGAGAAAAGGCACCGCGTGTCTGCCTGGTGACAAAGCCCCGCGGGGACCTCGTGCCGGCAGGACAGGGAGGGGCGGGGCCCGCCGCGGGCCACAGACGCTCCTCGGACCCAGGACGTCCAGGTGGACCCGGCCTGGGGCCCTGGCAATGGCCCACAGAGCCAGGACGGCGACCGAGGGAGGACTTCAGCAGAGCCCGCGTCTCGTATGGGCCCCACTCAGCTCCTCACGGCAGCTGCCCTGTGCCTCAGTGCCACCCTCGGCCTTCCCCCGACCGAACTCCCCCGGGTTAGGACGTCCTGTGAAGTAGATGGTTAGGTAGGTTCTTGCTCTTGGTAAGTCGATTCTGGGGTCTGTGCCATGTTTTTCTCCCAGTGAGTTTTGCCAAAGTACGTTTCCGTTCTTGGGGGTAACAGAGTTCCCGAGACCGCAGGGGGGCCCGGGAAGACGGGGCAGTGACTTGGAGCCAAGGCCTATGACCGCACCTCGCGTGGACGTCTCACAAGAAACAGGGTGTTAGGAGGCAGCCGAAAGGGGCGTGTGGCCGCGAGTCCCAGGGAGGTCAGCCGACCTGAGAAGAGGCCCGGGCACGTGTGGAAGGGCTCAGGGCAGCGGCTCCCTGCTGACGGTGTCATTACAGAATCTCCTCAGAAAGCAATGTGGCAATGAAGTCCTAAAGAATTCTGTTTATTGATTTAATCTGTAACCTGTATTCACAAAGGTGTTTGTTGTAAGTTCTTCTGCAATAACAAAAACTATGAATCATACAAAAAGACTAAGTATGCAATATTCACGTGATTCACCATACCACAGACATTTAAAATGCCTACAGATACTTTCTGACAAAAGAAGCTTACAATATTGTAAGTTAAAAAGAAAGGCTGCATGGCCATATAACCCAGATGAGCTCGACTCCAAAACAATAATACATCTGAGGGGAGGAGTAACAAAACAACAGTAATTGTGTGATCTCTCAATAGCTGACAGTAATCTGAACTCTCTTCGCAATACTTTTAACATTTAAAAAAATGTTCATGATGAGCATGCATTACTTTTAAATTAAGGAAAATTTATTATTTTAAAAACACAGCTTTCCTTTTCCGATTCCTCCACATAAGGATAAGCCATGACCAATGTGGACGCAAGGAAGAGTTCTGCTGCTCGAAATAAGCGGAACAAAGATGCCAGAAACCGGATGGAAATACTCCTCCTGAAATAGATTTACAGCAGCAACGAAAGCGATCAATTAAGTCAAAGCAGACCAAGAAAAACAGGAGGGGATCACAACGGAACTGCAGCAGACTTACTTCACTGTTAGAAGCAAGTCACTAAGCAAACAAATAAACAAGACTCGACAGTAACAAAAATTAAATCCTGAAACGGGACAGTCCGTCCAGCAAACGGCCAGATGCAGAGCAGGAAGAAGAGAACATTCACGGCAACGACCCCCAGCTGGACGTGGTCCAAGCCCTTCCCCCTCCTCCCTGCGCTCACCGGTTTCTGCTGTCACCCCTGTGTTCTAGATTAGAACAGACGTTACCGCGTGGGGACACGGTCGGCCAAGGCTGGGATGGGGGCCCTGAGCCCTGGGGCTCACAACAGGGGCGGGGGAGCTCACGCGGGTTCGCACTAAACTGCTCTCCTCCGAGGGCCCGGCCGGCGGTGCCCTGGGTTTCCGGGAAAGCGACGGGCGTGACAAAAACACCCTCCACATGGCCCCACAGACTGGGCGACCGTCTCAACCTAAAGAGAGGTTCAGCCCTACAGACAC
Source organism: Nasua narica (assembly GCA_028533885.1). NCBI lineage: Eukaryota > Metazoa > Chordata > Mammalia > Carnivora > Procyonidae > Nasua > Nasua narica. The sequence goes on along the minus strand of CM052813.1, from coordinate 80,666,235 downwards.
CCGTGCTCTAGAAAGAATTGCTCTCCTGCACATTCAGAAGGGCACTAGCGATACACCACCCTTGGGAGAATTGAAAAAGTAGTCGATCAATTCATTTTCTACAGGGTTTCATTATCCCACCAAAGCCTAGCCAAGAAATGGTAGAGTAAGGTCAGTCATCTAGAAACTCAAAATAAAAAATGTCACCAAACAGACCAGGAACCAAGGTCACCATGAATGAAAGACAGAAGTTTACAACCCGCCGCCCAGAGTTCAGATACAAGAATTAAAAAAAAAAAAAAAATTTAGGCAAAGAATATATGGTAGGTAAATACAAATATGTAAATAAATAAAAAATGAATTTTAAAGAAATGAGTGAACAATAAATGTCTATAACATTAACCCAGCATTTCCATGACCTGTGACAGAGAAACTTAAAATGGACTCATCCTCCCACTGAAAACAACCAAAAAACTGAACAAAACACATAGTGTAACTGTTTAAAGGCCCTGGGAACAAATCAACTTGGACAGAAGCCAAGAAGCTACAATCCTCAGGAGAAGGGAAGCAGAGAGGTGACCCCAAGTTCCCCCCAGCTTTTCCTCTAAGGCCAGGTACCTACTTGCAGTGCTAGGGAAGAGATCCCAGTAGAAAGCAAGACTCTTACAGGGAGAAAGAGAAAAAGACCGGAGTTTGGGAATGACAAAGTACCTGGGAATGAGGGGCAAAATCCCAGAGTGGAGCGCAGGGAAGCTGGGAGTCGTCAGCCCCAAGTACCCTCCCTCGCCACACGGCCACACGTGTGAGAGGGGCCTGGTCCCCGCTGGAAGCAGACGCCCTCAAGGAAGCTCGCGTCAAGGAACAGAGCGAGGCTGAAGGCTTGATGCTGCCGTCACTGCCAGCAGAGACTTAACTTCGCCAGCGTTCAGCTCCGTTAGGGTTGTTCCTGTCTGTGTTAGGGCTCTAGTTACAGAGTTGCACAGTGTGGAATCCTTGCCCTTTACCCTAACTTTCCTATAAGGCTTATTCTTTTCAGTGCATGGCATTTTCAGGAATGCACATAGCATATTATAGCAGGAATGTCTGTAGTTACGAAAGGTAGAAAATGCTATTAATCAAACACACAAGAAATAATACGCGTTGGGAGGATGTGGAGAGAAAGGAACCCTCATGCACTGTTGGTGGGAATGCAGACTGGTGCAGCCATGGTGGAAAACAGCAGGGAGGCTCCTCAAAAAAATGAAAAATAGAATTACCACATGATCCAGTGATTCCACTACTCAGTATTTACCCAAAGAACAGGAAAACACAAATCAGAAAGATACAGGCACCCCTGTGTTCATAGCAGCATTATTTACAATAGCCAAACTACGGAAGCAGCCCAAGGACGCAGTGACAGATGAATGGATAAAGAAGATGTGCTACATATAAACAACAGACTATCACTCAGTATTAAAAAGAATGAAATCTTGCCCATGGCAACAATATGGATGGATCTAGAGAGCGTTAGGCTAAGTGAAATAAGTAAATGCAAGGAAGAGAGATACCATATGATCTCGCTGATATGTGGAATTTAAGAAACAAAATATTTGAACAAACAAAAAGAGACAAACAAAAAAATGGACACTCACATACAGAGAAAAAACTGCCGATTGCCAAAGAGGAGGTAGGAGGGGGAACGTGTGAAAGAGGTGAAGGAGATCCAGAGCCCACTTATCGTGAAGAGCACTGAGTGCTGACTCGGGGCGCCTGGGGGCTCAGTCAGTGAGGCCTTCGGCTCAGGTCGTGATCCCGAGGTCCTGGGATCGAGCCCCGCATCCGGCTCCCTGCTCGGTGGGGAGTCTACTTCCCCCTCTCTCTGCCTGCCTCTCTGCCTACTTGTGATCTCTCTCTCTCTGTCAAATAAATAAATAAAAATCTTTGAAAAAAAAAAGTACAACATCCATTCATGAAAAAAAACCCTCAACAAAATAGGTTTCAGAGGGAAATACCTCAGCATAATAAAGGCCTTGTATGACCCACATCTAACATCATATTGAATGGTGAAAAGTTGAGAGCTATTTCCCTAAGATCAGGAACAAGACAAGAAGTCCACTCTCGGGTCTCCTGGGTGGCTCAGTCGGTTAAAGCCTCGGCCTTCGGCTCAGGTCATGATCTCAGGGTCCTGGGATCGAGCCCCGCATCGGGCTCTCTGCTCAGCAGGGAGCCTGCTTCCTCCTCTCTCTGCCTGCCTCTCTGCCTACTTGTGATCCCTCTCTCTGTCAAATAAATAAATAAAATCTTTAAAAAAATTAAAAAAAAAAAAAGAACAACAGCATCATGAATTCACCACTGTGTGATACAAACCTCAGTGTCTACTAAGCCCTTCGGGGGACCGGCCGGTAGAACACATCACGGCAGATGGCCGTGCACCCAGGACACGACACTGGACCCCGCGTCTCCTGTGAGGCCCGGAAGTGCAGCTGCCTGGGAAGCTTCCCGAGAGCTCGATGTGATTCCAACCGAGTCTCTAGATCTGTAGTTTACAAACAAGGGCACTTTTGCCTCCCAGGGAGGACATCTGGTACCCTCCGGGGAGATGTTTTAGCCGTCCCAGTCTGAGGGTGCTGCTGGCATCTGGGTAAAGGCCAGAGACGCTGCTGAACAGCCCCAAAACCGCAGGGCTGCCCCCCCCACAGAACCGGCTGCAGAGGCCCTGCCTTAGCTGAGAGTCCAGGTGACAGGAGACACTGAGGACAGAGGGTCTCATCAAAGGACCCCAGGAGGCAATCAGCCCAATGCAGAACGGGGAAAGTCCTACAGGGCAAAGGGCAGTCTCCTCAACAAAAAATGGCATAAAACAAGAAGGGAGCCGTTGTTACAGAGTCAGAGAGATACAGACCAAGCAACAGCACATGCTGTTTTGTAAACAGTAAAAGCTTCTTTTACTGTAAAACAGTAAAAGCTTGTTTTGATCCGGATACTAACAAATCAATTGTAAAAAGTTATTTTTTAGATAATTGATAAAATTTAAACTTGGGATAGACATTATATAATATTATGACATTATTATCAATATTGTTAGGTGTAATAATGCTCTGTGGCTCTTACGGTATCCTTAATTGTTTGAGATGCTTACAGACACAGCTAAACCTAAAATAATATACAAAAAGTAGAGGGGAAAAAAACGAGAAGGTTCAAAGTGAAGATTATCAAAATGTGGATAATTGCTTAAGGGGAGGTGACAGAATATGAGGGTTCATTATGCCTGTGTCTCTATTTTCAATGCTTCAATTTTCTGCAATAAAAAAAGTTTTCCTTCAAGCAGCCGGAGAGAAGACAGGGCCACACAGGAGATCAATTTAGACTGACGGCTAGGTTCTCCACAAGAATGGAAGGGGGCAGAAAGACAGTGGAATGGTTGCAGTATGGACAGAAAATCATTAACAAACTAGAATTCCATATAAAACAAAACTACTTTTTACTAGCAATGGTTAAAATAAAGATTTTTCAAGCAAACTGAGAGAATTTACCACCATCAAACCTCACTAAATGAAATCCAAAAACGTTCTTCAAACACAAGGGGAGAAAAAACTAAATGGATGATCTAAAATACAAGAATTGATGAAATATTAGAAGGTATAATGATATCAATAGCAAAAGAAATAAAGAAACTTCTGCCATGTGAAAATTCAAAACCACACTTATAAATAAGTCATGGATCCAATGAGAAATCATAATGAAACCTGGAAAAAGATTTAGAAGTATGAAAAATATGGTGTTTCAAAACTCCTAAAACACAACTAAAACCCTTCTTAGAGTAAAGGTTAAAGACTTAAACATACTAGCAAGGTAGAGGAGCTTAAATGCCAGGAGCTAAGTATCCAACTAATAACTGGGGAAAAGAATACTATGATGAAGATAAAGAAAGTGGAAGAAAACATAATAAATAAGAACAGAAATAAAACAGAGAACAAAGATACCATGGAGAAGATCAAGAAAGTCAAAAATTGAGAGAGTATGTAACTTGACAAGCACTGAGGGGAAGGGGTTACCAAGAGAAGGGAATTAGAAATATCACAGGGACCACAACTACAAACCCAGCAGAAACGAAAAAGGTAAGAGGCTGTCACACAGATAATGGCAGTCACCGATGCTCAAGTTCTCCCATATCCTCTGAAAACGACCCAGCCAGCAAGGAAAGGTAATAATAATCCACAGTCTAAACCCACAGCACATGGGAAATACGAACTACACAAGCTTAAACTACATGTAAGAGAAAAAATGAACCACAGTCAGGCATCCAGCAGGGGTTGTGTGGAGGAGGGAAGGGACAGCAGGGTCTCGGGGACGGTGGGACATGGACAACTCTACAAGTGTTTGCCCATGGAAGACCGTGCCCCAAGCAGAGGGTTACTGAGATGAGAGCCCTGCTACTGGTTAGTACACGGGACTGACACCATAACCTCGGGAAGACACTGCTCTGGAGGCAAAAGACATACCTGGAAGGGAGCAGCACACATCAGCAGCTTTGTGATGAAGGGAAAGAAAGAAAGAAGCGGTCCTCCCGGAACGGGGTGTCACCCTCCAGCTAGAGCTAGTAGGTTCCCCACGGGGCACCACTGAATACAGAGGCCGCAGTTCACCGTACTGACAGAAGAGGGTGCTCTTGAACCAGAGAGGAAGGAAGCCACTGGGCCCTTCCCTCTGCTCCAAAAAATCACATGTAATTATTCCAAACTGTGGAAAGAACCGAAATGCCCTTCAAAAGATGAGTGGATAAAGAAGATATGGCCCATATATACAATGGAACATTATGCCTCCATCAGAAAGGATGAATACCCAACTTTTGTATCAACATGGACGGGACTGGAGGAGATTATGCGGAGTCAAATGGGTCAAGCAGAGAATCAATTATCCTATAGTTTTACTTACGTGTGGAGCATAAGGAAAATCATGGAGGACATTGAGAGAGGGAAAGGAAGGGTGGATGGGGGGAAATAGGAGGGGGAGACAAAGCATGAGAGACTGTGGACTCTGAGCAACAAACTGAGGGTTTTGGAGGGGAGGGCGTGGGGGGTCGGGCGAGCCTGGTGGTGGGTACTGAGGAGGGCACATACTGCAGGGAGCACTGGGTGTGGTACATGAACAATGAATCTTGTAACACTGAAAGATTAAAATAAACATATTTGGGGGGGATCACATGTAATTACTGGTCTCAGAAAATTCAACACACTTCCTCATTATCAGAAAATGGAGCCCAACATCCCTACAAAGCTTCTACCAAAAGAAAACAGAGAGTAAGGATGAAACATTTCAGCTAATAAAAAATACTCCACACACACAAAAAACTGCAAAGCAGAGGAAAATCAAACTACAACATAACCTTCTAACATGAATCAAATATAATTAAACCAGCAATTGCTAATAAGAAAAACCACCACGAATAAGATTAAAGCTTGAAATAAAAATGTATGGAAAACCAGGAGAAGAGAGATGAGAGTTGACCAAACTCAGGAGAGAAACTGAAAAAGAAATCATCTGAGAAATGAAGTTCACGAGACAGACAAGACTGCCTCCGAAACCACAAGGAGTCCAAGGGAAAAGAGACTTGACTGAAATCATAGCAAGATGAAAAGAAGACGGAGTCAAATAAGCCAAGAGGAAAAGTATGAAATAGGGAATGAGATTTCAAAAGAGTCAGTGAGAAAGTGATATGTAGAAGACAAAGCAGATCAACACCGTGTAACTGGGACGTGTGAAAAACAAAAGTAAAACAATGTAATAGAACTAACAGTTAAGACCAAAATCCCAGAATTTTTTCCTGAAATGAAATAGCACCTATCAACTGATATTTTTATAAAAGTGCAAAAGAAATTCTATGAAAAAAAGGATCACCTTTACAACAAGTGGCAACAGAACAAATGCATTTCCGTGGGGGGGGATACAAAAATCTTCTACCCTCACCTCATGCCATATATAAAAATTAACTCAAGACTTGAGCTCTTAGAAAGATCCACACCACTAAACACAAGAAAAACCCCTAGGCATCCTATGTAAGGTAAACGTAAGAAGATTCTGAAAGGTGGAGAGAAGCCAGATCAGTTAGGGACCTTGGGGCCTGAAGAACAGCATGGGAAAAAGTGTTTCTTCTCTGGGTTTTCTTCTATGCCTGACCTAACCTTCATGCAGGAGAAGCCAGCAACCCAGAAATCTCAGCAGGCACAGATTTGTAAAAGCCCCAAAAGCCAGCTCTCCCTAACGACAGGACCAGGAAAGATGCAGCCTACAAAGACGGGAAATTTACAGACAGTAACCACTCTACTACAAACACCCCAGAAAAACCTGTAGCTCTACCTTGGCTCATATTTTCTATCCTCACTATCCTGTGACGAGGTACCCAAAGCCCCTGCCGGGGTGGAATCAGGGAGAGCCAAGTAGGGAGCAGAGACTTTCACCCTCATCCTGTGGGAACAAGACCCCCCAGTCCATGTGAGATCAGCAAAGATCACATGAGTAACCCTGAACTGCAGTTTCTGCCCAGAAATCATGAGGCACCCCTTCCTTTTCCTTGCCAGAGCGAGACACAGTAGAAACTCAGGACTTCACCACCACCCAGAGGTAATGAAACCTACCCCCGCTGTGTCAGTGGAGGTCACGTGGGGAGCAGTGACAAGGCACTGCCACCTCTCTCAGACAGGGCGGTGTGCGCAGAGGCCCCGCAGGAGCGAGGAACCTGTTCACACTGGGTGTGGGTGTGAAAGTCAAATGAAAGACCTGTGCTTTCACCTCCGTCTGTCAGTAGGGAGACACCTCACCCACCCTCCCCCAGCTGGGGGGTATCACAGTAGGCCAGCAAAAACAGAAGACTTAAGTAAAACTCAGAGGCTTATAATACAATATTAAAATATCTGGGGTTCAATTAAAAAAGTCGCTTGTCACCAAGAACCAGAAAGATGTTAATTTGAATGAGAAAAGACAATCAACAGACACCAAGATGATACAGAATTACCTGACTATAATTTTAAAACACCATCATAAAAATGCTTCAGCAGACAACTAAAAACACACTTGAAAAAATGAAAAAAATAGAAAATCTCAGCAAATAGAAAATCGTTAGCAAAGAAATAAAAGATTAAAGAATTAAATAAAAATTTTAGATCTGACAAATATAATAACTGAAATGAAAAACTCAATAGATGGGCTCAACAGCAGAATGGAAGGCACAGAGGAAAGAATCAATGAACTGGAAGACAGAACAGTAGAAATTACCCAATCAGAACAACAGAGAGAAAATAGACTGAAAAAAGTGAACAGAGCTTCAGGAACCTCTGGGACTAGGACAAAAGATCTACCATTCATTGTCAACAGAGTCCTGGAAAGAAAAGAGAAAGAGGGAAGAGCTGAAGATGTATTTAGAGACAGAATGGATGAAAAAAATTTCCGAATTTGGCAAAAAGACACAAACCTACAAATTCAAGAAGCTGAGCAAATCCCAAACACAATAAACCTAAAGAAACCCATACCAAAATACATTATAATCAAACTTCTGAAATATAAAGACAAAAAATCTTGAAAGCAGCGAGAGAGAAACAACAGCTTACCTATAGGAAGAAAACAATTCGAATGACAGTGGATTTCTCATCAGAAACCATGGAGGTCAGAAGGAAGAGGCACACGTTTTTTCAAGTGCTGAAAAAAAAAGAACTGTCAACCCAGAATTTACACCCAGCGAAAACATCCTTCAGGAATGAAGGGAAAATCCAGACACTCTCAGATGAAGGAAAACTTAGAGAGCTTGTCACCTGTAGACCTGCCCTAAAAGAAATAATAAGAAAGCCCCTCTAAACAGAAAGTAAATTATGAAAGAAGAAATATTGGAATATCAGGAAAGAAGAAAGAACAATAGAAGAAGTAAAAGTATGGGTAAATACAACACACTTTCCTTCTTCTCTTGAGTTTTCTACATTATGCTTGACACTTGAAGCAAAAATTATAACACACACTGATGTGGTTCTAAATATATGTGGAGGAAATAATCATGACATCTATACACAGGAAAAAAAAGAGGTAAACCTACTATATTTTACTTAAACTGGTAAAATAACAACCCCAGTAGATTGGGATAAGTTATATATATAATGTAATACCTAGAGCAACCATTAAAAAAACAATACAAAGAGATACACTCAAAGGAACTATGGATAAATCAAAATGAAATTCTAAAATACATACAAGTAACCCATAGGAGGACAAAAAAGAAAAATGAGAGAAATAAAAAACAAAAAGAATGGGGCTCCTGGGTGGCTCAGTGGGTTAAGTCTCTGCCTTCGGCTCAGGTCATAATCTCCGGGTCCTGAGATCGAGCCCCGCATTGGGCTCTCTGCTCAGCGGGGAGCCTGCTTCCCCCTCTCTCTCTGCCTGCCTCTCTGTCTACTTGTGATCTCTCTCTCTGTGTCAAATAAATAAATAAAATCTTTAAAAAAAAGAGAAAGAATAAACAAAAATTAAACAGCAGACTTGCCATAACATATACAATTACATCAAATGTAAATTGTCTGAATATGCCAAATAAAAAATAGAACTAAAAAAGTGGATTAAAAACATGACCTACTCATATGCTGTCTATAAGAATCTAACTTAAAATATAACCATATAGCTAGTTTGAAAGTAAAAAGGTGAAAAAGATATACCATGCAAATATTAATCAAAATAAAGTAGGAGTAAGTATATTTGTATCTGATAAAGTAGACATCAGAGCCAAGAAAGTCATTAGGTACAGAAAGACACATTACATGATGATGAAATTGTCACCCTTTCAGAAAGACAGCAATTCTACCCATGTAGGTGCGCAACAGCAGTGATGCAAAGTATGTGAAGCAAAACCTACAGGACTGAAGGAAGACACGACAGATCCACATTTCTGGATTGAGCACCCCTTCCCAGCAACTGACAGGTCTAGATAGAAAACCAGCACATGCATAGAACCCCACACCATCCTCCACCAGGATCTAATGACATCATAGAACCACGCCCACACACTCTTCTCAAGCACTCATAGATCACAGACCAACATAGGCCATATCCTGGGCCATAAAACAAGCCTTAACAGCTTTAAAAGAATTAAATCCTGCAAAATACATCCAATGACCACAAAATAATCAAAGAAGAAGTCAGTAACAGAAAGATATAGGAAAATCTCCAAACACTTGGAAACTAAAGGACACGCTTCTTAAAAATCCATGAATCCAAGAGGAAGTCTCAAGGGAAATTTTTTAAATGGAACTGAATGAAAATGAAAATACATCAAAATCTATGGGACACAGATAAGGCAGTACTAAAGAGAATATTTATAGCACTAGGGGTTTACATCAGAAAAGAGGAAAAGTCTCAATAATTTAAGATCCCACCTCAAGAAACTAAAAAAGGGCAAGATAAACCAAAAGCGACAGAAAGAAGAAAATAATAGAGCAGAAATAAAATGTGATTGTAAACAGAAAAATAGAAAAAAGTCAGTGAAAAAGAATCTGATTCTTTGAAAACATCAGTGAGACTGACAAACTTCTAGGGAGACCCACAGACAAGGGAGAAGGCGCACGTCAGCGATTTCAGGAACGAGACCGGGGCTGTCACTACAGGACCCCAAGTACATCAAAAGGATGATAAAGAAATACTAGAAACAACCACACACACACACACACATACACACACTCGACAAACTAAATGAAATTAACCAATTACTCCAAAAGCACAAAGTAGTACGACTTACCCAGTATGAACTAGATTACATAGCCTCGTCACTATTGAGGGCCGTTTTTTAATTCCAAAAAGATATATTTCATTGGCAAATTCTACCAAACGCCTAAAGGACAATTAACACCAGTTCCACACAATCACCTCCAAAAAACAGAAGAAACGCTTTCCGGTTCAGATTATGAAGTTAGTAGCACTGTGATACCTAACCCAAAGACAGCACAAAAAATAAAAAGGAAAGAAAAGTACTACAATCCCTCAGGAATACAGAGGCAAAACTCCTCGACAAAATATTAAAAAACATGATTCAGTAATATATAGAAATAACTGTCCACAATGACCAGCAGAGCTTACCCAGGGGTGCAAGGCTGACTTGATATTTGAAGACCAATCAGTAGGAACTACCATATCACAAAAGAAAAACTACATGATCCCATCAATTGATGGAGAAAATCATTTGACAAAATTCAGCACTGGTTTAGTAGCAAAACTCTCGGAAGAAAAAGGAATAGAGAGGAACTTCCACAACTTGATAAAGAACATCTACCAACACAACCCCCAAAGAACCCCAAAACTGAAAATGACAGCTAACATCATACTTCGCGTTGAAAGACTACATGTTCCCTCCTCCCACAAGAGGGGACTAAGAGAAGGACATCCGTTCTCACCGCTGCTGTCAACACAGTTCTGGAAGCTGACAGTCAACGAGGGGGGAAAGGAAATATAAGACACACACATCAGAAAGTGAAAAATAAACTGTTCGCTAGCAGATGACTTGATTCTTTATGCAAAAAATCCCAAGGAATCTACAAACACCTGGGGGAAATAGAAACCAAAATTACATAATTTCTTTAAAATCTGATGAAAATGAAGAATGTCAAAATCTATAGCATACAATTAAATTAGTAATCAGAGAAAAATTCATAACCTTAAATAATCATGTAACAAAAATTAAAGAATAAAATACGTAAACTAAGTCTCTAACTCAGAAAGGTAACAAAGTAAAACAAAAAAGGCAAGAGGGAAATAATAAAGATAAAATTGGAAAGTAACAGGTTAAAAATCAAAATCCCAGTAGAACTTATCAATAAAATAAAATGCTGGTTCTTTTTATGAAAACCTACAAAATATATAAAGCATTAATCTAATCAATAAAAAAAAGAGGAAAACATAAAATACACAGGACTAAAAAATGATAAGGGGGAAAAAACAGAGGAATTTTTTTTTAAAAACTTAAGCTACTTCTTTGCCTAACTATATATACATAAATTGGAAAACCTAGATCCAATCATCATTTCTAAGGAAATTGTAATCTACCAGAAAGATCTCAGACAATATCCAGACAGAACAGAAAAATTATCAAGGAACTGTTCTTCCCAAAGAAACCAGAGCCAGATGATTTCACAAGGGAATTCTACCAAATCTTTAAAGACCAAGCAAACCTAATGTTACTTAAACTATCCCAGAAAAGGAAAAGAAGAAAACGTTCTAATTCTTTTTGAGAATCAGTAAGAGGTATATCACATAGAACATCTTGGGTAAACTTTCCCCATAGCGGGCCCCTCAATTTTATAATACCCTCACTTCAGGAAAACATGTATCTCACATTACAATGTCGTTGGAGTTTTTCTGGCTGACATTTACATGGGAAAAATATATACTTCCTGAAAACCCAATATACCATTTTTTTTAAAGATTTACTTATGTGAGAGAGAGAGAGAGCTGAGGAGGAGGGGCAGAGAGAGAGAGGAAGCAGACTCCCCACCGAGTGCGGAGTCAGACCCCGAGCTCCATCCCAGGACTCTGAGATCTTGACCCGAGCAGAAATCAGGAGTCTGCTGCTTAACCCACTGAGCTACTCAGGCACCCCTCAAAGTAACATTTTTAACCAAACAAACATAGGGAAAAACTCTCAGCCAAGATTCCAAGTTCAGTTGGTTGATGATTAGAATTACGTGTGGATGTTTTTAGTGCACATAAGTGCAATAAGCTTCAATAACGGAGGGTCCCAAGCGAGTGCTTGTGACCAGCTCTTGTAACTGTGGCAACCAGCGGACAATGAGGCGAGCGCTCTGTGTCCCAACACGATAGTTCTTCGTCTTCAGTGTTTACCTGTGCTTGAGTCATATTTTTTAAGATTGATTGATTGTTTTTGATTTTTAGAGAGAGAGAGAGAAAGCCTAAGCAGGCGGGGGGCAGAGGGAGAGAATCTGATCTGCGGCAGACTCCACACTGACTGTAGAGCCCAACACGGGGCTCGATCTCATGACCAGAGATCGTGACCTGAGCCAAAATCAAGAGTCAGCAGACTCAAGTCAGACTGAGCCACGCAGGCACCACAGTTATGTTTTTAAAAATTAATTGGGGGTTTTGAGCACAACCAACTTTAATACATCATAATTTTTATAGTACATTATAATTTTCCCATTTAAAAAAATAGGAAATGGCAACATAACAACATTTAATTTTCAGTAGCGGATTAATGAAATTGAACACAAGGGAACCTTACAGCATTCATATATGATATGAACATAGGGTAAGAAAGCTACAGAACACATCTCACTTAAAAATATGCAATTATATGACCTGTGAGTCACTGACCTCTACACCTCTGAAACCAATAATACGTTACATTTTTATTAATTGAATTTAGATTTTAAAAATAATAAATAAAATAAAATATGCATTATGATGATGTATAAGAAATTTGGTCACTCAGATGACCACATTACACTTTTCAGACACTTGGCCTTCATCCACAGTCCCTGAGAATGCCTCAGAGCCCTAACGGTGACATAGGGATCCTGAAGGATGACTTCTGACTCCATTTGGGGGTGGGAGCTGGTTGCGCGAAGAATTAGCTACATGATTACAGGGTTGAGATGCTCAGCCTCAACCCCGACTCCCAGGGAGGGAATAGAGGCCGGAGGATGGATCGGCCAATGGCCAATGGCTTAGTAAATCAGGACCACAACAAAGCCTCCATAAAAACCCGAAGACTGGGTTCAGAGAGCCCCAGAGTTGGTGAACAGGTGCAGATTGGGAAGAGTGGCATGCCAATAGAGGGCACGGAAGCTCCACACCCCTTCCCCAGATCGCACCCCAGGTGTACCTCTTCACCTAGCTCTTGATTCTTATCATTTATCATAGCCTTCAACAAACTGGTAAACGTTAAATGTTTCCCTGAGTTCTGTGAGCAACCGAAAGAACTTAAGGAGGAAGTGTTGGAACCCCTAATCTGTAACCGACAGGTCAGAAGCACAGGTGACAGCCTGAGGCATCGGACGGGTGCCTGACGAGGAGCGTGGGAGGCAGTGGAACCCAACGCTATCTATGGGTCGGTAGTATCAGAATTGAGTTGAATTCTTGGACGCCCTACTAGTGTCTGAGAATTGCTTGGTACTGGGCGGAGGGGTGGAAGGGGAACGCGTCCGTGTTGGAATTGGGAGCCCTGAAAGAACTGGTATCAGTAAAAAGTATCAACCCAAAAATCCTACATAAAATATTAACAGACTGTAACATCACAGTAAGAAATAGGTTAACTGGGGCACCTGGCTACTCTGTCGGTGGAGCATGTGACTCTTCATCTTGGGGTTATGAGTTCGAGCCCCACATTGGATGTAGACGTTACTGAAAAACAAAAATCTTAAAAAAAAAATGTTAACAAAGTGGGGTTTATTCTAAGATTGCAAAGACAGTTCAATAGCAAGAAGCTCCTTACTATAAATCCCCGTATTTAAGGGGGGAAACGTATGATGTCTAAGGTGCTAAAAGGACCTTCAACAAAATTTAACATCTACTCCAGACAAATAGTTATTGAAATAGGAATTAATGGGTGCTGTACCATGATTTCACTTACACACACGCACGCACGCACGCACACATACCTCTCAAGCCCAAAACCAGAATCTTATTTCGTACAGGCAGAAACAAGGTAAGGGTATCCGCTAACTCCATTGTTACCTGATAGTGTATTAGCCAGTGCTATTAGCCATGCAAAAAAAAATTAAAAATTAAAAAAAAAAAAGCAAACAATGAGAGGTCCAAGATTGGAAAAGAATAGTTAGAACTATATTTGTAGAAGTTTTGAAAATATACTTGGGAAAAAAATAAGAGTCAATGCTAATACCAATAAACAATTTGAGGGTTTAAGAAAGTAGTAGGATACAAAATTGGCATATAAAAGTCAATAGCCTAGATTTCTGCCCCTAGCAGAAGCCATGACAGAAATCAAATTAACCCTTGCACCAGTAACAATCAGAAACAGTAGACATTAAGAGAATGAAAAGACAAGCCACAAACTGGTGGAAATTATCTGCAAACCACATATCTGATAAAAGACTGGTATCCAAAACATAGAAAGGAATCTTAAAACTCAACAGTTAGAAAACAAACAACCCAATTAAAAAGTGGGCAAAAATGTCTGTTCTCATATTACAATGGAATTAAACTAGAAATCATAACAGAAAGAGCACTGGAAAGTCCCCAAATATGTAGAAATTAAACACACTGCTAAATAACACATGGGTCAAAGAGGAATCTCCAGAGAAATGTAAAAATATTTTTAACTAAGTGAAAATGAAAATACAACATACCAGTTTATTGGATGCAGCAAAAGCAATGCTTACAAGAAAATTTATAGCACTGAATGCATATATTTGAAAAGAAAGCTCTAGAATCAGTAATCTAAGCTCCCACTACAGGAAACAAGCAAACAAAAAAGCCATTAAAAGTAAGCAAAAGAAAAGACATAATAAGAATTAGAGCAGAGAGGCACTTGAGCGGCTTCGCTGGTTAAGCGTCTGACCCTTGGTTTAGGCTCAGATCATGATTTCAGGGTCTTGAGATGGAGGCCCATGCTGGGTGTAAAGCTTAAGATCCCCTCCCTCCCTCTCCCTCCACCCTCCCCCGTCCTTTGCCCTCTCCAGAAAACAAAAAACAAAAAACAAAACATTTAAAAAAAAAAGAATTGGAGCAGAAATCAATGAAATTGAAAACATAAATAAAGAGTATCAACAAAACCAATGCAACTGTTTCTTTGAAAATCATTAAAATTAGATTAAAATGTATCTAGGCTAACTAAGAAAAAAGAGGGAAAACATAAATTACTAATAGAAGAAATGGAAAAGGGGACATCGCTATTGATCTCATGAACATAAAAAGGATAATAAAAGAACACTATGAACAACTCTATGCCCACAAATTCGATAACCTACATGAAATGGACCAATTCCTTGGAAGGACAAATCTGCCAAAACTCACACAAGAAGAAATAGACAATGTAAATAGGCTTCTATGTATTAAAGAGATTAATTTATAAGTTAACTCTCTTCCAAAGTAGAAAGCACCAGGCCCAGATGGGTTCACTGATGAATTCTACCGAACATTTAAGGAAGAAATTATACCAGTTCTCAACAATCTCTTTCAAAGGACAGAAGCAAAGGAAGTACTTCCTAACTCATTTTATGAGGTCGGCATGACCCTAGTAACAAAACCAGACAAAGCACTTCAAGAAAAGAAAACTATAGACCAATATCTCCCATGAACATCGATGTAAAAATTCTTAACAAAATATTAGCAAATCAAATCCCAGAAAGTATAAAAAGAATTATATACCATAACCAAGTGGGATCTGTCCCAGGTATTCAAGGCTCTTCCAACATTTGAAAATCATTGAATGATCACATCAACAGATTAAAAAAGAAAAGTCACTTGATCATATCAATAGATGCAGAAAAGCATCTGACAAAATCCAATACCTATTCATCATAAAAACTCTCAGTAAACTAGGAATAGAGTGGAACTTTCTCAACTTGATAAAGACTATCTTCAAAAAACCTACAGCTCGGAACGCCTGGGTGGCTCAGTTGGTTGAGCAGCTGCCTTTGGCTCAGGTCATGATCCCAGCATCTTGGGATCGAGTCCCGCATCGGGCTCCTTGCTCCGCGGGGAGCCTGCTCCTCTCTCTGCCTCTGCCTGCCTCTCTGCCTGCTTGTGTTCTCTCTCTGTTAAATGAATAAATAAAATCTTTAAAAAAAAAAAAAAAAACCTACAGCTCACCTCCTGCTTAATGATGAGAAACTTGAAGTTTTCCCACTAAGATCAGGTCTACAAAGCAAGGATGTCACCTCTCACCACTCCTTTCAACATCATGTTGGAAGTCTTTGCTAATGCAATAAGGCAAGAAAAGGAAATAAAACATATACAGATTGGGAAGGAAGACCTAAAACCATCTTTGTCCACAGATGACGTGATACCTATATAGAAAATCCAAAAGAATCAACAAAAAAATTCCTGGCACTGGAGCGCCTGGATGGCTCAGTCATTAAGCGTCTGCCTTTAACTCAGGTCATGATCCCAGGGTTCTGGGATCGAGCCCCACATCAGGCTCCCTGCTCAACAGGAAACCTGCTTCTCCCTCTCCCACTCCCCCTGCTTGTGTTTCCTCTCTCATTGTGTCTCTCTCTGTCAAATAAATAAATAAAATCTTAAAAACACACACACACACACACACAAAAATCTCCTGGCACCAAAAGTGATTTTAGCAAGGTTGCAGGATACAAGATTAACACACAAATGTCAATTACTTTCCTATTTATCAACAATGAATAAATGAAATTTGGAATTAAAAACACATTTTCATTACCTTAACTCCCCCCAAAATGAAATTCTTAAATATAAATCTAACAAAATATCTACAAGATCTACATATGAAAAACTGAAACTCTGATGAATGAAATCAAAGAACTAAATAGACAGAAATGTTCCTGGTTCATAAACAGGAAGCGTCAATATTCTCAAGGTGCCAGTTCTTCCCAACTTGCCCTATAGATTCAATGCAATCCCACTCAAAATCTCATCGAGTCATTTTATGGATATCAGCAAAATGATTCTAAAGTTTATATGGAGAAGCAAAAGACCCAGAACAGCCAACATTTCAATATAGAAGGAGAACAAAGTTAGAGGACCAACGGCACCCAACTTTAAGACTCACTATGAAATTACAGTGATCGTGACAGTATCGTGTCGGTGACAGGCAAATAGAACAGAAGAGAGGGATCAGAAACAGACCCTGGAAACAGAGCCAACTGATCATTGATAAAGAAGCAAAGGTAATGAGTGGGTCATCTCCTCAACAAATGGAGCTACAACACCTGGACGTCCACATGCAAACATGAGTACAGACACATACATGACACCCTTCATGAAAGTTAAGTCAGAATGGCACATAGGCCTAAACGTGAAATGCAAAACTATGAAACTCCTAGGGATGACCTAGGAGAAAACCTAGATGAGCCTATTTATGATGATCCTTTTCAGATACAATACCAAAGATATGATCCACGAAAGAAATAATGAATCAGCTGGACTTCACTAAAATTAATAAATTCTGCTCTGTGAAAGACAACGTCAAGAGAACAATTAGATGAGCCATAAATGGGAGAAAAAAATCTGCAAAAAACACAGCTGATAAAAAAAAGTGCTATCTAAAATTTACAAAGAACTCTTAAAAATCGAAAATAAGAAAACAACCTAATTTTAAAAATAGGCCGAAGATCTTAACAAAGAAGATAATACAGATTGCAAATAAATATATAAAAACAATATTCCACATCACACGTCATTAGGAAAATGCAAATTAAAACAATTTGATACCACTACACACTTACAGAATGGCCAAATCTGGAACACTGACAATACCAAATGCTGGCAAGGATGCGGAGTACTGGGAACACTCATACGTTACTAGTGGTGATACAAAATGGTATAGACGGTTCAGTGGTTTCTTACAAAACTAAACATACTCTTGCCATATGATCCAGCCTTTTACTCTCCTTGGTATTTACCCAAAGAAGCTGAAAGCAAGTTCACACAAAATCTTGCACACAGATGTTTTTAACAGCTTTATACATAATTGCCAAAATTTAGAAGCGACCAAGATGTTCTTCAGTAGATGAATGGATAAACTGTGGAACACCCAGACAATGGAAATATTATTCAGTGCCAAAAAGAAATGAGCTTTCAAGCCATGAAAAGACATGGAAGATCCTTAAACATATATTGGGAAGTGAAAGAAACCAATCTACGTACTGTATGATTCCAAATATATTGCATTCTGAATAAGGCAAAACCATGGTCAGTAAAGACATCAGTGGTTGCTAAAGTTGGGGAGGGGGAGGGATGAATAGGCAGAGCACAGAGAACTATTAGGGCAGTGCAAGTACTCTGTATCATATTACAGTGATGGCTATAGTCATTGTACCTTTGTTCAAGTCCATGGAACGTCCACCACCAAGAGTGAGCCTGAAGGTAAACCACAGACTTCAAGTGATTACAATGTGTCAGTGTGGGTTCATCCTTGGTAACAAATGCACCGGCTGGTGGGGAACGTTGCTAATGGGGGAGGCTATGTATGGGGGGGGGCACAGAGTCATGGGAACTCTCTGTATCCTCCTCTCTGTTTTGTTTCGAACTTTAAGCTGCTCTCCAAAAAATTAAGTCTCAAATTTTTTTTCAGATAAGAAAATTAAAGTCAGCAAAAGGTCTGAACAGTTATCTCACCAAATAAGACATACAGATGGCAAATATGCATATTAAAGGATGCTTAACATCATACGTCATTAGGGAATTGTAAAATAGAACAAGGAAATGCCCTTACGTACTTATTAAAATGGCAAAAACACAGAACACTGACAATACCAGACGCTGGAGAGGGGGTGGGGCAAGAGGAATTCTCATTCGAGGCTAGTGGGAAGGCCAAACGATTCGGCCACTTGGTTAGACGACCAGTTTTTCACAAATCTAAGCACAATCTTACCTTGCAATCCAACAGTCATGCTCTTAGCTATTTGCCCAAATGAGTTGAAAGTGTATGTCCACCCAAAATCCTGAACATAAATGCTTATAGCAGCTTTACGCATAATTGCCAAAATTTGGAAGCAACCAAGATGTCCTCCAACGGGGGATGGATAAACTGTGGAATTCCCAGCCAACGGGGCTCTATTCAGCGCTAGAAAGAAACGAGCTATCAAGCCATGAAAAGACACGGAGGAGCCTTAAATGCATATTGGTGAGCGAAAGAACCCAATCTGAAAAGGCTGTACGCTGTGTGACTCCAGCTATATGACCTTCTGGGAAAGGCAGAGCTACAGAAACAGTACAAAGATCTGTGGTCGCCAGGAGTCGGGGAGGAGGGGCTGCACCGGACTCACGGACAAAAGCCAGGTGGGAACCCTGGGCTCCTCGTCGAGCTTAGCCAGAGAGCATCGGACCAGGGGGTTGCTTTCCAGGAGTCTGGGAAGACAGACCCATTAGTATCCACGAGGGCTGAAACCAGAGAATGGGCCAGGGAAAGCCCTCTCCCAAGGAAGCAAAAAGGAGGGGAGCCTAAGCAGCCAGAGCTGGCCACCTCCCACGGCTACCCCTGGCATGGTCCGCTGGCTCCCAGGCCCAGATGAGAGCACCTCCGTACGAGATGAGGGGCGTATGCACACGCCTGTGCATGGGGACACATCTGCAAACACGGGCCGGCATTGCGTGGCACCTGGTCTTCTCGAGACCTACATCTTCATCTGGCCTGGTCTGTGAGCTCTGCTTCCGAGGCCTGCCCTCCCGCCGAGAGGCTCTCTCTTTGTGCTCACGAGCCGGCTGTGCACCTGCTACGCACAGCGTGAGCACCGTATCTGCTCCCTACGGGTCTCTCCGTCCCTACTGGGCAGAGGGACCTACAGACAGGAGTACCCTCTTGCTCGCCCCAGACCCTCAGGGCCTGCACGTAGTCGGGCAGAGAGCCGCTGCTCAGTCAGGAATGTGGGAAGGAGAGAGGGGAAGAAGAAAAGGGCTCAGGCCATGGCCTGTGGGGACCTCAAAGCAGGGACCTCAGGGCACGTGAGTCGTGGGAAGACCACCGGCTAGTTGTCGGCCCCCGTCAGGTCTGGGGCCGTGGTCCGTAGCAGCTTTCACATAACTAGGAAGAGTCACGACCGTCCTAGGGTCTGTCTTCCCGATGAGACTATAAGCCCCACGAGGGCAGCCCTGGTCCCACTCCCTCCCGCCGTCCCCCTGCACTAACGCCCCGCCTGGCACTGAGCTGGTAGCTTGCAAATATTTTTGGAGGAGAGGACAATAGCAGTTAAGTGACATGTAATAGTAATAGTGCTCCTCAGGGCCCCCGGGAGACTGGAAAACAGAGCGAGCGAGGCCCAGACGCTGAGCACAGAGGGCTTCCCTGAGCTGCTGAAGCAGCTCCACAGGCAGGCTCCGTCCCCACACAGCTGTCGTGGAGGGGGCAGGGGCCCGACCGGGCCTGCACAAAGCGGGGCCCGCCCCGCTAGGACGGGAGATACTCACTGGGAACAGCCATGGTCTCCCCAGGAGGGCCGGTCAGCGTCACCGGGATGTGCACGGTGGCACTCAGGTCCGAGGGTTGACTGCCCATCCGTGTGACATTCCGCTGATTATCCGCATCCTCTGGCTGTTCCTCCACCTTCTGCAGACAAGCACTGGGCAAGGTGTGCACGGCGGCCGCACCCGTGGGCCCACTGGCCTCCAGGTCGCAGTGTGGCTCCCTGCGCCAAGAATGCACATCAAGGTCTGACGCAGACGCCAACCGCTGCTCAGTCCGCAAAACCCAGTCCTTACGCCTCCGTCCAAATCAGATGAATCCCTGACCACTTCCCTGGCTACTCCGGCATCTCGCCTGGTTTTTATCGCTTTGCACATTTCTGTGTTTTTAGGCTGACTCACCTGTCCGTCCCTGGCATGGCCGCATCACAGCGTGTATTCAGAGGGAACCGTGCAGCGTGACGATGCCGATAGGAGGCTGCCTCCCTCAGCTGCCCCACCCAGGGCCCCCCAGACCAAGAGGCCCAGCACAGGGCTCTGTGCAGAGAGGGCCAGCCGGCCGGCCGGTCAGCTCCAGCTGCACGAGCTCTGGGAGACGGCTGGCCTTCACCGGGGCTCCTGCCACCCAGGCCTGCTCACAGGCAGGGTCGGATCCTGGCCCGGCCACAGGCAGGCTGGCAGGGCTGCTGTGGAAGGGCAGGGCCTCTGTGTCATGGCCACGTAGCCTGACCCTATTCCCTTCTACCATTTGGCCTAGTGGCCTCCTTAGGCCTCCTTCAGGTTCTCCTCAAGTTTTTCTTTTCCCTGGGCTACTATGCTCTTCCCACGCCAACGTGTCCCAAACCAGTCCCAACAATTTCCCCCACGCCCTCTTTCCTGCCTGGGTGCCTTAGAAAAAGGGCTGACATTCACTGAGCACACCGGCCTGCCACTCGGTTTTAAGCACTCTACACGTCCCCCAACAAGGCAGGCTTGTCACCACCGCAAGAGAGATGGAGACAGAGGGCAGGGGGTCCAGCCAGAACAGGGGCCGCTGGGCAGCTCGGCACCCCCAGCCCTGTGGACCCTGCCGCCCCACCCCCGGCCGGCGCCCCGCTACACTGCGGGCCTGCACACTTCCTCACTTGGGCTGGTGGTTCCGGAGCTCCTTCTCCTTGTCCCTGTCCTCGACCTCGCCCTCCTTCTCCGCCGCCTCCTTGTCCGCATCGTCGTGCGACGGCAGCGCCTTGTGCCGGGCCCGGTGCCGACGCGCTGGCTCCTCGCCGCTCCCAGCCTCCCGGGGGCCGGCCCGGGGGCCGCCTCGGTGGCGCGCTCGCCGCTCGCCCTTGGCCGTGGCCGCGCCGCCTTCCTTGCCCTGGTCGGGCGCGTGCCGGTGGGCGCGGTGGCGCCGGGGCTCGCGCTCGGCTGCCTCCTCCGGGGAGCCGCGCCGGTGGTGGCGCCGGCCGCCCTCCGGGCCCGGGCCGCGGCCGCGCTCGCCCCGGGCCTCCTTGCTGCGGCTGCGGTGCGGCCGTGGCCGCTCTTCCCGGGCCCCGGGCTCCCCACCGTCGGCCTTCGGGGCCTCCGCCCGGTCCTGCTCCCCCGCCGCCGCCAGGGCCGGGGCGGCCGCCTTGTCACGGTGCCGGTGGTGCCTGCGCGGCGGCGGGTCGGCGCCCTCCGCAGCCTCCGTGCCCTCAGGCCGGGCCTTGCCTCCGGCGGGGACGCGCGGCCCGTCCCGGCCGAGCTCCACCACGAGGGGCCGGTCCAGGTGCGTCTTCATGTCGGGCCGCAGGTGGCGCGTGGTGGCGTAGTGCAGTCGCTCCTCGGGGTCCATCTCGCTGTAGAGCGCCTCGCAGCTGGCCCTGAGGTTCTGCAGCCGCAGCTGGCTGGCGCGCTGCTCCCACACCGAGCGCGCCTTGGCCGAGTTCTGCGGCCTGCTGTGGGGAGACCGGCGGTGAGTGGCCGCGCCCCGGCCGCCCTCGACTGCCTCGCAGGGGAAGCCACAGATGGACGCAGCGATGGAGGGATGGCAGAGTGGGCGCGGGGGGCGGGGGGTGGGGAGGAAGGTGGCGAGAGCGCTCCAGACCCCTGGCAACCGGTGCCCAACAAGGAAGGGTTACCCAGGGAACCAAGAACTCGGAACTGCCCTCACCCCATCATGATCCCACAGACCGTGAGAGCGCCAGCCTGTGGGTGGGGAGTGGGGGGCTCAAGGCCACCCTCGAGCAGGTGCCCAGGGGCCCTTGGCCAAGGGGTGCGGGCGGCAGGAATGACAGGCACCAGCGTGACGTGGCAGACAGGCTTCCATGGCAGGTGGGTTGCTGGCCGGGAAGGCCGACAGCGAGAGGAGGGGACAGCAGGACTGAGGAAGAGGCGGGAGGCAGGGAGCCCCCTGCAGCGGCCCTGGGGGGCTGGCCTTGCTGCACACGGAGCGGAGCTGCCGGGGGAGGGGCTTCTCTATCTCTACTTCCAGAAAAACAGCCATTGGCCAGAGGGAGACCAAGGTGCTTGTGAAAGGCCCTGAAAAGAGGCAGGTCCTGAGAAATGGGGTAGACAGTAGCCCAGGAGCAAAGGGCCAGGGGCAATGGCCCCTTTCAGGCCCAAAGGGTAAGCTGCGGCCACTCCCTAAAGTGCTCAGCTGCCGCTCGGCCCAGTGACCCCTTGCTCCCAGGAGCCCAGCAGTGAGGCCTGGGGCTAGAGATGCTCCCTCCCGTGCTCCTCAATGCCGTCCCCTCTCCGGGCTCCACAGAGAGCCCCTTCCTTCCACCAGGGCGGAGAGGGGCCCTCCAGCACCAGAGTGGCCTGTGCCCCACACCCAACGATCACTGCCCAGGCCCCCAAAGGCTTGGCCACCCCCGGCCTCACCCACAGGGTCACAGGTGGGGCCCCCCCAGCCCAGGGCACACGAGAAGCCCTCTGCATCTGGAACCTGGGCCTCCAGAGGGGGAGACCCCAGATACACCTCGGCTGAGAGGAGCTTCAGCTGAGGCCAGAGTCTCGTCCTCAGCCTCCGGACGGCTCTGGAGCCACCATGGCGGTGGTGGCATCTGTGTGCCGCGGGCCGCAGTGCCCACCTCCTACAACCCTCACAACAGCCCCTTGTCCCTGTTTGACAGATGAAGACACCGAGCCTGGAGGGCGTGACTCCTAGAGGGCCCGACCGACGGCCTCTGGTCACTGACGGAGCCGGGATGAGACGCGTGCAAAGGCAAAACGGAAGAAAGGTCTCTAAAGAGATGAGGCCGTGGCCAGACCCCCACCGCACGACAGCACTGAGTCGCAGCCTGAGGGCTCCCGGAGCAGGGCCCTGGGCCGCTGAGCACCATACTGAGCCAGAGGTGGCCCGGTGTGGGGACAGCCCGGTGCCGCAGCTGGCCGGCATAAAGCGTGTGACGTTGACGCCGGCCCCTTTGGAGGGGAAGTCCAGGCTCCAGGGCGGGGCGCCACGTCCAGGGCACTGCCTCCCCGGGGTGGAAGCCGAAGAGCACGGCGTCCGTCCCTCACCTGGGAGCCCCTCTGGTGGGCAGGCAGGGCAATGCGTGGGGAACAAGGGCCGGCCCCTCTGGCCACCTGCGAACCGACACCGTCAGCTGCCTCCTCCGAGCCACCAAAGCTGTCCTTCCCTGCTCCCGGGGACAGCTTGTAACAGACCACCACCTTCTGTTTCTGTTCCCTGGACTTCAACCCAGAGCCCAGGGGGCCTACTGTCCCAGCCCGGCGCCAAAACAAGGGACCCGGCTGTGAACAATGCCGAGCCGTGTGAGATGGGCGACGGGAGCCCACAGGGGCCGACAGCCAGTCCGGCCACCTGACACAGGCCTGGACGCAGCGCCATGCGGTCCGCGGGGTGAGGGCTGGCCACAGCCCAAGCCCCGGGCCCAGTTCTCGGTCAGAGCAGACAGGCAGGGAGGACAGAAGTGGGGACAGCGTGCTGGCTGGGAGGGCAGGTGAGGATGCACTCCTGTGACCCGGCCCCGGCTGCAGCTCCTTCAATCCCAGAGACCAGCCAAGCTGCACAAAGGGGTGACTCGTCCGCTAACGGAGAGGGTGCCCAGGGCTGGCAGACCCCCCGGAACCTTCCAGGAGAGGCAAACACGGAGCAGCTGGGCTCACACGGCCCCCCAGGCCCCCGAGGCCCTGCTCCTGCTGGCTGTCCCTGCCTCTTTGGGCCCTGAGCACCTGAGTGTGTCGGCACCCACCCACCCTCAGAGACACCTGGCTCCCTGAGTCCGCGCAGCAGGCACCCCTCCCGTTGGTGTCTAGGCCGGCGCTCCGTCTGGCAGGAAGCCGTGCGGCCACCCCCGGGCTCTGCAGCTCTCCACCGAGCTCACAGGCAGCAAGAGCGTGAGAGGGAGGGCCGGGTCACCGTCTGACACGTGGTGACAGTAATCCAGACCGTATCTGGAAGTCCGTATCTGGAAAGGCCCTCTGAGGAGTCACGTGGGGAGTGCTCCCCGCGTCCTGACCCCGGCTTGCTGGTATAGCCCTATTCGGCCCCGCCCAACCCGGGCCCCAGGGACGCCTGCAAGGCCCCGACAGGAGCCTCCGTGGCACGGCCCTGCTTTGGGTCTCTGGGCCGAGAGGGCCGGTCACGTACGCACAACTGCGGGTACCTGGGGGCAGCCCCCTGCGACACGGTCGGTTCCTACGTCCACGCCTTCCTCCAGCCTATGAACCAGCGTTGCTACCCGGTGAGACCCCAGGGCCCAACAGCCCGTGAACAAGCCCTGCCTGGCTCTAGGCCGGCCGAGTCGGGACCGCGGGGCTCAGGGAGGGCCCGAGCGCCAGCCCCACTGGGACCCAAAGAGGGCACCTCGCTCCCCTGTCCAGGTGGGGGACCATGCCTCACCGCTCCAGAGACGTCCCACCTGCAGCAGTTGGCCTTGGTCCGGAGGTAAGCGTCCCAGGACCACCCCCCAGGCCGACTGTGTCACCTCCAAGAGGGACACACTGGGGTTTCCATGGCTCAGCCTCACGCTCCGGCTGGCCTCACATGACAGCTGCTCTGCTCTCGCGTAAGGGTCACAGATACATCCCCTCCCAAGTCAACA
>CM052813.1:80603532-80634819 GCA_028533885.1 Nasua narica | reverse complement strand
GCCGCGGGATCCCGTTAGTGCGCATCATCCCCGCGCCGCGGGATCCCGTTAGTGCGCATCATCCCCGCGCCGCGGGATCCCGTTAGTGCGCATCATCCCCGCGCCGCGGGATCCCGTTAGTGCGCATCATCCCCGCGCCGTGGGATCCCGTTAGTTCAAACCGGAAGACACAAACACGTTCATGAGATCGAGGGTTCTCAGAGCTCTGGTAGCCCTCCGGGTCCCTCCGGCCTGCGTGCACCACAGCCTTTCCCTGAGACGACACACGACGCAGGGGGCAGAAACCGTCCCAGGACGGGTCCCCGGGCGGCCACGCCCCTGCGTCCCCACAAGGTCAGGCCGCACCGCCTGCCGCCAGCCTGCTTCTCTGGGGCTGGAACCCCGGCTCCGCACTGCCTCCCCCACAAAGTATCTGGGCAACGTCCTCTCGGGCTCCCAGTCCACCAAGCGGGCGTCCTTCTTAGGGCTTAACAAAGCCGTGGGCCCAACTCCACTGACAGAGAAAGTCACCGTCACCCTGAACTTCCAAGTCGAAGATTTACTTCCACCTGCAGCCAGGCCCCCCCGGGTCCTCAGAGCCCTGCGGAGGCAGGAGCCTTCCTCAGGGCGGGTGTGGCCACTTGTCCCCGAGGGCCTCCCCGGGTCGGAGCTCCTCCCTGGGCTCTGGGCACGGCGGCAGGGAGGTGTCCGTGGTCCCCGCCAGCATGGGCAGGCCTGTGCAACCCCCTGGGCTTTGTCCCGGGGAGTCTGGGGAACCTTGGAGTCCCCCTGACCTGCAGAGGTGGGTGCAGGGACCCAGGCCAACGCCCACGAGGGGGGCTGGACCATCGGGGCCCTGGCAGGCCTCCCCTGAAGCCTGTGTCCACGCTGCCCGGAGCGAGAGCCACGGCACAGTGCGGGTCCGGCTCACAGCCCCCTCGAGCCCCGCTGGGGACAGGGGCCCTCAGGGGAGCAGAGCCACACTTGAAGGCTGGTGGTACCAGGTGCCGATTCTACAGACAGAGTCAGAGGTGGGGCAGAGGAGGTCCTGCTGCTGACCCCGCATAGGTCAGGGCCCGACCGGGCCGGGCCTCCCCTTTGTCCAAGGCCCCTCCCTGTCCCTAGGAAGACTTCCTGACCCGCCTGGGGACACTTCAGCCCCCTAAGTCTGAGGCCCAGACCCCCCCGCACACGCTGGGTACGGCCCAGGGGAGGGGGCCGTGTGCACCCTCGAGCAAGGGCACAGCCAGACCCCCCTGGCACCTCTCACGAGGCCCTCACTCACCCCAAAGTCGAAGCAGTTGAATGAGGACCGGAAGTAGCTTCTGGGCCCCAGGCCATACATCTTCAGGGACATCTCTGTGAGGAAGAGACCCAGGAAAACAAACTCTGCAAAGTCTAGGAGAAGCCGGAGAAGAGGGGGGTTAGCTCTCAGCCTCCTCCCACCTGGCTCCAGCCCAGACTGGAGCACACCAGACCTCGGGGCCCTCCCAGGGTTGAGCCCTGCAGGCCTGGTCTGTGGCCCCCGAGCCTGGAAATCTCAGCTCCGGAGAACAGTGACGGGGGTTGGGACTGGGAGGGGCGCACAGAGACGCTGGCTCCACTCTGAGATGGGGCCACGCAGCCCCGCCCGGAGGACGACCTCGGACCTCCCCTTCCGCCTGCGGGCTCGCTCCCCACCCCGGCCCCGAGCACAGTGGAGACCGTGGCATCTTCCTCAGAAGCACCCCGTCTTTGCACGAGGAAAAGGGTTTCCCCGACACCCTTCCTCAAACCCCACGTCGCCTGGTCTTCACTCCGTCCTGCGCTCGCCTCCCCAGCACTGCCTGGGCCGGCCAGCACGAGGCTCCCGGGGGCCGCCCACGCTAGCCGCCCTCACTCTGTGGCACACAGAGAGGCTCCCGGGGGCGCCGTCCCCTCCCCGCAGGCGCCCCTTCCTGCCTCGCCCAGAGTCCTGCCCCGGGCGGTGCGGACCCTCGAGGGTCTCGGGACCAAAGGGAGGCCATTCTGGGACCCAGAGGCATGCTGGGAATTCCAGACAAGACGCCAGCCCTAACCCGAGCCACACGCACGGCCGGGGTGGGGACGGCAGGACAGCGAGAGATGCAGCCGGGCCAAACCAAGAAGTGCAGACGGCAGAGCAAGGCCCCCGTCTCCGTCCTCCTCCCCGAGGGCCGGGCTGGGGTCAGCTCCCTCTTCCCTACGGTGGCCCACAGGCACCACGGCCTCTGGTCCCCGAGTGCAGGGGCCAGGAGAGCAGCTCAGGACTCAGGGCAGACGTGCCCCCAAGGATCCAGGCCACGAGCAGGAGTGGACGTAAACTTCAGAGTCCGGTCACGGGAAAGTCACCAGCCCAGCCTTCCTGGGGCCTCTGGCAACCGAACCGGTGGGGACCCGGAGCTCAAGCAGCTCCTGATAAACAGACGACAGAAGAGGGGGCCCCACAGCTCTAGACCCCGACATCTGCTCTCTTCCCCCCGCTCTACTGAGCACTCCCTCCAGAGGCCCAGCAGCCGTAGCCGGGGGCAGACCTCCTAGCCAGACTCCGTAGGAGCGGGGACACCAGCCCGCCACCCACACACAGACACACGGGACCTGTGCGGCCCAGGTCTGAGCTGGGGGACCCCCACTACGGCTTGAGTACGGGGATAACCAAGCCCAGCCTCTGAAGCCAGCCAAAAACTTCCTACAGCCCCCGAGCCGGGCAAGGGGCTAAGGAAGGAGACGGCAAAGCTGGCTCCGCGGAGAAGCCGGAAGCCAGTGTCCCAGGCACGGAAGCCCGCGGACACAGGCAGAAGAGCCCACTGCAGCCAGGCTGGGGCGGCTGACCCCTGGGCCCGGCCGTGCTGGGCAGCAGGCATGGGGGGGGCGCGCTGCCCCCGAGCCCAGCTCAGAACTCCCCAACAGCCCGCACAGATCCGAGGCTCCCGGCCGCCAAGGCCCAGAACCCCTCCATGCAGGGTCACAAAGGCACCCGCCCCATACGAAGAGCTCAGATCCCGGAGGAAGAGGACACAAAGACGGGACGGGCCCCCAGCCACACACTAGACCCTGGAGCTCCAGCAGCCGTGTCACTGGTCTTGCTCCCAGGAGATCCAAGTGGGAGTCGTGCCGAGAACCAGCCCCGGAGCTGCCAACAGTAAGACGTCCTCTGAGAAGGGGAGCAGCCAGAGACCGGAACCCCCCAGGTCCCGCCTGCCCTTCACTCTCCCTCGGCCACGCGCTCAGCCTCCGTCCGAGGCCTAGAAGAGCACCCATTCATTCACTCCTGAAGCACTCGTGCAACTCAGGGCTGGTGCAAATTTGAACTCGCAGGGCAGACAGAGCAGACCCTTCTCTCCGGGGGGCCCCACACCAAGGGGGGGCAGAGGCAGGGCACCTGCAGCGCTCTGTATCATCGTAAGAGGTCAGGGTGCTGGAGGAACACGGGACAGAGGAGAGGTCGCTCAAGCCCGTCTCGTGAGGCCGGGGTGCTCAGAGGAGGACGAGGCCCAACAGCCACTGCTTCGCTTCCCTCCCTCCTCCCAGCTGAGCTCCCATCTCCGGCGTCCTGGGGGTGCACAGGGGTGGGTCCTGGGGGGACAGACAGCGCTGTGCCCAGAACCCACTCTCTGCAGGCCGGCCAGTCTCAGGGCCGAGCCCCATGGGGAGTCCGAGAAGCTAGTCCTGGCGGCATCCTGCCCCCCCCCCCCGGCCCGCCCCTGCCTCTGCCTCTTGCAAGACCTGCCCTAGCTGGCTGGGTCAGCCCTCCTCAGCTCCAGCCCCACCGCCAGGGACAGAGCCCAGGGCACCGAGCCCAGGAGGGCCGACCCTGCGCAGACCCACCGCTCCTGCCTGCTGTCTCCCTAGGTCAGGCCAATGAATCAGAAATTCCCGGGGAGCCACAGAGAACACAAGGCAGCAAGGGGGAAGACTCGTGGCCAGGGATGCCTGTGGCCCGGCCCGGCCCCTGGGCGCTCTCGGGCCCCCACTCAGGTGGCGGACCCCCAGGAAACCGGGAGGGTCCCCAGGGCTGGCTGAAGGAAAGGCCCGGCGAGGAAGCCCCAGGAACAGCCCCACCGCGGGCCGGTGTCCCAGGCACGGGACATCTTGAAGATGTTGAGATGAAGCCCCCCTCCCTGGTGCCCACCCAACCCCCAGGGGTGGGGAGACTTCGTCCTGAGGGGTACAGGGATTGGGGCGAGAGCAACTGCCTCTTCACTTTGCTCCCCTGGGGACCCCAAGCCAGGCTGCCTCTGCCCCTCTGGCTCCCTCTGCCCTACGCCCTTCCCCTGTATGCAACAGGAGCTTTCAGCACAGGTCTGGGAACCTGCAGCCCAGCGTCGCACCCCCCGTTTTCAGGTAGCCTGTGGAGATGTCAGGGTAAGAACCCTTCCGGGCGCCTGAGCTCCCGCGCAGAGCTGGAGGCTCGGCGGTGTGAAGGCGGGGAGCGCGGCTGGCCCAGCAGGGGCCAGGACTCAGACCCAGGAGGCTCTTCTCTGGAGAAAAGACTCTCTCGCCACCTCGGGTGGCACCAGGCAGGCAGGGCTTCTGTGGAGAGGGCGAGGGGAGCCCAAAACGGGCCCTGTGTCCGCATCGGCCAGGCCAGCCAGCCCGCTTACCGGAGCCGGGCCCCAGGCAGTTGGCGGAAGGCCTGACCAGAGCACGGAAACTACTAGCGAGTCTTCGTCTCTACAGCTCTCGTGAGGGGCGACCGCAGACCCAGACCAAGCTCCCCACAGCCTGCAGAGCCCTCGGGTATGAACCATGGGTCCTGGAAGGTCAGCCCTGGTCCCTGGACAGGGGCAAGGGGCCTCAACCGGTTACCGTCCTCCCCCCTCCGTGGAGCTGCAGCCACAGCCAAGGGAAGTCATGAGCCAGACGCTCGGGGCCTGTCTTTGGGCTCGTGGACGTGGGCAAGTCAGCCCGGGGTCAAAGGGCCAGAAAGGCAAACAGCCAAAGGGCGCAGGAAGAGCCCTAGAAGGCAGGGGACTCTTCCTCCCCAGGAGTCCAGGGACGGGGCTGCAGCCTCATAGCAGACTGGAGCGAGGGGCGAAGTCCCCCGGCCTGTGGGCCTGAAGCCCTTCCAAGGGAGGGCCCAGGTCCCTGGGGCCCGGCTCAGGCCTGCTCACCCCATCCCTCCCCACACCCTGGACCCCGTCTCATCTTCCGGCACGCTGACAGGTGGGGGCCTAAGCTGTTCCAGTCGGCGAGGCCTCCTGGCACCTGGGATGGGGAGCTCAGGCCCCAGCAGAGGCCCCTGGGGGCGCGCTGGTCAGGGCCACGTCCTGCCCAGGGCATTCCGAGGCGACAGGCCGGGAACCCGGGCCCCCAGCTGCAGGCCCGCGCCGGCTCGGGACGAGGTGGGGGGCCCGGCCGCAGCGACGTACACAGGGCCGTGGTGAGCCGCTGGGGCTGGTTGTAGTGGACCATGGCCACGCAGAGTGTGTTCAGGGCCACCAGGCACAGCACCACCCAGTAGAAGCTCTGCGCCTTCACCACACGCCGGATGAAGAACCGGAACATCTTCTCCTTCCTCCGGAAGTACGACGAGCTCTCGGCCTTCCCGCTCTTGAGGCTGGCGCGGGCGAAGGGGGACCCTGGGGGAACAAGGGGCTCACTGAGGACACACGCTCGCTCACACACGTGCCCCACGGACGAGCCCTTGAGGACACGCTCCCCTCCCATCTCAGACACAGCGCTCCCCACGAGAGCACCTGGCCCGGCCGGGTCGAGCGCGAGGCCCCGGTTCTAACCCAGGCGCCGTGGGATCCCGGCACTTAGCTGCTTACCCGGCAGCCCCCCGCAGCCCCCGGCACTGGGTCCGGAGCCCACCCCTGCCCGCGGGTGAGGGGCCGAGAGCCTTGCTGGTGTCCACGGTCACCAGGCTCCACATGGTCCCAGCTCCTCCGTGGGCCTTGGAGGGCACCGCAGCCTCTGGCCTTCCCCCGCTTCAACTCAGGGGTCGGCAGCCCCTGACTGCCTGCCCTTTCGAAAGATTTTCTTTATTTATGACAGAGACAGCGAGAGAGGGAGCACAAGCAGGGGGAGTGGGAGAGAGCAAAGCAGGCTTCCTGCCGAGCGGGGAGCCTCATGTGGGATTCGATCCCAGGACCTGGGATCATGACCTGAGCCGAAGGCAGGCACTCAAGTGACCGAGCCCCCCAGGCGCCCCAGCTGGAACTTGGACTGGAACCCAGCCAGCTGCTTGGTTTGCACCTGGTCTGAGGCTGCCGTCCCAGAGCAGAGACAGACGGGGGAGGCCCTCGAAGCCCAGCACAGTCTCGGCAACGTCTGCAAGCGTAGCCCCCACGTGCCGGCCGCCTCAGCTCTGCCGCGACCCTAAGCGTGGAACTCTCCCCACAGCTGGCTGTGTCCCAGCTGTCGCCTCCACAAAACACCCTTCCCTGGGCACTCCTTCCGAAATCAGTCCTTGCCCCCAACGCTTGTCACACGGCGTACCATCTGCCCCTGTCCTGGCTCATTGACCTGCTCTGTGCCCAGCGTCCAGGCCAGACGCACAGTCTGCGAGAGCAGGGGAGAGTAAGGAGGGCAAGGGAGGATGGGGGAGGGCAGGGGAGGGTGCAGGGGAGGGCAGGGGAGAGTAAAGGAGGGCAGAGGAGGATGGGGGAGGGCAGGGGAGGGCAGGGGAGGGCAGGGCTTCCTGAGAGCCCAGGTGCTCCCTGAGGAATGCGAGAGCAGCTTCCCGGGGACTTGGGGGCGGCGGGTGTGCACGGCCTGGTCTCTCGGGACAACCCGCCTCTCTGCAGCATGTCGGGGTCTCTCCAGGGCTTTCAGCAAGGGCCTGGGCCTGTGTGAGCCTCTGAGGGTTCAAGCCCAGTCAGCTTGGGCGCCGGGTTCCTGGGGGGGGGGGGGTGTGCACGCGTGTGCACGCAGACTGTTGGTGGGACAGATAGCATTTCGGGGCTGGTGTTTCCTTCAATTCAGTGAAACAAGGACAGGCCCTGAGGCCTTTGGGGGGACTATGGACAAGCTGAGCTGCGGCATCGGGGGAGACGCTGTGACCGACGGCCCTGGGCCCGGAGGGGGCAGCCCACAGGACAGGGGCCGGCAGAGCCCTCGGAGAAACCGCGGGGCACTCGGTGCCACGCCCCACCTCCCCCCCCCCGGGAGACACTGCCCCGTCACAGCCTCACGTCCCCGCACCAGACGCCGGCCACAGGAGCGCACGGCCTCACGGAGGTGGCAAAGCGCCGAGATCACAGCCACACACACCCGCTCCCTCCTTGGAAATAAGGCCCAGAGGGAGGCAGACGGTGTGAACCGGAGGGACCCACACACGGGCGGAGCCACACACACACCCGTCCCCAGAGCCCAGGCTCCTGAGTCCTTTGAAACCAAGTCACACACACGCCCTGAGCGTCTCACTCTCAGACACAACCACGCACCGGTACACACGGGTACACACCTGTGAACACACAGGGCCATGCTGGGAGGGAAGGTTAAGAGGACATGTGTGCACCCACGTGTGGCCCGCGAGACAGGCAGCAAGTTCCCCAGGGGAGGCTGCACGGCCCTCCCCCCGGCTTACTGGGCCATGCCCAAGAGGAACCGGGCCCCCGCCGTGGGAAAGGCCCCCCAGGAGTGCTGCCTTCGCGCGCCCCCCGGAGCCACACGCAAACAAACACACGTCCTCACACGACAAGGCAGACCCAGACAGTAGCGTCCTCAGCCACGTCTGCACAAAACCACGCACCCCACTTGGCTCTTGAAGCCCTGCCCATCCCCCAACACACTCCGAGGGACAGGAGGGGGAGCGAGAGCCCCAGCACGCGGAGCCCCTCTCCGTGCCCAGGGAGAGCGTGCCCGCACACACACCGCAGCCTCCCCTTGGTCGGGAACCCGGGCCCGCAGGCAAACACGACGCAGGTCCTGGGTCTCTGGAGACAACGGCACAGGCCCCGGAGAACAGCCCGTCCCGGCAAGCAACGGCCGTGTGGTCAGGTCGGCTCTGCTCAGTGACCCTAGCCCAGCTCCTCAGTGAAACAGGGTCCACAGTGAGCGTGGACACACAGCACGTCCAGAATCATAGCTCCGGGCGGGAAAACCAGGAGAGATTGGGACTCCTTCTTTCACACGCGCGTTTTCCATGTTTAACTTAATCAGTGTGTATTCCTTACCATCAAAAGGCTTATTTCAAAGGAAAAAATGTGTCGTCCGGCTGGGGGAAGTCAAGGGTTAAATCAGCTATGAACGACAGCACATTAGGCATGAGTGAGAACGACGCGAAGCTGTCTGCACTATTTGGATTTCTCGCCATCGTGCCCCAAAGAGGAGCCGTTAGTTACCAGCAAGTCGACGCTGGCCTGTGACAAAGCCCTTCCTTCCACAGACACGTCCAGAGGCTGGGCCTGAGCGGCAGACAGAAGGCAGAACGGCTGAGATCCGTCCTGGCGGTCAGTGACCCCACCCGCGGCCAGTGAACCGACGGGGGAGAAACGAGTTTCCCTCCAGCTTCGCTGATGCATTCGCCAGGCAGGATGATGGAGGCGACGCCCGCCGACACGAGCCCCCATCACCCCTGCCCGAGGCTTGCGGCCTCACCCCGTCACAGCCCAGAGCGCTCACTCGAAACAGATGACGGCGACCCCGACCCCGCAGCTCGTGTGGGGGTCAGTGAGACGACGCAGGCCACGTGGGGCTCAGCCACGGGAGCCAGAGACAGAGCGGGGAGAGGCTGACACGCCCAGCGCCTGAGACGCCGCCACCCTGGCGGAGGGACAAAGAAGGCACCATGCGCGAGGCGTGAGGAAACCCAGGCATGGCTTCTGTCCTCCCTGCCCAGCCCCACACCCGAGCCTGTCCGGGCCTGCCGAGGCCGAGGCCCCGAGCGCCCGTGAGCCCGCGGGCCCTGCCTGCCAGGGCCCCAGGAGGAAACACCAGCAGCATCCCAGGGACTCAAGTACGGCACCAAACCAACCAAATAAAACTGAAAGGAGAAACTTCATGGAGAAAAAAATAAAATTCCCTTCAGCAGATGAAAGGAAAGGAGGTTCACTCTCAGAACCCAAACCAGTGGCCTGAAGAGTGGAGGGCAAGCTACGTGTTGAGCGAGGGGAGAAACCCTAAGGGACAGAGAATGAGACCTGCAGGGGCAAAGTGGGCGACAGACATGACACAATAGGGATCCAGGTGCAAAAAAGAACAAGGCGAGGACATGAACTCATTGGGAAAAGCCCTCGTGAGGGACGGCCCGAGCCCCTGACAAAGGACGAGCTTCCGACCCAGAACCGGAGCCCCGGCCCCCAGGACCCCCGTGGCCCCCGGCACCTCGGCAGCACGGGGACAGCAGGGACCAGGGGGACACTATGGAACAGCAGGGGGAGTCGGCACAGAGGCCTCGCACCTCAGAGAGAACGACACGGGACGGTTGGCCAGAAGCCAGATGCCTGGTGTAAGAAATCAGGAATGTCATAAAAAAGCAAATCAAAATAATTTAGAAAGATGAACTTATTAAAGATACAAGAAGAAATCACGACATTTAAGAAAAAACAGAACAAAGGAAGTCTACAACCGGGTCATTTCATGGGCTCGCTCCCACAGAGGAGCTCACACAACCCAAATTAATGAAATAGACACGCAGACAGACATTCCGACAACCAGCAAACAGCAGGAGCAGAGTCAACGGGTCCCGGCCAGCCTCCGAGGGGCCAGCACCTTCCCGACGCCGAGCCGGACCCCCACGGGCTCGCCAACACGCAGCACCCGCTCTCCGGACTCCGGACGTCAGTGCCCAGCGCACCCTCAGGCACACGGCAGTCTGCGCGCCTGATGCCCACGCCCAGCTGGCCTGCAATCCTGTCACCTTCCGATCGTCCCCTGTGTCTGGCCTCCGGGCACCCCCGTGGCTGCCACCACCAGTCTGGTCCCCACAGCAGCCTCTGGACGGCCCCGTCCCGCCCTTCCTGCCCTCGGGGCTCCCCCGCGCCCCACGTGGAGCTGGATGGCGTCTTCCCTCTGCAAAGCCCCCAGCGCCCAGAATCCCTGTAGGGGGACTTCTGACCTCCTGGGCACTGCCTCCCACCCCCCAGTCCAGCCACACCGGCCTCCCTCGCTGGCCCCACTTGTGCTACGCTCCTTCCTGCTTCAGGGTCTTCTCACGTGTTGCCGGAACCTTCTCGTCCATGGGGCTGACTTCCTCACGTCCTTCCACTTTACTCAAAGGCGACCTTTCCCCGCGGGGCCTTCTGGGCCCTTTCTTCTGAAAACCCCGACCCCCCTTGCCCTCCAAGTCCCTCTCTTCTCGGGCTTTCCCTTTTCCAGAGGCAGCTCTGACACGCTACGTAGTTTCCGTGTCCCTGCTCATGTCTGATGCGGGCACAGGAGTGGAAAAGCCCGAAGAGGAAGGGGCTTCATGGCTTTGCTCGGGGTTGAGGCCCCCGTGCCTGGAACAGTTCCTCGCACGTCGTCAGCACTTGGTAAATATTTGCTGAGTCAAAGAACAAACGCACGGCGGCATACAGGAGATGAGAGGAATTGTAAGAGAAAAGTACAGGCAACTCTATAGAAACAAGTTTGAAACGCTGAGAAAATGGAAGGTTTCCTCACAAAGCACAATTTATAAAACTGGCCCAAGTTCTTTTCCTTTTGGGTTCACAGTTTTATCTCACCTTTAAAGAACAGACTATGTAGGTGTTACTTAAGTTATTCTAAACCATAGAAAAAGGCTTTAAAAAATCTTTCCAATTAATTTTACAATATCAGAATAAAAACTCTAGGTAAAACAAAAATAAGGGGGACTCAGGGCGCCTGGGCGGCTCATTGGGTTACAGCCTCTGCCTTCGGCTCAGGTCGTGATCTCAGGGTCCTGGGATCGAGCCCCACATGGGGCTCTCTGCTCTGCGGGGAGCCTGCTTCCCCCTCTCTCTGCCTGCCTCTCTGCCTGCCTGTGATCTCTGTCTGTCAAATAAATAAATAAAATCTTTAAAAAAAAGAAAAGAAAAGAAATAAGGGGGACTCTTTAAATATTGCAGTCACGTGATAAATCTGTAAAAATTGTAAGAAAACTCAGATCCACAACACACATCAGCCTCTTATTAATTAGCAAACACAAACCAGCCAGTAGAAAAATGCGCAGGGTACATGCAGAATCCACAAAACCCAGCTTCCAAAGGGAAACCCACATTTCAAGGGACTCCAGACCCTAAGCGCGAGTGAACGCGACAGTCCCAGAGAGACACCGCCTCGTAGTCCCCGGACCGGCCTCAAGCGCGTGACACAGGAGGGTGGGGGGCCCACCCACAAGGATGGAAGCGCCGGAGAGAAGGGCAGACGTCCACGGGGCTTTGTCTGGGCAGCACTTTCCATGAGGAGGTCAAACAACTTAAAAGTAAATGAACAGCCATCCACACAGAACAACCAAAGCAGGTCTAGTGAACCCATGGAGCCCCGGACTAGAGTTAGAACTGGGGCCTCTGAGGGAGTGGTCTCCGGAAAAATGTGTATGAAAGCATTTCTGTGACATGCAAAGACCTCAAAACTCTACGTGTGTGCGTGCATGCGTGCATGTGTGTACACGTGTGTGCATGTGTGTACATACGTGTTTTGTGTGCACGTGTCTGCATGCATGTGTACATGTGTGCGAGCACACCGTGTGTGCGTGTGTGTGCGCGTGCGTCTGTGTACGTGTGTGCATACATGTGTGCATGTCTGTGCGCTGTGTGCATATATGTCTGTACGCATATGTGTACCTGTGTGTGGTGTGTGGGGCATGTGTGTACACGTGCACGTGTGTGCATCCATGTGTGTGCGTGCATGTTGTGTGTACATGTGTGCGCACATGTGTGTCTGTGTGTACATACGTGTGTGTGCGTCCATGTGTCCGTCTGTGCACACGTATGTGTGTGAGAGGCAGGTGAGTGTACTGTCTGAGAAACAGGGATAAATCCCGAGCTACTGACACGTGTTTACTGGGCCTGTGTGGGGAGAGAAGACAGATGATTGACAGATGACAGAGCGAT
The DNA here is from genome assembly GCA_028533885.1 of Nasua narica. Lineage (NCBI taxonomy): Eukaryota > Metazoa > Chordata > Mammalia > Carnivora > Procyonidae > Nasua > Nasua narica. The sequence continues at coordinate 80,622,880 of CM052813.1, read as the reverse complement.
AGACACACAGACTGACAGCTCCATGGACAGACAGAGACAGACGCAGGTTGGTCGGTAGAGAAACGCATCCCAGAGCTCTCTCGCGAGTGTAACGGCGGCACGAGGAGCAGACCCTGACTCGGGCCGGCTCGGGGACGGCTGGAGATCACAGCCGACTGACCGCGTCTGCCTGGGTGCCTCGTGGTGACAGGTCGCTGCCACGCGGGCCCTTCTCCACCGGCCGAGGCGGAGACCCAGGGCCGAACCCTCTTCTGCCGCGGGACGCAGAGTTAACTGGGCATTTGGGGGAAAGGGCCCGGCACGTCTGGTACCAGCCTGAGGAAGGGAACTGGGAGTGATTCAATTGACCAGAACTTTCCGGTCACCTTTCGAGAAGACGGGGATGGAGCCGGAGGCCCAGGAGTGCGGATGACAGGGGCCAGGTAGAGAGATGGCCAGAACCCTCAGTCCCTACAGTCGGTGACACACACGCGGGCCTTCCGCCGTGACACACACGTCCACACGGGTGACGGCAGAGCGGAGGGCAGTCAGGCCCCGGGCAACAACTCCCAGGAGCCGCACGCACAGCCCATGCCGACTGCCCGGCTCCAGGAAGAAAGCCGAGCGCGCACCAGGGGGCAGGAGGCCCGTCACGTCCTGCCATCAGGATGGCACGGAGGGGCCCCGGCGGGGACAGGCAGGGGGCTAGCTGCACCTGCTACACCCAGTCAGAGGGCAGGAGGGTTCAAGGACACTCACCAACGGCACAGAGGTCCGCGAACCGGTCCTCGCCTTCCTCGGCGTGGATCAGGTCGTTCCTGCTCTTCTTGGTGGCCGCTCTCTTCAGCACTGCTTTAAACAAGCGCGGGGAGAGAGGGCTGCGTGAGCCGGCGCCCAGCTCACCGGCCTCAGGGCTGGGCGTCGTTCAGCCGAGGGGCCGAGCACCTTCCTGGGGGTCTCCTCCCCTGGCCCCCAGGAGCCCCTCAGTCTTCAGGGCAAAGGGGATAAGGGACCCAGACGGCAATGCCTCCGCTCTGCCTTTTCTCCACGATGACGTCCAGGGCCACCAGGGACACCAGGAGACGTCTGTGTGGTGCAAGGCCAGGCTGCAGCCGGCTGTCCCCGCAGCCTGCCCCGAGGCCAGGTGAGAGCAGAGAGGTCGGTCAGGTCTGCAGAGGGGCGAGCACAGACCGGCTCAGAGCCCCAGACGTGGGATCAACTGAGGCTACAGCGGCTGTGGCCAACATCTCTAGCCTTGGGTTTGGTGTGAAGAGAGGACGGCCTTCCTATCCCTGGGGCTGGGCCAGTTGCGGGGCTAGTGACCATGGCCACAGAGCTCTCGTCCCTGTCCCGGTGGCCCCGGCGTGGCTGGGTCTGGAAGCCACATCACCCTGCGCCCCGGAGACAGATACAGCTTGGTTGGAGCCTGAACTCTGAGAGCTTCTAGAAGCCGTACCCGTGATGATGGGCGTGACCTCAGCCTCTGCCGACCGGCCCACAGCAGCCTCCAGCCCCGCCGGCCTGCTGAGCGCCTGAGGTGGGCCGGGTCTCTCACTTTGACTTCCCTGCGGTGCACTTACGCCGGAGTGAACCGCACAGCCCTCGGGCCGGGCTGGGGGCACACGCGCCCTGAGCTCCAGGCGGACGGCCGGCAGGTGTGGAGTCTGAGCCCGTGGCCAGCTATGGCCCGGGCCCTGGCACGCCACTCCCCCGGGGCCTGCCGTGGCTTCCAGACCGGCTCTGCCAGGGCCACGGCATCACCGGTGTGAGCGTGCTCGCTGGACTCGCCGGGCACACGGTGCTAACAGTGGCCACCTACCATCCAGAGGGGACTTCTCCTCCGCATTCTTGTCCTCCTCGGCCAGCATGACTTCCTCTGTGAGCGAGACACAGCCTCAGGTTGGGGCCTTTCCACCGTGACCCCGACCAGGGCTCGTCCCCCACGAGCACACCCGGGCAAAGTGCCCTCTGCTTCTCACCCCTTCCAGCCCCAGAAGCCTGTGGGGCTCGTGGCTGAGCTTCCCCTACCGAGACAGACACCCTCCTGTGTCCCCCGGGCAGTGGCCTCCTCCCAGGCTCGCGTCGCCCCCCGCCCTGAGAGCAGCCGCCCCACTCGCCAGCTCCACAGACAAGGCCCTTAGGGAGTCCCAGCTGCACCCGAGAAGCAGGAAAGTACGCTGGCCAGAGGCCGGGGGGCAGTCAGGAAGCCCCGAGCCCGGTGCAGAGCCCAGAGCGGGCTCGGGTCAAGAGAGGGCTTGCGTCTGACAGGCAGAAAGGAGCCTTCGGCGAGGCCATGCTGGGAGCCTCCGCGGAAAAGGCCTGTGTCCCCAGAGCCACGGGACCGCTGGTGCCAGGAGGCAGGAGAACATGCTGCCGACGCCTCAGCTCCCCTCTCCCAGGCTGGTCTCGCCCTCCCCGGGGCCGCTGACCGAGGCCAGGCCGCCACCCCCGCTTCTCACCGGCCTTGAAGATCCACTCCAGGTACCCATTGAGCTCCCGCTCGATCTGCTGCTGCCGGCGAAGCTTCAGGAAGGCCCGGCGGTTCTCGACCCTCTCACGCTCCTTGGCAAACTCTCTTGAGTTGTGCAGGGGCCAGAAAAGGAAGCGGCCCGAGGGAGTGTGAGCATGGCCAGCAGCCCCCGGGGCCGCCCCCGCCCCCACGGCCTCCTCCAGCCCGAGCCCCCTCAGAGGCCCAGGTGCATCTCCTTCCTCAGGCCCCTCTGGCACACGGGGACGGCACCCCAGTCCCCAGAGGGCGAGAGCAGGGATGACGCACACCCCTGCCCAGAGCCCTTGCTAGGAGGCAAGGACACACAGGAACAGAACAAGAAGGGATGCATGGGGGCGAGTCCCCGACGAAAGGAAAACATTCCAGAGCCTCCTCGGTCAGGCCCGGGGGGCCCACACCGGCCAGGAGAGAGAGCTCTGCCCTCCTCAGCCCTCGGCAGCCCAGCCCCAGCCTCCCACACAAGCTTCTGGGCTCACCGTGGCGGAAGGAGCCGCGCACACTCGGGCACACCCATGTACGCACACACTCAGCGGCCAGCACAGCCAGCCCCTCAGGCCAGGTCCCCAGAGGACAGGCAGGCAGGCCCCCGCAGCCAAACAGCGATGTCTGTCCTCAGAGGAGAGGCCATTTCTCCTCCAGGAGAAGCAGCTTCTGGGCTCGGTGCAGCGAGCCCGGCAGACCTCACTCCCGGCCGCGGCCGCGGCAGGAGGGAGAGCTCAGCTCTGGCCGGCGTCCAACAGGGCCTGAGCTGTGGCAACTGGGCAGCGAGAGGAACCCCCTCCTGCCTGGTCCCCTCCCATCCCTCGCAAACCCGGCATCTGCAGGGACCCGGGCCCCCGCCCCTCCTCCCCTCTCTACCCAGGCTCCATCCCTTGGCCGTGATGAGGGCAGGAGGGCCGGGGCTGCAGGGCTGGGGCAGCGACGGCCGCACGTGAGTCGGTCCGAGAGCCACCAGCAGAAACTTGCTGCAGCAATCCAGGCCCCGCACAGAGCAGCCGCTTCTCAAATGGCAGCGAGCAGCGGGCCTGTCCTCGCCAGGCGTTAGTTCTCGCTGCTGAGAAAAGCCACAAGAGGAATCCCTGCTCCTGATCCCCTGGGGTGCATTGGGGGACAGCCCGGGGCACGAGGAAGAACAAGGCTGGGGGGCTCCAAGCCGGCCCCCGCGGCAGCCGATGCCCAGACGTGGCCGAGCCACGGCCGGACCAAGTGCTGCGGGGCGAGCTTCCCCAGGCCACGCTGCAGACGTGGTACCTAGTCACTGCTGCTTGGAGTGTGGCCAGCGTGGGACCCAGCTGCTGTGCGCTGACCGCTGGCTTTGGGGACCTTGCCATTTCCAAGCCTGCCCAGGCCTGAAAGAGAGCCCTGGGGTCCCTCTGCTGGGCCTGAATGCCCGAGGGAGGGCTCAGCCGAGACTAATTGGGAAAACGATCCCACATCACCCCATCCGCAGGGGCCAGGATGCTCTCCAGGAGGAAAAGGGCTGGGAAGTCACCAAGTCCGTGGCCCTGCTCAGTGAAGAGCCCCACAGCCCCCAGCCCCCAGTTCTTTCTGCACATTCCTTAGGGCAAGCCACACAGAGCCACCGTGAGCAGGCTGCTCTCCCAACTCACCATGAACCCACTCATGTTCCTGCCACCTCCCCAGTGCGCACTGCCCTCAGCACCGGGCCCACGCTGCACACGAGCCTGCCGCCGGCCGGCCCCAGCGGCCTCTCCCCTGCACACCCTCTGGCTCCAGCCCCGAGCACGCTTGCAGCACATGCTACACCCCGCAGGGCACCTCTGGGCCTCCTCTCCAGCTCTTCCCTGCCTGGGAAGCCCTCTCCCCTCCTTGGCTCAGCTCCTTCCTGGTCTCTCCTGAGTCTCAGTGCAAATGGCCCTTCCCTAGGTGGTTTCTCTGAGCTCCAGGCCTCCTCCGGAATCCCCGCAGAGCTCAGCCCATGAAGTTGTGCGTCCATCCACTGCGCTGTGAGTGTGCCTGACCCTACGGAGGTGCTTGGAAAGAAGTGCCAGGGACGCACACCTCCCAGGGGAGGACGGGGCTGAGGACACTTTCCAGGGCCAGAGCACGCCTGCCTCAGCCCCCAACCACTGTCCTCTCAGTGGCTGTTCTCTTCCAGGCCCCTTGGGTGCACCAGCCTCGAGCCCCGGGCCTGAGCAGGAAACTCCAGTGGGCAGGATGGAGACGTCCCCCTCCAGCCTTCCCGGGCACCACACCAGTGTGGGGACAGAGCGCAGCCCGGCCCTCCCCACATAGCTTCCTCGGACTGATGGGAGGGCGGGGTCCGCAAACACCAGCGCCCCAAGCCCACGGCGCTTCCGTCGCCACTGGCCCCACGCAGGACAGGCGAGTACAACGTGGGGTCAGGAAACACCGTTCTTCAGGAGGGAGCCCCAGCCCCTCACCCTCCCTTCCTCACGCCCAGGGGAGCTCAGCACAGAAAGGCCTCTGGAGAGCAGGGGCAAGCCAGGGCTCGAGGCTGGGCTGGAGACGCCGTGACCCCCGCTGCCCGCAGACAGGGCGGCTCCGCCACTCTCCACTGTAGCAGCAGAGGGACCCCCAGGCGCCGGGGCCGCCCCCAAACCCCACAATGGGCCCGGGCGAGCGCCTGCATCAGGGCGACAGGGTGGGGGCCAAGGGTGGGATAGAGGTGAGGAGGCCAGGGCCAGGGGATGGTGAAGAGAGAGGTCAGGACAGCAGCACAAAGGAAAGGCGGCCAGCGCTCGGGATGAAGAGGGACGGGCACAGAGAGGGGCCACGAGGCCAGGCCTGCCCTTGGCTTCCCCACGTCACCCATGGCACGTCGGACTCTGGCACCTGCCCGCGGCCGGGGACACGGCGCGTGTCTGCCAGCCCACGAGCCCACACGGCCTCTTACCCGGAGAGCACGCCCAGCACCAGGTTGAGCATGAAGAAGGAGCCGATGACGATGAGCGGGATGAAGTAGAGCCAGTTCCAGGTGTTGCCGGCTGCGTCATTGGTCTGCGAGCGAAAAGGGGGTGAGGGGAAGCAGGCGACAAGACCCGAGCCCCTGGACCCCTCCTCAGATACCTGGCAGGGCCTAGGCAGGGAGCGTTCCGGGGCTGGGGCTGCGGGCAGGACCCACACCGGACCTGCCTCCCTGGCCCCACAGTGCTTTCTCTGAAGCTGCCTTGGAGCTCTCGAAGGGCCAGGGACAGCTAGCACACTGGTCGCGGCCCAGCAAGGTCGAGAAGCCAAGGAAGCCATCACTCCCACGACTCCCGGAGGGCCGCACTCCGCTTGGACACCTCCCCTATTATTCCCAGGCTACTGGACATCCCGGTCAGCTCTAAAGGCACTGCTCCCGACTGGAGCCCCAGAGCCCCTGGCCCCAGTCTGACCTTCCGTCTGCAGCAGTCTCTGCAGCTCAGATGCTGTGAGGCCTCAAATCAGCAGCAAGCCCACAAGTCCCCAAGGAACCGTTCTCACCATGCGCCTAGCTGAAGCCAGAGGTCAGCACCCAGGCATGATCCAAAAACTGGATGCAAAGAAAGGCATCTCTGCCAGACCTTTATACTATTAGAGCCTGGGTCTCATGACATAATACCGAAAGTGTTCAGTTTTGAGCTGAAACTCACGTGCCATGCCAAGAACCAGAAAAAGCAAAAAGCGAATTAAAAAAGACAATCATTAGATGCCATGATGGTTAATTTCATGTCAATTTGACTGGGCCACAGGGTCCCTAGATATTTAGTCAAATATTACTCTGGGTGTTTCCGCGAATGTGTTTTCGGATGAGATTAACATTTTAATTGATAAAGCAGATTGCCTTCCATAAGGTGGTGGACCTTATTCAATCAGTTGAAGGTCTGAATAGAACAAAAAGCCCAACTCTCCTCCAAATAAAAGGAAATTCGCTAGCAGACTGCCTCCAGCCTTCATCTGTACCGTTGGCTCTATTGGGTCCCCACCTGCTGGCTTTCGGACTGGAACTGCACCACCGTCTCTCCTGGGTCCTGACGCTGCCAGCCTAGACTGCAGATTTGGACTTGCCAACCTCCATATTCACGAAAAAACAATTCCTAATAATCAATTGATCAATCTCTTCCTCTGTTTTGATACATCTCTATAGACACACACATACATGTATTCATCTTACTGGTCCTGTATTTCTGGAGAACCCTGACTGATACAGGTGACAGATGATACTAAGATGACAGAGGTGATAAAAGTATCTGACAAAGACTTTAAAGCATCCATCATAAAAATGCTTCAAAGAATAATCATGCACACACTTGAAACACACTCAAAAACAGAAAGTCTCAACAAAGAAATAGTATCAGCAAATAAGTAGAAGATACAAAGAAGAACCTTAAAAAGGTGAAAAACTTAGAACTGAAAATCACAATAATCAAAATAAAAATCTAAATGGAAAGGTGTAACAACAGAATGGAGGAGATAGAGGAAAAAATCGGTGAACAGTAAAAGAGAACAATAGAAGTTATCCAGTCTGATAAGCAGAGAGAAACCCAACTTTAAGAACAAGAACAGGGGCGCCTGGGTGGCTCAGTTGGTTGAGCATCTGCCTTCAGCTCAGGTCGTGATTCCAGGGTCCTGGGATGGAGCCCACATCAGACTCCCTACTGGGCAGGGGGTCTGCCTCTCCCTCTCCCTCTGCCTGCCACTCCCCCTGCTTTTGCACATGCTCTCTCTCTGTCAAATAAATAAATAAAATCTTTATAAATAAATAAATTAATAATAAAAACAAGAAAAAACAACAGAACCTCAACAACCTGTGGGACTATAACAAAAGATCTAAGATTCATGTCATCAGAATAGCAGAATATAGGAGAAAGAGGAGAAGCTGAGAAGTACTAAAAAAAAAATGCTTAAAAACTTTCCAGATTTTTCAAGAGACATAAACTTACAGATTCAAGAAGTTAAACAAACACCAAACAAGATAAATCCAAAGAAATCCACAATAAGACATAGCATAGTCAAATTTAAGAAAACTAAAGACAAATTACTGAAAGTGGTAAGAAAGAAATGACACCTTACTTACAAGGGAAAAACATTTCTTTTTTTTAATTATTTATTTATTTGTTTGTTTGACAGAGAGAGAGAGATCACAAGTAAGCAGAGAGGCAGACGGCGGGGGGGGGGGGGGAGGGAAGCAGGCTCTCTGCTGAGCAGAGAGCCCGATGCGGGGCTCAATCCCAAAACCCTCAGATCATGACCTGAGCCAAAGGCAGGGGCTTTAATCCACTGAGCCACCCAGGCACCCCAAGGGGGAAATCAATTCTAACTAATCCATGGGTCAAAGAAGAAATCTCAAGGGAAATATAAAAATATACTGAACTGAATGAAAATGAAAATACAAAATATCAAAATTGAAGGGCACGGCTAAAGCAGTGCCAAGAGGAAATTTTATAGCACTAAAAATACATACATTACAAAAGAGGAAAAGTCTCAAATCAATAATCTAAGCTTCCACCTCAAGCAGCTAGGGAAAAAAAAAGATTGGGTATGTTTGGGTAACATAAACCCAAATCAATCATAAGCAGTCTTACAAATGTAAGACCATGGAGGTGTCTGAGTGTCTCAGCTGGTTAAGCATCCAACTCTTGATCTCAGCTCATATTTTGATCTCAGGGTTGTGAGTTCACACCCCACATTTGGGCTCCAAAAGAAAAGAAAAGGAAGAAAAGAAAAGGGAAGGGAAGAGAATGGAAGAGAAGGGAAGGGAAGGGAAGGGAAGAGAAATAAGAGCGTAAATCAACAAAATTGAAAATAAAAACAATAGAAAAAATCAATTTTTTAAAACTGATTCTTTAAAAAAAACTTGTTAAATTGACATACTTCCAATAATTCTGACTAAGAAAAAAGGAGAGAAGACACAAATTATCAATATCATGAATGAAACAGGGTATATCACTACATAGACCCAGCAACCATCAAAAGGTTAATGAAGGAACACAAACAACTCGATGTACATTCAACAACATGGATGAAATGGAGCAAGTTCTCAAAACACACAAACTACCACAACTCATCCAATATAAAATAGCTAAATTTAATAGTACTATAATTATTAAGGAAAGTGAAATTTTAAAACTTTCCCCCTAAAAAGAACAGATATATTGATCAATGGATTAGAATTGATGACCTAGAAATAAACACTTACATTTATGATCAATTGATTTTTTAACAATGATGCCAAAACAATGCAATGGGGGACAGAACAATCTTTTCAACAAATGGTGCCAAAACAACTGGATATCCACATGAAAAGAATGAAGGTGAATCCCTATCATACACCACATACAAAAATTAAATCAAAATGGATCATAGACCTAAAGACAAGAACAGAAACTAGCAAACTAAAAGAAAATGCAGAAGTGAATCTTCATGGGGGCCTGGGTGGCTCAGTTGGTTAAGTGACTGCCTTCAGCTCAGGTCATGATCCCAGAGTCCTGGGATCAAGTCCCACATCGGGCTCCCAGCTCCATGGGGAGTCTGCTTCTCCCTCTGACCTTCTCCCCTCTCATATTCTCTCTCACTCTCTCTCTCTTTCTCTCAAAAAAATAAAATCTTAAAAAAAAAGAGAGAGAGAAGAGAATCTTCATGACTTTGGATTAGGTAATGAATTCTTAGCTATAACCCCAAAAGTACAATGGTGAAAGTAAAAATAGAAAAATGGGACTTCATCAAAATAGAAATCATTTGTACTTCAAGTGACACCATCAAGAAAGTAAAAAGACAACCCACGAGGGGCGCCTGGGTGGCTCAGGGGTTAAAGCCTCTGCCTTCGGCTCAGGTCATGATCTCAGGGTCCTGGGATCAAGCTCCACTTCGGGCTCTCTGCTCAGCAGGGAGCCTGTTTCCCCCTCTCTCTCTGCCTGCCTCTCTGCCTGCTTGTGATCCCTCCCTCTCTGTCAAATAAATAAATAAAATCTTTAAAAAAAAAAAAAGACAACCCATGGGATGTGAGAATATATTTACAAATCATATATCTGATAAGTGTCTAACATCATAATATATAGAAAAAATTACAGGTCAATAGTAAAATGACAGATTAACCAATTTTAAAATGGGGAAGGAATCTGGATATACATTTCTCCAAAGAAGACATAAGTGGTGCAATAAGCACATAAAAGATGTTCATTATCATAAGTCATTAGAAGAAATGCAAATCAAAGCCAAAATGAAATCTTATTTCACTTCATGGTTGTTTGGTTAAATTTAAGCTAAATTTTAACAAGATGTTGTAGAGGGTGTGGAGAAAAAGGAACGCTCATGCACTGTTGGTGGGAATGCAAACTGGTGCAGCCACTGGGGAAGACGGTATGGAGGTTCCTTAAAAAGTTAAAAATAGAGCTACCCTACAACCCAGCAATTGCACTACTGGGTATTTACCCCAAAAACTACAGGAACACTAATTCAAACGGATACATGCCCCCCAATGTTTATAGCAGCATTATTTACAATAGCCAAGACATGGAACCAGTCCAAGTGTCCACTGAGGGCTGAATGGATAAAAAAGATGTGAGATAGATATATATATATAAAAGAATGAAATCTTGCTTCTTGCAACAATATGGATAGAGCTGGAGAGTATGATGCTAAGTGAAATAAGTCAAGGAGAGAAAGACAAACACCATATGATTTCACCCATATATGGAATTTAAGAAACAAAACAAATTAGCAAATGAAAAAAAGAAAAAAAGAAATGGAAACAGAAAGACAAACCAAGAAACAGATTCTTAACTCTAAAGAACAAACCGATGGTTACCAGAGGGATCATAGGTGGGGGATGGGTGAAATGGGGGATGGGGAGTAAGTAGCGCGTTTGTCGCGATGATCACAGGGTGATGTATGGAGATGCCGGATTACTACATAGTACACCTGACACCAATAAAACACTGTAAAAAATAACAGAGATCACTTATATCATGAATGAATGAATGAATGAATGAATGAATGAATGTTTTAAAAATTAAATTTTAATTTTACTAGGATGCTTAAAATTAAAAAGACAGACGATACCAAGTGTTGATGAGAACACAGAGAATTTAGAACGCTTGTACAACCCTGCTGGGATGCAGGGTGCTGCAGCCACTGTGGAAATCAATCGGGCAGCTCCTCAAAAGGTTACACACAAAGTTACCATATGATCTAGCGATTCCATCACTAGGCAAGTACTTAAGGGAAATAAAAACATATTCCACACAAAACTTGTGCACATTTATTCATAGTAGCATGACTCATAATGTAAAAAAGTTGGAACAACCTAAATTTCCATCAACTGATGAAATATAAACAAAATATGGTATATTCACTTAATGGAATCATATTTGACAATAAAAGCAATGAGAGAGTGACACGTGCTACAACATGGATGGACTTTAGAAACACAAAAGTCGACAGACTGTATGACTCCATTTATAGGAACTGTCTGGAGTAGACTGACAGGGACAGAAACATATTAGTGATCGCCAGAGGCTAAAGGATGGAAGAATGGGGAGTGACTACGGAGCGACTGCTAAGGGACACAGGCTTTCTTTTTTAGTTGACAAAACTCTTCAAAAACTAGATAATGTTGATGGTCACACAACCTTGTGAACATACAAGGGCCATTAACTGTATACTTTAAATTGGTGCATTTTATCATATGCAAATTATATCTCAACAACGTTATTTTGGAAAAAAATCCACAAAAGAAATCTCTAGACCCAGATTATAGAATTTTACCAATTCTTTACAAAAAAAATAATACCACTTACATAAATCTCTTCTAGAAAATGGAAGAGGAGGAACTACTTCCTAATTCATTTTCTAAATCTTGTATTGCTCTCATACCAATATCAGACAAAGACAATTCCAAAAAGAAGGAAATTACAGACCAAAAGCTCCCAAGAATATAGTTGCCAGAATCCTTAATGAAATATTAATAAACAGAATTAAGCAATATATAAAAATAATTATATACCAGGACTATGTGGAGTTTATTCCAGGGATGTCTAGCTATTTCAAAATTCAAAAGTCAATCAATGTAATCGACCATATTAACAGGCTAAAGAAAAAAATCACATTATACATGCAGAAACAATATTTTATAAAATTCAACACCCACGCATGATAAAACCTCTTGGAAAAGTAGAAATAGGGGAACTGCCTCAATATGATAAAGGGCATCCATAAAAAACAAAACAAAAAAAAACTTGCAGTTCACATTATATTTAACAGTGAAAAACTGAATGCTTTTTCCCTAAGATTAGGAGCATAGAAATACGTCTGCTCTCCCCCATTCTTATTCAACATAATGCTGGAAGTTTCAGCCATGGCACTAAGGCAAGAAAAGGAGCTGGAAGGCATACAAACATATGTAAGCCTTGTATGCTGAAAACTACAAAATGCTGATTAAAGAAATCAAAGATAATCTACCTAAATGGAGAGATATACCATGTTCATGGACTGGAAGACCCGACATAGTAAAGATGCCAATTCTCTCAAATAGAGTAAAATGGGAAGGATCAATCTGCCTGGTTTAAAATATTTATTAACAGCACAGCCATAGTAATACAGGTTGTATGGTTTTGGTAGAGAAGGACCAGTAGATCATTGGAACAGAAACAGACCCAGGGGGCATCTACCAGGCTAAGTCAATGGAGCATACAACTCTTGATCCTGAGGTTTTGAGTTCAAGCCCCACATTGTGTGTAGAGCTTGCTTTAAACAGGTAAGAAAAAGAAAGAAACAGAGCCACACAAAATATATCCAACTTTTTGGGCAGAGATGCAAAAACAATTCAATGCAGAAAATACAGCTTTTTTGGCAAGGGGTGCTAGAGGAACCGGACATTCATAAGCTCAGAAGGTAAGGAAAGGATGAAGGGAAGAAGGGAGGGAGAGGTAGGAGGAGAGAGAAAGAGAATCTCAATCTAAACCTCACACTTTATACAAAAATTAACTCAAAGTGGATCACAGACGTGCATGTAAAATGTAAAACAAAACTTTTTTTTTTTAAAGATTTTATTTATTTATTAGAGAGAGAGAGAGAGACTGAGAATGAGAGGGGAGAACATCCGAGGGAGAAGCAGACTTCCCGCAGAGCCGGGAGTCCAACATGGGACTTGATCCCGGGACTCCGGGATCATGACCTGAGCCGAAGGCAGTCGCCCAACCAACTGAGCCACCCAGGCGCCCAAAAACAAAACTTTTTTTAAAAACAAAGGCGAAAATCTTCATAATTTAGGACTAGGCAAAGAGTTTTGAGACTTGACCCCAAAAGCCCAATCCACAAAAGGAAAAATAGATAAACTGGACTTTATCAAAATAAAAAATGTTTGTTCTGTGAAAGACCAAGTGGAGAGTGTGAAAAGTCAAGTTAATGGCTAGGAAAAAATATTTGCAAACCACATATTTGACAAAGAACTAGTTTCTAGAATATATAAAAACTCCACAGTGAAATAACAATCCAAACAGACTGTGGATAAAAGATATGAAGAAAGATTTCACTGAAGAAGATACATGAACAGCAAATAAGTATGAAAGGGTACTTAACACCATTAGCCATTAGGAAGTGCAGACTGAAACACTTACCAGAATGGCTGAAGTTAAAAACAATCACAACATCGAATACTGGTAAGGATGCTACATTTTTCACACACTGCTGGTGGGAGCATAAAAGAATACAGTCCTCCGGGAAATTTCTAATTTCTTAAAGAACTAAACATGCAACCACCACACAACCCCGCAATTGTACTCTTGGGCATTGATCCCAGAGAAATGAAAACTTAGGTTTGCACAAAAAACCTGTACACAAATGCGTAGAATAGCTATGTTCTCATTAGCCCCAAACTGGAAACAAGCCAGATGTCCTCTAACGGGGAGCGCTGGGCATAGTGTAAAGTCTACCACACCACAGAAGACAGTTTTGGGATTTAAAAAAAAAAGAAGAAGAAGAACCAACCACAGACACCCAGTAATCTGGAGGAATCCCCAAAGAATCACGTGAGTGAAAGTAGCCAACACCAAAAAGTAAGACGCATACGGTTTCCTTTACTAACCTCCTCAAAACGACAGCTATGGCAGAGTCGAGGTTCACAGGGGCGGAGTGGGGGAGGCTGAGAGAGAAGGCTACAGAAGGGTTACGGGGTCCTGCTGGGGTGGAACCTTCTGTGTCCCCACCGGGTCAGGGTCAGCATCCTGGCTGGGGTACGAGCCCTCTTGTATCATTAGAGGACATGGGATCTCTCCGCAGATTTCCTACAACTGCATGTGCACCCCCAAATATCTGGAACAATGTTTACTTTTACAAAAACAGCCAATCCTCATGTCTCCCATGTCACGCCTCCTGGGAAACTGCTCGCAAGAGCCGACGCCACCGTCCTCCTCCCACACTGCCTTCTAGGCACACCCCTGGGGGTCATCCCCACCTCAGACACTGCTCGAGTCCAGTCACCAGCATCTTCCTCTCAGCAACATCTGACTTGGTTGATCGCTTTCTGAAGACTTTTTTCTTGGCTCTGCCTCTGCCCCAGCCCCAGTGGTGCTCCGAGCCCGCCTCGGGGGCTCCTCCTCGGTCTCCTCTGCCCGCTCCTTCCTTCCCACTTGGCGTCTCACTGTTGGAATTCCCCGACAGCCACGCTCGCTGGGAGGGGGCTCTGTCTTTGGCCTTCTTTGCTTCTCCTTCTACTCTCTCGCTGACACAGTCACATCCTCTCCCCCATGCTGAGCACTCCCCATGCCTCAGTCGGTCACCGTGCCCTCTGAGCCCCCGACACATCCCCAGCTGTGTACTCGGCGTCCCCCTGCAGGAAAGCAGTTCTCTGAATCGTCTTGTGGCCAAAGCTGGGTCCTCGGGCTCCGCTCCCACCCCCGGAAACAAAACTGAGCAAATGTCCTGCTCCCAGGTCTCCTTCCCCAGGACAGGCACCCCGCTTCCCAGGGGCGGAAGTCACATCCCCTTGCATTCCTCCTCCCCACACACTGCACGTCGTCCCCGTGCCGACGGCGACACGCAGCCTTCGCACCAACGTATCCGGATGCCCCATCTCCAGCCCTTATGTGAACAGCGGACATACGCAGAGCCCTGTGTACCTACTCCCAAAGCACCTTCATTGCCTCCTACTGCCCCTTGAACGTGCTCCTGGACAGAAATGTGGGTAAGTCCCATGAATTCGTGCTCCTAGACAGAAATGTGGGTAAGTCCCATGAATTCGTGCTCCTAGACAGAAATGTGGGTAAGTCCCATGAATTCGTGCTCCTGGACAGAAATGTGGGTAAGTCCCATGACTTCTGAAAACTCCTCAGTAACGGAAGCTCTACAATCACCTCAAGTAGAAAACAGTCTCTGTTCAGTAATTAAGTGTCCGTTCCTGGCTGGCAATAATCCAACACGCTTTCCAGCGAGAAAATCTACTCTTCCAGCTGGCTGCCTGCACCAGGGTCGGAGGCGTGGGCCCTCCATGCCCCTTCACGCCTGCTCCTTCCCCCTCGGCTTGCTGTTGGGTTACTGACCCCACCCCTGTCCAAGCAGGGGAGGAACAGGTGGGGGACAGGCGAGTTGTGCAGTGCACGGCGCTGCCCGGAGACCATCGCGTCTGTCTGGGCCGGACAGAATGTCCCACCCACTTGTCTCTCACTTCCGTGAGTTCGCTCAGGGCCCCGTCTGACGGCGCTCACTTCTCAAAAAGGAGAGAACTCCCCCACCACCCGCCTCCGCCAGTTTTCAGCAGAGTCCGTTCTGAACAGATGTTCTCTGCTGAGACTTCATCATTCCCCTGGTCAGAATTTAAGAGGCCTCCGGGCTGCCCCCGGGCCACAGCTGGTCCCCGAGAGGCGCTCACACACCCTCCTCCCGTTCCCAGCGTCGAGGGTGCTCTCCGTCTCTCTCCCTGTCCACCCCACTGCTGCAGACGGCTCCTCCCTCGACGCACAGGCTGGGCCTTGGCCTCCACGCTCAGCAGGCACATCTGGAAGGACCGAAAAACTGCACTCACTGGGCTGGAGGAGAGGGCTACACTCTCTCTCCAAAGATCCCCCTTTCTTTTATTTTATTTTATTTTTTTAAGATTGTATTCATTTACTTGACAGAGATCACAAGTAGGCAGAGAGGCAGGCAGAGGGAGGGGGAAGCAGGGTCCCCACTGAGCAGAGAGCCCGATGCGGGGCTCGATCCCAGGACCCTGAGATCATGACCTGAGCTGAAGGCAGAGGCTTAACCCACTGAGCCACCCAAGTGCCCCAAGAACCCCCTTTAAGCCCCCGTCTGATTTACAACCACCCCGCATCGGTGCGCAGAGTGGACCCAGATCTTGGCCCCCTGCCCTGGGTACCAGCCTCACAGCTCAGCCTGGTCACAGGGTCCTGGCCCCTTGCCAAAGCTCCAGACACAGTCCCCCAGCACCCGCGAGTCTGGCTTCCAGACCCTGCCAGGCCTTTGACTTTCCCTGCTCCTCGTCCTCCTTTGTTGTCTCCAAAGCACTTGCCGTCACCAGGCCCCCCACCGAAGGCCTCCCGCTCGCCACTGTACGAGGGCATCTCGGGGAGGGCCCAGACAGTGGGTCCCCGGGCAACACGTGTCTCATGCACGTGCGCGGCTCTCGTGACCACAGCCTCCTGCCCGGGCTCAAGCTCCCGGCCAGCCCCTCCCCCACAGGGCAGCGACCCACCCGTCTGAGTCACCCGGGCCGACGCCCGAGTCCCGGCAGGCACCGAAAGCCGCAGAAACCTGTCCTTGCAGTCCTTGTTCAGGTGGGGTCGGCGGGGATGTGGCCAGCTCAGAGCTATTTTTAGGGTCTGTCTTTGGGAAAGTATTCTTTGATTGGCTGCAGGAAGAGAACCGCCAAGCCCCTCACAATCCCCTGTGCCCGTTCCTGCTTCCCTCCATCAAAGAGACGCGACTCCCACCCCAGAGGGATCTGGTGCAGGGGACGCCAGGCCAGCTTTTCCTCAACTCCTTGCTTCCCCGTGCCGGCTCAGTGAGCGTTTACCAAGCCCTTGCTGGACGCCCCGCCCGGACACTCAGCTGGGTCCCTGGGAACCCAGGGAGAAGGCGCAGAGCAAAGGGTCCCAGTCTGTCCCTTTCCTCCCATCCAGCACGCCATCGGACTACGCCACCATCACTTCGTCCCCAGGCCCCTGGCGGCTGGGGAGCTCAGGGCTCAGGGGCTTGCAGCTCACCCCCTCGTCAGCGTACGAGGGGCAGGGCCGGCGTGAAGTGTCTCAGACCACCGGGCCCTCCACCCAGTGCCACGCACAGCACGCTCTCGCCGTGGGGACACGGCGGTCCATCAGCTCTTCCTCGCCCGCCCAACCTTCCGAGAGCCCGAGCTTGTGTGTACCTTCTTTCTCTACCTCCCAGAGCCCCTGGGAGCCTCACTTAGTCGTGCTCGCGCCCTGGGGCTCACAGGGCTTCAGGGAGTGGAAGGTGGCCGGGGGTTCATCACGTAAGATAGGATTCTGCTCCAGCCTTCGTGGTAGAATCCCCCAGGGAGAGCTTCCCAGGGAGGGGACGCTGGAGCGAGATGGGTCACCGGGCGAGGGCCTTAAACCAGCTTCTGCCAAGGGCACCAAGCCAGACTGCCCTGTGTGCACCTGCGACGGGCACACTCATGGGCCAGAAGTTCAAGAGGAAATAGTGCCAAAGAGACACAGGACACGACACAAATGCACAAGACACACACTCTGACCCCGGAATCCCAGCATCACCAGAGAGGTCTCCCCGTGCGTCAGCTCCGTGCAGCCCTGCTCTGCCTTCGCCAGGCAGCCTCGGGACGAGGACGGCCAGCGGGCCTCATTGCCCCTCACTCCATCCACAAATCCCCAGCAGGGATGACACAGCCAGGAGCTCCCAGCAAGCTGCCACTAGTCCTGGGGCCCTGAGCAAACTACACAAGCTCTCCGCGCCTCAGCTTCCTGCTTGTACGATGCGGTTCCTGAAGCGATCCTCCTCTCCCGGCAGGAAGGAGACACGTCCCACCAGGCCAAGCCTGCAGTGAGCCTGAGGGGCCACGCTGCGGCCGTCTCGACCATCAGCGGCAGGAGCGTCTCTGGACGTGTCTGCCCGGCCCTCAGGGTTCCCGTCATACGAGACGCTGGCCTAGAGCCTCTAGGACCAAGGTCAGGAGTGTGAGTGGACACGATGACAATGAGCCCTTGGAAGGAAGGGGCCTAGATGTCATCCTACGGTGGACGAAGGGGCTCAGGGCTGAGCAGAGGCTCCTACATCAGAAATATCACCCCAGATGAGACCCCAGGAGCCCAGGGCCCATCCACAGCCCCAGGACCAAGGCACAACTCACATTGTAGAGGATGTCGGTCCAGCCCTCCATGGTGATGCACTGAAAAACCGTCAAGATGGCGAACAGGATATTGTCGAAGTTGGTGATGCCAAAGTTGGGGCCTGGCCAGTACTCCCGACATTCCGTGTCGCCCTCACACAGCCGGGCTGGCGCCTCCTTGCCACAGGGGAAGTCACCCACTGGTTCCGGATCTGTGAAGAGAAGAGTGGAGCACAGGCCCTGAGCCCAGAAACACCAAGTTCTCCCACCCCTGCTGGATGGCGGAGACCTCATCACGGGGAGGGAGGCCAGGAATCAAGCACCGGTGTCAACTCTCCCTCAATGTCCCACCATCCCTCCATGCACCGGCCCTCTCCCCGGGCCCACAGTCTGCCTTCCCCGAAGCTCAGACCGACCCTCCCAGGAACTACCCGTCAACCTCTCCCTCTCGGCTAGAACCTGCCCCTCACTGTTTAAACACGCTGGGGACATATGCACCTGAAAATCAAAAAAACGAAGTCCTAACACCCAATTCTCCCTACCACGACCACGCTGACTTCTCCTTTCCCTCAGTCAAGCTGCCCCAAGACCCCTGACCTGCAGATCTGCCTGTCACTCCGGGGCCACCAGCAAGCTGGAGTCAGCCACTGCGGTCCCTGCGCCCCAGGCAGGTTGGCTCAGAGCCCAGCCAGCAGGTGCCCAGAGGGTGGCTGGGGGCACCGTGCCCAGGCCTCACAGCACTGGCCCCTGCAGAGTCCACATTCTTCCGCCAGCCTTGATAAGAGGTTTTTAAAAATCATGAATGATTGCGATCTTGGTAAGAGCTTTCTCGGCATTGATGGAGATGATCTTGGGGTTGATCTGCCTCCCTGCAAAGTAGGCCCAGATCCAGACGCGCACTGACCACCTCCGCCAAAACAGCCTGGCCACAGCCGCCATCTCCCGGAATTGCGTGCTAGCCTCCTCCAGCCTTTTTCTGCCTCGCTCAGAGCCCTCCGCCGCCTTCCCGACGTCTCTCAGAGTAAGACTCCGAGTTCCCACCACAGCCACGCAGCCCGCGTGGTTTTCCCTCTGCCCTCGCCTGGCCTCGCACCGGCCCTGCACCTGGGGCTCCCTGGCCCAGCGGCCGCCCAGCAGGCCCTCCCCTGCACTCTGATCGCTGCGGTCACCTCATCACCTCGGGAGAGAGGCTCCCCGGTCATTCTATCGCATATTCTCCTTTTGTTTTTCCCTAGAAGTTACCAGGCTCGGTAATCATCAGGGGTCTGCGCTTTCCAGGTGGCCGTGCGCGTCCCCGCGGGAACAGAAGCTCCCGGTTCACCCGGCACCCAGGCAGGGCTTATTCGAGGGTCAAGCGGTGCGAGGGGCGCCGCCAGGCCTCACCTGTGCTGTTGGGGAAACAGGCCTTGTGGAACTTGCCCATGTAGAACTCGAGGCCGATGATGGCGAACATGAGGATGGCGAAGAAGAGCAGCAGCCCGATCTGCAGGAGCGGGACCATGGCCTTCATGATGGACTTGAGCACCACCTGCAAACCTGGGCCACAGCAGCCACGGCGGGGGGGTCAGAGCGGAGTGGGCGGGGCGGGCCGGGGGTGGGGGAGGGGGGGCCGT
>CM052813.1:80577082-80603032 GCA_028533885.1 Nasua narica | reverse complement strand
GGGCGGGGCGGGGGGGGGGCCGGCGCGGGGAACGGGGCTGCTGGGCGGGGCCGGGCCGGGGCCCACGGCGGTGGGGGGGGTCAGAGCGGAGGGGGCGGGGGCGGGGGCGGGGGCGGGGGCGGGGGCGGGGGCGGGGGCGGGGCGCGCACCAGCCAGAGCCTGGGCTGCGCGCTCCGCTCGGGGGGAGGGGAGGGGCGTTCGGGCCCGGTGCTGAGAGGGGCGCCCTCCAAGTAGGGGAAGGGGCACAGGGAAGCACGAGTCTTGGGGACTCTTACAGGAGACCAAACACGGGGCTTGGAGGGGAGGAGACGGAACAACGTTGCCAAGCAGGGGAGAAGCAGGGTGTGGGGTACTGGAGAACAAAGTCCGGGGTGAGACGCGGACTATGGAGGGCTCTGCGGGGAGCCAGAGCAGAGTCCGGAGGGGAAAAGGGAGGGGTGCTGGGAGGCAGAGCAGAAGATGCTGAGCCCGAGAGCAGGAGGTCCTGGGAGAGACGAGCAGGAGTTCCCAAGAGAACCAATTCCTTAGGGACAGTGAAGCAGGGGACCCGCCCCAGGGGGGAGGGGTCTGACCGCTGACCGAGAGCACAGATGTGTCCAGGCCAAAGGAACCAGCACACGGGGAAGCTGGACCCCATGACCCCCGTCCTGCCTGGCCCGGCTCTGGGACACAGGCCTGAGCCTTCGCCGGCAGGGTCCCCAGGCAGAACAGGGGATTTCTTGTTGTGGCCTCAGGGAGACACAGCCCTGGGCCCCTGCCCCCCGGGACTCTGAGAGACACCCAACACCAAGGTGATCTTGGCCGACTGCCCACACGGCTCCTCAAGCCGCAGAAGGCAGGAGCATATCTTAACCAGGCCTCGGCTGTCCATGGCCCTGCCAAGCCTGAGCCAAGACAGGGGGCCCGTGTGGCCTCTGGCTGTCTTCTCGGGCACCCTGCCCACCGTCTCTTATCTGTACTTCAGTCCCAGAAAAAGTAGCAAAGAGCTGGAAATATAGCAGAGAACGTGAGGAGAAGCAAAGCTTCCAACTGCGGAAACCTAGTCACGGCAAAAAAACTGGGCCACTCTGGGCTTCCGCAGAGAATTCGAGGCTTCGTCATGCCTGGTTCCCGGGGTCAGGAGCCCTGAGCTTAGAGTCACCAAAGCCGAAGGGGCCCTGGTTAGGGCCTAAGTGTGCCCGAGGCCGAGGTACGGCTCAGGGAGGAGGGGTCCGGGTAGGCTGGGACCTATCGGCTCTTGCCGGACTCACTCGGGATCCCCGACACCAGCTTCAGGGGCCTGAGCACCCGCACAGCCCGCAGGGTCCGCAGGTCAAAGTCAGTGCCAGCCGTGGCCAGGATCCTGGCAGGAAAGAGAAGGAGGGGACTAAAGGCTTCCATACTCAGGTGAGAGAACACACGCCCCACTCCCATGTCCTCAAGGACTCCCTGAGAGGACACTTGGTCTCTGACACCTGGCCTGGCCTTGAGTCTGCCCTCCAGCTAAATGCAAGCCAGAGCCAGGCCCCCAAACCAACCCCAGCTGCACGGCAAACAGCCTCACAAGAGGTGGTGAGGCGGAGGCTACCTCCTGAGCAGACCCCACACTTCTTCCCCTTCTCTCAGGGGAACAGCGGAGGTTCGGGGGACTCGGGAAAGCCATAATCAGTTCTCTTAGCAGAAAAACATATTCCAATGCCTTCCATTTCAAAAACCAGAAGATCTGATGGCCTCCTCTCCGCACAGCACATTTCTCTGCTCCCTTCCCACCAAAGCTCAATAGGACGCTCAGTCCTGGGTCTCCTCGCCACCTTCCCTTCCCGTCCCCGTCAGGCCCGCACCACACCACTCTGCTGAAATGCTGTTCCAGCCTGTGCCTTGCGACTCCTGGGGTCAAGTCTCCTGCTCTAAAGGGCCTCTCCTCCGCCCTGCGGTCAACTCCCTCATTTCCCTCAAGGGCCCCAGGAGCCCCTCCAGGTCTCGATGGCCACTTTGCCCTGTCCACCAGACTTGGGGAGTGGGTGCCCCGAGGCTCACTCCCAGCAGGGTCTACCCCCTAGCTCTGAGCGCCGCAGTGCGCGGGCTCAGAGCCGCACATCTTTAACTCGATCTAGAACTGAGGACTCATACATCCAACTGTGTTTTTAACATTTCCACTTGGATATCAAAAAGGTATATCAAGCATTATATAATTAAAGAACTACTTTTTAAATGTTAGGTTTAAAAGTGTTGAAACATGTACTTCTTTAAAAAGTTCAGAGCTGTTACCTTGTGGTGACCAAGCTTTGACTCTAACCCCCAGCCTTGCTTCTTCCCCAGTTCCCACTCTGTGAGCCCTACTCGTCACTGGTATTTCAGCCAAAACCAGGGCTTCACCCCAAGTCCTCTCGCCCCCCTCACTCTACATGCAGTGCACCAGCAACCCTGGCGGTTCTGCTTTTAGAATGTGTCCCAGACCCTGGTGAAGAAGGCTTTGTGCCCCCAGCTCGAGATACACGGCAGTGAGAATAGAATTTGAGATGGAGCTGTGGTACAAATAAGATGAAACTCTCAGTGGAAAAGAAAAGAAAGGCAACAAGAAAAAATCTATTCAAACCAAAAGTCCAGAGCACGTGAAGAAACCCAATGCTATGAGAGACTTTCAACTATCAAAATTGACCACTGGAAGATTAATTTTGTTCTCATGAAATCAACAAAGTATGAAACAAACACAGCCACAAACAGGTAACTATTTTAAAGACTAGCTAGTTTGGTCAATAAACAAATAGTTATTGAAATAATATCAATTATAATAATAATAAATTACACTCTGGGCTGAAGACATGATTTGAGAGCATTAACAATTTGGAAAACAGCACAGAGGCCAGTACTGAAGAACTCACCCACAGACATCAAAAAACCAAAGAAGGAACATGAATGAGAGAGAAATTGAGCAAAATGGAGGTTAGATCATATGCCCAGCACACATCCGGTGTGAGCTGTGGAAGAGAAGAGGGGAGGTGGTAAAGAAGCGACATTTGAGGAGGTAGCAGGTGAGAAATTTACAGAATTAAAAATGACTTTTTAAATTCAAAGTGCACTACAAGTACCCATCAAACAAAGAAAATACATGCACCTAGAAATAGGGGAACTGCAGAACATCAAGCATAAAATGACAGCCTTAGAAGTTACCAGAAAGAAAAAGAAAAGACAAAATATCTAGATAAAAAGGACAATTCATGGGTCCCTGGGTGGCGCAGTTGGTTGAGCGACTGCCTTCGGCTCAGGTCATGGTCCCGGAGTCCCGGGATCGAGTCCCACATCGGGCTCCCAGCTCCATGGGGAGTCCGCTTCTCACTCTGACCTGCTCTCTCTCACTCTCTCTCTTTCCTAATAAATAAATCAATAAAAAATCTTTTTAAAAAAAAGGATAATTAAAAGGAAAGAAAACCTTACTTTGGCAAAAATATGTGCCAAAAGACAGTGAGTTATACCTTAAAAGAGCAGCAGAAAGTAATGGTCACCTTAGAACTTTATATCCAGCTAAACTATCAATGAAGAGTGAGGGCAAAATAAACATATTTTCAGGGGCACCTGGGGGGCTCAGTCATTAAGCATCTGCCTTCGGCTCAGGTCATGATCCCAGGGTCCTGGGATTGAGACCCGAATCAGGCTCCCTGCTCAGTGGGAAGCCTGCTTCTCTCTCCCTAGCCCGCCCTGACTTGTGTTCCCCCTCTCGCTCTCACTCTCTCTCTGCCAAATAAATAAATAAAATCTTAAAAAAAAAACATATTTCCAGATATAAAAGAAGTCATCGCCCCCGATTCCAACACAGTCGAAGAGTCCAGCAAAGCTCCTATCACAATCTGAAGTACTGAAGACCAAAATTTAGAAGGCTACATAAGATTAAAACAAAATCAGCAGCTTTGGGGTCCTGGGTGGCTCAGTCGGTTAAGCGCCTGACTCTTGGTTTCTTCTCGGGTAATGATCTCAGGGTCGTGAGAACGAGCCCTGAGTTGGGCTCCATGCTGGGCGTGGAGCCTGCTCAAGATTCTCTTTCCTCCTCTGCCCCTCCTCCCACTCGCATATGTGTGCTCGCTCTCTCTCAGAGAGATAAGTCTTTATATTTTATTTATTTATTTATTTGAGAGAGAGAGAGAGAGAGAGAGAACATGAGATGGGAGACATCAGAGGGAGAAGCGGGCCCCCCCGCTCAGCAGGGGGAGATGCGGGACTCGATCCCGGGACTCCAGGATCACGACCCGAGTCAAAGGCAGTCGCTTAACCAACTGAGCCACCCAGACGCCTGATAAGTAAGTCTTTAAAAAAAGTTAGTAGCCTTGATATATTATATAGTTCTAGTCTTCTGTATCTTTCCTGTCTCATCTGTCTATCAAACTCTGCTTCTAACAAATAAACATAGCCTTTTTTGAGCACGTGGGAATATCTTTGAAAATTGCCCATGTCCAGGGTGCTCGGCTGGTGCAGTCATTTGGGGATCTGAGTTGGTTGCAGCTCAGGTCTGATCTCAGGGACTTGAGACGCAGCCCCAGGGCAGGCTGCATGCTCAGTGAGGGGTCTGCTGGAGTTTCTCTCTCCCTCTGCCCCTCCCTGCCTCGAATGAATAAACAAATCTTTTTAAAAAGAGAGAAAATTGCCCATATCCTACATCACCAAAAAAGACTCAGCAAATTTCAAAGAGTTAGTAACATACATTATCACACTTCTGCTATTCTATAAATGTATTTAAATGAGAATACAACTATAAAAACACACTGTAAAATAAAACCTTCATACGTATACAGACCTTCAAAATGCACAACTAAATAACTCATTAACTAAACAAGTAAAAAGAGAAATTACCAAATATTTAGAACCCATCAACAACGAAAATACTACATATTACAATGTGTGGGGTTCAGTTAAAGGGACGTTTAAGGGGAAATTTATAAAAACATGATTTTATTTTTTTAAGATTGAAAATAAACTAAGCACAGCTATGTCTCAAGAATCTTAAAAAAGAACAGAAGAGTAAATTTGCAGAAAAGAGAAAAATGGAAATAATAAAGGTAAGCATAGACACGGTTCAATCAGAAAATAGAGAAATAACAGAAAGCTGAATCTGAACCTGGAAAAAAATGAACAAGTTCTGGCAGGAATCATCAAGAAAAAGAGAGTGTGCACATATCTGAACACGCCTGCACACAGATACATACATGTACAAAAACACACGACACTCACATGCAATTATATGTACGCCCACACACATATACATGTGTCCATTCATGTATTCACCCGGAGGGAACAGAACTGCAGACAGGAGAGATTTTTAGAATCACAACAGAATATTATTAACAATTTTAGGCCAATGTTAAAATTTTGGTGAAAGGGATATATCCCCCAAAATGCAATTTATCAAAAGTAACTGAAGAAGTAGAAAACCTGGACAAACCGTAACCGACCGTTTAGTTTCCTAGTGCTGCGCGAAGACTTGCTACAAAGTGACCGACTTGAAAGAGCATCTATTAGCTCCCAGCTCTGTGGGTCAAGGTCAGGGCCGCGCTAGGCTCTCTGCTTAGGGTCTCATAAGGCTGAGATGAAGGTGTCGGCCAGTTGGTAGCCTCGTCCCGAGGCTGATCTCGGCCGAGAGTCACGCTTCCCTGCCCCTCCGTGCTGTCTGCAGTGGGCATGGAGGCCCCCGTCTCGCAGTCAGCTCTTGGCTCCCACGCTCAGGTCCTCGCCACCTGGCTCCCTCAGTCCCGCTCACACGTCTAAACGCTCTGATTTTACAAAGGGCTCGGTCCCTTTAAAAGGATCGCCTAATTAGGTTGGTCCTTTTTGGTTAACCCAGTCAACTGTTTAGGAAACTAGTGGTGGAACGATATCATATCCACGGTCCTTCCCACACTCAAGGGGAGGTGACCCTCAGGGATGGAACCCTTGGGGGCTGTCTCAAAATCCCGCCCACCAAAACCCTTTACGAACCTGAATTTGGATTCAGGTTCCCTCTGGCAAAACAGCAGATCCAGACAATTGTACCAACGAGTTCTACGAACATCCAAAAAACAGATAATTTCTACGTTATACAAACTGTTTCAGAGAATAAAAATACAAGAAAGGCTCCCCAACTTATTTTATGATCCTAGTATAATACTGATATTAAAACTGGAAAAGGACAGGAAAATTTTATACATACGTCAATTATGAACACAAATCTTAAATTACAAATTAGAATAAAACTCAAAAGTACGTCTTTTAAGAGTATGCGATGGCCAGCTGGCTGTCACAGGAACATGAGACTAGTTCAATAGTAAAAGAACTAGTACTGTACTCACCGCAGTAAACACCGAAATAGAAACCATATCATCATGTCAAAAATTTCAGAGAAATTATTCAATGAAATTTCACTATCATCACACAAGAACTAGGGATAGAAAAGAAAATCCCTTAAACTGACAATATGTGTTAGGAGCAATTCTCTTTAAATGTAGGAAAAATACAAGGATACTATTTAGGATCATATGGAGGTCCTAGCCAAGGCAATAAAAAAGAAAAAGAAATAAAATATATAAAGATGAAAAAGGAGAAAACAAACTGTCCTATTCACAGATAATGTGATTTTTATACAGAAAACCCAAGAGCATACACAGAAAACCTATAAGAGCTAATCAGAAAGTTCAGCAAGTTTATGTAATACCAAATAAATATACAAAAATAGATTGTGGTTTTGAGGCGCCTGGGTGGCTCAGTAGGTTAGGCATCCGCCTTCAGCTCAGGTCATGATCTCGGGGTGCTAGATCGAGCCCCCACCCCCCCGTATCGGGTTTCCCACTCATCGAGGAGTCTGGTTCTCCTTCTACCCTTCCCCCTCTAATGCACTCTCTCTCTCTAATAAATAAAATCTTTAAAAACAAAATAGATTGTTTTCACTTACAATTAAAAAATATAATTTTTAAACACTATTGTTCTAATGGGCCTGGAATCAGACAGTGGTGACAGCTGTACAGCTCTGACCAGACTGAAAACCACTGACTGGTACACTCTCGAAGGGTGAGTTTCAGGGTGTGTGGATTATATCTCAATAACACTGTCATAAAAATATAGTTTGTAATAGCAACAAAATCAAAAGTATCCAGGAATAAACTCAATAAAATAATAATAAATAATAATAAATAATAATAAAAGCCACAAAACATTCTTGAGAAACAAAGGGATAATAACAATGAACCATATTAATAGATGAGACAATTCAGCATCATCAGATGTCCCTTTTCCCCAAATTAATCTACAGTTTCAATGCAACTGCAAGAAAAGTCTCAACAGATCTCATATGTAGAAAACTCTAAATTTGTTTAAAAAAAAAATCCACCAAAACTACCAGAACTAATGAATTCAGCAAAGTTTCAGGATATAAAGTCAAAACAAGAAAAAAGTTGTATTTTATAGGGGCGCCTGGGGGGCTCAGTCGTTAAACATCTGCCTTCAGCTCAGGTCCTGACCCCCCCAGGATCCTGGGATCGAGCCCCGCGTCGGGCTCCCTGCTCAGTGGGGAGTCTGCTTCTCCCCCTGCCACTCCCACTGCCTGTGTTCCCTCTGTCACTGTCTCTCTCTCTCTCTCTGTCAAATAAATAAAATCTTTAGGAAAAAATTGTATTTTATACGCTTGCAATGAACAAACAAAGAAGGAAAAATTTTGAATCCATTAACAATAGCATCAAGAAAGAATGAAAAACTTAGGAATAAAATTAACCAAAGAGGTGAAAGATTTATACACTGAAAACCACAAAACATTGCTGAAGGAAATTAAAGAACACTAAACAAACTTAAAGACATCCCATGTCTGTGAACTGGCAACCTTAATATTATTAAAATGTCCACACTATGCAAAGCAAACTACAGATTCAATGTAATCCCTCTCAAAACTCCAATGACATTTTTTGCAGAAATAGAAAAATTCAACCTAAAATTTACATGGAATCTCAAGGAACCCTGAATAACCAAAACAATCTTAAAAAAGAACAAAATTGAAAGTCACACTTTCTGATTTCGAAACTTACTACAAAGCTACAGTAATCAAAATAATGTGGTACTGGCATAAGGACAGACATGTAGACCCACAGAATGAAATAATAACCCAGAAACAAACCCTCACATATACAGTCAATTGATTTGCAGTAAGAGTGCCTACACCACTCAATGGGGAGAAGACAGTCTTTTTACCAAATTGGGCTGGGAAAACTGACTAGCCACGTGAAAAAAAGTAAGTTGGACCCTTATCATATATATAAAAAGTAACTCAAAATGGATCTTTGCTTATCCAAATGGAAGACCTTAAACTATGAAACTATTAGGAAAAAAAATAGGAGAAAATCTTCATGGCATTGGATTTGGCAATGATTTCTTGGCTATAATACCAAAACCATTGGCAAGAAAAACACACTGGACTTCATCAAAATTTAAAACTTTTGTGCATCAAAGAGCCCTATCAAGAGAGTGAAAAGACAACCTACAGAAAGGGAGAAAATATTCACAAATCATTTATCTAATAAGGGATTAATATCCAGAATACACAAAGAATGCCTACAACAACAAAAACCGAATTTAAAAACAGGTGAAGGATTTGAAAGGCTATTTCTAAAAAAAAAAAAAATGGCAAATTCGTACATGAAAAGATGCTCAACATCACCAACCAGAAGGGTTGGTGAAAACTACACTGAGATACCACCTCGCACCCATTAGGATGGCTACTACTGAAAAAAAAAAGAAAGAAAAGGGAGAAGTGTTTGCGTGTCGGCGAGGATGTGGAGAAACCGGGACCCTGGGCACTGCTGGAGGGACTGCAAAACGGCGTGGCCACGGTGGCAACCGTGCGACGGTCCTTTGCAAAGCGGCACAGTGAACGAGCACGTGATCCAGCAACTCCACCTGAGCTGCGTGCCCAGAAGGACCGAAAGCAGGATCTAAGACACACTTGTCCTGCAGGCCCACAAGCAGCGTGACTCACGACAGCCAAGAGGTGGAAGGAACCCAAGCGTCCAAGTGAAGCGAGAAGCGAATCACGGAACCGCCACACGCGGGGTATTACTGAGCCTTAAGAAGGAAGGGGACTCTAAAGCAGGATGCAACACGGATGAGCCCTGAGGACACGATGCCGGTCACAAGGAAACAACTACTGCCGAGTCCACTCACAGGACGTACTCGGAGCCAGGAAATCACAGAGAAAGAGAGTGGCCCGGGGCTGCCAGGGTCGGAGAGGCGGAGTTAGGGCTGAATGGCGACAGAGTTTCAGATTTGCAAGGGGAACAGTCCTGGAGACAAAGGGCAGTGCTGGTCACACAACTCAGCGAGTACACGGAACACCACCGACCGCACACTCAATGGGCTCAGACGGCAAGGTTTGTGCTCTTTGTGTTTTGCCACAATTTTTAAAATTAGAAAATAAAAAGAGGCTTAACTATAGAAAACAAACTCTAACCCTTTGAAACAAACGAGGAAACAGTTCTATGATGGCGAGGTAGGGAAGGGTTTCTAAAGAAGACATAAACATCCCAAGCCATACAGTAATGGGTTGACAGATTTGACTACAACAAAATTTAAACACTAACACCGAAGATCCCATGGAGAAAATGCATATAACTGACGTAGAATGTCTCCAGAATGCAGAAAGAGTCCCTGTAAATTCATATTAAAAGTATAAATAACCTGTCAGAAAAACCAGCAAATTGTAAAAGAGGAAAGAAGATGCTCAAAACCACAAGCAGTTGGGGAAGGAGATGTC
The DNA here is from genome assembly GCA_028533885.1 of Nasua narica. Classification (NCBI taxonomy): domain Eukaryota; kingdom Metazoa; phylum Chordata; class Mammalia; order Carnivora; family Procyonidae; genus Nasua; species Nasua narica. The sequence continues at coordinate 80,593,296 of CM052813.1, read as the reverse complement.
ATTCATCCCCCAGCGTCGCCGGGTCCCAGCCAGGCCACGTTGAGCTTTCTGCAGGCAGAAGAGAGGACTGGAGAACCCTTCTGAAGAGCATTTGGCTTCTTCTAGAAAACTTTAAAATGAGCATTGCTGTGACTCAGAAAACCACTGCTCCGTGCATCCGAGACCTGTCAACCAACGCTCGCAGAAGTGCGTGCGGCACGTTCACAGCCGCACTGGTTCTCAGCGCAAAGAGCCAAAAAACCTGCCGCTCACGCCAGGACGGAGGGAAGACACAGGCTGTGCGAAGGTGACACCATGAGATTCCGTGTGAAACACCGACGGGCACGTGAAATTAGATAACCTGCACGTATTAGCCCGGAAGATGTTTAAAACAACGTGAAGGCGTAAAAACGCGGTTTGCAAAGTGATGGCATATCCGAGTGACGACGTACACACGAGCGCAGGGCCCAGGGCGTGTGCGTCCGGACACCCGGGGTAGCAGGGGGAGTCCTCACACCCGCCCGCTGGCCTCACAGCCGCAGATCAGGTGCGAGAGCCAGAAGGGAGTCCGACTGACGGGGTCTGCCGGAGGGCTCGACCATCACCGTACTGAGAAACCTCCCGATGCACCTGCCAGTCGGCAGGCAGGAGCCCCGGGGGCAGAGTCTAGGCTGGGGACACATTCCGCTGCCGGAGGGCACCTGGGACGCTCCAACGCTGAGAAGAGACAAAACACGCAGGAGGAACAGGAATTCTTCCTTTGCCCGTGGCCGTCTGTCCACCAAGCACCACGATCCCCACCGACAGACCCTGAAACGTCAGTAAAAGGACCTCGAGGCAGAGCCAGCTGGAGGAGTCCCCTGAGACACGGAAACTGCTTTGATGTGTCGGCATTGTTGTGGTCACGGGACAGGAAAACAACTTTCTGGTTTTCAGTGAAGTTTCCAAAGGTGTTTACACCCAGGCGAGACGCATCTGCAACATGAGGAACCATAAAACACAAAATCTACCCGTGATAAAAGAATTACTGCCGACGGCCACCCGAGTGCTACGGGACCCCCAGTGCCGAGGACAGGGGCGCCTACAGTGGCCTCACCCTCAGCCGACAAGGCAACCCAGGACGAGCAGGAAGGAAGCCTCAACCGCATCTGTTCTAAGATGATGGTCTCCTCAGGGGATGAGCGGATTAAACCCCTGGGAAGACATACAATCAAACATGGACATAGTTACGAAAGTCAAACTTTCCGGGCGCCTGGGGGGCTCAGGTCATGATCTCGGGGTCCTGGGATCGAGCCCCGCATCGGGCTCTCTGCTCAGCCGGGAGCCTACTTCCCCCTCTCTCTCTGCCTGCCTCTCTGCCTCCTTGTGGTCTCTCTCTCTGTCAAATAAATAAATAAAATCTTTAAAAGAAATTGTTAAACGTAAAAATATAATGTTTCATAAGCTGAACCTAACCCTTTTCTCCATGTCACCGAGAACTCGTCGGCACACGTCCCCGCGAGCGTGTGGCGTCTGGCAGGACGTCTCGGGTCACCTCTGCTGGGAAGTGACCACCACGTTGGTCCAGCTAACACCCACCATCTCGCGGACATAAATGTAGATGAGCCGTGCGGAGCCCGGCCTTGGGGGGCGACCTAAGACCCGGGGGTGAGAAGCCCTATGGGCAGCTCCAAGGCCACTCAGGCCAACGACATCGCCTTGAACACCTGCGGGGTCGCGAGGGCCCCTAACTTCAGCTTCTGCAGAGGACAGAAACGGCATGGGGCTAAAGGGAGAGGACAGTACAGTGAGACCAAAAGCCGTGGCCAAGAAGCAGGCGAGGAACAAACGCCCCGCAGGTGCGGTCACCCCGCCTGCACAGAGGAATCGAGGCTCAGGAACAACCGGAGCCAGCAGCCCCGTCGGCAAGCCCAAAGCACGCCGCCACCAGACGTAGGTGCGTCCACACCGGAGCCAGCGGCGTGACGGGAGCGCAGATGATCGAGCTAAAGGGACGCCAGACGCCCCTGCTTGGAGAAGCCGGGACACCGAACACCAGACACACGGGCATCCGTGAGGACGAGCCCCTTCGAAGCGACCTGAAGATACGAGGGGCCTCCACCAAGACAACACACCATCTTATTTACACAAAGGGGGAGCGCCAAACGAATGGCGAGATGTACTGTAACCCTGAGGAGACAGACAGACACACGTTTTCAGAATTTGAGTCTCCAGAAATCGATGGAGAGATTCTCAGCGGTTGAAACTGTAACCCAAAAGGAATTCTTTGAACTACAACAAACCGATCTCAAAATTTATCTGGAAAAGTAAATTGGCAAAAAATTGAAGAAAGCTCAGAAAAGCTTCAGAAAAGAAGAGTAAAGGACCCACTTAATGAGGTGCGACAGCCTTCCTCTGAGCTCAGCAGCAGGTCCCGACGCCAGCGCGCCGAGCAGGGCCAGCGGGGCTCCGGTCAAAACACAGACGCGGGGCCAGCCCCACCCAAGGCCCGGAGGTGCACGATGGGGGAGGCATAACCAGACGACAGGAAACTGGACGTCTGACTAGGGTTTACAGAGAGAATAAACCACCACCCAACTCCAGGCCTTCGTCCCACAGAAACAGTCCGAGCTGGGTAACGACACACGCATTTGGGGTCTCACCTATGAAAGCAAAATGGGCAATAACGGACAAGCCGTCCGCCCGAGGCCCTGTGTGGGGCGGCGGCCTGTGGCGGGAGCCGGTGCCCTCGGCCTCCCTGCTGTGCCGTACCAACGGCGTGTTCCTAAGACCGACGCACAGAAAAGGCTGGGAAAGAAATATTAACAGTGGTGATACCTCAGGACAGCACGTGGGTCGTTGCTTTTATTCTTTCCTCCATCAGCATTTTCAAGCGAGAAAGTCAAGACTTTTTTATTTATATAGAAAAGAAAAATGTTTGTCCTTCACTGAAATTAAAAAATACAGAATAATAATGTTGAGTGACTTATAGATGTTTCACTGACAGTAACAGAAATGGAGTTAGAGCACACATCCTTGTATTCGGCAAGTATTTCTTGGTGCCTGCTCCTCCCGAAGTCTTGGGCTCTAGAAAAATCCTGGAAAGCGAGGTGGTGACATGCGCCCGAGGGAGGCGGGGGTGGGGTGTCGGCTCTCCTTCCTCCGGGCCCAGCCAGTGCCTCCTTCCAGCTCCCATCTAGCCGGGCGCCTGGCAGGGGTGCTCACTCGAGCGCGCTCGTGAGGCAGCCCCAAGTTTCCAAAAACGAGATGCCCAAGGATCCACAGAGATAACTCATAACACTGAACGCGATTTAGGGATGTGCGAACGTACCCAAGATCACAGTACTGGAAGCCGAAAGGTAAGGCGGCAGTGAGGTGGGGCTTTACACCCAATAAGTTAACATGAGCTTAGAAATGTCACACCCCGTGGTGGCGGGGCGGGGGAGGGGGGTGACACTAGTGACTAAAACAGAACTGCCAGGAACTGTAAACTACGCTTCCCATTTGGTTGGAACACAACTTGGCAAAACGAAATGCACAACGTGTTTAAACCCCTTCCACCAGTCCGCTCTGGGAGTGTGTCCCATGGAAATAACGCGACACGAAGAAGACGCGGTTAGGAGCACAGGCATCACAGTCCTTCGGTTAGTGACCCACAGGGAACACGTCCGCGGTCGGCAACAGAGAAACCCAACACAGCACCAACAACACAGTGAGGGGACACCGGGCGGCGGTGCAAAGGGTTACAACCGCGACTGCCGTGTTGGTGATACCACGAGACCGACTGGCGTGTGCCAGGGCACGAGCCGTGTCTGGCCGCCCAGAGACAGACAAATCCAAGGACAGAAAGGGGACCAGAGGGCGCCGGGGGCGGGGAGGGCTGAGAGGGGAAGGGGAGGGCAGATGGGTAGGTCTCTCTGCGGAGCCGATGGCAATGTTCTCAGATTAAGTTGTGGTCACAGTTATACAACTCTGGCCACGTGAAAAGCCACTGAATTATACACTGCAAAAAATGAGTATCATGGTACATGAATTTTACCCCAATATGCTGCTATAGAAAAAGAAAAAGGTAAAATACAAGTTTCTTATGTGAACTATGAGGACAGGTATCAAAGACACATGGGGACTTGGGCCCCCCGCTCACGACTCGTCCAACTCCCAAGCCCAGGTCCCCTCCGCACAAGCAGCAGAAGCGGGTAAATGTGCGTGGCTGCGTCCTCACAGGCCCCTGCAGAGACCCTGTCTCACACTGGCGCCCCAGGTGCACGCCCAGCAGCATTGTGATACGGGGGGGACCCCCGCAGCTGTGGCCTTGGCCTCACTACGCACCCCCGGACCCCGGGGTCCCATCTGAGGCCTCCCTGCCTCCCAACCACCGTCTGCGGGCAGCCTTTGGGCTCACATCGCAGCCAGAGCCCCCGTGCCAGGCCTCACCCAACCCAGCCACACCCCACAAGGCCCCCCGTTTCTGAAAATGCCGAGAACTGCCTGAGGTGACCAGGGAGCCACGACGGTTACGTGTCTGAGAGGAAGCGGCAGGACAGAGGGGTCACCAACGTCCCCAGACCTAATCCCAATCTAACCCTCACCCCACACCTTGGTGCTTACGCCTTGCCTGCCCCTTGCTGCCCTTCTGCGGGACGGAGCCCTCCCGCGCCAGCCGCCTGGACCAGCCCTTCGGAGGGTCCATGCCCAGCCCAGGCAAGACCACAGGCCTAGTGTGGTGCGGCCGTCCCAAGCTTGTCAGCCCGTGCTCTGGAGCTGTGTGGACACGCCATCAGAACCAGGACAAGGCCGGTGATGACGGTCTGGGGGATTCTGCGCCGCTGGGAGCACGCAAAGCTCACTGAATCCTCACAACGGTCCCCCGAGAGGGGGACAACCGTCACGCTGTTGGATGATGGTAGAGGGTGTCCTCTGTCCACCCCCAGGCTAAGCAGGCAGCTCCGAGACTCCCGTCCCATCAAGTCCAGCCAAGGGAGCAAAGACGGGGTGACCCCCACGTCCGGCTGCCCCAGCACGATAGCGGCAGGCATCCCCCGGACTTGTGAAAACCCCGGTGTAGACAACCCAGCAGGAAGGGTCCGGAGCGCAGGCCCGCTCGCCCCCCCAGAGACGCCGGGACCCGGCCATAGCGCCAAGCTGAGCGAAGCCCCCGTCCCAGCCAGGGTCCCGGCCGGGGAGCCTCTCAGAGGCACCACTCAGCCCCTCTGGGAAGGTCAGGCCCTGCCGAGGCCGGGGGCTGGGGCTGCCCCCTCCACCCTGACACTGCGCTCCGGGCTCAGCAGGGCCAGAATTCCAGTCCGAGCTGCCGCACTTAGGGACCCTGCATGTGCGAGCCTCGCGCCCCTCACCTGCGGCAGGGTAAGAGCGGGAGGGCCCCAGCCACGGTGGGGCTGCCGAGAGAGAGCGCGCCGGAGGTATCGGCACCCCAGGCGACAGAAGTGCCGGCTCCCGCCCACTGAGAACCCCGCCAGGGCCATCGCTGAGGGGCGGGGAGGCAAGGGGGCCCCGTGGGAGTTCTCCCCCGGGACAAGCGTCGGCACCGGCCCTGGCTCACACCGGGGAGCTTCGGGGGTTCCAGGCCAGGGCCCGCCAGGTAGCGCCGCGCCAGTGGGGCCGGCAGCCCTGACCCCGGCCCCAGCCCAGGGAGACGCCAGAGCCACTGACTCTTAGTCGCCAGAGCCACTGACTCTTAGTCGCGGGCTTTCCAGGTGCCGGTTCTTGCCCAGGAGGCGGCTGGAGTTGCCATGGAGACAGAGGCCTCAGCCCCCCTCAGCCTGGGGCCGCTCCCAGCCCAGGGCCTCGCAGCCCACCTCCCCTGCACCCGAGGCCCTGCGCCTGCCCCAGCCCAGGCAGCCCCAGGCAGGGTGGAAGAAGGGCGGGGCGGCGAGTGTGAGCCCCCACCCTGGAGGATGCAGCCAGCAGCGGATGGCACTCCCATGTCAGTGAAACGAAACACAGCGGGCTGTCTCCTGGGTGCCGGGGACTCGCAGAGCTCAGCACCATCACCCCAGCTTGCAGAGGAAGAAACTGCAGTTCAGAGAGCACGTCCCGGGGTCCAGGCTCACAACCAGGAAGAGGTGGGGCTGCGACACTGGCCAGGACCTCAGGCCTCAGAGTGACACATGCTGGGTCAGGCCTACATGCAAGCAAGGTCACAGTCCCTGCCTAAAGCACAGAAGAGTCCAGACACATGTGGTCCTTCTCCCCAGTCGCTTCCCCTAAATAGGGCGACAGGACCAGCAGGGACCCTGCAGAGCAGACGGCAGGGGCTACAGGCCCCAACCGCCTTTGAGACACAGTGAGCAACCCTTGCCGGGATGTGCTGTGCAGCCCCTCAGCTGACCTCCCTGACCTTCGCCACCCCGACCTGCGCTGGCAGAAAGTGGCCCCCCAGGGGGACATCTAGTCCTCAAGCTGTCAGGCTCAGAGAGGCCTATCGCGTGGTGAGGTGCAGCAAAGCCCTGATCAGTGAGGTCATCGTGACCTAGGCCAGTCCCAGCACCCACGGGTACCCCAGGAAGAGAGACCTTCAAGGCACCAGCAAGGGTGACCCTTAAGGTTCAGGATCAGAGACGCAGCTCAAACAGGTTTAGATGAGATCCCGTCTCAGAAAATAGTAAGGAAATGTCCAGGTTTCAGTCAAAACTCGTCCAGCAAAAAACCGGGAATATCTCAAACTGAATGAAAAGAGACAATCCACAGATGCCAACACGGAGATCAAAGAGATGCTGGAAGGAACAATCAGACAAAGATACTGTAGCAGTTATGATAAACATGCTTCCACAAATACCTGCAAACATGCTTGAAACAAACTAAGAAACAAAGTATCAACAAAATCAAAGATACAAAAAAGAATCATATAAAAATTGTGTAACTAGGGGCACCTGGGTGGTGCAGTCAGTTAGGCGTCTGACTCTTGGTTTCAGCTCAGGTCATGATCTCACAGTTAGGAGATGGAGCCCCATGCCAGGCTCCGTGCTCAGCAGCGATCTGCTTGAGACCCTCTGCCCTCCCCTCCCATGTGCACTCTCCCTCTCTAAAATAATAAATAATAAATGTTTAAAAAAATTATAACTGAAAAATACAATAACTAAAATGAAAAATTAAGAGGATGAGTTCAATACCACAATAGAGGAAATAGGAGAGAAAAAGGAGGAGGTGGGAGAGGAGGAGGAGAAAGGGGAGGAGGGAGAGGAAGAGGAAGAGGAGGGAGAGATGGGAGTCTCAAAGATCTACAGGATATGTTAATATATCGCATTCCTGGAAGGAACATGTAATTACAACAATGTAATGACTGAAAATTTCAAATTTGGCAAGAGGCTTAAATCTACAGATTCAAGAAATTGCACAAATTCCATATAAGATAAACTCAAAGATATCAACAAGATATATCACAAACTTCTGAAAACCAAATTATGACAACTGGAAATTTGAAAATGGGATGAATTCGGTGGTAGGTAATGGGACTGTTTGATGGGGTTGTGGTCACGCCAGCCGGTGTCCTTACTCTTGGAATATCGGAAATGAAGCTTCGTAGTACCTACACCTTCTATTTATTTTTTTATTGTTTTTTTTTTTTTTTGCCTACAGCTTTTAAATGGTTTAGCAAAACATATAATACAGAAAGAATAAAAATTACAAAATTAACTTTTACTGAACCTAGGTAGCATGTGTATACATTTATTCATTGTACTATCCAACTATTCTCTGAAAACTTTCATAATAAAAGTATGTATATGGGGCGCCTGGGGGGCTCCGTGGGTTAAAGCCTCTGCCTTCGGCTCGGGTCATGATCTCAGGGTCCTGGGATCAAGCCCCTCATTGGGCTCTCTGCTCAGCAGGGAGCCTGCTTCCTTCTCTCTCTCTGCCTGCCTCTCTGCCTACTTGTGATCTCTCACCTCTCTGTCAAATAAATAGATAAATAAACCTTTTTTAAAAAAGTATGTATATGTACTTTATATATACATTTACCATAAATAAATAATACCCATGTATATAGATTTACTCCCGAAAGTAGCCAGAGAAACAGAATACCTTGCTTGTCGGGGAAAACAATTCAAAGCACGGGGTTTCTCCTCAGGAACCCTGACAAAAGGAGGCGCACAGTCAGTGTTTTCCGGTGCTGAAGAAAAAGAAGTGCTAGCCCAGGCACCAATACCCAACAAAAATATCTTTCAGGAATGAGGAAATCAGGACATTGTTGGATGAAGAAATATTAACAGACTCTGTCACTAGCACACCTAGCCTAAAAGAATGATTAAAAAAGTCCTCCAGTCAGAAAGGCCATGGTGGAAATAAGGGATCACTGCCCGTCACGAAGGAGGGACAATGGAAGGAATGAAAATGGGGTAAAAACCATGCAATTTCGTTCTCTCTCTGAGTTTTCTACGTTACGTTTGATGGTTGAGGCAGAAGTTAAGGTGATGCCGTTCTAAACGCAAGCAGAGGCTGGGCGCCTGGCAGGGCACCCGAGTCTCGGCTCCGGCTCAGGTCGCGGTCTCAGGGTCACGGGATCCAGCCCCACTTTGGGCTCTGTGTTGGGCGTGGATTCTGCTTGAGTCTCCCTCTCCCTCTGCCCCTGCCCCACCCCGCTCTCTCTCGCTCTCTCTCTATATACATATATATATATATAAAATAAATGAAAATCTTCAAACACAAGCGGGGGAAATATTTAAGAGAATTATATCACAAGGAGGGGAAAATTCCTGGGCTTGACTCACACTAGTAAAGTGACATCAGCAACAGACCAGGAAGTTACGTATATAATGCAATACTTGCAGGAACCGCTAAAAAATCTATCGAAAAGATGCATTCAAAATACACAGATAGGGGCGCCTGGGTGACTCAGTGGGTTAAAGCCTCTGCCTTCAGCTCGGGTCATGATCTCAGGGTCCTGGGATGGAGCCCCGCGTCGGGCTCTCTGCTCAGCAGGGAACCTGCTTCCTCCTCTCTCTCTGCCTGTCTCTCTGCCTGCTTGTGATCTCTCTCTCTGTGTCAAATAAATAAATAAAATCTTTAAAAAAAAATACACAGATAAGTTACAGTGGAGTTCCGAAAATCTGTTTAAGTAACCTGGGAGAAGGCAAGAAAAAAAATCAGAGACATAAAAAAGAGAGGTCAAACAGAAACAAAACATGCAGCAATGCACTGAAGTCCTGACACATCAATAATTCTACTTCATGGAATTGCCCTAAACCAAATGAAATGACTGGCATAATGAATAAACAGACATGGCTCAACTCTGTACTGTCTGCAGGAAAGTCACTCCCCCTAGAATGAGACAAATGAGTTGAAAGCAGAAAGATAGAAAAAGATACCCTGTGCACATAGTAATCAAAGAAAAGCTGGAATGACCATAGGAAACCAGATAAAGACTTCAGAGCAAATAAAAGCACCAGAGACACAGACGGACAGAGAAGACTAAAACCCGGCAGCGGTGAACGTGCCAGCTGTGGGGGACCCAGCTGGGGCGCCGACCACGAAGCCGTCACAGGGACACGGGAGCGAGCCGCAGCCCCACAGCCCGCCAGTAGGAGCCCGCAGCGCCCTTGAGACCTGCAGGAAAAAAGGGGACCGAAGCCCAGGGGGCACCTGGGTGGCTCAGTGGGTTAAAGCCTCTGCCTTCGGCTCGGGTCATGATCTCAGGGTCCTGGGATCAAGCCCCACGTGGGGCTCTCTGCTCAGCAGGGAGCCTGCTTCCCCCTCTCTCTCTGCCTGCCTCTCTGCCTACTTGTGATCTCTCTCCGTCAAATAAACAAATAAAATCTTTAAAAAAAAAACAAAAAACGGGGGGAACCAAAGCCCAGCAGGGACGCCCGGGGACTCGGGATCACCTTGCACGCTCGCGACCCGACCCCCACGCGCAGCTCTGCACATCCTCCGCAGGGCACCCGTTCTCGAGAACCTGGGCTGCGCGGAGACGGAGCACGGCTGGGCCCTGACAGACCCCGACCCGTGGACAGAAATCAACGCCCCACAGTACGTCCTCCAAGCACGGGCCAAGCAACACGGAAATCAGCAACAGGACGATACTGGAGAATCTCTGAACGTCCCGAGACCCAACAACACAGCACTGAGCCCGCGGGCCCGAGGTCTGAAGGGACATGTAGAAGCACACGGGACTGGACCTCGGCGAAGACCCAGTGTGGAAACGTGTGGGTGCAGGGATAGCAGACTTATAGCACGGCCCACGCACAGTCGAGAGGGGCAAGGGCTCCGTTCACTGATGTGAGTTCTCAGTGCAAAACTGAGGAAAAGAAGAGTCAAGTAAGCCCAAAGCAAACTAAATAATGAGGGAAATAAATGAAATTGAAAAAAGAGAGAGAAAGAAAAAACAACACGATGAAACTAAGAGCCGGTTCTCTGAAAAGATCATAAAATGGACGACATCTATCAAGTCCCATCAAGGAGAGACAGAGAGAAGGCGCATGTCCAGAGGGCTGAGGCGAGTTCTCCCAGGGGAATGGAGAGGCCCCACACAGAGTCGGGCAGTGTAGACCGCATGGACCGCTGCCCTGAAAAGCACGAAGTCCTGCAACGCGTCCCACGTGAGATAGATGCTTTCAAGACCCCTGTAACTGCTAAGGAAACTGAATCCATAATTTAACAACTCCCACAATCCCCAAAAAAGAAACCTCCAGGCCCAGTTGGATTCACTGCAGAACTCTACCAGATATTTAAGGAATTCACAGCATTTCTACACAATGGGTTTCCAGAGAATAGGACGGCGAGGGGAGCAGCTCCGGACTCCCATCAGGAAGCAGAGACCGTCCAGACGCGCGGACCAGAGCTCGGCAGAGCCTCACCCAGATCGACCACGGGCCCACGACCCTCACGAACATAGACGCGAGAATCCCTCACAGACACCAGCACGGGCAAGTCAGCAGGACGAGAAAATGAAGCCCGAGCCACGGCCATGTCCATTCCACGGAGGAGAGTGGCTCAAAACTCAAAACAGTCACCGCCATCCGCTGTGTCACAGAGCGAGGGAAGTCTGGGATCACGGCGACGCAGAAAGAGCATTTAATGAACGGGACCTGAGTCATGACAAGAATTCTCAGAAAATAGTGCCTCACCTCAAAAACAGGCACCTACAAAACCTACAGCAAGCTGAACGTGAAAGTCTGGGTGTTTTCCTCCTGAGATGGGAACCAGACACAGACGTCCTCTCTCACCCTCCTCAACGGTGCGCCGGCCTTCCTGTCCGGGCAGCAAGGCAAGAAAAGGAGAGAGAAGGCATAAGATTGGAACAAAAGAAATAAAACAATAAAACAGTCCCTACTTACAAGTGACATATTTGTCTACATAGAAAATTCCAAAAAATCTAAAAAAAAAAAAAAATCTCCGAGAACTAGTGAGCTCAGCATGGTTGCAGGATTAAGGACAGACATACAAAAATCGACTGTCCTTGTAGATACCAGCAATGGACATGCAGAAACCAAAATTAAAAACACAATACGATAGCATTTATACTCAAGCAAGCAGACGAGAGAACTTAGCTGTGACCGTTAGGAAACTCGTGCAGGCCCGGAACCCTGAGAACCATGAAACGCCGAGGAAAGAAATGGAACGAGGTCCATGCAGGCCTCCACAAGCCTCGCTCTGACTGCAAGATGCAACAGGACAAAGATGTCCCTTCTCTCAAGTTCACTCCCGTCAGGGCCTGCGCAGGTACTGCCAGGATGGCTCCAAAATTTATAGGAAAGAAAAGAAACTAGAATAGTCAAAACAATTTGGCGGGGGGAGAAGAAAATAGGGGGCACGAGCCTGTGATCTGAAGCCTTATGAGGCCACGAATGAAGACGGCGCGGGCCCGGTGGGGAGGTGGACGCACGGGTCAGCAGACAGAAGAGAGGGTCCCAGAACACACCCCTCAAATCTGCCCAGATCAGCTTTGACAGAAGTACCCAAACAATCATTGGAGGAAACACAGCTTTTTCAACAAATGGTGTTCGAGCGACTGGACATCCGCAAGCAGGAAGGGAAATTACCTCAGCCTATTCCTCAAACCTGATATAAAAATCAAGGCGAAACGGGTCACGGACTTAAAAGTGAAATGTCAAACAATACACTTGTAAGAGAGGGGCGCCTGGGGGGCTCAGGGGGCTAAAGCCTCTGCCTTCGGCTCAGGTCATGATCTCAGGGTCCTGGGATCGAGCCCCGCGTCGGGCTCTCTGCTCAGCGGGGAGCCTGCTTCCCCCTCTCTCTGCCTGCCTCTCTGCAGACTTGTGATATCTCTCCGTCAAATAAATAAATAAAATCTTAAAAAAAAAATACACTTGTAGGACAAAACCGTCAGGACTGAGAGCTGCCAGAGAGACTTAAAACCCACGAGTGCAGTCCCTGCACAGAAGAGTGGCACTGCGTGCACACCCAACCCCTCTGCCCTGCAGGAGTCCCTTCTAGAAGAAGGGAAGAATAAGCTGCGGACTGGAGAAGATACCGAGGACACGCACACGGAAGCCAGGGAGGGTCCACAGCCCAACCGGCGCACCGCTGACCCGGGAGTCGTGACGCCACCGGCGCCGGCGAGGCCGCGGAGAAGCGACCCCGCACACGGTGCTGGTGCGAACGCAGAAATGTGAAATGACCCAGCCTCTGGGGGGCAGCTGGGCGGCGGTGCCCCCGGGCACTCCTCGGGGGAAACGGGCAGGCACACAAAAACTCGAGAGCAAAGTGCACAGCAACTCGTTCGTATTATTTCAAAACCGGGAAACGCCCCGTGTCCTTGAGCAGATGGGTGCCAGACGGGCTGGGGGCCCCGGGGAACCGAGCTGGGCACCGGGTCTTCCATGCCGGCCTCGGGGCCGACAGCCGACCCCAAAGGGCGTGAGTGCATTTTTATACTGTCCTTAAAAATACAAAATTATGGACACAGAGGACGGATGAGTGACTGCCAGCAGGTTGGGGAGGGCGCGGCCGAGGCCAGTGGGGGGGCCGGAGCGTCTGGGCCTCGGTCTCACCACTGTCTCTGCGCGCGGAGAACCTCGAGAGAAAACACTCCATTCTTTAAATGGAGGTGCTAATGGCACCTCGGGTCGGCTGTGGGATCGTCTCGTGGGAACAGCGGCCAGCACCTAGGGGACCTCACGAAACAGTGTTTACAGTCTCAGGAGCTGCCCTGCCGGCTTCCCTCTTCCTACCAGCCCTGGGGACAGATCTGGACGTCTCTGTGACCCCCTGCACCCACGCTGCCCGGGTCCCCAAGGAGGAGACGCACCGGCAGGAGGGGCTCCAGCCTCTAGGACAGAGACCGAGGCGGAGGACCGGGCTGGAGGGCAGTGGGGCCAGGCTGGTGCTCCGTGCTCCGCGCTCAATGCTCCTGTCCGGCCGAGGGAGGAGAAGGGGCCCCCGGCCAGAGGGGGAGCAGGACAGGGCTCCGCCGCAAACACCAGCCGTCACGGCGGAGGGGGGCTGGGCTCAGTCTGCGGTGGACGGCCCTGTGTCCTCCCCGCCACCACATTCCCAGGTTGCAGCCCTAATCCCTCACGTGACTGTATTTGGAGGTCCAAAGGTTCAACGAGGTGATAAAGGTTAGGGCCCTGATTCTGTAGGACTGCCTGTAAGGGGCAGGAAGAGACCCCGGGGACCTCTCTCTGCGCGCGCAGCCTCGGCGAGAGCTCAGTGGCCCGCGAGCGCGGTCGCCCAGGCTCCGCTCAGCGTCTGTGGGATTCATTAGGGCAGCCTGAGCTGACGGGCACACAGCCCTTCGAGGGAACCCATCTGTGAGTGGAGGGACAGCTTCGTCACAGAGCTCCGGGGGCTCCTCTTGGGACAAGGGAAGGACAAAGACGCCGGAGGGGGAGGGGAGGGTGGGAGACGGCGGCGAGAGGCCACAAAGGCCCCCACCCCGCAGCCAGGACAGGGACCAGACACGGGCCTGTTCTCTGGGGAGAGGGTGCCACCGGCCGGCATGCTGGGGGCTCCTGGAGGGGCCTCCCCAGGGAGGCGGCTGAGACACAGGACTGGGGAACGGAGGTGCAGAGTGGGGCAGAGGGCCTGCAGCGTGAGTGGCAGGAGGCCCCGGGGACTGGCTGGGACCCACGGGGGTCTAGGTCCGTCTGACCGCAGAGCGGGCTGGGGGGCTGGCCCGGCGCGGGGAGGGAGACACAGGGTGGCAAAGAGCCCAGCCCTCCCCATCCCAGGGGTCCCTCCACGGACACAGCCCGAGAAGGACCGGGGAGCCCGGCGGGGTGGGGGGCACACTCCAGGCCCAGTAACAAGACGTTAGCAACCTTTAGCAGCCCTTCTCACCTCAGGGCGAATTTGCAGCTCTGGGCTCCCAGTGGGACATGGGGGAGGGGCGGGAGGCGGGCTCCACCCCCAGCCAAGTGTGCAGGCCCCGCCCTCGCCGGCCAAGAGCCTAACCTCCCCTGGCCTCGGGCCTCCCGGGGTGTCTGCAGGAGCACCAGCCAGCTCCTTGCAGGGGGCAGGACCACGGCTCCCGGAGGCCGCACAGCAGCTCAGCTGAGCCCCCCAGGAGCGGGGGCCGACCCAAGGGAACAGACGCTACAGGGACTCTCCCAAGCCACATGGGTTTTCATGTAAAAGTTCCCCCTCCTCCTCCTCCCTCTTCTTTTGTTTGAAGCAGGCTCCGTGCCCAGTGTGGACCCCAGCGGAAGGCTTAAACTCGTGACCCTGACATCAAGACCCGAGCTGAAGTCAAGAGTCAGATGACTGAGCTATCCGACTGAGCCACCCCAGTGCCCCAAAGCTCCTTCTTCTTAAGCGCTGGCATCTCGGAACTCTGGGCGCGCCTTGTCGGCCCGCCAGCCCCAGATTTAGGACGGGGGGGCAGCCTTTGACAGCTCAGTCCCCCAGCACACCGCTGACAGCTCAGGGCGCCAGGCAGACGCGGGAGCCAGGAGTGGGCACAGCTGAGCCCCCAGCCCAGCCCCAACCTGGCTGTGTCCCCTCCCTTCCCAGAACCCCATCCCCCTCCCACGAGCCCAAAGGGGACTGATACCTCCGGCCTACGCCATCCACCTCCCTCCATCCCCCCTCGAAGAACCTGGTGGGCCCTGGGTGCAGGGTCCCGAGTCTGACCCCCAAGGCTTCAAGGCTCACTCAGGACGAACCCTGAAGGTTCTGCCCGCCCCCCCACTCCCCTTCCGGCTCAGACGCCAGCTGCCAAGGAAGTCGCCAGCCACGTCAGGGCCTGGGGCTCCCTCTGCTCTGGGGGCTGCAGGTATGCGGACAGAGCCAACATTCCCTTGGGGCCGCGGGGCTAGGTGGCCAGGGAGAGGGGCCCCCAAGTTGTACAGAGCCCCCCAAACATCTACACACTGACCTGAGGCTCCTGCCCAGAGAGGCCCCACCCCCCACCACTCATGGGCAAGCCTAGCCCGGCCAACATTCAGGACACCCAAAGGGGTGTCAGAACCTGAATCCTGGGGTCAGGGACCCACGGCCCAGCTCACCCCGGAGGCTGGGAGACCTGGATCCCCCGCCCCACCCAGGATCACTGAGCCCTTGGGCGTTGGAGGACAGGGCTCTTCCTCGGCCATGGCCCGGGACACGAGGCGGGAGTGGGGTTCTGCAGGCCGTGCCCAGAAGGCGCCCCAGATAGAGGAAGAAGGGGGAGGGGGAAGAGGAGAGAGGATACACCATGAGGCAGCAGGCACAGGGGAGTGTCCCCTATAAATGCCCAGCCCGGGCCTGTGCTGTTGAGGGAGGCCGGGAGGCCTGGATTCCATCCTACCCCACCCACCTCCCTCAGGCTACATAACGGGAGGGGGGGGGGGGGGACAGACGACCAGCAGAGCAGGAGGGAGGCTCCTGGGGGCGGGCACCTCTGCACCTCTGCCCCACCCGGCCCAGCCCCCTCTGGGAATGGACTTCTCAACCTCTCCAGGCTCCGGGAGGGCCTGCGGACCCCGGGGCCAGCTCTGTCCTGGGTCCTCGGTGACTCCCCAGGACACAGCCCACAAGGACTGACACTTCAGCCCCAAAATAATACTCATGCTGAGAGCCCCCCTCTGCTGCTCCAGGGGCCACATGTTAGGACTCAGCCCCCCTCCCCTTGGTCCCAGCTACACACTGAGGAGGTCCTTTCCGACCTCAGGTGGGGACAAGGACAGAAAGTCCAACAAACTCCCCACCTGACCTGACACAGAGACCCCCCAGCAGCCCCCCACCTGACCCGGCACAGAGACACCCCCAGCAGCCCCCCACCTGACTCAGCACAGAGACCCCCCAGCAGCCCCCCACCTGACCCGGCACAGAGAACCCTCAGCAGCCCCCCACCTGAC
>CM052813.1:80551222-80562220 GCA_028533885.1 Nasua narica | reverse complement strand
GCACACTGCGTGGGGTGAGGGAGTGCACACAGCAGGGGCACACCCTGTGCGGTGAGGGAGTGTATACAGCAGGGGCACACACCGTGTGCGGTGATGGAGTGCACACAGCTGGGGCACACACCCTGTGGGGTGGGGGAGTGTGTACAGCAGGGGCACACTGTGTGCGGTGAGGGAGTGCACACAGCAGGGGCACACTGTGTGGGGTGAGGAAGTGTGTACAGCAGGGGCACACTGTGTGCGGTGATGGAGCGCACACAGCAGGGGCACACTGTGTGGGGTGAGGGAGTGTACATAGCAGGGGCACACACCCTGTGGGGTGGGGGAGTGTGTACAGCAGGGGCACACTGTGTGCGGTGATGGAGTGCACACAGCAGGGGCACACTGTGTGCGGTGAGGGAGTGCACACAGCAGGTGCGGTGAGGGAGTGCACACAGCAGGTGCACACTGTGTGAGGCAGGCCCCAGGAGGGTCGGTAGACTGACTCGGGGGAGGAGGAGGACCGGTCCCCCTGCTCACTTTCACGGCTGAGCTGCCGAGAGGGAGAAGGGGCGTGGGGGCGGAGGGGCGGGTGGAGAGGCTCCCCCGGAGGGAGGGACGAGGATGAGAACCCACTGGGGACGCTGGTGGCAGCTCTGAACTGAGCGGCTGCGAGGGACGCGTCGCTGGGAGTGGTAGCGGAAGGTACCCTAGTGGAAGGTAGGAGGGGCTGGAGCCTGTGACCCTTGAGGACACTCGGGGCTCACCTGTCCCACACCCCCCGCCAGACCCGGTGCTGCCTGCGCCCCATGCCCCTCCTTTCCTGGCGGGTCCCAGCCCCTCACCCTCTGTCCTTATCACGGGCAGACGCCCCCCGTGAGGCTCCAGCTGCTGTGGAAGGTCACACGCCGGACAGGCTGGTGTCACCACAGCCCCCCCGAGGAAGTCTTCAGGGGTCGCCGCCTAGGTTCCGTCCCGGGTTCGGTGACAGCGTTGTCATCTCGGGCTCCACTGCCCTTGAAGCTCGGCCCCCTGCCCGTTCTCAGAGGGGGAGGCCTTGCCCCCTTTGCTCCGCTGTACCTGGCAGCCCAGCTCCCCCGCAGCACCCCTACAGATGTCCCTCCCCTCTCCTCCTCCCCGCCGTGCGGAGATGCAGTTGGCACCAAGGCTGCGTAAATCTCAGGTGCACAGCATGACAATCTGATAGTCACGTGTCTCGAAAACGATGGCCGTGGGCAGGTGCGTTCACGGGGCCATCGCGGCACCCCGTGCCCTTTCCTTTTGTTGTGTTGGGACGAAGGCTTCATTACGGTACCTGGAAGTTTACACCTTTCGACCAACCTCCGGTTTCCCCACCTCCCAGCCCTTGGCGCCACCATCCCGCTCTGCTGCTGCGGGTTCAGCTTTTCCAGATTCCACACGTCCCATGAGATCCCACAGCACTTGTCTTCCTCCATCTGACGTACTTCGTTCAGCACGAGGCTCTCAAGGGTCACCCGTGTTGTCACGGGTCACAGGACTTCCTTCTTCTTCGTGACGGGACTCCGGTATTTCGTCGTACATGTGTCTCCCATCTCGTCTCTCCATTCATCGGTACACAGAGGCTTGTTTCCAGGTCGTGGCTACTGTGGATCAGCGAACATGGGGTGCAGACATCTTTCCAAGATCCCAATTTCATTTCCTTAAATATGTTCCTGGAAGTGGGATCTCTGGATCATAGGGTGGCTCTATTTTTAATTTGGGGGGAACTTCCATACTGTCTTCCACAGTGGCTGCACCAGTCTGCATTCCGGCCAACAGTGCCCGAGCACTCCCCTCTCTCTGCCAACACGTGTCGTCTCTTGTGGTTTCAGGACTAGTATCTTCAGAGACGTGGTAGCTCACTGCGCTTTCCATCTGATTAGTGGTGCTGTGGACCTTTTCATGTACTTGTTGGCCATTTGTATATCATCTTTGGGAAAATGTCTGTTCAGGTCCTTTGCCCATTTTAAAATGGAATTATTTGGGTTTTCTTGCTTTTGAGTTGTATACATTTCCTATATATTTTGGATATTGACCCCTTTTCAGATATTTTCTCCCACTTTGTAAGTTGCCTTTTCATTTTGTTGATGGTTTCTTTTGCTGTGCAGAAGCTTTTAATTTTTTGTTAAAGATTTTATTTTATTTTTTTAAAGCTTTTTATTTGTTTGACAGAGAGAGAGAGACAGCGAGAGAGGGAACATGAGCAGGGCGAGTGGTAGAGGGAGAAGCAGGCTTCCTGCCGAGCAGGGAGCCGGATTCGGGGCTCGATCTCAGGACCCTGGGGTCATGACCTGAGCCAAAGGCAGACACCCAACTGACTGAGACCCCCAGGTGCCCCAGATTTTATCGATGTCTATGAAAAATGTCATTGGAATTTTATAGGGATTGCATTTAATGTATAGATGGCTTTGGGTAGAATGGACATTTTGACAATATTAACTCTTCCGATCCATGAACACGGGGGGGTGTCTTTTCATTTATTTGCACCTTCTTCAATGTCTTATAGTTTCAATGTACAGTCTTTCACCTCCTTAGTTAAATTTATTCCTAAGTATTTCATGGTTTTGGTGCTAATGTAAATGAGATGTACCCCCCCCTTCTAGACTGCACCTTTGCCACTACGTCTTGGGTTCCCCTATGGGGACTTGAGAAGGGGGAACAAAGAGGAATTTTTTTTATAAATTAATATTTAATTTTTCGAATAATAAAGGCAAATAGCACAGCAAGCCAGGAGCCTTGTGACCCTCAGGGTTCACTGTGCCACCCCTTTCTGATTTAGTGCCCCACACGCCCCCTTTGCATGCCCCCCTTGGCTCCCTCCCCAATCGCCCCCATATTGCTATTTACGTTTTAAAGTCAAAAAAGAAGTACATGCAAA
This sequence comes from Nasua narica, assembly GCA_028533885.1. NCBI lineage: Eukaryota > Metazoa > Chordata > Mammalia > Carnivora > Procyonidae > Nasua > Nasua narica. The sequence continues at coordinate 80,559,345 of CM052813.1, read as the reverse complement.
TGATAAAATATGCATAAGGTTTAAATAACCCTCCCACCAGGTTAGGAAACAGACCCAGGATACCCCAGGAAGCCCCTGTGTGCCCCCCGACCCTCACTGCTTCCTGAACTTGATGCTCACCCTTCTCTCCCTCTGCGTCCCTGCACAGTATCTGTGCCTTTCTCCCTGCTGTTGATAGAACTGAGCCGTGGTCTCCTTCCTCAACTTGATTTCCACTCGATACTCTGTTGCCATTTCACACAGCTGTAAATCAACCTTTGTCAGCACATGTATTCGTCTGCCCTACAAGCTGTCCACTTTACTTGGATGTAGACATGCTACTTTATGTTTTCTACTATTTCAAAGAATTCTCCAATAAACAACTAATATAGTTCTCCCGGCATATGAGCAAGAAGCTCCAGGAGACCCAAATTGAGGCGAGGGATTGCCCGGCCACGGGACAGGATCTCAGCCTCGTTGGGAACCCCTAGATTAGTGCCCCGGGGTTCGACTGATGCTCCTTCAGCAACGCCCCCCACATTCGTGCATTACCAGGGCAATACGTTTGTCTATCTGGTGGGCGTTTCAAATATCCCACTGTGGCTTTTAATCTGCATTTCCTTGGTTACCCGTACAGTCGGGCAGCTTCTCCTGTATTTATTATCCCTGCGTGGCTCCCCCTGATCCAATCACCCATCCAAATCTTCATCCATCTTTGATAAGGTCACCTTTCTCCATATTGACTTGTAGGCGTTTGTGCACGTTCTCATATGAGCCTGTTGGTGTACGTGCTGCAAAAACTTCTCTCCTTCGCGATACAGATGTATTTATTACGATGTAACCTAAATCCACCCAATTTTCCCTTCATGCTTTAGGGCTTTTGAATCATAAGAAACTCTTCCTCAGTTCACTGTAGGGAAGAGACTCTCGGAATATTATTTTGGAATGTTAAGAGTACATTCTCCTACATTCTCTCCTAAAACATGTACATTTGCTTCTTGCATTTTAAACCACGTGCAACTAGTTTTTCTGTATGATGTAAGGCAGGAGTCCACTTTGATTTTTCATATAATTAAATTGTCAGAACACCACTTGTTGGAAGGTGGGCTTTCCCCACCTCAAAGCCAGCTTGGCGTCCTGCAGTTGCGTGTGCGTGGGGGTCTGTCCGTTGGGCTCGGCTCCCCTCGGATGCTGGGTCTGTCCCTGGGCCAGCACCATACTGTATTCGTTACTAAAGCTCTACAATAAGGTGAATATCCCTAGCTGGTTTTCTTCTTTAGGAGAGTTTTTGCTATTCTTGCTACTCTTTTGTCTATGTAATTTTTAGAATCAACCTGTCAGGTTATACAAACAAACACAATGGGCTTTTGACAGGAATTGCACAGACTCAAAAGATCAATGCGGGGCAGGGGGGCGGGGAGCGCCTGGGCGGCTCAGCGGGTTAAAGCCTCTGCCTTGGGCGCCTGGGTGGCTCAGTTGGTTGAGCGGCTGCCTTTGGCTCAGGTCATGATCCTGGAGTCCCGGGATCGAGTCCCACATCGGGCTCCCAGCTCCATGGGGAGTCCGCTTCTCACTCTGACCTTCTCCCCGCTTCTCATGCTCTCTCTCACTCTCTCTCTCTAATAAATAAATAAAATCTCTAAAAATGAATAAATAAATAAATAAAGCCTCTGCCTTCAGCTCAGGTCATGATCTCAGGGTCCTGGGATCGAGCCCCACATTGGGCTCTCTGCTCAGCGGGGATCCTGCTTCCCCCTCTCTCTCTGCCTGCCGCTCTGCCTACTTGTGATCTCTCTCTGTCAAATAAATAACTAAAATCTTTTTTAAAAAAGATCAATTTGGGGAAAATAAACATCCTTGTGATATTAAGACTTTCAATGCATGAGCAAAATATACATCTTCATTTATCTGAGCAGTCATTAGTTATTCCAAAAAGTTTTATCCTTTTCTCCATAAATTAGGTCCTGCATTTATATGAGCTTTATTCTGCTGTGCTTTACATTTTTATGCTATAATAAAGGATTCTCTTTTTATTTTATTTTATTTTTTAAAAAAGATTTTATTCACTTATTTGACAGAGAGAGAGATGACAAGTAGGAAGAGAGGCAGGCAGAGAGAGAGGGGGAAGCAGGCTCCCCGCTGAGCAGAGAGCCCGATGCGGGGCTCGATCCCAGGACCCTGAGATCATGACCCCAGCCGAAGGCAGAAGCTTTAGTCCACTGAGCCACCCAGGTGCCCCAAAGGATTCCCTTTTTAAAGCCACATTTTCGGTTGCTCATATTTGGAAATGCAGCTTTCTTTGTATATTGATTTTGTATAAGCAACATTGCTAAGTTTTCTGCCTAATTCTAAAAGTTTATTGTTAGATTTGTTTTCTTTGTAGATAATATTGAAAAAATACGTTCATTTCTCCTTTTCCCATTCTTGTATCTTGTGTTTCTTTTTCTTATCTTCCCATGACAGCTGGTACAATGATGTCCCAAAATGTGACAGTGGGCACACTGTCTCATTCCTCATCTGAAAATACTCTCAACCTTTCACCATGAAGCATGTTGGCTATGTCCCTTATAAAAAGTAGGTGCCTTCATCAGATCAGGAAATTCTCCTCTAGTCATAATTTCTAGGAGTTTTGATCATGACCAAAGGCCTTTTCTGCGTTAGCACGGTCCTCTGCGTTTTCTCCTGGTCCCTAAGACAATGGTTCGGAGTAATTGGTTTCCTGAAGGGAAGCCACCCTCCCAGTCCTGGGGTAGATCAGACTTGGTCACGAGAGATTATTGTCTTCAGGCACCAGTGAGATTTGGTTTACTAACAGGTTGTCTGCAGTCTTCACAGCCGGCCTCTGAGTGACATCGCCCTGCAGTTTTCCTCCAGCCCCCATTCCTACCAGAGTTTGGTATCAAGGTTATGCTGTCCTTTAAGTGAGTTGGGGAGCATTTCTATAGAGAATTTGTACTTTGGAAATTCAGGGGACCTCACTGGCTGGGAATGAGGTTTTCTTTGTGATTCTAATTACCGATTCTCTATCTTTAAAGGTTATAAGACTGTTCAGATTTTCTATCTCCTCTTGGGTCACTTTGATTCAGCTCTGTTGTTCTAGAAATGTACTAACCCCAAGTTTTTCATATCACCCTTTTTATCTATGTTGTATCTATGGCTGTGTTTGCTTTTTTTTTTTTTTAAGATTTTATTTATTTATTTATTAGAGAAAGAGAGTGAGAGAGAGCATGAGAAGGGAGGTCAGAGTGAGAAGCGGACTCCCCATGAAGCTGGGAGCCCGATGCGGGACTCGATCCCAGGTCTCCGGGATCATCACCTGAGCCGAAGGCAGCCGCCCAACCAACTGAGCCACCCAGGCGCCCCTGTGTTTGCTTTTGAGTCCCTATTATTACCGACAAATTTTCCTCTTTCCCTCTCTCAATCTTTCCGGAGGTTTGCTATTTTTATTAATCTTGTCAAAGAACGAATTTTTGGTTTTACCATATGTGTGTTTTCCTATCTCATTTATATCTACTCTTTACATTTCCTCTGCTCTCCTTTGTTTCGGGCTTATGCAATCCTTCAGGTGGATGATTAGCTAATTAATTAGCTAATTAATTTTCAGCCTTTCTTAAAAGAAACACACACAGGACATTATTATTATTTTAAACCGTTGTGTCTGCCATGAAAACAGGAATCCTCCAGCTACAAGCAACATGATTCACAAGGCGCTCGGCCGATGCGCTCCAAACCGGTCATGGCTTCTGCGCGGTGGCCACACTTCTTCGGGTCAAGACTCCACGGTGGCTTTACTGAGCCGGTCAGACGCTCAGTGATGGAGAGGCTCCCACCCAGCCTCTGTCACTCTCGTCACTACAAGTCAGAGCTGCGTCCGTCTGATGGCTCCCCCGAGCCCCCCACCCCACTGCCTCTCAATTTATTTCCAGTAATACTATCTATTGTCACCTAATACCATCTAATAAAACCCTGTATATTTAATCCCACCTGCATCACGAATGAACTCCGCAAACATCAAGCTATCTGAAAGAAGCCAGGTAGCAGAAGCCCCCGGCCCCAGGATTCTAGCCTACGGACTGTTGCCAGAGCTGTAGGGACAGAAAGGGGCTTAGCGGTTGCCAGTGGGGGAGGGGCCGGTGGGGAGGGATTGACGATAGATGTGGGGTTTCTTTTTGGAATGATGAAAATTTTCTGAAATTAGATACTAGTGATGATTGCATTTTATTGTGAATTGGTAAACTTTACGTTAGTGAATTTTACCTCAATAAAAGCTTTTAAACAAAAATGCAAGTAATTTAAAAAATAAAGCTATCAGGCCCCTTCCATCTCCCTCTTCAGTGTGGCCACCTTCCTACCTGGTGGCCCAGTGCTGTGGGCTCTTTCAGACTAGCTTTGTTTACAAATTTGTCAACTCCTGCCTGTCTTTGTAAAAATCCCATTTCTCCAGGGGAAACCAAAGCTAATTTGAAACAGCAAAGAAAGGGTTGAGAAACAGAAAGTGAGAGAGCCGTCCTGACAAGGTCAAAGGGCAGCAACCCCGTCCTTTCTGTCCCCTTCAGAGAAACTCCAGGAAGGTTGGTGCAAATGCAGAGTGACGTCCCCAGGGGAGCAGCAGGGGGAGTGACGCCAGGTTAGGGTTAGGTCCGGGAACCACCAACTTCACAGACGTTGAAGAATTTGAAACTGTTTTAAGGAGAAAGCAACGAAGGCACTCAAGGGCTAATATATATTCTTAAATAACCCATTATAAAGTAAAGAAGTACATGTGGAAAATATCATTGACGCATAATAAAAGGGGTGAATTTTTCCCCCTGAAACAAAGAGCTCTTTCAGATCAATAATAAAAAGATGAACAATTTCACTGAAAAGAGGCAAAGAACGTGAAAAGTTGCTTCACAGTGAAGGACCAACATAACCACAAAGGGACCTGCGACGACATAAGGCCGAGCCCAGGGGGGCCAAGGCCTGGGCGCGCCGCGGCACCCGACGGGGTCACCAGGGGCATGGGGCGCCGGCGGGAGGCGTGGGCCCTGCCAGCTTGAGCTGCGCAGCCGCGGGCACGGTCCCTAACGGTCGCTAACGGTCCCTAACATCGGCTCCAGCATCCGCCAAGGACAGGACAGCCCTGCCGTGGGGTCAGCATGGAGTCAAACACCGAGACTCCAGAAACAGTAGGCATTGTTCTTTTTATTGATATATTGTTACATAAAAGATGTGGATATTGATGAAACTTCACCATGAGGAAGACCCTGGGGGCGAGTGGACCTCTAACTTGCTTCCGTCCTGTCATGTACTGTATTTACAATGCATGTTTTCTATTCTGTGGAAACGTGAGGAATGAACACACGCGTGCGATTGGAACCAACCAACAGGAGAGCACGGCAGGAAGGAAAGGGCGCTTGCGGCTTGCAAGCCAGGAGACTAGACGTAAGGTTCCTGGGAAGCAAGGGCCAGTCGATAAATGCTTTAGAAATCATCAGCTTTCAACGTGGAGGAACATAAAACTCCAGTTCTCAGAGGAAGTGGCAACACCGCACAGAGGGCGGGGCTCTGGAAACGCCGGGAAGGGACTATCGCAGCTAAGCGAGTCGACTGAATGCATATCGAAGTTATGTTTACACCGCGCTGCGGTTTATGAAGTGTGAGATGGGATTACATCCAAAAAACACAATGCCTGTATCTTCATCAAAAAGGACTTATTCGCCAAGAAATACTAACCATCGGCTCAGCCTCCGAGTGATCATCTGTCTGCCGGCGGAGGGTCGTGCCTCCACGGTCGGGGCGCTGTGTGCTGAGCGCTGGGGTCCACGGAAGTTTACCAAAATAAGACGACAGTGAAGCCGCATCCATCCTTCCTTCACCAACGACGGCCCTGGCGCAGCCGACGCTGTGCGACAGCATTCTACCCGCACGGGAACTTCTCCCGGAATTCGAGTGCGTCCTCTCAACTCTGCCCTGCTTCAACTACTGTCACATAAAGTGATATTCTAAGTTTTTCATCATTTCAGTCGTCTTCGTGGCATCTCCCCACAAGTTTCCGTCTCCAGAAGCCCCATCTCTGCTCAGCCGCGGGGAGCAGGCCCTCGCCCGCCCGGCCCGCGGCGCCCGGGACCTGGTTCTCCTGCCGTCGCCAGCATGCCTGCGGCTCTGAGACCCACTGAAGGCCTGAGCTCCTCAAGGCCCGTGCCTTTCACACTCAGGTTCATCCTGACATTTTGGCCTCTTCCCGGGAATTCAGAGTGTTTCGGATGGACTCTGGAGTGATGAATCGTTTCCAGAAGGTTCTCGGTTCACTCCGCCCAGATCCGCCCGAGCCATGGCTGCGGCCTGATGCAACCTGCTTCTCGCTGCGTGAGACCTGGAGGCCAGACCCGCGGCGGCAGCAGCGAGGGGGTGTCGGCTGGCGGGAAACCACATTCGTTTGCTGGGCGCCTGCCCCTCAGCTCCCGGGACCAGGCGCTGGGTCGCTGGGCGTTAGTATTTGGAAAGAGCCGTGGGTCTCCCCGGCGGGCTCGCAGTGCCCGGCAAACTGCGCCGCAAGCAGACGCGGGCAGAGACCGCGCAAGAGGCCCGAGGACCCAGGCGGCTCAGAAAGCTCGGTGAGCGCCGGCCTCAATCCCGAGTCAGCGGGCAGCTCGGCCCAAGCTGTGCGGCCCGTGCGGACCCTCTTTCACTCACGCAGTCCTAGACGGCGTCTCCTCCCGACAGAGGGCCGCTCGGCCTGCCCCGCAAATCTGCTGTCGAGTGTCGCCGGCCTCAGGGATGGCCTCGGCCACGTCCTGCCCTCCCACGTGGTGGAGGCCGCGTCTCCCCAGAAACACCGGGAATCAACCTTGGCTGGCTTCAGACGTTTCTGCAGCCTCCTCACCCGTCGGCCGGCACAGACCGAAGAGTCGGGGAGCTCGGGCCAGGCTGTGGCTGGTGGGTCCCCCATCCAGACGACGGACCCTGTCCCCATGTCTGCAGCAAGCTGGTTCCCTGTCTTCGTGTCCGCGCGTTCCCGGGAGCGGCATGTGTGACGTCCTTGAAGGACTCTGCATTCGCTGCATGGCCTCCCCCTGACGCAGGGCGCCCGGCTTCTGGGAGGCCTTCCTCGCTCCGCGGAGCCACCTCCAGGTCGGGTCTGAAGTCAGAGCCCTGCGACCCTCCCTTTCACCTGAACGCAGAGAGGCCATTGTGGGGTTACTGGCTGGCCCCATTTCAGTCCTGTCGCGGCTCGGGGAGCGGGGTGGTCTGAGGAAGGGACCAAGACGGGGACCGGCCGGGCGCTGGAGCAGTCCGAACCCACACAGCACAACCCTGAGCAAGTTCGCCACCGCGCCCCCGGCACTCACGGTAGTAGCGCCACCGTGCCAAACAGGACGTGGTGACAAACGTTGAAATGGCAGGAGAATTACCAGAATGTGACACCGAGGCGAGAGGCGAGCAGCTGGGCTGGAAGCCGGACCCACACGCCCGCGGGAGCAGGGTGGCCCAGGCCTCCGTCTGCAGAGCGCGACGAAGCCAAGTACCCGCGGATGAGCGCGCCCGAGGGTTTCAGTAAAACCGTACGAGAAACAAAAAGAAACCCCTGAAAAAAATGAGCAGACAAATGAAAAGAATAATACATGGTCAGTGAAAGCAAAAATAGTAACACCGTCCTGGGGCATAAACTGTAGGGAAGGAGACGTCTGACAGTACGGCGAAGGTCACCGGGCGGGCCGGTCTCCCGTCAGATGGTCGGATGGACGAGGCGAGGTACAGAGCAGGTTCCATGGGCCGCTCCGCGAAGCTGCGCCGGGCCCCGCGGGGGACCGCACCGGGAGCCCCGGGGCAACCTCTGCTCAACCAACGAAGGGCGCAGCTACTAAGCCGACTGGGGAGACAGAACGGTTTGTGGAAACACACGTAATACAAAAGAAAGCAGAAAGAGAAACAAAGGAACCAAGGGCAGACGAGATCAAGAGAAAACAAGTAGCAAAATTGGCAAAGTCAAATTTCAGAAAACAGATTGCCAGCAGGCTGGAGGCAGAAAATCTGGACGGGCCACAAAGGAAGACGGGCTCTCGAGGGGGGCGGGGCTCCCGGTGGGTGGGGCTTTCTCCAGGGGGCGGGGGCTCCCGACGGGCGGGGCTTCTCCAGGGGCGGGGTTATCGAGGGGCGGGGTT
>CM052813.1:80489637-80551122 GCA_028533885.1 Nasua narica | reverse complement strand
CTCCAGGTGGACGGGAGTTTCTCAGGGGGCGGGGCTACTGGTGGGCGGGGCTCCAGGGGCGGGGCTCCCGAGGGCGGGATGAGTCCGAAGCAGACAGAAGCAGCCCTGAGTGCCCGCCGTGGGGTCTCGGCCGTTTCCAGCACCCACACAAACAACAGTAACACACTAGGACCCACCGACCCACCGAATAAAACAGGAAATTGTGAGTCCGTACGCCTACGAATAAGTTGAAATCGTGGTGAAGGATGGGATTGCCGCATAGTCTTTCCACCGCACGGGCATGAATTTCAACGGGAAACCGAGGCTGCAGTGGGGGAGGCCGGCCCGGGGACCGAGCGACCGAAGGCGGCCTCGTCGGGCCAACACCATGCGGGGGTGCGGGAGGCCCTTCCGGGAGGCACCGAGAACAGGGTCCCATTCCCGCGGTGCTCCCGGCAGACACGCACAGCCTGCTGTCTGCAGGCTTGAGGACAAGCCCAAATCGGGGGGGGGGGGGGGTTGTGCACGCGAGTGGACTGTAGTCTTCCCAAGTGAGAACCAAGGAGGCACAAACTTTCTGGCCTGAAGACGACTGAACGCTGCAGGGGGCCGGGCAGGGGGCCGGGCTGGGCCCAAGGCTCCCGGGAGTGGGGCGGGGTCCACGGGAGGAGCGGGCAGCACAGGCCTGGTGTTGGTCACGAAGGACATCCTCGCAGGGATGGCAGGGATGACCTTGAGGACCTTGGAGGGTCAAGTTGGCCATCCACGTGGTTCAGAGAGGCAAGCTTTGTCCCATTCGGCGGCGCTCCTGTATGCGAGTCTACCCAGCGTCTTTGGCCTAACATATTTGTAAATGGTGAGATTACGAAGTGCATGCTCTATGGTTCCAACTACGTAAGATTCTAGAACAGGAACTGCCCATCTGTACTGACCAGGGAGGACCAGCGCCCCTGGAGCAGGGTGGGGTAGACTTTAGAGAGGCAATGAGAAGTTTGGGGGTAAATGAAGGCGTTCTTTACATCTGAATTGTGGTGGTGGTAATTATAGGGGCACTGACATTCGTTGAAATTCACGGAACCCTTAAAATGAGTGCACTTTATGATATGTGAATTACATCTCAAGAAAGTTGATTTTACACGTTAAAAAAAAAAGCCCGTGAGCTTTTGTTGTTGTTGTTATTTATACGCTCTTTCTAAAACTTACATAAAAATACAAAGGCCCTTGGGCGCCTGGGTGGCTCATAGTTCCGCGACGGCCGGCCTCCCAGCTGAGGTCACAAGCTGAGGTCGCAAGCTGAGGTCGTGAGCTGAGGCTCCCTGCTCTGCGGGGTCTGCTCTTCCCTCCACCCTTGCCCCTCACCCCACTCACGCTCTTGCTCATTCTGTCTCTCAAACGAATAAATAAAAAATCTTAATACAAAGGTCCTAGGAAAGCTAAAAGAGTCAAACAATCACCTTTAGGACTAATAACGATTTGGAGTATTTACGCCACCTGTGATCTTGAGACTCAAGACGAAGCTACAGGAGTAAAAACATCAAGACAGGCAAATACTCAATGCGACAAAATAGTGCATAAACGGAGTCCGCGTGCACACAGCAATTAATGTTCTACAAAGGAGCCACAGCATTTCAGTGGGAGACTCTGCGTCTTTCAAAAAGTCAAGTAGGTGCTGAACGACCAGATGCCCACGTCAGACGGAATGAAGCTCACTCGGTACCTCCCTCTTCCCGCGGCCGCTCAGTGAAGATGTACCGCACACCAAGATATAAAACCCGAGACTATAGTGCTTTAGAAGAGAACGGCAGATGGCCTTCCTGTCCTCGGAGTGGGACAGTGAAAACCCCTTTCCCCCACCCAGAAAAGACACACTGAACTTGCCCAAAATTGTAAACTTCTGCTCTTAAGAAAACGAACACAAAGTAACAGACTGAGCGAAAACACTTAAATACACTTAAATACTTCCGTCTGACAATGACTGGTATCTACAATCCACAAGGGGCTCCTCTGCTCCCAGTGGAAAGAGAGGCCAACTAAGAAATACGCAAAAGGCCGAGTACTTTGCAAAGGAAGATCTCCACACGGGGGCCGGGAAGGTGCTCAGCATCCGCGACCAAGCAGACTAATACAAACCACAACGCGCGCCCGCCAGAGCAGCAAACCCAGAGGGGAAGCGCACGGGCCCGTGTGGAGCGGCCCAGCCACAGTGAACCCGCGTCCGGGGACCCCCCCCCCCGACAGACCGAATCAAATGCTCGCCAGCCGACGGAAGCCGAATGCTCACAGGTGCCCGACTGACGGCAGCCCCGGACCAGAGGCACGTGTTCGTGCAGTAGGGACGGGTCAGCAAATGCGGCACACCCGCACCCCAGAACTCTCGACAATAAACCAGCGCGAGCCGAAACAACAAAAACAGAGCAAGAAATGCTAGAAGGAGTAACCACGGCACGGTTCTGAAACTGTGAAGCTCCACGAAAGGAAAGAACTAGTCTACGGCGACAGAGACCTGAGCAGGAGACGCCTCTTGGAGATAGAAACGAGCCAGGAAGAAGAGAAAGAAACTTCCCCGGGTGATAGATGGGAACATCCTAGTCTCTGGTCAGGGACGGGTTACCCAGACAGAGGTATCTGTCAAAATTTACTAAGTTATACACATAAAATCCATGCATTTCACCTTATGGAAACCATACCTCAATTTTTAAAATATTAAATTTATAGTTATTTGACATCCTACACCAAATAAATCCCACCTAAATTCAAGAGCTAAACTGAAAAATAAAACATCAGAAAAAGTGCTGGAGAGTATTTCTATAATTTGCAAGTAGAGAAGGCTTTTCTGGATACAGCGCATAATCAGAAGTCACAGTCAGATTTTACCACAGAAAAAGCTTAAATTCAGAATGGGTACAAAGCTGCAATATATAAAGAGTTCATACAAATCAATAAGGGAAACATGAGCACCACAGTGAGATTTTGCTCCAGTTCCCGTAAGAGGAAAGGCGCACCTGCGACAGAGAGGTTCTTCGGTGCAAACCGTAACACACCGAGGTATGGTTTTGCTCTGGCCGACTGGGGAGAGTAGGCGGTGTGACCACGGGGTGTGCGAGGTGGGGAAACGTACCCTGCTGGCGGAGGCAAAGGCCAGCCAACGCTTTATGGGCAGGTTTCTGGGGACTGCTTCCAGAACGTATGCTGTGGAATGCCCTTTGACCCCTTCTCTCAGAGAACGACCCCAGGAGAGGGATGGCACATGGAACTCTTGCTCCCAGCGCCTTAGTCGTTGGTAGAGGCTGGAAAAGTCCACGTGCACACGGAACTGCAGTCACTCACGGGGTCACAGACAGGATAAACGTCCACACAGACGACGGGAGGGAGGCCAAGAAGGGGCACAGCTGGGGGGCTTCCCGGTTTGTCTCTAGTTCTCACGTGCGGTTTTGTGTTTGGCAATGAGAGTGGCAGCCGGGGTGACTCTGCTCACCTCGGCCACAGGGGTGACCCGCACCACCCGCCCCCTCCGTCCCTGCAGGCTGCAACCTGCTAGATCAGGGGCCCCTCCCCCGCCCCATCCCCAGCCCCTGCCGCGGGAGCCGGAGCTCAGGTGCTCACCACGGGGCCCTCCCGGACCAGGGGACACGGCAGCCCGACGGACGGACGTCGGTCTCCTCAAAGCCAGGCCCTGGGGGCTTGCTTCACAGACCCCAAACTTGCTGTGGTTTCCAGTGGGGGAGGGGGCCGCTTACCCCACAGGCCGCCCTAACACAACCGAGGTTTTCAACTCGACTGGGTTCCGACTTCACAGCCGCTGTTTGCACACCCAGCCCCTGACCCCGTGCACACCGGTAGCTGCCTGCAAGGTAATGAGCTCGGAACCCAAGGCGGGGGGTTGCTGGGGGCAGGGCCACACAGGGCTGGTGGGGTCCACAAGGCCTGAAACCCCAGCTCCTGGTAGAACCCCTGCCACCCCACCGCCTCTGGGACTCGGCCTCCTAGGGGCCCGCGGCCCCAGCACAGCCCCCGCCAAGGCACTGCCCAGAGGAGAAAAATGACAGGCCTGGGGAGCCACGCCAGAGCCCCCCTGGAGGAAGGGGCATCGACCTGTGTAGGATCACGGGACACGGACGCCCCCGCACCCCGGCCTGCAGTCCCCTTCCCACGGGCCCGAGGGGAAGGCGTCCTGCCCGGGCTGTTTACAAAGCGCAGAGAGCTGTTACCGTTTCAGATAAACGTGAGAAGATACCTGAGTGATTTCTGCGCACTCGGCGGTTTCTTCCTGAGCTTACAGACGCCCAGGGAGGGAGGCCAGCCCCGCACAGAACACAGAGCCCAGGGGTTTGGGACTAGCGGGTTCCTGCCGAGGGGCAGAGGCCATGGGAAGAGCCCTGATCCAGAACTCTGGGGACTTACCTGAGGCTGTCCCATCAGCCTCCGGAACAGAAGGCCACCGGGGCCTCCGAGCCTGGTGCTGGTTGCACCAAGACACGCACACACGCCTGCACACGCACACACATGCGCAGCACGCACGCACACGCAGAGCGACCCGCGCAGACATGTCTGCTCCGGGGTGCGAGCGGGTGGTTTCCTCTCCGGGGGCGGCTGCGCTGGAAAGCAGGCGTGTGCGGCCGCGTCCCAGGGTCCGGCCCCCGCGGCGTGGGAGCCCGCGAGCGCCCCCCACGGGCAGCGCAGGTGCTTTGCAGAAACCAGTTGAAACGATACCATAATAAAAACCTCCTTTAAAGTACTTCTTTTTTTTTATTGATTTCATTGAAAACAGAACAAGAAATGGTCTGAGCCAAAAGACTGCTCTTAAAACTGTCAAAAACATTTTAACAGAAAAAAATAAACATGACCGCATCATGAATGTTTTAGAAGAGCCGCACAAAAACCCCACCTCTACTGCACTAGTTACAGTATTTAAAAAAGTATATGCCGAAAAAAAGTATATGACCTGGCCGGCCGCCACACAAAAGGTGACGGCAAATTTATTCCACGACAAGACTAACATTTTAAAAAAAGTTTTTTCCTGCATTTTATTCTAAAATCACTTTGTTCTCTTTATACAGTTGATAAGTTTATTTTCACATGGTGAGTAGAAACCACACCAGAATCAGCACCGTTGTCTGTGTTTTGTGTTTTTTATTTGTCCTAATGTTCAATAATGGTAGAAAATAAATCAGTTTATTCATCATCATAGCATGTGGTTTAAAAATCAACAGAAGGCGCCGGCGGGGCTGGGCCGGCGGGGCTGGTGCGGGGCCCTCCGTGGGCCGCGGCCCTCCTGCACCCAACAAACCGCTTCCTCGGAAAGAAATGCATTAGAGGTCTGATATATAGGACTAGATATAGGACTTCTTTAAAAAGCAAACCCACGTTTTCTCCAAAGTCAGTGACGGCTCAGCCCTGACCTCTCCCGGGCCGAGGTGGGGACGGCGTCTGCCGCGCAGGCCTCGGGACGGCAGGTCCACGGAGCAGCTCGCGGGTGACTGCGCCTTCGGCAGGTGCCACGCAGGGAGGGAGCTGGGCCCACAGGACTTCGCCAACAAGCCCCACAGTGGAACGGGAACCAGGGGAGCAGAGGGGGAACGAGAAACGTGGAGACGACAAAACCATCATCAGAAACTCACAAGGTCACGCCAGCGCGGAATCCCAGAGTGTTCCAAAGCGCCCGCCCCAGCCATGGGCCGCCGCGCTGGGGCCTGGCGGCCGCGGCCCATGTCCCTGCAGCCCCGGGTCGGGCCCGCAGGCATCCGCCTCTCCGCCCTCTCCAAGCGCAGTGTGCACGGCACCGACGCTCGGCGCCCCACGCGGCTGCCGCTCAGAGGGGGTCGGCGGTGGAGGAACTAGTGTCGGGCAGGCCGTCCTCTGGGCCGTCCCGGGTGGCGCCGGCCTGCCGCTGCGCCAGGGCCGTGCTGGAGTGCCGGCACTTGGGGGAGCCGCACCGGCAGCTGAACAGCTTGCCTTTGATGTCCCAGAAGCGCCCCCCGTAGTCGAACCTGGGGAGAGAGCAGAGCTGAGGGCGGCGGTCAGGCCCCCACACCGCCTGGCGGCAGGGGGACCCGGCCCGAGCAGCGCCGTCCGGCCTGGCTCAGAGCTGCGGAGACGCAGGGAACCACGCGGGATGAGCCCGAGACGAGCAGCCCACGCCCGCAGCCCGGAAGGTCCCGACCGCAGCCGGCCCGAGGAGACCGCGGGACCTACCCCAGCTGTTCCCCGGCCTCGATCAGGCGGGTGCTGAAGAAGGCGATCCTGGGAAAGCGCAGGTCCTGGTGGGACATGAACACGCGCACGGGCACCAGGTTGGGCTCGCAGTGGTGGTTGATGAAGCGGCTGACGTTCCCGTAGAACCGAGCGTCGATGCAGTAGACCTCGCCGTCCTGGGGGGAGGGGGGGGCAGGGCAGGGAGCTCGAGCAGGAATCTGCAGGCCGCAGGCAGAAACACGGCAACACGGCCCTGGAGCAGGGGCCGGACCGGCCTCAGGGCCGCGGGGAGGCCACCCACTCTACACCTCGAGCAAGACACGGGCCATCAGGCGCTCGGATGCCGCCAGTACCGGGAGGAAGGGGGGCAGGGCGGCGGGAACCACGGGGTGTCGCAGGAGGGCGGGGGCCGGCGAGGGGCAGCTCTTCGGGACTGGGTGATGGCGGGGCAGCTCCCACGGAGTGTGTGGGCAGGTGGGACGGAGAGAGGGAAGCAACGCTTGGGCCGAGGGCTGCTCCTGGGAGGTGCTCACAGCCACGCGACGGGGACACAGCCATGTCCCGCGAACCCAGTGGCACAGAGAGCAGCCAGACCTCGGGAGCCCCAGGACCCGCCCCAGCGCCTCCCCTGTGATTACGAGACACAACGCAGAAGGGACCTGAGCTGACGGTGAGAAAGGCTGGGAGCCTGACACCTCACCACAGGAGCCCCTGAAGTAGCAGGGCCTCCTCTGGAAAGAGCCAGAGCACGGGGGCCTGAAGTCCGAGAGGCCACGTGGCGAGGAATGTGCGCGGCCCGGGTATGGAAGGGGGCGGGCATCTGCCCTGGGACGTGAGGAGCGGGTCCCCCAACCCTCCCCAGGCCGCAGGCACTTCTCCCCAGAGCACCCGCTTCTGTCGCTGGGGCCTGAGCAGAGAGCCCACGCACGCCATGTGTGCCCCTCGCCATGGGCGGCCAGTGGCAGGGACCGTCCCCCACGGCTGTGTTTGTGGGAACTTATTATAGAAAAACGGAGCGCCACGTCTGGGCGGGGGGACCAGACACCGCGAGGAGAAGGAGGCCTTCCAGGAGCGTGTCCTGTGGAGGGCAACGCATTAGCCAAAAGCCAAAGGACCCTCAGGGGTCAAGGAAGACAACGTGGTGACACAGTGTTGTCACGGACAACCTTCCCCCCAAACCAAAGGCGGACGCACCCCTGACCAGCAGTCCCACCTCCAGGCAGAACCTCCACAGCGACTCTGCCCCCGGGGTCACGCGCTGAATGTGCGGGTGGCCTCCCTTCGGGAAGCAGCTCCCCTCCTGCAAACAGCCCGGGAGGGCACGCGCCCTGGCCGTGCGGGGCCCATGGGGAAGACCCTCGTGCGCAAGCAGGCGTGAGGATGGGGCTCAGAGCGTGTGCACGAGTCCCGGCCAGGACAGGAAGGGGACACCGCAGCCTCGACAGGGGCCGAGCCCGCACGCAAGCTGGGCAGCCAGTCGAACGAAGCCCAGGACGCCCGTCCGAGGCGTGCCGGAGCTGCCGACGCAGCAACATGGACAAAGGCAAAGGACGAGGAGACGACTCGTTCTGAAGAGAAAGAAAATCCGCAGCCCTGAGGCGGCCCCGATGCTGCACGAGCAGACGAGGATGCCGCGGCCCCCGTCAGGCACCCCCGACGACAGGAGACAGAGCGCGTCCCCCGTGAGTGAGCGCCTCAGAGACACAGACATAACCGGACAGAGTCCGATGGAAATCCGCAGTGCGAGCGCCCCACTCTGGCTGCCCTGGGCCCAGCCGCGGGGACCCGGGCGAGGGCGAGGGCCCCACCAAGAGCTTCGGGGGCAGGACGGGTCCTGAGATGCTGCTGCAAGTCACAGCAAAGGCTGAGATGACCCTGAACGCCCCCAAAACAATGAGAACGACGTGCACACCCTCCGAATATGTGACCCCTGAGCCACAGGAGCACCTCGGAAATGCAGGGGAACTGCCTCTTCCGGAAGAAGGGTGGGGAACTAAGAAACACGCGGTCACGTAGCGTTCCCACAAAGGGTTGCCTGTGGGGTAACACAGCACAGGCGAGACTTCCCTGAACACAATCTTCTGCGTCAGTCTCTACGTTAAAAGCACATAAATATTCTACGTTACTAAAAAACAGATTTTAAAACTCTAGAGCTTTCGGGCCCCTGGGTGGCTCAGTTGGTTGAGCGACTGCCTTCGGCTCAGGTCATGATCCCGGAGTCCCGGGATCGAGTCCCACATCAGGCTCCCAGCTCCATGGGGAGTCCGCTTCTCACTCTGACCTGACCTTCTCCCCTCTCACGCTCCCTCTTGGTGTCTCTATCTCAAATAAATAAAATCTTTAAAAAAAATAAAAAATAAAATTCTAAAGCTTATTATTTTTAAAGCACTTTCTACCCCAACATGGGTCTCGAACTCACGCCCCATCACCTGAGCCAGCTGGACGCCCCTAAGATTCCAGAACCCAAACGGAACTAAGACAAACACACCTGCGTGTCAAACCAGGAGCCCACCGCCTGGAGGACCGCGATGCCCTCCGAGTGCACGGACACCGCGAGGGGCCGGGACCCTGACGGGCGGGAGGCGAGCGTAAAAGCCAAGGGCTCATGGGGGATGCGTTTTTAAGGGTTCCTTCATTCCAGAGTCCTGCCCTCTGGAAAACCAGCCCAGAGCCAGTGACACCCCGAGGGCAACAAGCCCCTGGTGCGCTGACTGCAAGGACCCGGGCCGCATGAGGGAGCCCGACGGGACGGGGCCAAGGGAGGCGAGGCCAGCGCAAACGGGCGCCACGGGCCACAGGCGCCACCGCCCGGACAAAACCCCCGAGTGCGAAGATACCAGGAGCTGCAACAGCGCGGGAAAGGGAAAGGGAAACAGGGCTCCGCTCCCTTCAGCAGGAGTACGTCCCGCGGCAGCCCCTCCTCGGTGTGTTCACCTCGGCACACGCGCGTTCATCTGGCCTGGACACGGGGGGGGGGGGGGCCGCGGCAGAGCCCGGGTCCAGGTGGGGAGCTTCTCTCCGACACAAGACTCCGTTCCGTGACCTGAGAGACGAGACGCCCCGCAGGGAGGGCGCAGGCCTCAGGGGAAGCCGTCCGGACCCGGGAGAGGCAGACCCCGCAGGTGCCCCGGGATGCCTGCGCCCTCCCAGAACGGGGACGTGGCCCCCGACGGCACACGCGCAGACGCCGGTTCCTGCAGGAGAGCGCGAGGGCCGGATGGTTGCCCTCGCCGGGAATGAGCGGACGGGGGCAAACCAGCTATGTGCGCTCCAGGGAAACTGAGGTCAGCTCCGTGAGGCACGACAGTGACGCCCCTGCAGATGCATGCTGAGCTCCCCAGGGGCGAAAGGGCACGTCCGCGAGTGACGTCACGTTCCCCGCACGAGGACAGATGAAACGCAGTGAGATGGAAGGAGCGACGAGGCCTTTCTCTCCTGCACTGCACCGCGAGGGCGGTCGCCGCACCGACAAACCATCCGCAAAGGCAAGAAACGGGAACCGTGGAGGCAGCGTCGGCCCCGAACTGCCGGAGACTGCGGGGCAGCCGCGAGCGAGGAGGGGGCACCGAGCGCGGGCGGACCGGTCAGACGGGCGCCGCTGGCGTGAGGGGCGCACAGAGGGCCGGGGAGCCCACACCAGCACAGGGAGGGGCCCTAGCGGGAGCAGCGTCACCCCAGCCTGCAGGGCACGCGCAGCCCTCCTGCCACGCCGGGGGACACAAGCTGCAGGTGCCCCAGCCCCGCAGGCACGGAGCACAACGCTGAGCCCCTGCCCACGAGTCCCTGGGCTCCACAGCCCCACACGGCACCTGCGTTCTCCTTGGCCTCTTCGTGGCGTCTCTCAGGAAACCCGAGTTTCTGTGGGTTACCCGAGGTCTTACTCATCTGCCCACACTCGGCGCCGAGGCCCCGCGGGGGGAAGCGACACAGGCACACACAGACACAGGAGGGCGGCCCGTCTCCGGAGCAAGCACCCCTGCAGACCCGACTACCGCCCGCCGGGCCGGCATCCGTTCCTGCCGGCGCCGACACTGCAGCTCCCACGACAAGCGGCGCTGTTGGGGTTTCAGATGTGCGCGCTGCTTGCTCTTTCACAGCTTTTCTGATGGAGAAACTAGTCCCTTCTAAGACAAAAACGCTGCTCACAGCAGGTTACTCCCAACAACAAAACCGCAAACAGCCAGGTCCGTCCCCAGGCAGTGGAGGACGCGGCCTGGCCACGGGGGGTCACAGGACCTGCCACCCCCTGGGGGGGGGGGCACAAGAGCCAGACGCAGCGGAGTGCTCTCCGACTTCACGCTCGGGAAACTCCGGCCCAGGGAAAAGCCAGCCGCGGGGACAGCCGTCGGCTCCGTGGCCGAGCGGGGTGGGGGCACGGTGGGGCGGGGAAGCGCTCTAGGCCCTGCTCCTGGCGCTCATCAGACCGAGCACACAGAACTAAACTCATAACTAACGGTACACGCTTCAAGTTCACTGAACGTCAGTTAGCTATAATAAGACTGACCCTTAAAGTAAAATCATCAAAAACCTATCAGATAAAAAAACCCAAGGGAAGATCTACCGGGTCGCATACAGCACCACCAAACCCTAGTGTGGCAACTGAGGGTGAGGGACAAGCAGAGGGATAACCGCGTTCGTCACCTAGAAAAGCAGGCGGGTGGCAGAAACCCCAGGGACCCCTAGGCGGGTCACGGGTTCAACGCTGCCCTATGTTGTACAACCCGTCCGGCTGACCCTAAAACGTACACAGAAACCGAACGAGACCAAGAGGGGAAAGACACCCAAGGTAAGAGGACGTCAGGGAGGGTGGTTAATACGGCGCCAGCAAACGGGGGACAGAGGGGAGCCCCGGACACACAAGGACACGCGCGTCAGGACCAGAGCCGTGCTGCGGGGCGGTGGGGAAAAGGACAACCTTCTCAACAAATGGTCCCGTCACACAGACGTCAGTGCGGGGAAAGCCGGGCCCTGCAGCAAAACAACCACGTGCCTACACGCGGAGGCCGAGCGCTAACCCCCCAGACGCCGCGTGTGCGCCTCCTTGGGCTTGGCTGTCAGAGGGGCTGGCTTCCCTTGGGACGCTGCGAACACCCACAGTGTGGAGGGAGAGGCAGAGAAGTTGGCCTACAATAAACCTAAAAACTTCTGCTCGTTAAAAGACATCGTCGGGAACTCAGCAAGCCACAGAAGGAATAATCTGCGAGACACAATGGTCACAGATGAGCACTCACCCCGGGGGTGTAAAGGGCCGCCGCAAACCGGAAGGGCAAACCACTCCAGACACGGAAGGACAGAAGACCGGTAGGAGGTCCACAGAAGGGACCCAGGGGGCGGGGCACGGCGGGGCCTGCACACCGCGACCGCCCAGGACAGAGGTTCCTCCCCCGGGACGTGGGGCATGGCGGGAAGGGCGGCTACTCGGGCTCTGACGGCCGTGGCTACAAGAGAGCCCTGGGTCCCCACTGCCACCCAGACTGTGCTCCCAGAAGCTCTTCAACAGGCAAGTCAGGGACAGGGCGAGGACGGCGTGAGGCGGCCTCCAAACGTCCCTGGAAACCCGGGTCCTCAGGGGAAGACCAGGCCCCACCTGCTGTCCCCACAACCAGGAGGGCGGCTGGGATGCACGTGCCACCCTGGCCCCTCCCACGAGGCTTGCTCCCATTTGCTCAACACCGAGCGCACGCGGCCCCCTGCCCTCGGACAGCCGTGGGCTCGAGCCCCGCCTGCGCGGCCGGGCTTCAGAGGGCTGGTGGGGCCTGTGGGGCTTCACGTCCCCAAGCAGAGCAAGCTCCTCACTGCACAGCCCAGGGACCTCCCGCATCAGAGATCCGACTGTCCGCGCCCTGCCAGCCCCGAGCACACCGGGCCGCTGAGGGCGAGCCTCCTGACCGCTCCCTATGCCCCGACCCCTCCAAACGCGTTACCTTGTTGTCGAGATCAAAGAGGTAAGAGTCTTCCTCCCGAACGTCAGCTTCCGAGTCAGAGATGAGCTCCCCGACATACCTGCGGGAGGCGCGGGTGAGGACCCTGACCACAGGGCAGGCTGCAAGGCCCCCTCCCCCGGCCCCGAGCTGGGGCCAAACGTTCTGGGGAATATGCCTGAGACTGAGCCGGGATTAACTCTAGGTCCCAGAAGACGACACAGAAACCCTTCCCGGACCAGGGACCCACAGCGACCCTCCCTGAAAACCACTGACCGGCGCCTCCTGAAAGGAGCCACGACCTGGTGAGAAGCTAAGTGCAGGTGGAAAGCCTGGGAGGTGGCGAGGGGTGGAGACAACAGGAACTTGGTTTTCAGGGGCAGCCCCCCCGCCCCCCGCTGGGCCGTCCCCACAGCGGCAGGGCGGCCGGCAGCCCTGGGGGGGGGCCGGGCACGCACTCACTTACTCGCAGACGAAGGTGCCCAGGGGGATGTCCTGCAGGGACCGCACGCCCCAGCCCATGTTCTGTGTCCGGTAGAGCTGCAGCCGGGCCCTGGAAAACAGGGTCAGCCACTCACCGCCAAGCTCCCCGGCGCTCGGCTCAAGTGCCGGCCACGCCGCCAGCCACGGCAGCAGACCGTGCAAGACGCGGCCTTCCCGTCGCGAGAGCTCCTTGGAGCTTCCGAGCGCGGGAGCCCACAGTGCACCCGCAGGGAGTGGGGGGTTTTGCTCTAAACTCGTCCCGCTGCCTGTGTCCTCCTCTGTACCACGGGGACAGGTCTGGCCAGGCCCCCGGGCTGCGGTGAAGAGGACGCTCTGCTGGCCCCTCAGGGTAGGCGGGGGGCTCTCCCAAGCTCAGAGCCACGGACGCCCACCTGTCCTTTTGTGTGTCCAGGGGCCCTGGGGAGACGGACATGTCTGTCCCCCCCACAGAGGACGTCCTGCGGCCAGGAGACAGGGACGCGAGAGCTGGTCAGAAGCACCCTCCGACCACTGATACCGAGAAAGCCTGTAACACCGAGAAACTAGACCAATGCTGTGCGTGAATTTCCCCTCACAGCTCAGACGACCAGAAGACATCTTCGAATTCTCAAGCACGTGCATGAGAGAAAAACTCAGGGCCAGGGGACGCTGGAGGAAGAGGTCTGAGCGCGCCCGTGAAAGGGGTGCTGGCCAGACCTCACTGGACCAAGCGCCCCAAGTGATGTAAGAACAAGGCGTCCACGTGGTCTGAACCGTTTTACACCAGAGCACGTTCACACTGCTGTTGCTGAGAGACTCGCACAGAAGGTTCCGGCAGTGGTCTGAGCATTACCGCCGTCGCAGAGACACAGGCCAGCGCTTGGGAAGAGCCTGTTTCTGGGCCTTCGGCTCACTGCGCCGGATGCCCAGGCTTCAGGCCTCACCGGCCCCCAGCTGCGCAGCAGCAGGACTTGGGTCATTTGTGCCAGCTTGTGCCACCACCGGGGGACAAAGGGCTCACACAAGATAGCGCCCCTGCGTCTCCGCTGCGAGCACGCACGCGCACTGCAACCCAAGCCAGCCTCGTCTGCACGGAACCCCCGAAACACAGTGAATTCGCAAGAAACCTGGAACCATCCCCAGACCCTGAAATCAGACACCCCTGGCATCGCCCGGCACCGAAGGGCTTAGAGGCCTGCGCTGAGGCGGGGCGGCAGGGGCTCGCGCTCACCGGAGACCGTTCTGCACGACGCGGTTGCGGCAGCTCCTCCAGCAGGAACAGGCGTGGTTGCACTCAAAGATCAGGGGCGGCTCGGCCATGTTGAACTCGGGCAGGAGCCGGCCGTCCTGGGGAAGACGCGCAGTCAGGGCGAGCGCACTCAATACACTCACGCCAACAGCGTCCCAAACGACCACACGGGTATAAAAACGACGGCTTCCGGTCCGACGTGACGCCGAGGGCACCCGTGTCCCGTTTCGCGTCCCTGCTCCGGACGGGAAGCACTAACCCCGAGCGCACACAACTTCACAGTCTCCGTGCCCACCGCTCGGCCTCTCTCCTCCTCCCTGGAACGCGCTCAGCCTCGCCAAGGCCACCGGCCCACACCCCCGCAGCTCCCTTGGCGGCGTCAGCGCCCCCCAGCCCTCGCCCACTGCCACGCTGCACTCCCTGCCCCCCATGCAGCCAGCAGGCCCACGGCTCTGGCAGCGACCCCGCCACCGGTCGGACACCAGACTCGGCAAAGGCATCAGGCGACATGCCAGGGCCTCACGACCGAGCCGGGAGTCCTCATGGCCTCAGAGGCTGCTCAGAAGCACAAGAACCTCACTTGAAATCCTTGCCCTTGCCCGCCCCGAGCACAGCAGTGCCTCACCGAGCACACACCCCGGCAGAACGTGGGCGGCGGCCTCCGGCCCGGCAACAACTGCCCCAGAGCCACGGCCTGTGCTCCCAAGGCGACTCTGGAGACGACCGTCGGCTGCGGCCTCACCCCGGCCCCAGGACACCCAGGCTCCGGGCCCCCCAACCTCCGAACTCCCGACACCAAGGGTACTTAAGCTTCTCTCGGACCCCGGCCGCCAGAGCCGTCCCCTTGTTGCCCCAGCCAGGCTGGGCTCAGCAACAGCCGCCGCCCGAGGCCGGCTGCGGGCGGTCTGCGTCTGCGCGGCGGCTCCCCCGCGGCCGGCCCGGCTCCGTGCGGGGCCCTCGGGCTCACCTTGTCGTACCAGCAGCGCATGCTGAGCTGGCCACACATGCAGTTGCTGGACGAACAGTCATCGATGCACACGCAGTACTGTGGGGAGAAGGCTCGTCAGGCGGCCGCGCCTCCCGGTTCGGACGCGCGCTCTCCAAGGGGCGGCCAGCTCGAATGCCTCCGTGCTCCAGGGCACCGAGGGGCGTGCAGCCCGAGGGAGAGGGCCCGTGGGCCGTGAGGACACCCGGCCACTGAGACACGGAGAGACTGCACTGGGGGCTCTGGGCAAAGAACCCAAAGGAAGGGGAGGAGGCAGGGAGTCAGCGATGAGGGACCAAGGGGCACAAGTCCCGAGGCCTGCGCTTGAGGCCCCAGGCCCCAGCCCTGCCCTGAGGGCACACGTCCAGCTTCAGCGCAAGAGCAGCCCGGAGGCTGGGACACCGGCGGCACGGCCCCCAAGCCACTGCTCACCGGGGCGCCAGGCGCTGCTCTGGGGGCTGGGGGCTGCGGCCCCGACACAGGACGCAGGATCCGCTTCCAGGAAGGACCTTTATCTGCCTTCCGACTCTGCCGCGGAAGGCGATCCCCGGCCCCAGAGGCCCGCCCCCCGCATCGCTGACCTGCAAATGGGTGATGTTTCTGTCGATGTTCATGGGAGACGTCACGCAGTTCTGAGAAACATATTTGTAGTTGCTGGGGCACGGCTCGCTGTCCACGGCGTTGACACACGGGATGGGGATTCGCTCGTAGCCTCGAGCGATGTCTCTGCCACCGGAAAGCGGTGCCATCACCTTTCACGGTGACAAGCGACACCCCAACAGGCAGCCACCGCGCCTGGACCAGGCCCCTCGGACTCAGGCCAGCGGTGCCTCGGCTGCGACGGAAGCTTGTGTTTCCACCTCTTCGAGCCCGTGCGTCAGCCCTGCCTGCGAACGACCGTCTCACCTGCTCACCGTCCTCTCCGCCGGCGCAGGCCTGTCGGGGGCCGCGTCTCGCAGCGCCCGGCTCATCTGCAGCGCGTCCCACACCTGGGAGTTGAGGCTCGCACACTGTAGGGGCGTCTCTCCCTCCTTGTTTTTCAAGGTGACATCTGAATCCCGAGAAAGAAAGAGGCTAAAAGGAAAAATGTAAGCCAACAAAACATTCAGACCTTAATTTAGAAGATTGGACGCTTAAGACTTTAGAAGGTAAAAGTAAGGGGAACACATCGTCTACCTTGCCATTAAGCTTGCTAACCCGTGCTTCTGGAAAGTTCTGCCCCGACTCACCAGAATACACTACATTACTTCTCTCCCACATTTACGGCCAAAAGTCGCCTCAGTCTTCTTGTCAGGAAGCGTGTGTAAAGAACTACGGATGGTATTTGAGGGTTTTTGGCTTTTCCATTCAAAGGCACGCTCCCAGAGGAATAAGGCCAGCGAGAGGCGGGTAAAGCAGGCCGCGAACACGGTCTGCGCCCCGCAGGTGAGTCAGGCCCGGATGGGGCGGCAGCACGGCGCCCCCCCGGGGTCTCACACCACAACCGGCTCGGCTGAGCCGCCGCCCAGGTCGCAGTGTCAGTGGGCGTGTGCCCCACGGCAGGGCAGCCCCTCACCCAGGTGAGATGGGGGAACCTGTGGTCCGTGATGGGGCAGGATAGGGTCCTGAGCTTCCATGGAGGGCAGAGCGAGGACGACCCCCAGGACCCCAACGGCGGCCACCCACTTGTGTGTGACACAGGAACGGGCTCTGATGGGTGAGCGGGGAGCCCTGACACCTCCCACCCTCCTGAGGGGCCTGTCCCCTCCCCCTTGAAGAGAGGTGCTGGGTGAGACGCATCTAAGCCTTTGGGGACTTTTCACAAGGATCCTCCCTGAACCAAAAACAGCCACGCTGACCTCACAGGGGCTCCGCCTGCTTGGGGAAGGCGCTTCCCTCGGACGACCTGGGCCACCCTGGGAGCCGTGCAGGGACGGCGGGCAGCAGGGCACTCACAGGACACAGGCGTAGCGGTCCTCCCTGGCAGCAATGTGCAGGGGCGAGTCTCCGTGGACGTTCACGGCGTGGAGGTCACACCTGGCAGCCAGCAGGATCTCGGCTATGTCCACGCAGCCTGAGAACGCAGCCCAGTGCAAGCAGATGTTCTCCTCCTGCGCGGAGACGGCGCGGCGCACCGGGAGAGAGCAAGGAGCTGCTGAGCGCCCAGCGCGCTCCGGCCTTGCTCTCGTCATAAAGGCAACGCGATTACAGTTCTGAGTGTTTCAGAAACAGAACGCGAGGTCCTGTGCGCTCGGAGCGACCCACACACGACACGTGAGGAACACGGCATTTGAGAGCCCTTTGCTTCGTCTACTATTTTTTTTCTTTTTCTTTTGACAGAAAGAGATCACAAGCAGGCAGAGAGGCAGGCAGAGAGAGAGGAGGAAGCAGGCTCCCTGCTGAGCAGAGAGCCCGATGTGGGGCTCGATCCCAGGACCCTGAGATCACGACCCGAGCCGCAGGCAGAGGCTGTAACCCACGGAGCCCCCCGGGCACGCCTGCTTCATCTGCTTTTAAAATTGCATTTGCTTGGGAACAGAAGGGCGATTGCAGGACAGGGCAGTACTTGTGTAGGATTTGAAAAAACTAAAAAGTGGACAAATCTGATTGCATTAAAATTTTACTTCATGGGCGCCTGGGTGGCTCAGTTGGTTGGGCGACTGCCTTCGGCTCAGGTCATGATCCCGGAGTCCTGGGATCGAGTCCCGCATCAGGCTCCCAGCTCCATGGGGAGTCTGCTTCTCCCTCTGACCTTCTCCCCTCTCATTCTCAGTCTCTCTCTCTCCAATAAATAAAAATAAAAATCTTTTTTTTTTTTTAAAGATTTTATTTATTTATTTATTTATTAGGAAAGAGAGAGAGAGAGAGAGGGAGCATGAGAAGGGAGAAGGTCAGAGTGAGAAGCGGACTCCCCATGGAGCTGGGAGCCCGATGTGGGACTCGATCCCGGGACTCCGGGACCATGACCTGAGCCGAAGGCAGTCGCTCAACCAACTGCGCCACCCAGGGGCCCAAAATAAAAATCTTTAAAAAAAAAAAATTTTACTTCATAAAACCCTCTGTAAAATGAAAATTTTAAATCAAAGGTTAGAAAAACTACTTGTGCTGTATATAAGCTACACGTGACTTAGAATTATCACAATAGTTTATCAGATCACTACATTGTCATTTTGAAAACAAATGTGCAAAAGGTAAAAGAATTTAAAACGTGTGTGAAAGCAGAGGAATACACACACACACACACACACACACACACACACACACGGTGCAACGGGCGGCCGAGCCAGCGAAGTCGCAGCAGGGACACAACCTGGCCGACACCCTCCCCCCCACCCCTGCGCTCCCTGCAGGGCGGGCGCACCCTCAGCTCCGGCACAGGCCACACAGGCCACGACTTACTCAGCCCTCCCCTCCCCTCTCTAGTTGGCTCCTGTCTTCCTCTGGAGCACAAAGCAGTGAACGCTTCACTCCTCTTCTTTTTGTGACTTGGTCTCGGGGCTTAATCCCTCAGAGGCGGCTTAAACACTCACTGCCCTGGAGCCACTTTCTGCTCCCCTGGCAGAGGGGGCCCCGCTCAGGGGGCCCCACCCCTCAAGACCCCCACTCTCTCACAGGAGCCACTGCCAAAGTCAAGCCCGGGGGCTGGTGGTGCCGGGCAGAGCCCCGCACAGCGCACGCCCTGCTCCCCCCGCCAGCCCCCGTGGGACCGAGGCTCCGGCCACGTGACCCTGCGCGCCCCGCTCCGGCCCCCCTCCCACCCAGGGAACCCCTGGAGCGCCCCGGGGCTCACGAGAATGTGCCTCCCGGTCCCCCACTGGGTGCGCCCCCGCTGCTGTCGGCTCGACCGACTTGAGCAAAGAGAAGAGCCGAGCCGTGTGGTCCTCGCTGCTGGCAACCCGCGGTTCGCCCCGCGCACGGGCTTCACCAAAGACCCCTCTGTCGGCCTTGGCGTTTTCTGGAAAGCCTGGACTTGCCTGGTGCCTCCTTTCCTGGACGTTGTTCGAGACACCTTCCACTCTGCAGACATGAGCAAGCTCCGGAACAAAACGTGCCTTCCTCAGGGGCCTCCCTTCTTCCCCCTTCGTCAGAGGGTCCGTGACTGTGCGCCAGCACCACAGGCGGGGCTGTCCCCGTCCATGAGGCCCTCTCGGCCCGGGAATGTGCAGTCCCAGACTGGCTGAGATCGGGCTGCGGCTACAACAGGCCTGACCCACGCATCTGACGTGAGAGACGGCATTTTGGTTCTGGCAGAGACTGGGTCTGGGGGACCATGCGGATTGGCCCTCCGGCCTCAAAGAGCCAGAGAGTCCAACTGTACTGTACCCTGAGAGCAGAAACAAACGAGGGGGCCTGAGACCCAGGCCTCACGCGGGGAGGGCCCCAGGAGAAGCCCCCGGACAGCAACAGAGCCGGAGGCCAAGGCAGCCGGGGCTGGGACAGTGGCCTCCGGAGATCAGGACGTTCCCACCCTGAGGCTCCAGGAGGCCACCCCCCGGAGCTGAGGCGCAGAGGGCTCGGCGCCGGTACCCGCGCAAGAGAGGGAAGCAGCACCAGGCCGAGGCCGCTTGCACCCACCCTAACCCAGAGCAGGCTACTTCCAAGTAGCTTCCCTGCACCGCGAGCCTGGCTCAAGACCTTTCCAGGGATACAGAGACTCCCGGCAAAGTAAAGCTGACGGGGCCTGGCCTGCGACCGAAGGTCACAAACAAAACCCTGGGAGCGGACGCATGCAGTGTCCACCGGAAACACGCTGGATCCGAGCGACCGCGGACAGGCCGCGAAGAAAAGATGACTGAGCTTGAAAACAGCGAAACCGCCAGAGAACCAGCTGACTACGAGCCAGGGAGAAAAATAATTGAGGAAAATGGAAAAGAGCACCAGTGAGCTGGGAACGTCACGATCACAGAGCAGGCCCATCGTGAAGCAGGCAGGAAGAGCTCCGGACGGGGCGCGGACCTCGCTAACACGAGCTCCACAAACCCCCAGACCTCACACGTGCAACACACACACAAGTGACACAAGGCACATCATCATCTAACTGCTAAGATCTAGTGATAACGAGAAAATCCTAAAGCAGCCAAAAGATCGCAGATGCACTCTCTCTGGAAATAAGGACCAGACGCCACCCAGAATTCCCCGCAGGAAACTCCTCAGCAAGGGCACAAGAGAGGCCGTGTGCGCCCAGTACTGAAAGCAGCTGCCGACCAAAGTCCACACCCACCAAAACGTCTCCCAGAGTGAAGGCAGGATAAGGGTTCTGCAGGCACCTGTCCGGGGCCGACCAGCACCCCAGGACACAACAAAGTCAGACGTGCAGAAGAAAAAGGACCCTGGAACGAAGGACCTAAGTAACAAAGGAAGTGGCGGCCGTAGGCACTGATCCTGGAGACCTTCGTCACTACAGTGTTTCCCAAAGATCGCTGACTATTGAAACAAATTAACGACATATTGTGGTGTTGGTACAACGTCCGAAAGCAACAGCATGAGGTCTGGGAGAAATGGGACACCCCCGTCTGTGTGTGCGACATAGCATCCTCTCTTAACTGAGAAAGCATGGCGCTGGCAAAAAGACAGACGTGTGTGGGCCAGCGGCACAGAAGACAGAGCCCAGGGACCGAGCCACACGCAAGTAGACAAAGGGGCAAAGCCAACGCTATGGAGAAGGGATGGCTTTCTAAACAAACGCTGCTGGGACAGCTAGACATCCTAACGCAAAACAAACTACTGTAAGAAAACATGGAAGAAAGTCTTTGGGATCTTGGGTCAGACAATGATTTCTTTTTTAAAAAAAAGGCTTTATTTATTGGTGTGCCTGGGGGGCTCAGTGGGTTAAAGCCTCTGCCTTCGGCTCAGGTCGTGATCTCAGGGTCCTGGGATCGAGCCCCGCATCGGGCTCTTTGCTCAGCGGGGAGCCTGCTTTCCCCTCTCTCTCTGCCTGCCTCTCTGCCTGCTTGTGATCTCTCTCTCTCTGCCGAATGAAAGATTTTGCTTATTCATTCGACAGAGAGAGAGCGAGAGACAACATGAGAGGGGAGCAGGTCAGAGGGCTCCACTCCCCGTGGAGCCGGGAGCCTGATGTGGGACTCGATCCCGGGACTCTGGGATCATGACCTGAGCCGAAGGCGGTCGCTTTAAATTAACCAACTGAGCCCCCAAGGCAATGATTTCTTAAAGAGAACAAATACACGACCCATAAATAAGAAATAATTAATAGACCCGGCTTTATCAAAATTAAGCATCTGCCCTGACTGTGGGGATGGTTTGGGGGTCAACACTCCGTGGCCGGACACGTCGCACGGTGCGCCGCCGGCACGTCGCTGACACCGCTCGGGGGAAGAACACGGCCGTCCGCCACAGGAGCAACAACACGCACAGCTCGGCCAACCCTCCTGCTCCTCGGGCCCCGGGAGGCCACACGGCCACGCTCGAAGGAGGCTGCTCGCGACGTGTCACGAGGCGCCCGGCGGCTCTGCGGCTGCCACGCTGGACGCGGTCACACCCCTGCCTCTGCGCTCGTCCGACGCGGCCCCGACCTCCCAGCCCCCGGGGCCCTGCCGGCAGCACCGCTGCACCGACACCAGCGCCGAGGACGCGAACAGAAACAGCCCTGGCTGGGCCGCGAGCTGCAGGCCCAGTCGCCGGCCCCCTCCCTGCGGCGGTTCCCGGCTCCAGGCTGGCAGGACCTGCGCACAGACCCGGGGCCGGGTCCCAGAGCCGCGCAGCCACACGGAGCGGTCCGGGGGTGCCCGCTACTCCA
Organism: Nasua narica; assembly: GCA_028533885.1. Taxonomy (NCBI): domain Eukaryota; kingdom Metazoa; phylum Chordata; class Mammalia; order Carnivora; family Procyonidae; genus Nasua; species Nasua narica. The sequence continues at coordinate 80,529,598 of CM052813.1, read as the reverse complement.
GATCCCCCCCTTCTGCAGGCGGGGATCTGGACGGCACTCGGAGAAATCACGTCTCACCGTCAGCTGCCTTCTTATTTCACTATCAATTTAATAAGCCTGTGCTACATTTTTCCACTTACGGCTCGGAGAACTCTGTCACAGGGCACACTGTGTCCACCCTGGGACCCCTGCCCCTCTGCCCTGTTCCCCAGCGGGTCCCTGAAGACCATCCCAGAAACACCCTTTTAAATTAACTAGAGGGGTTTCCTGGGGGCTGAGTCAGGGAAGCGTCCACCTTCGGTGCAGGTCGCGATCCCGTGGTCCTAGGGTGGAGCCCCGCGTCAGGCTCCCTGCTCAGCGGGGAGAGGGCCTCTCCTCCGCTCCCGGCTCACTCCCGGTCTCTGTCACTACCTCTGTCTTTCTTTCTCTCAAATAAATAAATAAAGTCTCTTAAAAATAATAAAACAGATAAATAGACTAGAATCACCTGCTGTCTGATACACAGGCTGGAGAATTACTCCCAGAGGGGCTGGTGAATCTTCTGAACTTGGCCCCAAAACCCTGTTTTCTGAAAACAAATCTGCCCCACAAAACTAGCCACCAACACAGGCACCTTGGCTCTCACGGTCCGAGCTCACGGTCGCTCCCTTTCTTCCTCCCAAGACAGAAACCGCAATACGAGTTAGGGCTTATGCCGCTACCTGCGCAGGTGTGGGGTGTGCCCGGGGCTCCCGGGTGCTACCCACCTGCATGGGAGTCAGGGACACAATCACAGCCCACGGTCGCCTCTACAGAGGCGGGAACTACCCGCGGGGCAGGTCTCAGGAACCTCTGCCCCTCAATCTACACCCAGCAATCGGGCAACACACAAAACCATCCCCGGAAACCACGGCGGGTACACTGGGGCCGCTGAAAACACGGAAGAAGAGGGCAGAGCTGCAGCCGGGGTTCCAAGGACAAGCACCTGCAGCTGCCCGCTCTGTGCCCCCTGGTCCCTCCGCCGTCCTCCAGGACCCGCTCCCCTCGGGGCGCGTGGGGCCAGCGACAGCCGGAGACTCACGTTATCTCGGATGTTGATGTCGGAACCCTTGGAGAGCAGCAGCTTCACGAGCTCCACGTGCTTATACTCCGTGGCCCAAATCATGGGCGTCCAGCCGCCGTCATCCTAATTTCAAAAACAAAGAAGCCAAAAAGACAGTAACGCACACACACAATCCATTACAGCCCTGCAGACGAGTAACACAAAGCAGGTTCGCTCAGGACCTGGAAGACGACTCTGAGAGACGGGAGCCAGTCCGGGTCCCACTTTGTGGATGAGGAGACCGAGGCTCGGGGTGTAGCCCCCGGTGTCTCGGTGAGTGCAGGAAGCAGCCGGAGCCTCTGCTCTGCGGGCGACAGCACAACACCGGCTCGCACCACGTAAAGGCCAGGAAGTGCTGACCAGACGGTCCGTCCCAGATCGGCAGTCTGGCCGGCGGGCAGCAGGGCCCCAGTGACCCAGACGGGGCTCGAGCCTGAAGCAGGAGCAGCTGCCGACACCGCAGCCGGCCAGAGAGCCCAGCCCAGAGAGTGCCGGCGGCTGTGTCCCGCTCCCACTTCTTCCTGAAGGCAGGAAGCACAAAGCCTGCCAGGGCCGACCCCGTCTTAGGGCCTGTCACAGTTCTGACGAGCCGGCTTTCGACCACCCGCAACCCCAGGCCTGTCTCCTTCCTCGGTGGTGGCGGGTAGTTTTATTTAAGCCAGAAAAAGGCAGCTCTTCAGGAAAGACGTATCACGTTGCCGACTCACGGTCTGGTGGCCGAAAGCTCAACCCTCCCCAACACGTCCCCAACGACTTCCTGTCCCCCCCCCCCCCAGGTGCCACCTCTCTCTGGGAGACATGGTGCTGTGGGCACCGCCTGGGCCCCGGGGGCACAGCAGGGACGAGCACGCCTCAGGGAGCCCAGCCCAGTCCCGGGGACGGAACGTACAAAACTGAACCAAGTGGGAGACAGAAAATGAAACAGGAGGTGTCCAGCCTGTGGGCCCCGTGAGAGCAGAGGCAGGCCAGGCGGCACGGGGCAGGGAGCTCTCTTTGGGCCTTCGGGGAGGGTCTCTGTCAGGGTGGCTTGGAGAGAGCGGGGTTGGAGGTAATGGCCAGACTAGAAGACGAGGCAGAGCCTGAGCCCAGACGGCCTCTCCAGGCCCGAGTCACAGAGGAGGGGACGGTCTGGGCCTCAGTGAGCAGGAGGGAAACGCTCTCACTTGCTCTCCCGAGTCACTCACTAGAAGCACACGCGACCCACTCGTGCCAGGGACCGCCTGTACACAAAGACCCGGCCCTGGAACCCGGACAGCCACTGGGAGGGAAGATGGCAAGCCACGGGAGGGGGACACCAGGCACACAGGTCCGCCCGGGGAGCACGCCGTGGAGAAGTCTCCGGCCGGGCGGCAGGGGAGAGGCCGTCACGGGTGTGAGCTTTCAGAGTAGCCCGTGGTCGGGCAGGGGAGGTGGCCACTGGGAGGCGAGGCCAGGCCTTCGGAGGGGGGCTGCGGAGAACGGGGAGGCGCCGGCACTGCTACGGTGGAGGACGGAGTCACTGGCCAGTCGGCTCGGTGGAGGGTCAGCAAGCGGAGGGTGTAGCTTTACCTGGCAGTTGACGTCCATCCGTCCATTTGAAAGCAGATACTGAACCACATCGTAGTGACCTTTCTTGGCAGCGAGGTGCAAACACGTGGAGCCCTCTGCGTCCTGCAACAACACCAACGACACTGAGACCCAGAGAAACCACGTGACCTCCAGCACGACCGAGCACAGGACCGCGGCGAGCTTTCGTTCCCCGATGAGAGAGGCACCCCTAGAATGGTAAGGAACCCAGGCAGAGAAAGGTGGAGTTGTTTTCAGAGGTCGCAGGACCGGGCTCCAGGCCGCCAGCTCCGGACACCAATGGGGCAAGGCCTCTTCAACTTTGAAGACACACCCGCAGGGACATCACGCCGACCGCATGGCCCTCCTTTCTCCTACGGTCCAGGCAGGGCAAGGCGGGCCCCAGGCTTCTCGACGTGGCCAGGTGCAGCACCCTGGGCCCCATTCCAACATGGCCCCCGGGACTGCACCAGGCACCTGCACTCCTCACGGGCCGAGAGGGCCGCTGTGCCCATCGGGGCTGCTATGAGATAATGGTCGCCACGGCGCATTTAGACCAGCACTAATGATTCCTGAATGCCTGTCTCTAGGCCACAGAATTAAAAATAATGAACAGCAGAGAAGAGCAGGGGCCCAGAACGGGGGCGCACCTGCCCGCAGGCCCACACACGTCAGAGCGGCTGCCTGTCCGCCGTGGCCTCCCGCGGCCGCGGGCACAGCTCCCCATTCGCCTTCGGCGCCTCTTCCTCAAGCAGAGAGCCCGTTGACGGAAGTACCTCAGAACGAGACAGAAGCCACCCTCCGCCGTGGAGGCCAGACCCAGGAAGCCGCAGGAGGGCCTCGAGGCCCCGGGAGGGCCGGGGACCACGTGGGTCGCGGTGTGCGCGGCCAACCTGAGCGCCGCACAGAGGACCCTCCCTGGCCGCGCACCTCAGGGACCGGTGCGGACACGCTTCCGCCGTCTTCTCCTCCCAGGGTCTCTCTGTGCCTCCCCCCTGATCCTGTCTGGACGCACCACGTTCCCCCAGCTCCTCGTTCTCCCTGCTTCTGACCCTCGGAGGAGTAATCCGAGATTTTCACACACACACTGTTAAACATATTTCTTACCAAGCCTGAAGTTGGTAACCTGCTTTTCTCAAGAAAACCCACACATTCAAACCCCTTATTACTGGCATTTAAAATTTTAATTCTATGATAAATACAAAAATGCATGGTTGTTGGTGTAAAGGCCTTATTATCAAGTGTTCTCAGTTGTCTGACTTTGTACTGAGTTTCGCAAAACCTTCCCCTGTTGACACACCCCAGATCCGAACAGGGGCATCTCCTGCTGGGGCAGGGCCCGCCTCCCAGCGGCAGCGACCCAGGCTCCTGGGATCGAGCCCCTATCGGGCTCCCTGCTCGGCAGGAAGTCTGCTTCTCCCTCTCCCACTCCCCCTGCTTGTGCTCTCTCTCACAGTCTCTCTCTCTCTGCCAAATAATATTAAAAAAAAAAACCCTCAATATTTCAATCTAACAATTCCACACCCAGAAATATGTCCTCAAGAAATCAAATGTGCAAAAATTTAGCTAAAAAATGTTAACGGGAGCACGGTGTGTGACAGGGACTGAAGACACAAGGGCACCAGAGCGGCTCAGTCAGCTCAGCGTCCAACTCTCGGTTTCGGCTCCGGTCAGGATCTCAGGGTTGTGGGATCAAGCCCAGTGTCGGGCTCTGCATTCAGTCAGGGAGTCGGCTTGAAAGATTCTCTCCCTCTGCCCCTCCCTCTGCTCATATGCTTGCTCGCTCTCTGAAAATAAATAAATCTTTAAAAAGTTGAAAATAAAAATTGTAAGCAATAAATAAGCAAATTTGACTAAAAGTGATACCATTGTATCATGAAACACAATGCAGCCGCCGCAAATAACGTTGTAAATCAGTATTTAACAGAAGACCACTGATAATTTGATGGAAAAAAAAGAAGTCGATAAATTACTATGAACAGTGTATGGTTTTAGCTGGAAAAAAGTGTATTAGCGTGAAAACTACAAGACCGTTCTTACATTTTTGCTGTAGTTCCCTATGTACGTATGTAGAGAACGTAAGATTGGCCATTTTGGCCGTCTTCAAGTGTACGGTTTGGTGACCGTGATCCCCTTACACTGCCGTACGGCCCTCACCACAGACCCTAAACAAACCCCACTAAGCAGGGATGTGCGCCCCACCTCAGCCCCCACGACCTTTATTCAACCTACTTCTAGTCTCTCAATTTGACGACTCTGGGCCCTCACACGAGCTGATCCCCCAGGGTGCGTCCTTCTGGGACAGCCCTGTCTCACTCAGCCCTTCGATGGTGCTGGCTCTTCCTTCCCATTTAGGGCTGAGTGATGCCCCATGATGCGCACGGGCCATCCTTTGCTAATCTGTCCCTCTGGGCGGGGACACTGGGGCTGATGCCACCTTCTCACTTTGTGGACAAGGCTGCTGAGAACGTGGGAGCGCAAATACCCACTCGTGCCCCTGCCTTCGGTTTCTCCGGTAAATGCCCAGGACTGGAACTGCTAGATCACATGGTGGGTCTACGTGTAACTTTCTGAAGAACCACGAAACTTTTCCACAGAAGCCGCATCATTTCACATTCCCAGCAATGCACGGGGGTTCTAATTGCTCTACGTCTTTGCTAGCACTTATTTTCCATTTTCAGATAACTGTTGCCCCAAGGGACGTGAGGTGACATCTTGCTGTGGTTTGGATTTGCATTTCCCTGATGACTGGTGATATTGAACATCTTTTCATGTGCTAATTGGCCATTTATAGATCTTCTCTGGAGAAAAGTCTATTCAAAGTCTTTGCCCACTTTTGAACTGGGCTGGATTTTTGTTATTCAGTGGTAGGAGTTCTTTACATATTCTGGATAGGAATCCCCCATCAGGATTTATTACTATTTCTTCCATTCCGTCGGTTGTTCCTTCACGCTCTTAGTGTCCTCTGACGCAAAGTTTTTATTTTTCATTAAGTTTATCTATTATCTGTGCTATTGGTGTTATATCCAAAACACCACTGTGAGACCCCATGAATGTCATAAAAATTCTACTCTATCTTTTCTTCTGAGAGATTTATGGTTCTAGCTGTTATGTTTAGGTCTTTGATGCCTTTTGAGTAAATAGATATCTAAATACGGTGTAAAGGAAGGGCCCAACTATATTCTTTTACACATGAAGATCCCATTTTCCTGGTACCATTTGTTAAAAAGACCGCCCTTTCCTTCCACCGAATGACCCTGGCACCCTGCCGAGAACTGTTTTCGAAGGGCGAGGGTTCGTTTCCCGGCCCTGCTCTCCCGCGGTCCATATGTCTGTCTTCAGGTCGGCGCCGCGCGCTGCTGACCGCTGGAGCTCTGTAGTAGGTTTGGAAGTCAGGAAGCCTGAGGCCTCCAGCTCTGCCCTTCTGCAGGTGGTTCGGACTGTTTGGGCTCCCCGAGATCCGCATGAGTTTCAGGACTGGTTTTTCTCCACCTGTAAACGTGGCGCCGGGACTCTGACAGGGAGCGCGCGGACTCTGGGGTTCGCCCCAGGCGTGGGCGCACTTCGGCAACGTTCAGTCTTCAACCCGTGAACACGCGACGCGTTTCCACATACTTCTGTCCTTCATCGCTTTCAGCAATGTTTCGGGGTTTTCGGTGGGCAAGTCTTTTGTCTCCTTGGTTACGTTTATTCCTTACATTTTGCTCTTCTTGATGCTATTATAAATAAAATTCTTAATTTCCTCTTTGGATAGTTTACCTCAAGTGTATAGAGATACAACTGATGCTTCTACATTAATTTTGTATCTTATAACTTTTCTGCATGCATTTATTCTAGATTTTTTTGTGTGTGGATTCTTTAGGATTTTCTACATATAAAAATTATACCATTTATGAACAGAGATCATTTTACTTCTTTCCCAATTGCGATGCTTTTGGGGGGGGAGCTACTTGCTCCGAGTGGAAGTCAGAAGAGGGAAAGCGCACAGAAGGGAGGAAGCTGGGGACCTCCGCACGGCAGACTCCACACTCGCCGCTTTCACTCGCCGCTTTGTCTATTGAGAGGCAGAGCAACCCAGCGTGCACTAGCATTTTCCCAAACAAACTGGTAACCAGGCAGGTGAGCTACTCACTACCTCCAGGCACACAGGTGGATGTTTGACGCTGCCAATTCCTGAAGACGTCCCACCAAGGAACTGGCCCCTCTCCATCTTTCTGAGGGACTTGTACACATGAGAGGAGTGCATACCTTAGGATCCACGAGGGCGCCGGCCTTGATGAGGTACTTCACTGCATCTAAATGGTTGTTTTCTGCCGCCTCCATCAACGGGGTTCTCTGGTCTTCCGAGCAGGTGTCGATATTCGCGCCCGCCTAGTGAAACCGGACAGGTGAGGTGTGCACAGAGCTCCCAGTGCAGCCCCCACCTGGCGCCCCGGCACTGCGCGCGCTTGCAAGCGGAGGGAGTTCATGAGCTGAGCCGAAGCCATTCCAAAACCCTGCAACGGCGTCTTCAGAACCAAATTAAAAGACATGATTGTTCAACTATCAAACCCTCAGTTCAAGAAGGGCATTTTCTTAACAGAAAATGTTTATAGCGCGTTAGTGACAATACCTTTAGAAAAGAGAAGTGATAACAGCAGGAAAAGGAGGGGGCACCTGGCTGGTTCAGAGTACAACATCCGGCTCCTTGCTCAGCGGGGAGGCTGCTGCTCCCCCTGCCCCTCCCCCATTCACGTGCATGCACGCACTCTCTCTCAAAAGTAAGTAAAATCTTTAAAAAAGAAAAGCAAGCAAGCAAAGGAGGGATGTGCAGGGGGCTGCTCAGCAAGGCTGGGCCAGCAGGTGGGCAGTCACCCGGCCAGCAGAGACCACAGGCCGCCCTGACTCAGTGACCTCTTTCTCCGGCTGTTTTAATGCTTCCCAAAATGAACAGAATAAAAGCTGACTTCCAATACTAAGTATTTTGAAGCAATCTCTAATACTTCCAATAGCGCACCTACTTGGAAAATGAATGGTCTAGCAAGTATACGTAGATTTCAGTCTGTTTGAAACTTAAGAAGGTTCAACTTTAAAACGTGTTGTGTGCCACAAGCCAATTAGATGTCTCACAATTAAAACCTTTTCCCTGTGGGGGTAAAACTGTCTAATTGCTTAAACTAATGTACCAAAAGCTGATATTTAATTTATAAATACTTATTAGGAAAAGGGTAAGAATGGTATTCCTTTCACAGTTCGTAATTAAAAACAAAACTAACAAAATGAATTAAGAAATTTTTAAATAGATCCGGAGTGGTGACCTTAAGGAAAGCAGGGGACTAAGGTGGTTCGGGGAACCCTGAACAAGACTTTTGGCAAATTCCAGAGGGCAGGATGGGGCTGGGGGCCATGGGTAGAGCTGAAGACCAGGCACTAACCGAAGGTCCAGGGTCAGAGGACCAGGCCCCTGAACTTCAGTTACACCAGGGTCAGACCAGGCCAAGACTTTGGGGGGCAGGTCTGAGGACCCACGACCTACTGCCAGTGTGCCCATCCGAAATCAGGGGCAACAAGTGACAGAGGAGGCCCTCAAAGGGACACACAGACAATCCAAAACTGACATGACAAAAGTTGGCCCAGAAGAAGTGATCGTCACCAGAAAAAGGTAGGGAAGACTGAGAGACAAAGCCAAAGAGTCCGTGAGAACCGTCGAGACAGAGGGAGAAGGCAGGAGAGTGAGTGAGAGCGGGCGGTGCCCGCGTGCCTGCGGGATTCCCACCAGAGAGAACAGAGGGGGCAGGGAGCGGGTCTGAAGGACCACATGCATCTGCTTCGCACGACTTTGGCCACAAACAGCAGCGCACGCCGCACTGCAGCGGGCCGCGCCCGAGCGAGTACCAGCTGCTTGCAATGAGGGCTCAGGCCGAAGGTTCAACGGGAGGGAGAGATCTCAGAACTGCCCTTCACAGGCGCTCTCGGCCCAAGGGAATGGGCCTCCAGCCGACCCTCGAGAAAGCACAAACCACAACCACGCCCTCGTCAACTCCTCGCAGAAGGGAAAAGCCAGCGCCCCACTGGACTGCTGACCGCCCAGAGCGCTGGCACCGTGGCCACTGCCTCGACGGCCACACCGGCGGCCATTCCCCGTCAGGCCATCCGCCCGCCGCGGTCGCGGCCCAGAACCCGCCCCCGCAGCAGTACCAGAAGCAGCCCCCCGGCCGCCGGGCACCGCGTCCTGCGAGGCTTCCCTCGCGCTCGCGCCTGAGCCTCCACGGCCCCCACGCAAGTGGCTCAAGAGCTCCCAGCCAGCGCGAGGCCTTCTCTCCTCCCCTGGGGTCTGCGGCTCCTTCGTCTTGCCGTCTGAGGACGGAGGACGGGAGGCCTGCACCCAGATCACCGGGCGACCTCTGGGGGTCAGAAAGAAGGGCATACAGCCCCCCAGGAGTGAAGAGAAAGGAAGCGAGATGACTGAAGCGATTATCAACCCGAAAGAAGGCAACGAAAGAGATTAAAAACATATTTTTGTTTAAAAAGACTAAGAACCAAAACTACAATACAGAGCATCGGAGATATATTCAAATGCTAGAAATTACAGTAAACATTAACTAAAATAAAAGCTTCTATTAAAATAACAAGATTATCAGACCGAGCTTTTAAACATTCTAGCAACAGGCTACTTAACAAAACACATCCCAGCAGAGGCTCTCTGGCACGAGCGGGGGCTAGGAACCCACACCGACACGTGCGTCTCCTGTAAGAGACACACGCCACCCTCAGCGTGACTGCGTCCTGCTCTGCCCACAGCCGCCACTTCCGCCAGCACCGTCACAACAAAGAGGAAACGCTGCGGGCCAGCGCGGACAGACACACAGGCGAGGCTGAGGGAGGGGGGCGCCCTGGCGCCGCGGCCGTCACCACCCCCAGCTCCCGCGGAGGCACACGCAGGAGACCGTCGCACATGCCCCTCTCCGGCCGGCGGTTTCTGTGGGGCGCCCCACAGAAGCAAGGCAGGAGCCCCCCTGCCAGCATTCTAGTACTTTAGATGTGAACAAACAGGAATCATCAGACATTTGAGGAAAACCTTTAAAACAGAAAGACCAAAATGAAGAGAGCAGAATAAAACTTCGGAATCACCGTAAGACCTTCAAAGGAACAAGGGAAGAACAGAGGTACAAAGAAGGAACTCCCAGGGAGCACGGAAGGGCTCCGCATCTCAAGACGTGACTGCTGCACAGATGAAAGTTCGCCAGAGGAGCTGGACGGTGAGTCAAGAACACTGCCTGGCAAGTGGACGGGAAACGAAGCCCAGAGACGAGTCCGTACGGCCTACCATGTGAGCAGGGGCTCCAGAGGACACACGGGAAGGTGGCATCCGGAAAGCCCGGAACAAGGGACAGGAATGTCTACACCAAAAGGACACACCAAATGCCCCAAAGGAGTTGACCACCGCAATGCAGCGAGATTTCAGACCAGTGAACCAATGGAAATTTCCTGAAGCATCCGGAGATAAAGGATCAGACCGAAAATTGGTCTCCAGGAGACAGGGGACCCAACACAGGGCCAGGGTCAGGGAAGGGGTGGCCGGAGAAAGAGGACGAGAGCACGCCACAGGACTTCCAGGTGACAGAGACAGGACACAGTCTGTTTGGAGGGTGAGGAATGAACGGGCGGGAGGCGGAGAGACAGCAGCAGCGACAGTCCTCGCTCTCGGAGGCGCCGCGGCCAGCCCGGGAAGTACTGACGTCACCGCCCAAACAAGGGTCCCCCATGGGTCTCAGCAACACAAGGCCATGACCAAACGGGGAACACGGGGAGGGGGAGGTGTGAGCGTGCCAGGACCAAGCCTCCCCACGTTCTCAAGTCAGGAATTGGTATTAAAAACTGAAAGTAGAACGGGAACAAAACAGCGAATCTAGAAAGAGCCAGAGAAGCCGCTGTTGGGCTGAGAGCGGGGCCCTGACGCGCGGGTCTGGGGCCAGAGACACTGGTTTTCCGTGTGAGCCAGGAAGCACCGCCTGACTTGTGAGTCCTCAGGACTGCGGGTCCGCGTCACTTCACGGGAGAAAGACGGGAGCGGGGGGGGGGGGCTCTGCGCGGCCGCGCCGTCCGACCTGGATGAGCATGTGGCAGATGTCCACGTGGCCGGCCTCCGCGGCGGCGTGCAGCGGGGAGCGCTTGCTCTGTTGCTCCATCTTGAAGTTGGGGTCGATGCCGTCAACTGTCAACAAGCAGGTTTCACCGGTTATTTCGGAAGCAGCCTCTGGTTCCCCCCCACTCTAGGGAGACCACAAAGGCTGGTGCAGGCCCCTGGGGACGACCACCGAGGACCAGCGTCACCCACCAGCCCGTGTCACGGAAGAGCGAAGCCCGGTTTTAAACACGCTGGGGAGACTCGAAAGGAAGTGTGCTAGTTTCACACCAAATTCCACACGCGGGTCTACTGCCAGCAACGCCCTGACGATACAGATCCCTTCCCTCACCGGCCTTGTCTAACTCAAGGGCTCCCCGAATTTCTCTGCGCTTCCTTCTGTTACTTCTAAGCATTCCTGCTCCCAGGCCGGGCGCGCCTGCTAAGCCCGAGGACGTCAGGCCCCCCGGGCAGCGCGCACACGTGGCTCGGGGCCCGCGATCCCGCGGGGCCGCCGTGCACGACCAGCGCACCGACCAGCCACAGAGCACGCAGGCAACCTCAGCGGTGACCTGAGCCTAGGGGGAAACGACGAACACCACCGTTTTGGTCAACGTTAAATAACTTAGGTTTTTAGAACAAATCATTGAGTTTCTTTTTGGATTGTCAAGTAAAGGGATTTTTTAATCACTCTTTTGAACCCAGAGAAACAAAGCCTCGCACTAACAGCTCAGAGTCGGATTCCTGCCCCCGTTGGCCGGAGCAGAGCTGGGAAGGGTCTGAAGGCCCCAGCGAGCGCTTACCCAGCATGAGCAGCACCTTCTGCAGCTCCCCTTGCCTGGCGGAGAAGTACAGCTGCTTCGGATGGAAGCGTAGCTTCTTGGGTCTGCGGGGGAAACACGGACAGCTGTGACCGCCAGGTGGCCCCCCCGGGCTCCCAGCCCACCTGCCACGGCATCGGCAGACGCACGGGAGGAGCTGCAGGACGGGAGGGAGGTCCACCTGCTGATGCCTCGGGGTCAAGGGCACCAAACTCACCAGGCTCGGGCATCTCACAGGAAAAGACAACAGAAAATGAGCAACTACCTTCCTCATCCACAACAGGGGACGGCTCCTGAGGCTTCCGTGTACTGTGACAACAGAGCGAACCATCCCTCGTAGCATGGGGCCACAGGAGGCCCTGAGGTGGCGGGGGCAGTGTGGAACGTGGGGCCCTCCCGCCCCCTCCAGCGGTACGCGGTCCGGGCCTGGCGAGCAGGGCCGGGGACACAACACTCACCACAGCACCAGGGCCACAGATGAGGCTGGAGACGGGCAGAGGGAAAGCTGTGGGGGGCTGGGCAATGTGTCCTAACCCCTGAGCTGCCCCTCATGGAGAGTAGCCCGGCGCACACCCCTTCCGGCAGAGAGGCGCACTGCCCCGAGGAAGGACGTGGGGGACGCAGGCTGGCGGGCTTCCTGGGGGAGGAGTCCTGCCCGGCTCACCAGTCACGGGCTCGGGGCCCTCCCGCAGGGCTGCACTGCCTGGCGGCTGGCGGGTGAGCCTCCCCAGCCACGTGACCCAACCCTTCATTTCACAGATGAGGAATCGACCAAGTGGCATTCGCTCTTATGTCCTGAGGTCACCACCACGGTTCAACAACATCCAGGGGAAATGTTTGTAAGAGCCTCACCAGGACTGTCCTCACTATGACTTCATAGAAGTCACCTTTTGCTCTCAGTATAATGGACAACTGCGATAATCTCCGAAACAGTGTAAAAATATGTGAATCGTCCTGATGAACACCACTAACCAAAAAGCTAAAGAATGCTACAGTGATCCTCTCGGGAATGCCCGTGACCCTGTGGGGGAGCCCGGCGCCCCTCAGGGGGTGTCACACAGGGCGCAGACCCTTGGGAAGTGCGACCGTGGTGGCACTGGGAGCACTGGGGGGGTTCCCAGACGCACGAGCGCAAAGGGCCCAGTGACTGACAAGGAGGAAAGAGAAACCTACAGGAGCCAATGTCCAGATGGGCAGAGGTCAGCGGGTCAGGACCTGAGCCACGTCTGAAAATGCAGACTGGTTCTTACTTTTCCGAGTCCAGAGCGATCAGGGCACTTTCCAAGGTCTCCTTCCCTGGTCCCTGGGAAAGGCCAGGGGCTGGCTTCACCAGCCCGGCAGGCCCCGTGGGGTCAAAGCCCTCAGCCGCCTGGGAGGCTGTGCTCTGCGGCTTGCCGTCCTCCGAGAGCGGTGGTCCAGCAGCGCTTCAGGGGGAAACAAAGGACAGGCTGAACTGCACACACGTGAAAAACTCCACTTCTTGTGGGGACCAATGAAAATACAGAACATGATTCACCCGGACCCTTCTAGCTGAGCGTGAAAACAGCTGCAAACCTGCTCTCTCTGTTCAGTCCTCAGATCGGAGTCCAGTTCAGGGTAAACTCTCAGGAAAAAAGTGACATTAAAGCAAAAGGGCAACTTTTCCAGGGTTTCCAGGACCATGTTCAAGTTTGCTTTCCTGAATGAGCTTCCCAGCTGGAGCTATCAAACCCAGTGCTCTTCCCAGTGGGCGGAAGCCCTCCTGGAAATCTGATCCGAGGTATGCTGCATTCATTTAAAGACTAGCAGCATTAATACAAAAACAACAAGAAGGAATCGGCCTCCTCCCGATATTCAGCTTGATACGTCCACAATTCAAGGCTCTTTTAAACAGCCTTCGACAAAGTATTACTATTCTTGGTATCAGGCTAACATCTGCTATGTTACATATTCCCCATATGAACCCTGCCCTTAACAAAATGCTGTTTTCCTCTAGCGAGGGCCTTCCGACTATAACGCAGCGACCGCACCACTAGAGCCAGTTATGTCCCATCGATCTCACCTGCGACAGACGCAGAGACGTGCAGGGGGCAGGGCCGGCCGCGGCCGCGCAGACACACGCCCGCAGCGGCAGAGGCCGCGCACGCACGCGCGCGCACACGCAGGGGTCAGCACTTGAACACGCGCGGGGCCCCGGGGGAGCGGTCACGCTCACCGGGCGCGTACCTGCCTGTGGTCGTGTCAGCCCGGCCCTCCACCAGGGAGCTCTTGTCCTGCCCGGGGGCTGGCGTCACGGTGGAGGTCGTGTCCGCTTTTGCGATGGTCACCTCTTTGGCCTTGGAGATCTCCTCCCCACAGTGGGGACAGTAGCTGGCGTTATTGACTCGAGAGGCACAGTCTTTGTGAAAGCGGTGAGAGATGCTGCTCTCAGGCTGGCACTCCATGAAGTTGCCCTGAGCACGGAGGACGAGAAAGCGTCGCTCACCGTCAAGGCTGACGTGCAGGAAAGTAAACAAGGGTCCTGAACCTGCCCGAGAGCGTGCGGTGGGTGCCGGGCCCCCACTGGCCTAGGGAAACAGGAGACCCACGCCTACGTCTGTGGTACGTCCACACGGACACTTGCTTTGTTGTGTTTTGGGGTTTTTTTGAAGATTTATTTGGGAGAGAGAGAAAGACAGCAAGAGCAGGAGGGGCAGAGAGAGAGGAAGAGAATCTCAAGCTGAATCCACACCGAGTGCAGAGCCTGATCGGGGTTCAATCCCACAACCCTAAGATCATGACAGGAGCGGACGCCAAGGGGCAGAGGCTTAACCTACAGAGCGCCCAGGCGACCCCCACCCTGCCCCACCCCTGCTCTAAAGACAGAGCACAAAAGGGGAGGAGCCACCTGACTGCCCTCCGCGCCCCAGGGGCCCAAGGCCTCGCTCTCCGGCTGTTCTGGCCCAAGAAGAGACTGCACAGAGGACAATCCAGGAAGAGACTCTCGCAACAGTGAGAAGCAGTGCTCCGCGGACATGACCCATTATCACCGAGGGGCAATTCGGGCAAACCCGATGGCCTCAAAAAAGGACTCTCGCTAGCACCAATCAGTAAACCCCCAGCAGGATGAGAAGCAGTAAGAGCAGTGTGCTCCTGCCAGGACCTAAGGGCCAAGGGACACTGAGAAGCAGTCTCCCTCTCTTCCGGAACAAGCGGCAAGGATGTGGGGGACAAGAAAGGGCAACACAGGTGTCAAATCCTAAGAGCGACCACTGCAGAGAGGCTCCTGGCCCAGGTGGTTGCTCAGCTGCGGGCCAATGAACCACAGGGTCCCCCACGTTCTTATGGGCAACCGAGGCACGGCTCTGTGTGGAATGAAGTTACTGATGGAGAACACCCTAAAACCAAGGGATGAGGGCAAAGCAGAAGGCAGGCAGGCCCCAGCCAGGAGCAAGGCCGTTGTGTGTTCAGACACGGCGAGCAGGAGGGGGGCCGAGGGCACCCGCTGTCCCCAGGAGCCTGCAGGCTCGCACGGAGCAAAATGAGAGTGTGCTGTGGGAGGGGGCCCACGTGGAGGCAGGAGCTCCTGGGAGGCATGTGTCCTGACGGCCGGCGGGCGGAAGGAGGCAGCGAGCGCGGGCGGGAGCCTGCCCGGCCGGGGCCCACACGGCGAGCCAGGCACTTACCGCCGTGCAGAAGTAGCCGCAGCCAGGACAGCACTGGTGCTTCACCATCCGGCCCCGGTGGTCCTCACACAGCACCAAGAGCGGCGCTCTGCTGGACGGGCGCATGAGCTCGTGCTTGATCACGCTGTTGGTGCACCTGCCCAGCTGCAATCACAGAGACCAGTCAGCGGCCCCCGCCGGGGAGGGCCCCTGCGGGTGCGCGTCCGGGCGGACTCCGAGGGCTCCCGAGTCGGGGCGGGAACCCAGAGGGAAGGCAGGGCTCCGTCCCCTGCAAATCCGCCCAACCGCACAGTCACCCTGACAGGCCGCACACAGGGTCAGAGGAACAGTCAGCTCGGTGAAAACATCCGGGCGAGCTGGACAGACATGCAGCAGGCTAGACGGGAAGAAGCCCACGGGCGGTCAGGGCGGCCAGAGAAACACCAGACAAAGGGCCACCGGTCGGCCGCCCAGACCAGAGGCCGCGTGTGGCCAAGGCGCACCCCCACTGCAGCCCGCCTCAGGCCTCGGAGGGGGGCCCCCACGCCCTGCGCCACTACTGCTCCGCCGACCGGGCCCCCACCCGCACCAAGGGACGCAGAGTCAGCGAACAGCAAGGCGCAGACGCACCTTCCCTGACCGACGCCTGCTCCCGCGGGACAGGCAGAGACAAAGCAGAGGCTACAGCTACGAAGCGGAAATCAGGGGTCATTGGAGGAGCACAAGCCAGGGCGGGAGAGTGTGGACGGAACTGTCACCAGTGCCCCGAAAGAGATGGGCCTCGTGGCCATTCTCACACTGGAACGGGAACCTATAAACGAAGGCACGCTCGGGGAGCAAAAAGAAGCTCTCGGGAATTAGAATGAAGGTGGAAGAAAGGCAAATTTCTACAGAAGTGCTGGAAGAAAGGGAATTATCTGAAAGTGAAGCAGACAAAAACTTGCAGAATGGAGAAGAAAACTGGAGGATCCATCTAGGAAACCTAAAAGGTAAAACGGGGAGAAAGCAAGGGTACACAAACTGGAAGGACGCAGTGGTTCCTGCTCCTTTGGCCGTGGCAGGCAGAACGTGGGGTTCTTCCCGTCCAGCCTGCTGCGTGGTCCCCGCTCGCGTGGGCGGCGCTAGCGACGCTGGGCAGAAAGCCAGCCCAGCACCGAGGGGAACACAACAACCAGGCAAAGAGCAGTCTCTGTACGCACACGACACCGTGTCCAACAGAGTTCTGGAGGGAGCTAAAGGATTTCCAGAAGCCCAAGTCTCAGCTATTTATCTCCCCAGCCCTCTTTGTACGAGGCTACGGAGGGTTCTGCGGTACCAAGACCAGAAACCGATGACCCAGACAGACTTGATGTGCTGCAAATGCCTACAGAAATGTGCAATTCCATCGATCGATCGGGGACTGAAGTTGTAAGATGTACACAGAAAATGAAAGATGAGAAAATCATTAACTCAGGAAAACAAAGTTGTTCAGAAGAAATGTAATCCAAGCATGCCCCTGGCTCAGCTGTGAGCATTCCTACAGCGTGTTATGAAAACCACAAATACGGTTTTAACCAAAAATGAAGACAGAATGCAGACTGCAGGTGTGAGAAAGGAATGGAATTAAAAGGGGAGCACCTCCGCCTCAGTCAGAAAACAACACACGGTGTCTCTCAAGTAGATAATCAAGAAACGACACAAGTGGGTTATGTAAAACTATGGGAAAAAATTTTAAATACGAGGACAAATTCAAAGAGGTCCGAGTGACTGTCCCCAGGGAGGAAGCCCGGGGGAAGCAGCGCGAAGGGCAAACAGCAGCAATTCGGAGCGTGACACGCAGTCAAGCTGGCCTCTAACAGCATCATGGACATTACAGTTGTCACAAGCAGGAGCTGAGAGGCTGCTAAATGTCCAACCACAAGCAGGAAGATCCCACACAGGGAATCATTGGGTCCCACCTGCTGGAGGGGCTGTGGCTGAGGGGTTCTGCTCAGGAGCCAGAGCCACGCGAGGAGAGTGGGAGGCACCCCACGCTGCACAGGCACACCGGGAATGGTAGGAAAGTCAAATAAAAATGGGGGAAATAAAAAACATGGGAACAGATAAACGCATACGACTGGCCTGTGACCATACTCCAGAGAGAAGAAGAAATTACTGAACCGAAAACGGTCAGTGTAATTAACCCAAACCTAAAACAGAAACACAAGAAAGAGCGGAGCACCCACCGGCTGAGACAGTATCACCTAAGGGGACATACATGGGACCAGAGTGCCAGACAGGGGAGGACAGCAAGGCCGAGGAGACTCGAGGACAAGCAGGCACCTGATCAAAGTTCAAGAGGCTCAGAGAAAATAGAGAAAGAGAAAGACAAAAGAAAAAGCAAAACCATGGCACCCAGGCCCAGAGACAAGAGAAAACCTTGAAACAGCCAAAGAAAAACTGAACATCGTGTCAGGTGCCGAGAGTTCTATGCCCATGGAGTACCTCCCCGGATGAAGGCAGAACAGAGACATCTCCAGGCCCACAGAAGTGAGAGAACTCACTGTCGGCACAGACCTGCGCCAGGGGACAGACATGACAGGGGGGCCCGGGGCTCTGACCCACCAGAGGGGGAGCGGTCCCGGGGTAGATCTAAATGAAAGTCAAACAAAGACTAGTTTTATGTTCAAGCAATCTGAAAGATAACTGAAAAAAAATAACAGCAGGACCCTGTGAGTTTTTAGTAACTATGAGATTAAAACACATGACAAAAGACGGGAGGGAGGATTCGGGACCACGTTACGGTCAGATTCTTCCACTGTGTCAACGGGCGTGGCGTCAGGTGCAAGTACACCGTGCCAAAGGAAACGCGCGTGGGAAACCCCGGGGCAGATCCCACAGATGCCAGAAGAAGATACACATAATGAAGCCAGTAGCGGAATAAATTGGAATCATAAAAATATTCAAGCCAAAAGGCAAAACAAAGAGAAGAATGGGTAACGGATGACATAAACCCTAACACCACAAAGATGTCAGATTGTAGCCCAACTACACCAACAATGGCATGAGTCAGGGATGATCCAAACAAGATTCAAGAACAGAGACCAAGGGCGC
The DNA here is from genome assembly GCA_028533885.1 of Nasua narica. Taxonomy (NCBI): domain Eukaryota; kingdom Metazoa; phylum Chordata; class Mammalia; order Carnivora; family Procyonidae; genus Nasua; species Nasua narica. The sequence goes on along the minus strand of CM052813.1, from coordinate 80,511,373 downwards.
CTGAGTGGCTCAGTCGTTAAGCGTCTGCCTTCGGCTCAGATCACGATCCCAAGGTCCTGGGATCAAGTCCCACAACAGGCTCCCTGCTCTTCGGGAAGCCTGCTTCTCCCTCTCCCTCTGCTGCTCTCCCTGCTTGTATTCCTTCTATCGCTGTGTCTCTCTCTGTAAAACAAACAAATAAAATTAAAAAAAAAAAAAAAAAAGAACAGAGACCAAAGAAATCCACTTTAAAGACCAAGATGCAAAGCACAAGGGTGGGGGAACGCGTGCCCTACAGACAGCATCACAGGAAACGCAGGGGGCTTATGCCAGCACCCGGCCCACCCAGTCTCAGCACAGGGGTCTTCCTGGGGCCGCAGGGGGCCAGCGCAGGGAGAAGCGGTGCGCAGAGCCGAGCCTCCACACGCAAGAGGCCAAACCGACGTGTCTGGGCGGAGAAAGCCCCATGGCTGAAGAATCCAACACTCCTCCCTCAGCAACGGAACTGATGGGCGGAGTCAGAAAAGCATCGGAAGAGCTGAAGGGCCCCTCAGCAGTGGTGGGCACAGGACCGCACACATTCGCCAACTCAGAACCACACCACAAAGCGGGCTTTTCCCGTGTGAAGTGTGCCCAAAGAGCTGTCTGACGAAACAAGACGACCCAATGAGCTTGTTTTGGGAAGGGCTGCTTGCTGGCCACCGAACATGAGATAGGGAGACCATAAAACAATTTTGGGGAAAACAGCAGTGGCCTAAAAGCTTCCTGGAACCCCACATAAAAGAGCAACTAGACAGCAAAGCCACAGCCCAAAGCAACACTGACAACAAAATCGAGCTACCACAGCGGAGCTTCTGGAGGCAGACCCCATTCAGCCACAAGTGCCTGCGACACTGGCATTGGGGCCGGACGAGAAGGAAGGCCGAACTCGTGTCTCGTGGGGGGGGGGGGGGGGGGTGGCTGAGCTATGAGACCCTCACTCTGCAGCCCCGCAGGGACTGGGGCCAGTGAGGTCCGGCCTCCAGGAAATCTCAAAGCCTCGGGCCAGCGTCCCCCTCGGGTCGTGCACAGCAGTGAGAAGAGTCTGGTCCCGTCTGCATCAAAGCTGCACCAGGGGGACCGGGTGGCAGCGCAACAGGCCCAGGACCGTGGAGCCAGATGATGTGGCCACGTGGCCAGGCTGTTGTGCGGAAATTGAAAGGAAGAGAAAACGAGGGGGAGTATGTGCAAAAGACAAAAGGATGCTAATGTGTACAGGCTTCCGTACGGCTGGTGAGGATGTTCAGAAAACACATGGAGGTGAACACCACAGGTGGCAGAACGTGGGCCCTGCAGCCCCGGTCAGACCCGGAACCTTGGCACGCCAGCTGTCACAGTGCTCGCCCCGAACGGACGCGTGAGGCCAAACATCGGTCTCGTCGCGTCCTGTGTTCTGGATTTATGTTTCACTTCACAACACACTGAACACGGAAAAGACCATGAGACCCTCGGATGCTAAAGGAAAGAGAGATGGGACGGGAGAAACACAATCGAGGCCCCAGGACTGTCAGGACACCAACTCCCAACTCTGAAAAATGGGGGGCGGGGGGGGGGGCGGGGCGGGGAAGACCCAATAGTTATTTATCCGGTCTACCCAGTGTAAAGGGTGTTTCTGGGGCACCAAACAGCCCGAGCAGATGAGGGGAGTCTTCTGTGTCCAGGGGTCCAGCAGAAGCTGCAGGAAGGCAAGCCTGCAGGACCGCCATTTCTGCCGTGCTCTGGGGCCCTGCCTCGTGCTGCCGCTGCAGGGACAATGAGCTTGCTTACTTCGTGGTCCACACTTTCCGTAGCCATGCACTGGTTGTTGGCCAGAGTCGTGATCTCGCGGCTTTTCGGGGTTTCCATCCGGCAGCTGCAGAGGGGCACTTCCTGAAGGCCGTCCGTCTCCACCACGTCGGGACCATTGGCCAGCCCTAAAGTCACACGAACACACGTGAGCACAGCGCACACCCCGACAGGTTTCCACGACAGTCGGTGGCACGAGGTCTCCATCTCGAGACGGCAGTCCAGAAAGTGACCAAGGACATAGTCTTTCTGGAACCCTCACATGCAAGGAAACACGAGCACACCAACGACGTCGCTGGCTCGAGCCCAGGGCCCAGCAGGACGGTCCGCCCGCTCTCAAGAGACTCTATCTTCGTTACAGAAGATTCGCACACACAAAAGCATCCGATGCATAAGACCTTGCTCTCCTCACTTGGTTTTAGAGTTGCAGCCACAGGAAGAAACATTCAATTGCATCTGGGTTTCCTTACTCTCCAGGACGTTTGCTAGACCGAGGAGGGAAGAGCTGAGGGACGCTAGGCCAACAGCGACAGTAGGAGTAAGGGTGATACACCTCATCTCCTCATCTCAGTTTCTGGGGAAGACACCCGGGGAGAAGGAGGGCCTGCAGCCCACGTCCTAGCACAGCCAGAGCCGGCTGGGGGTGGGGGTGCAGCCCTCGAGAGGGCTGGGGGTGCAGGCTGGCTGCCAGAAAGACCCCTCAGTCCAACCTGCCAACAGGGCCTGGCTGCTCCCAAAGGAAGACACATTTCATGTTCTCCTCTCGTGAGACAGGCAAAGTAGAGACAGAAGGGGATCCACATCTCCCAGCTCGCCATTAGCTCTCTTAGTTAAGAATAACGGACCCTTGGGGCGCTTGGGTGGCTCAGTCAGTTGAGCGTCCGACTCTTGAGCTCAGCTCAGGTCACGATCTCAGGGTCACGAGTTCAAGCCTAGTGTGAAGCCTACTTAGAATAAGAAAAAGGAAAAGGAAAAGAAAAGAAAAACAGGGAGAGAGAACAATGAACTCTCGTCACCACACCTACGTACGTGGGCCGACCGGGCTCAGAGGACCTGCCCTCACCGTCCACCACCACCCTCGAGCGTAATCGGAGGCCGGTCCTGACCGGGAGACTCGGGACGCAGGGTCCCCCAGGACTGGCAGGAGCCCACACACACATTCTGTCCCGGGAGGCCGCTGGGCCTCGGGGTCACCTACGCCCCACGACAAGGACGCCCTTTCTTCACGATGAGAGGAAACAGGGAAACGGTGAGCTAGAACTAACGTTAGCATCACTACAAGTTTAAAACTGGGAGCGCCCTGGCGAGTCTGTGGATCAGCTGCATTTTGCAACGAGGAAGGGGCCGGCCAGCACAGCGGAGAAGGCCGAGAGGAGGAGTGAAGACACACGGACAATGCGGCGGTGGCTCAGATGCCTCCCAGTCACAGGGTGTGCCCGTCCCCAGCACTGGGGGCCACCAGGGGAGCCTAAGGACCAGCTCAAGAGAACCCCACCAAGTGCCCGCTGCCGCTGAGCTCTGGCTCCCCCCAAAATCTCCTCAGCACCCACTCCTGGCCACCCCTCCCATCATCTGCTGGGACCAGTGTCACTCAACTCCAACTCGGCAGACCTAGTAGCCAAGATGCCAAGAAGGACACGTGAGCAGCGAATTCTGACTGTGCACAATCGTGCTGCAGGCCCAGGCTGGGCCCTCTGGACCCACGGCACAGAGCCCTCAGCAGCCCTCCGCACTGACTGCCGGGGCACACCCTCTAGGCCTCCGGCGAGCTGTCCCTCCCGTCCAGCCTCAGGCTCCACAAATGCCTCCTCCGAGTGTCTAAAACTCAGACATTAAAAAAGGCATGGATACAAATGCAATGTGTGTCTCAGCGCTGCTTCTCTAAATCAAAAGTATGACTGGACAGACCGATCACTGACCCATCCATCAGTGGTCACCAAAGAAAAATAAAGTTTAGGATGTCAACTTGCAAAATATCATAGAATCTCAGGAAGCCTTCACTTTCTCCTCCCTCTCCTCCACCTAGGCTCCCCCCGGTTTGGCGCTTTTACCAAAAAGAGACTATAAGCACCTAACACACAATCTCCCATCGCTCGGCTAACAAACTGGGGCGAGCCCAAGGTCACAGCGCTCGTGAGCAACAGGAGCTCCCACTGTGCGCCCCACTGTCCCCGCCCTTCCAACCCCTGGGGCGCAGCAGAGGGACCGTGCAATCCAATGGGATACTACTATCTCCAGCTCACGCCCAAATCTGTGACTTCCGGGGACAAACCTAAAAGCAGGTTTAGGAAAATTATACTTTGTGAGGAAGGAAAGCATGAGGGAACTATGCCAACAGCTTCAGGACATCAGAGAGGCATTCTACTCGATTTGGTGCAGGAGAAGAAGTTTCTCTGATGGCCAAGTCTACAATGTGTCTTAGGCTAAAGGTGCGATTTTCCACATTAAAGAGGTGAGCTAAATTTCTCTAGTGTTCAAAACCCCCAAATTTGGCTATTTGTCCTCTGAAGACCGACAGGTCAAACCCCTACAGCAGCGCACAACCCACAACCGCAAGGTCCATGTGGACTGTAAAGAACTTTGGGACTCCACATTTTCCCCATATTACACTTTAAACAGATTTTCCAAAACAGTCAGTAATTACTTCTCATGGATGAAAGAGGTCTTTAAATGGTTCGAGGAGAGCAAACAGCGGTGGGGAGAAAGTCTCGCCTGATCCCAGCCCCGCGCAGCACAGAACATGCCTCAACACTGGTCGCGGCGGGAGTGAGACGGTGACAAAGCCATGCTGTTCACAACGGAACCACAGTGCATCCCCCGAGACACAGCCAGGGCAGGAGGACCCCTTTCCCGCAGGAACTCTATGCAAAAACGTGTCCGACTGGGGACACACTGCACAAGCCGATCTCGTGGGAGATGTTTCGGTCCCACGCTGGGGTGACGGGGCAAACGCGCCCCAGTGCGCCCACTCGGCCACCTCTCAGGGTTGCAGTTAATGGAACGGTCCTTCCTGCCCACCAGGGGGCACCGCGTTAATACGAGGCCGCCCCCAGCAAAGAAAAGAGCAAGATGGGGCCCGGCCTGGTCACAGCGCAGACAGTCACCTTCTGCTTGTGAGGGCAGTGTCCCCTTGACGCGGAGATCCAGGGAGTCCAGAGAGACTTCCATGTAGCCCGCGCTGCGGCCTGGTGCCGTCTGCTCGACGCTTCCCGCAGACGTCGTGTATGCTTCCGGACCTGCATGCGAAAGGGCCCCGTGAGCCCCGGCCCCGGCCCCTCCAGCAGAGACCGCGCGGGGAGTGCCGAGAAACCCCTCCCGGGCGGCAGGCTCTGCACGCCATCCCGCCATCCCGTCGGGGACGCTGCAGCCTCACTCTCTTTCCTTCCTGGGCCTCGAGGGCTGAACTCCCCCGTTTCCACAGACCACGCACGGGGGGAAGGGAGCTCCAGCACAAAAACCAAGGAGCGGAAACGGCTCTCTCTGTAACTATACCAGTCAGAAAAAAGCTGACCCGATAATCAAGGAAACGTGAAAACATAATTTAGGAATGTTCTGTAACTACTACTTCAAAAATAAAACAGGAAATTCTGATTTGCAGGTTTGAAAGAGCCCCTGATGTAAATAAAGCAGCGGAGAAGACTGCCCACAGAGACAGCGCCGCTCGGCAACGTGCCCGACCCCACACACACGTGAGCTCGGGACTCGCAGGGCAAGGACGCGGGACTGCAGGGGCGCACCTGCCCGCCAGACGAGCTGCTTTCTGAGGGCATCATGCACCAGAGGGCAGCGCGATCTGAATACAACGCTGGGGCCTGGGACACAGGCGCCACCCAGACGTGGGCCTCCCCTGTCCCCGAGGCCTGTCCCGATTCCTGGAGAGCCCACGGGGGACTTGCCGCCATGAGCAGAGTTCACCGCGGCGGCGCGCGGGCAGCACACACTCAGGGTAATACCGAACGCGAGCGAAGGGCAGGTGCCAGTTTTTCACAGCCAAGCTTCCAAATACGAGTCATTGCTATGATGTCAGGGGTCACGAATAAGCGAGCCCTAATACAGAACAGGTGGCACCCGGCCTGGGATGGCATGTCACCCTCTGCACCCGAGCTCAGGGACAGGAAGAAGCCAACCACCGTGAGAGCTCTGCGCCCCACCACGCACGGGAAGGACACAGCAGTCCGGGCACCTTTAAACACCCTCCAGAAAGAGGAAACTCGAGCCCCTGAGTGAATCCACGTTCAAGCACGCATCTTACACGCATGTCTTGAGTCCACCGACGCTTTTGTTCGCCAGCATAAAAGCCGCATTGGCCGGTCACCAGAGGCGAAGAGAAAAGGAAACACGCGTGAAAGAGACGGCGCTCCCGGGAGGCTCGCGGGCTCCAGGCGGCTCTCCTCTGGGCGTCCGGGGACGGCTCTGCCCCCTGACATCCGCTTAGCAAACCTGCCTGTGCCTCGGAGGGCTCGTGTTTAACTGTGGGAACCAGATCAAGCCCCCTGGCGCGGGGTGCTGGCATCAGGATAAACCAATGAAACAGCCCGCACATCCGCTGCCAACAAAGGTGCAGAGGGCGCCACCAAGAAACGAGTCAAATTAAGCCACGGCGCGGCCACACACCACATGCGCGCGCAGACCCGGATGGGTCAGAGATGCACGCGGAAGGCCTAACACTGTGAAACTTCAAAAAGAAAACAAAGGGCAACATCTTTGTGACCTGACTTAGTAAAGGATTTCTGGGATCATAAAAAGCAAGCATTTTAAAAGAAAATAATTCATAAATTAGACTTCAACACGTTTTCTTAAACTTTCACTAAACACACATATGTGCAAAATGTGTATATAACTAAAAGACTTGTATCCAAAATATTCCAAGAACTCTTCCAAGTCAATGAGAAAGTACACAATCTGATTTTTAAACGAGCAAAACAGAGAAACCTTTACGAAGGAAGACACCCAAGGCCACGGTGTACAGCCTCACTACTCAAGTAGGTAAACGCGAAGTGAGGGCGCACCAAGGCCTGCGGCGCCCCGGCAGCCCTGGGACCAGAAACCACCTGACAGGTGTCGCGAGGACACAGAGGAGCAGAGCTCAGTAAGAGAGGGCGGCACTCAGGTTTCCTGCTGAAAACCACTTGGCGTTTTCCTAAAAGTCAGACACACAGCATACAACTCAGCCGCCCACGCCTATTTACCAGGTAAATGGAAGCATCTGATCAATAAAAACTGTATACAAATGTTCACAGCAGTTTTACTCGTAAGAAACAAAAACAGGAGAGTCCAAACGTCCCTCGATGGTGAGGAATAAACCGGGGGCAGCCGTACCACGGAATACTCCCGGCCGAGCACCCAGGGCCACGAGCGCGTGGGTGCCTCAGGCGGTTAGGCACGAAGCAGATGGGCAAGGGCACCAAGCCAATCGGCCGCTCGGCGCTGACCAACCCGCGGACGGAGCGCTGAGCGGAGGAGCCTAGGGACAGGGAGGCCGGCTGGGGAGACACAAAGGACCCCACGTGGCAGCAGGGCACTCACGACAGCAACTGGCCTGGGGGCCCGTGGTCACACACGTGTGAACACTCACCACCTTGCACCCGAATCACGTGCACGTTACCACGCGCCAGATCTGCGACGAAGCTGTCAGAAGTGACCCCTGGCCCGTCATGTCTGCTACCCTCCTGGACTCGGAGTCATCGCTTTCCTTGTGTCCTCTCTAACCAAATTACTTCCAGAATAGGCGGACCTGACCCAAGGGCCGAAAGCCTAGACTCCGTGGACCTGGCCACTGCCCACACCTGACACCTGGGGTGGCCACGGTAACCGTACAACATTCAGAAGCCACAGACTCCTGGCCACACAGGGAAGGGGATGAATAATCCCCGTCAACTCAGCCCTCGACAACGAACCCGCATGGAAGGGGGTTTGCCAGAAGGAAGCCACACGACGGTCACTGAGTGTCTCTAAAGAAGGTCATATATCTTTCCCCCTTTTTCAAATGAAATCCTACAGAGAACCCCGACCCCACGCCCCGCTCAGACGGTCCTGGAACGTGGACCCCACATTTACCCAGCACACCGCTTTGCTTCTTTTTGTTTCTCCGCCTCCGTTTCCTGGCCGGCTTGACCCACGGGCTGTCAGGCTTTCCTTTCCTCTTGAGAAACTTCTTCTTGATACTGGATTCAGAGCTCTGAGAGCCAAAGGGGCAGGAATAGAAAAAGCAAAGCATGGGAGCTCCTGAAAGCAAAAGGTACTAGAAGTTTCGTTTTCTTGTCAAATAAAATACCTGCTATATCTTGATTCTTCAGCTAGAAGATTAATTTCACTTTCAGACATTTTTCTGGTCCCATTCTTAAAAATACTCATGTTTTCCCCTAAATCACACTAAGTTGTTATCTTACAGGAAAAAAAAAAAAGGAAAGGAAAAAAAAAGCCAAGAACGTTTAAATGGAATTTATGAATCTTACTCGAATTTGGCACAAAAAAGAATGAGAAAGTTCTACTCAAGAACTAAATAAATAAATAAGCTCAGTGAGAGAATCCACTTTTAATCATATCCATCCATTCACTCTGTTCATGAGAAAAGGACAATCAATGCCTCAATCTGCTTCAGAATCTACGTCCACATTAATTATCTACATAGAGAACAAGGAAAGAAATGATAATTAATTTACAATATTTTAAGATTTTTACGACCCTGTATTTCTAAAATCTCAGAGGCAGAAATGGCATCGGAAAGCCACGGTTTACAGACAGACACGGGCAAGAATGGGCCCCACTTCTAACTGGCCTAGAATGAGGATCTCCCAGGATCCCCTGCCTCCCAGGAACCCCCGCCCCCAAGGATACACACGGGAGCTGAAAAAGCTGAAAAGAATGTGTTCACAAGACAGGAGATCCTCCAGGTGCAGTGCCGGGTGCCCAGTCCTGACTGCAGTGGCCCAGCTGGCACACACAGGGTTCCTCTGCTGCCCCACGAGCAGCCCAACGTACCCTGCGCTCCATTTCCCTGCCTCACCCCTGCCTCTTTACTGCAAAATTGCAGACCCAACTTCCGCAAGCGCTGCCCAAAAGCTCACTGTCGCTTAACCTGCCATTCCAGAGGAAGGGCGGCTTAGCACCAAACCCAACTGTCCCTTCCAAGTCCTCATCTCATCTACCCACACAGCACGCTGATGCCAGGGGCCAGTGTCTCCCTTCCGGGAGCATTTCTCAGCTCACGTGGTCCTCCCCAGTCTCACATCAACTCCTCCTCCTCTGCTTAAAGCTCACCTGTTGAGTGCTTTCTGGGTCCCATCCTGAGGCTTGTGCTCTTCCCCATCTCCAAGCCCCTGCTCCCCCATTCCCACAGACCCAGTGCCCCTGCCCTCTGACCCCTCACCTCCGTGTGACATCCAGCCCCCAAAAGGTCCGGCTGGCTCTACATCAGACACCTCAAATCCTTCCTCCTTTCTCACATCAGTCATAGGGCAGAATCCTGGCCACTGTCCTTGCTGCCAATTCCTACCCATTCTTCCACCCCTCACGCCGGAGCCCCGGCCTCCCTCCCCTAGCCCTGCCTGCCTGAGCGCCAGAGCCAAGCCCATCTCCTTTGGCTCTCTGCTCAGATGGCTTTCTCGTGCCCCTTCCCAAGGTCCGGGACGAGATGTGCCATCACGGCCCCGGAGTGCAAGCACACACTCGCGGTGACGGCTGAGCGAAAGGCTGGACAGACGACAGAGCCTCCTGCTTTACTCTGCCACCAAGCGTGAAATCAGAGTGCGGGGCTGGGGTTACCAGATCAGACTCGTCTCCGTCCTCGTCGTCCTCCCCAGTGCCGGCTGACTCCTGCTCCTCTTCGGACTCGCCGTCCGTCTGGCCAGACATACAAGCCAAAAAGACAACACAAATAATGAGACTCTTCAGCAGAGGCGACTCGGTAAAAACCCACATATTGCTAGAGACACTGGCAGTGAGCGCTGGAGATGCGCGTGCACAGGCGGGGTGGGGGGACGCGACTCCGGTGCTGTGTCCACGACGTGCCCGGCGCCAGCTCCGAGTCCTGCCCGCGCCCTGCGCAGGGGCCCGACCCAGGCGGGCTGCTCCTCCGCCGTGTCTCTGCTGGTCCGGAAGGCAGCCCCTCGGCATGGAAGAGGCCGGCTGTGCTGCACACTCGCGCACTTGATGCACTTCGCGGGCGGCAGGATTCAATTAAGAAGTAACAAAACACACAGGAAAAAGATTTCCAGAGGCCGAAAAAGGAAATAAAATGCAAAACCTACCCTCTAACCCAGCCCGGAGCCCAGGTCAGCCCCCAGGCCCATGGTACTAGCGCGGCTCACGCCCCCCCCAGCCAATGTGGGGCACAAAGGGGCTTGAGTACGGACGCGACTCTGCGTGCTGGCTGCCACAGCACCAGACCCTCTGTGAATGAGCTTCTTCTCATTACAAATACGTCTTGGAATTATTTCCATGTCGAAGCAATACAGGCACCTCATTTTTCGTCGTTGCTCTTGTATTTATCTTTCCCACCCACACAGGTAATGCCTGAATACGTTCTCAATGCAAAAACAGTGAAATATCTGGGTGTCCGTTCAGCCCTTCCCCACCCAGCCGGGGGCAGGGAGGGGTGCGGTCGCGCACACCCTCAGCCTGGCTCTTGGGGGGCTGCAGCAGTAACTCCCCCAGGCCCGAAGCGAGGCGCGCCCTTACCAGTTCCACACCGAGACTCCCCAGGACACACGGAGAGACACACTCCTCCTTACAGACGCAGAGTTCCGAGACTGCTGCGGTGGGCAATGCCCGCCGAGGCACCGCCACCCTCCGAAGGGGCTGCGCCATCACCTTGGTCTTCATTCCCCAGGTATACAAGGGACTGAGCCACTTCCGTAACTTCCCATCCCTTCCCACTTTTCCGCTTTGTCTCGTGAGACCAAACCCTCGGTTCGTACTGCCACCAGCTCCTTGCTTCACTAGTCAGGAGACGCCACGCACGTGTAAGACAGCAAGGCTTTGTCTATGAAATACGTTATAAACATTTCCCCTATCAAGTGAAGCTTTGCTTCTGGTCTTTCTTCTTATACAAAACTGTTGAGACTTTATCTGGACAACTCAAAGCTCTCCATCCTTCTCTCTGTGGCTTCTGGATCTGTGTCTGGCACGAGAAGGCTTTCCTTATTGAGAATAGAAAACTAAATTCCAACATATTCTTCCACAGTTCGGTATTTTATGTTGACACTTTAAATCCTCTGTAATTTCTTTTTTAAAATAATAGCTTTACTGAAATATAATTCACCTACTCTAAAATTCATGCTTTTAAAGTGTACAATTCAGGGGCTCCTGGGTGGCTCAGTCAGTTAAGTGTCCGACTCTTGATTTCAGCTCCGGCCAGGATGTCCCGGTTATGGAACTGAGCCCTGGGTTGGGCTCCATGCCTGGCCAGTCTGCTTGAGATTCTCTCTCTCTGCCTCCCACCTGCCTCCGCTCACTCTCTCTCTTTCAACAAAATCTTTTTAAAAAAAGCGTACAATTCAGTGTTTTAGTGTACCCCAAGTAGTGCAGCCATCCCCACCACCCAGCTCCAGCGCAGAATTGACATTCCCCATGTGACATGACGCGAGAGTTCCCCTCTATCTCCCCCCAAAAGATCAACTGTCCCAATAACATATACTGAAAAGTTCATGATCCCTTGACCACAAACTAAAAATCCCTCCTTCAAAAAATAAAATAAAAACCCCATTCTTACAAGTAAACTGTATTTTACACACATATAGGTTACAGACTTCCTGTTCCACTCACTCAATGCTTTCCCATTCCTGCACAAATTCCCATTTAATCATCTCCAGTAGTTCTAACTGCAGTTTTTTCTCCCTGTGCTTGCTGCACACAATTCCCACATCAGCCGTACTACAGAAAGTCCCGTTAGGGTCTCGATGACAACTATTCTGGACTTACAGGCAGTGGGGGGAGGATGAAACAGTGATCTTCTCATTCAGGCGAGTAACCGGCCTTCCCTGAGACAAACAAGGGCTCTTCCCTCAAACAAGGGCTCCTCCCTCACCTAAACAAGGGGTCTTCCTTCACCCAAACAAGACTCTTCCCTCAGACAAACAAGAGGTCTTGCCTCAAGCAAGCGGTCTTCCCTCACCCAAACAAGGGGTCTTGCCTCAGACAAACAAGGTCTCTTCCCTCAGTCAGACAAGGGGGTCTTCCCTCAGAATTTTGCAAGGACTCTTCTCTCAGACAAACAAGGGGTCTTCCCTCACCCAAACGAGGGGTCTTGCCTCAGACAAACAAGGGGTCTTCCCTCAGACAAACAAGGGGTCTTCCCTCACCCAAACAAGGGGTCTTCCCTCACCCAAACAAGGGGTCTTGCCTCAAAAAAACAAGGGGTTTTGCCTCAGACAAACAAGGGCTCTTCCCTCAGTCAGACAAGGGGGTCTTTCCTCAGAATTTTGCAAGGACTCTTCTCAGACAAACAAGGGGTCTTCCCTCACCCAAACAAGGGGTCTTCTCTCACCCAAACGAGGACTCTTCCCTCACTCAAACAAGGGGTCTTGCCTCAGACAAACAAGGGGTCTTCCCTCAGACAAACAAGGGGTCTTGCCTCAGACAAACAAGGGGTCTTGCCTCAGACAAACAAGGGCTCTTCCCTCAGACAAACAAGGGGTCTTCCCTCACCCAAACAAGGGGTCTTCCCTCAGAAAAACAAGAGGTCTTGCCTCAGACAAACAAGGGCTTTTTTCGCAGACAAGTAATAGGTCTTAAGGTGAACCTATGTGTCCTTTCCAACCTCTTTCAGGAAAGTTTCAGTTTTTTCTTCTAGGGAAATGACATTTCCTATTAAATTTATTGCTAAGTACCCTGGTGGTATTAAAGACTTACAGTTAAATTTTAAGTGTGATACGTGATTTTGCTTTTAGTGTCCTATTCTTTTAAAGATCCATATGGAAATAATCTGCCTCAAGACAATCCATGTGTGAATAAGCAAGACTGGCCAAGTATTGACAATTGTTCACTATTATCTTTATGTCTGCACACCTTGACATTTTCTATTACAAAATTGCTATTATTGATACTACTGTCATTACCTTTTCGAACTGGCTACTGTGGATACACAAGAAAAGGAATGCGTTCATGCCCTGATGACATGTAAGTCCAGCTCACGAGCTGTAATAGTTCCTCAGCTGATTTTCTTGAATTTTTTAAGACAGATGATTATATTCTTGGCAAGCTCTTCTCCCTTGTCCTTTTAAATATTAATGTTTCCTTCTGGTTCTCATCTTACAGCATCACAGCAAGAATAACCAACAATGCGGCGCTCATGTTAGGGGAGAAAGGAGCTATCCCTCCCTCTCTTTATTACTGACATTAGAAATGTTTTAAAATGTTCACCATTAAGTAATCTTTTTTTTTCTTTTTTTGAATGAATCTGGTCTATTTAGTCAGGTTTATTTAATATAAGCTATTTTTAAACACCATTGGGTTGTTTGTAATTTTTTTTAAAGACTATTTATTTATTTATCTGACAGAGAGAGAGATCACAAGCAGGCAGGGGGGCAGGGAAGCAGGCTCCCCGCTGAGCAGAGAGCCCGATGCGGGGCTCGATCCCAGGACCCTGAGATCATGACCTGAGCTGAAGGCAGTGGCTTTAACCCACTGAGCCACCCAGGTGCCCTAGTAGTTTGTATTTTTAAAAAGATTGAGCAATGAGGGGCGCCTGGGTGGCTTAGTCAGTTAAGCACCTGCCTTCGGCTCAGGTCATGATCCCAGGGTCCTCGGATCAGGTCACGGTCTCAGGGTCCTGAGACTGAGCCCCCTGTCGGGTCCCTGCTCAGTGGGGAGCCTGCTTCTCCCTCTCCCTCTGCCCCCCAGCTTGTGCTCTCTCTCTCTCACTATCTCAACAATAAATTCTTTTTTTTTAAAGATTTTTTATTTATTTATTAGAGAGAGAGACTGAGAATGAGAGGAGAGAAGGTCAGAGGGAGAAGCAGACCTCCCGCAGAGCCGGGAGTCCGATATGGGACTCGATCCCAGGACTCTGGGATCATGACCTGAGCCGAAGGCAGCCGCTCAACCAACTGGGCCACCCAGGTGCCCCAACAATAAATAAATTCTTAAAAAAAAAAAAAAAAAAAAAGAAGAAGGTATCCAGATGGCAAATAAACATGCCAAAAAAGTACCCAACCTGCTTGGAAATCAGGGGAATGTGAATCAGAAGCGTCAGGTGACACCACTGCACTCACTGGCCAGGCAACATCGAGTATGTCAAGCCAGTGTAACTGGAGGACACTCAGGCACGCAAGGCTGATGGGGGAGAGCTGTGTGGCCCTGCCTACCACTGGGGCGTGCCCCCAGGGACACAAAGGAGCGCTCACAGCGATGTCCTCTGTAAAGGCCCCAACTGGGAACAGCCCAAATGTCCATCACCAGTGGAAAGGATACATAGATTTGAACACTCATCCAAAGAAATGTGGTACTGTAGCGGCTCTGGAACGCTCCGGTCTCAGAAACCCTTTGCTCTATTAAAAATTACTGAGAACGGGGCGCCTGGGGGCTCAGCGGTTAAGCGTCAGCCTTTGGGCTGACGCATCGGGCTCCCGGCTCGGCGGGGAGCCTGCTTCCTCCCTCTCCCACTCCCCCTGCCTATGCTCCCTCTCTCACGGTCTCTCTCTCTGTCAAATGAATAAATAAAATCTTAAAAAACAAAAATTACTGAGAACGACAAAGCACTTTTGCTGAGGTGGGTTATGTGCACTAGTGCTGCTAGTGTGTAAATCGGAACCGGTAAATGTTTAAACCACAAGGTAACTCCAGCGAGCAAGAGGTGCAGCGGTAAATCGTGTCTCAGCGACGATGACGGTTCCGACTTCAGGAAAGGGGCCCCTCCGCACGCCGTATAGTCCACTGCGCACAGCAACAAAAATGAACAATATAAACTTCACAAACGCAACACTGAGTAAAAACAAGTCACACTCCGGAAAAGGAAAGCACAGGTTTCCATTTACACGAAGCACAAAAACCAAGAAGACAACGCTTCGGCGACCCGGAGGGCCCACAGGGGGTGCTGGGACGGCGACTCCCTGTGAGCTGGGGGCGGCACCCGGGCGCAGTCACTCTCTGATCAGTGAACGGCTCCTGGCCACAGCTGAAATCATAAAGTCATCCCCCAAATCCAAAAACACACAGCAGAACCTAATAAAATGCTAGTATTTCTCACGGAGTCTGTTAACGCAGTAAGTCCTAGTGACAGGTTTCCGTGATGAACCAGGGTCTTCCCGGGGAGGAAGCCCGATGTTCTTCACCGTCGCTATGACGCAAATACACACTCGTGTCTGACCAACACTGGTTTAGGACTGAAGAGAGTCTGGCCTCAAAAGGAGCTAATACCCATTCCCATCTTTCTCTATAATCTGAAGCAGTTCATATAATAAGCCCATTACCATTTACTATTATTACTAAATTTATTTAGATTTGTTCCTGTTATTTTGTTTTCCACTTGGTCACACTGTCCTTGTGATTCTACTTTTACTTGTTTCTCGATTCTTTTTGCTGGCTTGATACCCTTTAATATTTTCCATTAAACCAATGTATAGGGTTATTCAGTATTACTCAGCATCCAGATTCTCTCTGGAAGAGGAGAATCCAGAAACAGACTCAACTCTGTATGCCATATGGTATTCAATAAAGGTGACATTTTAAATCGTCAGGGGAAAAAAATGTCAGTCCATTAATGGTCCTCACATATGTGGCTAACAATTTGAGGGAAGCCATGGGACCCTGACCTCCCGTTTCGTCAAAAAGTTTTAATGAGACAGAATTCATATACCATAAAATACACCCAATTTTGAGTATTATCTACTGCATATTTTATCCCAAAACAAATGTACATAAACCAAGTATTTATAAAGAATGAAACCAATGAAGTAGGAGAAGACAGCTTATGCCAATTTATTCTAAATCACCAGTGTAAAAGATCTGCTTATCCTATTGAGAACCCAGAAATCATATAGACTAGCATCGTGACTTCTGACACAAGAGACCCCCCAAAACCCTAAGAGCTGGAAGGAAAGGCTACATCTGCAGAGCACAGCGCTCTATGTTCGTCCACAAAACTGTCTCAAACAGGTCACTATTCCAAATGAACTCACCTGGAACTTCTCTGCCTGCCATTAGTTTTAGAAGACCTCATCAGATGCAAAAGCCCATCTTATATGAAGATGGTCCAAAACGCTCTCAGAGAGTAGGATACACAAAGCAGTCAAATCACACCCATTTCCAGCCGACCGCCTGATTCTCGACTCCTCCCGTTCCTCCTCCTCGACTTCATCCCCCCTCTGCACTAGGAGCACAACACACCCAGACGTCAGCATCTACCCAGGAACTCTGTTCTTCTGCTCAGGGCTGCACCTCGTGCGCCTGGAGACTCGGCCCCGCGCCGAGCCCCCGGGGCCACTGGCACAAGTGACTTGTGACTGAGCCAGCACGCCGCCCCCTCTGAGAGCACACCGCTGGGTAGACACAAGTGCACCGTGTGTGACGAGGACACAGCCGGCACACCGCGAGACACCCGGTGTGAACACACCGCACACAACCGCCCCATGGGTCCGGCCAGCAGCCCTGGACGCTCCCTCCAACCAGGAGGAAAGTCCTTCCCGACGTCAGTGCCTCGCGTGCAGGAGGGCGGCACCTGTGGCGAGCCTAGGACTGAACAAGGTCAGTCACAAACCAAGACCAGTGACAAGTAGCCGCCACTGGCACACAGCCAGCCCTCAGGGTATTCCTGTCCGTCCAGAACCTAAACAAGCTCGAGGTTTACTTCGAAGAGTGCTGCACAAGACGGCAAATGCTCTTCTGAGGAAAGAAATCTAAAACTTCAAGATCAACAGGATGCGGGGCACCTGGGGGGCTCAGGCGGTGAGCGGCTGCCTTCGGCTCAAGTCATGGTCCCAGGGTCCTGGGATCGAGCCCCGCGTCGGGCTCTCTGCTCAGCAGGGAGCCTGATTCCCCCTCTCCCTCTGCCTGCCTCTCTGCCTACCTGTGATCTCTCTCTCTCTCTCTGTCAAATAAATAAATATTTTTAAAAAAAAAAAGATCAACAGGACGCAAACACCCGAGTCAGAAGGAAACAGGGAAATGACTGGGGCCAAGAAGGGCCAGACTGCCCCTCACAGGACCGATGGCCCACCATCTGGAGCCCCTCCCCGACAGGGCGAGCAGGGCCTACCTTCTGGGTGCGCTCAGTTTCCGACACACTCCCCCCCTTAGAGGTCCTGCCGTCCTCCGTGGGAAATGCGGCAGCCTGCTCGGCCCCCTGGTCCTCATCCTCATCGAGCTCCTCCGACTCGTCTTCCTCTGAGTCCAGTTCCAAGCTCTCCCCATTCACATGAAGGGTGCTGGCGCCCAGGTCCTTGTCGCCCTGGAACACGGGCAACAGCACAATGTCACCCAGAGCCCCAGCATTAGGAGCGACTCGCCAGCTCCCGCCAGGGCATGGCCTGCAGGGTGGGACGCAGTGGCTCCGCCACTGGGGGCGGAGCTGGGAAAGGGAGAGGGATGAGGGGTCAGGGGAGCACTAGGCAGGAGGCTGGGCCCGGAACGAGGCCCCTCAGAGCCTGGGTTCCTTCAAAAGGGCCCAAGGTCATCAAATTACCGACAACCTCACACGGTGCTCTTGTGGTCAGAGAGGTCCTGACACAGACGTGGCTTTCCAAGCACACGTGCAAACAACGCAGGCACGTCTTACCTTGGAACCCACAGTGGAATGAGTTATACTCTTAAACATCTCAATCACCGTCCTCTGTTTTAATACTTTGGTCTTTTTCTTAGGAACCAGGCTATAGGTTCCCATTCTTCGTTTTTTCTTCCGAGATACTGCAGCTGCTAAAACAAAAGGCAAGCAAGCTAAAAAAAAAAAGTCAAAAGGGGACAAGAAAGGAAAAGAAATAGCATTCAAATGTTTTTTTAAAGGTAGGTGATAATTCACAAAATCTGACTACCGAACTCATCAGCAAGCCGCAACAGTGCCGGGCTTGTCCTACTCGTCCTAAGTCGCACAGAGAAAGCGGACAATCGCTTTACTCACAATAAAATACCCAGCTGTCGGACGGCAGACGGGATCACCCTGCCACAAGCAAAAGTGCAAGGAGGACCCACCGACCATCGGAAGCAGGGCCCTGGAGCACCTCCCACACCCAGCCCTGCCTCGAGACGGCCCTGTCCCCAGGAACAGTGTGGCTGCAAGAGTGAGGCTGAGGAGGAACGGCGGCCTCACTGCCAGTCACTGGGGATGGGCCTCGTCGGTCTCCCCGACAGACTTCTCACCCACAACAAGAGGCAAATGGCACAGTGTCCAGATGTGTCCACCTCGAAGGGAAGCGTGGCCGGGCAACACCGGCCTGTCTGCCCTCTGCTGGACCCTTTCCCCAGCACCTTCCACCTCCCCCAGCAGCCCACCTGAGGGCAAGGAAGTCCTTGAAGCAAACTACAAGGTCAGTCGAGGAAGGCGCAAGAGAGGAAAAAGCAAAAGGCTGGGGGTCTGGGGACTCAGGGCTCTCGACCCTGTTCTAGATAAAGCAGCTCCAGGTTGACTGACTTTATAGAATGAGGTTCTCTATAATATTTTATTTTTTTAAAAAGTTCCAGGGTTGTAAAAGATCTGAAAACTACTTAACAGAAGCTCTACGCTAAAGGGCTGGAGAACCTGTGCTCCAGCCTGTTCTCACGTCACCAAGTGGAAGAAAAGAGCGCTAAAGAGCGTGCACGAGCGGGACGTCCACCACTGCAAGGGCCACGCAGACGGCCATGAGCACGTGGCATCAAGGACACTGGTGTGTCTCGGCCCCAGGCCGAGGGCCACACGGGGCATCCCGACAAGCACCCACGCAGCCCTCTGAGCACAGCAGTGGCCACGAGGAAACACAGCTCTGTCCATCTCATGCTAGCGCGGGGCGATTCGGGGCCACGCAGGGCTGCGCCCAGGCTGGGATGTGCATCCTGTGCAGTCACAGGCCGGGGCGTGAGCGCACTCTGTGTGACTGCCAGTCTGCGTGGCCTTCCTGCTTGTGCTGCAGCCGGATGGGAAGCGAACAGAACCCCCGGGGCCATCACCACAGTAATTTACAATACCAACAGAGATGACCTGAAATCATACGCGCAAATGAGCTGGCTCCAACACTCCCCCAGCCCCAAGGGAAGACAGGGCAGGGCAGCGGGGGAGTGAGGTGGTCTAGACGCGGGACACAGTCACCAAGGGCCACGTCCACACATGCCCTGTCCATCCCAAGGCACCCGTCCAGCAGGAGGAGCACCCGCCCAGCGGGAGGAGCACCCGCCCAGACAGGCTTCCTGTATTTCCCACAACACTGACACGCACACGAGCAACTCAGTAATGAGACCCGGTGGTGGTGATGACGCTTCCCTCTGTAGGACACACTTGCAGGCGTGGAAGTTATGATTTGGGAAGTTATGTCTGGGAGGGGACAACACCAGGAGGGCTGGACCTGTGTGAAGACGTCACAGAAAGGGCCTGTCTGCACTGGGAGAGTCATCTCATCTCTGCAGGAACTGTGGGTGTCTTAGAGGCTCCAGAGGAAGGCCCCTCGCTTGCGATAGGCCCACACCAGCCCCCTCCCTGTGGGGCCACTCGTGAGCCCCAGCTCCTGCAGAGACCCCAACAAGAGAGCAAATGTTCACCCATCCCCTCAACTGACTCTGAACAAGCTCAAAAGAGCAAGAAACGCCCATGGGAAGTGCTGGGAAGAGAACCAAACCACCCTTCTCCACAACTTAACTCAAAGGTCTCCACAATACACGGCGTGTTTCCAACAGCACTTAATTTATAAACTGAGCGAAGTTCTCAAATCTAGAGTCTTCTATCCAGTTAGAACAAGGGAATAAGATTTAATGAAAACAATCTTCATTTTGAGTTTGACAACAAGCAGAGGAAGCAAGGCGGGGCTTAGTCCTGTTTCCAGACGAGGCCCAGGTGAGCACAGACAGCCCCCGACCCTGACCGGCCCCCGGCCCTGACCCTGCCGGCCTAGGGCCATGCGCACTCCCAGTCGACGCCTGCTAACGCTACAAGGCACAGATCTGTACCACGCGGTCACACAGCCGAGACAGCTGCTGGGTCTCCCTATTACCTGTCTGTGACTTCGTGGTGGCCACGTAGCACTGGTTTTGAGGTAGTGACTGATGAAGGGGTGAGAAGGGGGGTAAAAGCTGCTGTCGTCCAAAATCAGAAAGATTTTTGTTGATCTCGTCTTTTGGCTCCTCATGATCTCGAGCTTCTCGAACTTCTCTGGGATCCTTACTGGCTGCATGCTTCAAAACAAAGACAATTAATAACTGTAATTACAGACAAGCAGATGGTCACACAAGCAACATGTCCCCGAAAGGCAGTTCCTTCCCTCAAAACCTTGCCTTCCCCAAGAGAGGAGATAAGCGGGAGAAGACAAAGTACAAAGCCTGCCGTCGTCACAGAGCACCCGGCCACACCTGGGATGACCGGGCAGCACCGAGAAGCTAAAGACAGCATCAAGAGGACGGCGAGCAAGAGGGGGCGGCCGCGGCGGTGACCACGTGTGGCACACGAACCTGGAATACCGCCTGCCTGGCCCCTTACGGGAGAAGTTGGCTAACGGCTGACTTAGGGGTCAGTGTACGACTCGTAAACTCCACGGTCTGTCTGTCTTCACGGCTGCACTGTGCAACACTCCCTCCCAACTGACGACATTTTTAAAGTGATCTTTTGCTCATAGTTTTACCACTCTCCTAAGTCTGTCTTCAGTCCCAGCCCTACCAAGCCCCCGGCAGCCTGTGGTGCCGTCGCTGACCCCCTCAGGCCTCCTGGCGGTGCTGCCTTCATCCCAGACAGTGTAGACCCAACTAACCCTCTCCGCTTCACCGCCTTCTCCAAAACCACCCACGGCCTCGAGAGAGGTGAATCTCATATCAAATTCCACTTAACACAGTTTTATCACACACACAGTGGGGCACTCGACAGCGAAGAGACAGGCACCCTTCAACAAGTGGTGCTGGGAAAAGGGATATCTCCACATGCGAGAGAATGGAGTTGGGCCCTCACCTGATGCTGGGTACAAAGAGTAACTCAGAATGGGTCAAAGACTTAAAACTGTAACACCCTCGGAAAGAGGAACAATGCTTCATGACACTGAACTCGGCAATGATTTCTGGATAGGACATCAAAAGCACAGGCAACAAGAACAACGAAAACCAATAAAAATTTCTGTTCATCAAAGGCCACAAATCAACAAAATGAAAAGGCAACCTACAGATTGAGAGAAAATATTTGCCAATCATTTGCATCTGATAAGGGATTAATATCCACAATATATAAAAAACTCCTAAAACTCAACAACAAAACAAACGACCTGATTAAAAAATGGGAAAAGCATCTGCACACATGTTTCTCCAAAGATGAGAAGCTGCTCAATATCACTGACCCTCGGAAAACGCAAATCAAAACCACGAGATGCCACCTCACACCACTAGGGGGCGACTACAAAAACAACAATACGACCCCAGAGACTCAATTAAAAACAACAAATGTTGAAAAGGACGCGGAGAGACTGGAGCCACTGTGTGCTGTGGATGGGAATGTAAAATGGTGCAGCCGCTGTGGACAACAATTTGGCCCTTTCTCAAAACCATGTGACCCAGCAGTCCCCCTTCTGGGTACCCACGCGAGGAACTGCAAGCAGGGTCTCCAAGAGCTCTTTGTGCACAACGGTTCACGGCAGCATTAGCAGCCGAGGGCTGGGGGCCGCCCGAGCGGCTACCGACAGGTGCACGGGTAATGGGTCCCGGCCACACCACGGAACGTTCTCCACCCTTCAGAAGGTGGGGATCCCGACGCCTGCTGCCACGTGGGTGAAGCTGGAGCCCGCGGTGCCGAGGTCAGCCCGGCGGCGACGGACCGGCTCTGTGAGCGCAGACGCCCAAG
>CM052813.1:80454104-80489137 GCA_028533885.1 Nasua narica | reverse complement strand
CCTTCAGAAGGTGGGGATCCCGACGCCTGCTGCCACGTGGGTGAAGCTGGAGCCCGCGGTGCCGAGGTCAGCCCGGCGGCGACGGACCGGCTCTGTGAGCGCAGACGCCCAAGGGGCCGGCGGGGTCAGACCCCCGGCCGCGCGGCGGGGGGGGGGGGGGGGGGGGGGCCGGCGCCGGGCTTTCCGGGGGCACAGTCCCGCCAGGGAAGATGAGCGCGTTCTGGGGACGCAGGGGGAGGGCGGCCGCACGACTGTGTGAATGTGTTTGACAGCCCTGCCCCTAAAAGGGAGCCCACCCAGGAGGGCGACCAGGATTCCAGCTCTTGGGGCGAGAGAGCTCAGGGGCTTACGCACACTCAGCTCAGCAGCCCTGTCTGTCGCTCGGCAGAGAATGTGGCCCAGTCCCCGAGTGCCCTTCCTTCCTCCCCCAACACCACCGCCTTCCCCACCACCTTTACAATTAACCCGCCTTCGGCACACAGGGCACCGCTCACAGGTAACTTGTCAACTCTGTAAAAGTCTTCAGTCTCTCAGACGTATCAGGTTGTCCCTGAAGAAGTCAGTGCTGGAGCAAAGGTGTCACCTAAAGCTCCTTTCTGTCCCCTGAAAACCACCCCATAGACTGTGTGGCCACAATGACTCTCGGCCTCCACCAGCTCTTCTTATAAGCAAATGCAGAAGATGATTTTTTAAAGTAAACATAAATGAGGGGCAAAAATTAAACCTGGGGAGGAAACAGTCATATGAGGCTAATTCTCACTTGGACACAAAATCTTTAAGGTATTATATCTGAAAATCTGGAAAAAGAAAAATCAAGAGCTGCTGCATGTGAGTGAAGATTCTAGACTCAGTCAGGGCTCTACTCTCTGGTAACAGCAGAAAAGATGCAAACACGTCTACCTGCAGTGGAGGCAGCAGGCCGGCACCCGACTTCACGGAGGGGCGCCCCAGCCCCCCACAGGAGGACCTATGGCCCAGGCTGCACAGAGAGGGGCCACAGTACTGTTCTGGCCCAGGTGCCAGAGGCCCACGGCGTCTGGCCCTTGCTGGCCCTACCCACCCCCAGCGCTCTGGGCATTATTAGCTCCCCACTCCGGCCAGGAGGCCTGTCCCTGAGCCACCCGCCGGCCCGCATCAGCTCAGTGCGAGCTCTCCCAGCCCAGCCTACTTCCCCATCCGGGTACTTAATTCCAGTGGCAGCGAACGAGGACTCGCACAATTCTGGCATTCAAAACTACCCCTGTAAGCAGGCTGACGGCTCCAAGGAGTAAGGCTACATCTTCTGTCCAGCACCTAGAGAATACCAGTGGCAGAGGTTACATGTGGAAGCAGGTAAGGAGACTGGGGACAGGGACGCAAAGGGAGAAGACTGGAGGGCCACCATGCTGAGGCCCAAAGGAGTCTGCCTGATCCACCGAGGGAGACACTCTGCAAATACAGGACACAATAACGAACCTTTCAATGCAAGAGAAAAAGGTTCCCTTCCAGACGCTTCCGCTTTCTCTGCCCAAATGGTGAGCGAGCTGCACCCTGTGCTGGTGCTTTCTGAGAGGACCAACACCAGGTGAGAGGGGGCCTCCCCTCTGCCAAGGGACATCAGCCGTGTACCAAGAATACGCCTTCATTTTTAAACTCTTACAAACCAAATGGTTTTATTATCACAAGCCTGTAACACTCATCACTGGAATGACTGATTTTAAAACAAAATTTTCAATAAAACAAGGTCTCCCAAGAAAACCAAACAAGACTGAACTGGGTGGGGGGAGCAGGGAACTCCAAGGGCAGGAGAGGCCAGGTCTGGAGCCAGGGGGCTCCATATCAGAGGGGCCCCGGGAACCCCACTGCCTTGACTCGCCCTGACTTGCCATTACATCACTGTGCCCTCCATCCGCCCGCAGATGCAGGTAAAGTTCCCAGGGGTGCGGCAGGCAGGGGCGGTCTTCAGGAAATCCATTTCTGAGTCTCAACACGCTCTTGTCAGAGGTCCCTACAGCTGACTCAAGTGATACCTGTGACAATCAGCGGCACATCGCTAACAATGGTAATAACTCAGCACACAGCTAACTCTTAGATAAGCCTATATAGTTAGAGAAATTTCTTGAAGTTCAATTTCAAATTGCTTTTTTTTTTTTCCTTAGAGGAACATGACAGAGTGCCAATAAAAGATCCCCAAGAGCCGGGCACCCGGGTGGCTCAGGGGGTTAAAGCCTTTGCCTTCGGCTCAGGTCGTGATCCCAGGGTCCGGGAATCGAGCCCCGCATCGGGCTCTCTGCTCAGCGGGGAGCCTGCTTCCCCCTCTATCTGCCTGCCTCTCTGCCTGCTTGTGATCTCTCTCTCTGTGTGTCAAATAAACAAATAAAATCTTAAAAAAAAAAAAACATATATTCGAATAAAGTCCTGGAAATGACAACAGAGTAAAAGTATAATTTCAAGGAGATAGATGAATAATGTAAAGTTTCTGACTTGCATTTTAAAATTGGTAATGGTGAGCCAAAAAATGGCAGGCAAAATAATGAATGGTCCTCTAAACCTGGTATCTAATACAAAAACTAACTCAAAATAGACCATATATTTAAAAAATTTAAACCTATACAAAAATAAAAAACTTCCTTAAAATTGTAGAAAAATATTGGGACCCAGGGCTAGGTGAGAGTTTACAGACATGACACCAAAAGTACAAGCCATCAAAGAAAGAGACACTGACGTAGCGTCAGAACGAGATACTGCTCCTCTAGGAAAAACCCTATCGGGAGGGGAGGACAAGGCAGAGACAGAACGAAGTCCACCAACGGGTCCATGGTGAAGGGCTCATACCCAGAACTCTTAAAGCTCACAAAACAATTAGTTGTGAAATGGGTAAGAGATACGAAAGATGTTTCATGAAAAAGGACATACGGATGGCAAATAAGCACATGAAAAGAAGTTCAGCATCACTGGCCATTAGGGGTGATCCAATTAAAACCACAAGGAGGTGTCACGGCTGAAACAGAAGCCAGCAGTGATGCCGAATGCCAGCAGCGACGTGAGAGACCAGACCACTCATACCTTGCTTCTGGGGACGTGAGATGTTGCAGCCTGTTGGGAATCCAGTTGGGCAGTTACTTATAAAAGCTAAATATCCAATTAACATATGACCCTGCAATTATATTCCTGGATATTTAACCCAGGGAAATAAAAATTTCTCTCTAAAGAAAAATCTGTACAAAAACGTCCAGAGCACCCCAACTGGAAAACCCTCAAATACCCCTCAACCTGACAGCAGTTCAGTTCTGGGACACGGACACCACAGAAAACCCCTCAGCAGGAAAAGGACAGGAGCCACTGACACAGTGTGGACTGTGTCGCTCCCGAAGGCCCTGCCTTCCCACAGAACAGCTGACGGGACCCGGCTGGGGAGAGGGAGAACAGGGCTTAGGGCCGGGGTGAGTGGGGAAGAAGGGGGACACGGGGGGCTGCTCGGTGCTGGGCGTTCACAGAAATCTACACTGCGCGCGCTCGGTGTAAAATGTGACCCCAGGGGAGACTGGGTGAAGGCTACCTGGGGTTTCTCTGTACTATTTTGCGGCTTCCTGTGAATTCCTAATTATTAAAAAGGTTTTATCAAGTTGTGGAACGTACACGAAAATAGTGCAAGAGATAGAAACCAAGCCAGGGCCAGACAGACAAGGAGGGACAAGGCCCAGGGGGAGAGACACGGGAGTCGGGCTAGCCTGGAGCAGGGGCCCCAGCGGCACGGGTGGCCGGCAGGCTCCCCGCAAGCACTGCAGGCGGCGACAGGAAATGCAGTCAGGCTCGCGGTCAGGCGACAAGCACAGTCCTGGGAGCGACCCCAACACACACGCCCGCCGAGCCAACAGGAGTCACAGCAGAGACTAGAAAAGAATTGCAACTAACGTCTTTTGACAGATAAGACAAATGTAACTCAACTAATTAGAGATATTGAGTATGGAAAAAAAATGTCAAAAGTAGAGTCGTCGATATATAGAATGAACAGCAAGGATGTAAAGTGCTAAAGAAGGAATCAAAGCTGGAAAACAGACCCGAAGTCCATGTCAAGAGCGCCACAGAAAGAAAAGCCGCACAAAGCGCTTTTCTCAGCCGGAGGAAAGACCCCGTCCCAGACTGACAGGGCCCGTGGGGGCAAGACCCGCTCCTGCAGCCGAAGCCACACGCGCCCTCCCCAGGCCACACAATGCCGGCTACAGGCCACGGCGGGGGAGCCCCTCTCTCCACCTCGAGCTTGTGGCCGGCCACCCTGCCGGGGAGACGCGACCGTGCACATTCTGACAAAACGCACCGGGCGCCGGCACAGGCTACATGCTGATGGCAAAAGCCACCACACCCAGCAGGGTACTGGGTTCTTGCCACCCGCTCCCCGTGCCCAGAGCCAGAGGCCTGGCGTGAACACAGAGGCACCGGCGCGTCCTCGGTGTGCCCCTCGTCCCTTCCTTCCGTCACACCAAGAACCTAACCAGCTCCCCGGCTTCCTATGGCCTAAGAGCCCGCGCTCACCCTCCGGAGCCGCAGTGCCCCCAGACCCCACGCAGGGCAGGCGGGGCCCCCGCGTGCATCAGACACCTCGTGCCTCAGTGGCACGGGGCCCCTGGAAGCAGCACAGAGCTCAGCACGGGCTGAGAAGGGTCGTCTGCTTGTCGGTCACACCTGAACTGTCCGCAGCCCCAGAGACAACCCCCCGGGGGCGGCCACCGCCAGCTACTGGCCCTTCTCCCTCCCGCGCGGGGTCCGCGTGCCGTCCCTGCGACAGAGGACAGCGCGCAAACCGGAAGGGAACAGCAGGACACAAACGAGAGCAGCCCCATCCCAACCGGGGACGCATTACCAGGCCCAGGATGGACTTGGGCATGGTCTTCCGCGCCCTGTGGACCTTGACGTCGGCCCCGGGGGCTGTGGGCTTCTTGTCCTCGGGCTCTTTGCTTGCTTCCCCGAGCTTGGCCGGCGCCGTAGCCGGCGTCTGAGGGAAAGCGCTGGGAGTCCTCCCTTTGCCAGAGCCTCCGGGAAGGGTTTTCGCAGCGTGACCAGGAAGCGAGGCAGCCAGGGTGCCGGGAGCCCGCACGGGCGGCTCCGGCAGGGGCGCGTTGTTCAAGAAGTACCCATTGCTCCCGGTGACAGCGGTCTGCGTGCAGTCGTCCGTGCTGACATGGTTTTGCTTCCCCGTCTCACTGTCTCTCCCCGAAACCCCGTTTTCGGCTATTCGGGCTAGCCTGCTGGCACCGTCCTGTGGGCCAACCGCCGTGCTCTCCTGAGGGCGTGGCGCCGTGGGCATGTGACTGCCGGCCTCGCTCTTCCCGCACGACCCGTTGGCTTCGCCGTCCGCGGCCGCGGGGGCTTCTCCCCCCGGCTTCTCCGCCGAGCCTCCGTCGGCTGCCATGGAGAGGTCTGTGGACAGAGGAGACGGTGTCACGGCCGGTCAGCGCACAGCCCCCCGCGGGCACCCATCCGAGGAAGAGTCACCTCATTTCATGGACACAGCAGACTTAAGTTCAAACGACTAAATATCAAATGATGCCTTAGGGGCACCTGGGTGGCTCAGTCAGAGAAGCACACAACTCTTAACCTCAGGGTTGTGGGTTCAAGCCCCACGTTGGATGCAGAGCTTACTTAAAAATAAAAATTTAAAAATCTGAATAATAATAATAAAATGATGTCTTAGACATTAATTTTGACAATTAATTGGCTAAAGTTTGGAGAAGGCCAAACCCTGAACAGGGGAATCGGCCCTGAGCTCAGGCATGCCAGCGATCTGTCCATCCCGTGTGCGAGATACAGCCAGGCTCTGTAGTCCTGCCTTGGGGGACACAGTCTAAAACCAGAAGCACAAGATAAAGACTCCCCATTTGTTGAGTAAATTAATTTTTAAAAAGATCACAAGACCTCAAAACCCATTACACAGATTTACATACCTACCAGGTATAAACACACCACCATGAAATAAAACTGAGCACGGCTTAAAGACAGCGAGCAAAGCCTCAGAGGTACCTTCCCAAGAACAAACTTAAAGAAAATGGGTAACAAACCAAGAAAAAGAGTCATATTTTCAGTGCCTCGACCAGAAGGCCCATTACAAATACCCGGACTACAGAAGCTGGGTCTCCCAAGGGCAACTCAACAGACCTCGTCCAGGACCAGCTACAAATAAGTGCATTTTATATCAGAAGATGTGCAAATACATCTAACCTCACTGGCAGCGTAAAGCAGAAAACGCATGATCACACCACTGGATGCAGAAAGAGCTTCAGTCAACTTTGCCACTCCCCCCGCGCCGGTCCCTGTGCTCCACTGACGCCCACGGGGGCCCCCACACTGCGGTGCTGACCGCCGCCACCTCCGCCCGAGAGCGCGAGGTCTGCGAGGACAGTCTGTCCACTATGCGCACGGAGCCAAAAACAGGGCCTGGGACATAACATGGGTGCAGCAAATACTTTCTGGATGAACACACAGTTATTAATTATGGATTTAAAAAAAAAACCCTCGGCAAGAGAGAACAGGCGGGACCTTACTTGGATAGAGATGGCAAAGGCCATACACGAAGATGCGCAGGAAGCACACGCTTAATTCAGAAATGAGGGAATTGCAGGGCACCTGTGTGGCTCAGTGGGTTAAGTGTCCAACTCTTGGTTTCGGCTCAGGTCCTAATCTCAGGGTCATGAGATCAAGCCCGGAGTCTGGCTCTGTGCGCAGCATGGAGTCTGCTTAAGTTTCTCTCTCTCCCTCTCCCCCAGTCCCTGCCCCGCTCACACACACATGCACGCTGGCTGTGCTCTCTCTCAAATAAACATATAAATAAAATCTTAAAAAGAAAGAAAGAAGCAAATTCCATGTGAGATCAGAAATGCCACAAGCATCTTACACAAAAACAGATGCCCCGGCTGGCACAAGAGGGAACACAGAAATGAGAGGCGCTGGAGACAAAAGGAAGAACTCTGGCCTCTGTGCCCAGCACAGAGACACGTTTACTTTAAAGATGCCGTCAACTAAGAATTAAAACATAAGAGTACAGTGAGACTGCTGACTTCAAA
Source organism: Nasua narica (assembly GCA_028533885.1). Lineage (NCBI taxonomy): Eukaryota > Metazoa > Chordata > Mammalia > Carnivora > Procyonidae > Nasua > Nasua narica. The sequence continues at coordinate 80,482,100 of CM052813.1, read as the reverse complement.
CTCAAGCTACAAAACTCAAGAGCATTTTCCTGCACTGGCATTAACTAGAAAATATGAGAGGGGGAAAAAATACTATTTGCAAGAGCAGGAAAAACTACAAAGAATACAAAATGTTAGAAAAGACTACTCAAGGCCTGTGTGGAGGAAAAGGTTTTAAAGGAAAACATGGTCCTAAATGGGATGACAAAGTATGAAGTGTCAAGCTGCCTCTCATTTAATCTGTAAGCTCAGTGATACCCAATCAAAACTGATTGGAGATGTATGAGGGACTCCACCACTTTGTTCTAAAATGTAGAGGGAAAAACAGACTTTCCCAAACAGCAAAGTAAGTCATGGAAAAGAACAGTAAAGGCACAGGCAAACAGGCTCCCCACATCAGAGAAGGCTGCAACAACAGGCCTCCCCACGACACCCCCACAAGGAGGGCTGGGGCGCCCACCAGGCACAGGCGGGTCCAGGACAGCAGCCCAAGGCGGCAGGGCGCGGACTGCCGGTGGAAGGCAGATGTCCCCGGAGCTCCTGGACCTGCCGGCCCAGAACGTCTGAAGACAGGTCCCACATGTCTGGGCCTCCCCGAGACCTCTGCAGGCTTATCCACACGTCTGAGGCCGGCAAACACTTGTCCTAGGTGGTTAGTGAGGGAAAATGTCTAACACAGATCTATGGCCTAGAAACGGGCAATTCTGTTACACATGCAAAGCATAAGTTGTAACAGAAACAAGGAAAGAGAAATGTGATTCCACAGTGTGATGTAACAAGACACAGGTATATGGTCTCTGCCCGCGGCCCCTGACAGCTCCCGAGGCGACCGTGGACGGCGCCGGACACAGTCTGAAGCTCGGCACTTTCAGCCCTAACCCCACCCTCCAGAGAGCAGAGAGGGGCTGCAGGCTGAGTTCATAGTCCATCATGCCGCCACAGAAATCCCTGAACTTCGGGGGTTCGGAGAGCTTCCCGGTGGGTGAACACACCCACGTGGGGAGGGTGGCGCACCCACAGGGGGCCCAGCAGCTCTAGGACCGTGCCCCCGACACCCGGCCCTGCGCCTCGCTCCCACGGTGCTGCTCCTGACTCGCGCCCTTTCTAACAACCACGGGGCGGCATGCACATGTCTGAGTTCTGTGGACTCGAGGAGGGGCTTGTGGGAACCTCCAGCCCATAGCCAGGCCCTCGTGTAGCAAGTCGTGTGCAGCCCGGGGGCCCTCAACTTGGGACTGGCGTCCGCACTGGGGGCAGCCTGGTGGGACCGAGCCCCTAACCCGTGTGGCCCAAGCTGAGCTGGCTTGAAGGCTGCCCAGCCTTCAGTGTCGCAGAGAGCGGGAGACCAGCCCGGCAGGGGGGGATCACTGCGTGGGTCAGTCTGTTGGGAGAGGCTGGCTAAAGAAGGGAAGGGCACTCTTCCTCTCAGAGGCCCAAACTGTGGTCTGCCATTGCTCCTAATATCCATTATCCTGGAGGTTCTGACCAGAGCAATCAAACAAGCAAGAAAAAGTGACAAAGGGCATTCAGGTCTGAAAGAAGCAGCAAAATTTACTTGTAACTGACGTGATCCAGGGTAGAAAATCCAAAGTAATCTACAACCTGCAGGACTCGGTTTTGAAAGATCGATTATAGAAATGAAACTATAAAAACTAACTCAAAATGGGGAAAAATATAAATGTAAAATGTAAAACTATGAAACTTGGAGAGGAAACAAAATGAAAACATCCTCAGGATCTAGGTCTGGGCAAGTGTATTATTCTTGACACCCAAGTACAATGCCTAAAAGGAAAAGTGATAAATTGGACTTCATCAAGATTAAAAACTTCTCAAAATTTAAACGGCAGATCTAACCAGTGCAGAGATGCCACAGGACACCCACTGACGAGTGTAATTAACCACTCGGACGAGGACAGCCTGTCACCGCCGTACACATTGCTGTGGTGCCGAATGGTGCCGGGCTTTGTAGAACAGCTTGGCGGTTTCTGAAGTCTAAACATGCAGGGCACCTGGGTGGCCCAGTCGGTGAAGCGTCTGTCTTCGGCTCAGGTCATGGTCTTGGGGTTCCTGGGATCAAGTCCCACATCGGGCTCCCTGCTCAGTGGGGAGTCTGCTTCTCCCTTTGCCTGCTGCTCCCCCTGCTTGTGCTCGCTCATGCACTCTTCTCTCTCTCAGATAAATAAATCTTAAAAATAATTAGAAACTTCTGTGCTTCAAAGGATGCTGTCAAACAAGTGAAAAGACAAGCCCTAGAATGGGAGAAAATCCTTGCAAGTCACATATCTGATAAGGAACTTGTAGCTAGAATACATGAAGAACTCTGATAATTCGCCAATAAAAATCAATAACCAATTTAAAAAACAGGCAAAGTATCTAAATTGACACATCTCCAAAAATATACAAAGGGCTACTAAGCACATGAAAAGAAGCTCAACATCAGTAATCATCTGGAAAATGCATTATCAAAACCACAATGGGACCCCACTTTGTACCCACTGGGATGGCTATCGTGAAAAGGACAGGTAATAACAAGTGCTGGCGGGAAGTGGAGAACACGCACCCCCCACACACACTGCTGGTGCAAGTGTAAAATGTGCAGTCCAACGGTTACTCAAAAGGACGGGTCAAGGCCACGGTTCAGGGGCAGTGTGTGAGAGAGGCATTCTTCGAGCACAACCTCTGCTAGAGAAGGCTCCAGGTGGGGGGGTGGGCAGGGAAGGAAAGCTGGAGAGCACGGGGGTCCATGGAAGAGAGCACCCCAAGCAGTGGAGGGAAGCACAGCACCGGGAAGAAAGCCTGAGGCAGTCCTGTTCACGAGACCTGAGCCTGAGGTGTGGGTGGGACAGTGCGGAGGGCAGCTCTGGGAGGTGGGCCGCCCCAGGGCTGGCCAGGCGGCGCGGCCCAGGGGAGCTGGCGGGCTGGATGAAGCAGCCAGAGGCTCCGCAGTCCACCCGGACAGTGCCTGGCTGGCTCAGAGCTGAGCTCAGGGTTCTCGACAGGGAGGGTTAGGGTTTAGAAATGGTCCTAGGAAGCAAAGCAGGCACTGCCCAGTCTCCGGACCCACCCTGCTCCCAGGAGTCTCCAGAACGCTACGAGAATCGGAAGTATTTCTGTAGCAAACCTGTGTTCATGCACCAAGTCCCACACTTTCAGGGACAGTCCTGCCCTGTGGCCCGGGCTGCCGGAGTGCCTGCGCTCCCCCTTCACCCATGGTGGCCCCCGGACGTGTACGTGGTGGTCATGTGAGAAGGGGACTGTGTGGATGTGAAAAGGTGTCCTAGCAGCTCCCGGCCTGCATGCTGGGCGGCTGAATGACAGCCCAGGAAAGGCACAGAAGCGCAGCCACCGGCTCGGGCTCCCGCGCGGCCCCGCCCGATCACCAGGCGTGCGGGGCTGCATCCAGGGACTCAGAGGCCGACACACAGGTCCGTGCTGGGACAGCGCAGGCCAGGGCCTGGGGAGACCGGCCCAGCTCTCTGCCCACCAGCGTGCAGCCCTCGTCTCTCCTGCTCATGCACACGGTGGTCTCGGTGGCCACGGCCAGCGCCACCTGCACGCCACATTCTCTATGTCCTCAGAGGAGGGGTCCAGCTGCCGTCTGACAGCCTGGGTGCCCTCCTCCCAGCTGGGCACCCGTCTCGGCTCCCCCTCCTAGGAAGAGAGACAGAATCGCACAGGACGGGGCTGGCGTACAGCCAGAATCCCCGCAGTGCTTGGAGCAGCGCCCCGCGTCCGTGAGGATGGTGGTCCCGTGATCTCGGGCCGGCCCCTCCTGTGCTAACCTCACGGGGAGCTGGCAGGATGAGGGACGATACGCTGCTTGTCTGCTCAGGTCCCGCGGCCGCGCGGCAGGCCAGGGCTGCTCACCCCCTCCCCGGACAGATGCGCCCAAGCGCAGCCCAGCGTCGGCACCACTCCCGAGCCATCGGCCTCGTGGTGCCCCGTCAGGACGCGGCTCTCCAAAACAAACTTCTCAGCAGCTCGCACGGGCTCATGGCGGACACGGGACGCCCGTGTCACGGTGTGCTCCACAGCCCAAACCGCAGCCCCGCACAGGGCTGGCCAACCTGCTGCTTTGCCAGCCTCTGGTTTTACCTTGTCCGAAGCATCATACAAATGGAGTCACAAAGCGCAGGGCCTGCGCGCCCGGCCCCCTTCACTTGGCAAGCTGCGCTCAGCGTCACGCGTGCTGCCGCGCCAGCGAAGCAGGTCCTTCCTCGGGGCGGCGGCGCTCCACCTACCGCGCACTGCGGCCGCCAGCGGGAGATGGGCCTGAGTGGGTTCAGCTCGGGGTGACGAGTACGAACGTCCACACGGCCCTTCCCACTTCCAGTTCTCTGGGGGCACTTAGGACAAGGCTCTACCAGGTGTTTGCTTTTCGCTTTCTGGTAGCGGCTCCCTTTTCTAGCACGTCTCCTGTGTGCGTCTGTGTCCATCTGGGAACGGGAGGTGGGAAGCCACACAGTAACCCAGACGGAAGCAAGAGAGTCAGGCGCCGGGGCTGGGCGAGGAGATGCCAGAGCGACAGGCCTTCTGGCCACTTCTCCGGCAGGAGCGAACTGCACCCTTACCTTCCCTCAGCAGCTCCGTTTTCATGCAGCAATCCTGCTTCGTCTCCCCCTTCGCCGGAACTGCCTGCTGAAGAAGAAACAGCCATCAGCCCGGACTCAGCCGCAGGCAGACTGAGCAAGCCTCCAACACGACTTCTCTCTAGATGGACGTTGTGTCTGGATCCCGGTCAGGACTCACTACCAGACGACTAGAGGGTCAAGGGATGTCCAAGCCGGCAGCTGACCGCCACCCCAGGAGGAGGAATGACATTCAGAAACCAGCCCGAGGAAACTTGTACCTTATCTGTATTTTTGGAGATAGTTTTTTAAGAAGGGGAATGCGTTCATGCATTACTTACATAATTAGAAATCTCAAATGTTTTGGTTGTTTAGGAATGCTATAAATTATATCAAAGTGCATTCTACTGCTGACAAGAATTCATCTAAGTATTTCAAATGTCTAACAACCTACAAAAAATCGCAGAAATGGATAAACCAAGAAAAGTCAATAAAAACATGAGTCATTACATATTTGCTCTACTACGTGGAGGCATGAATTGCGAAAGGTCTCTTGGAATTGTTTTTTAAAACTACTTGCCTTTGGGAGGCTTACAGTCTGGTTGGAGAAGTGAATGTAAACACACAAAACATTCCTGACTGGGTCCCTCCAGGTGCGGTAGCAGTCAGCGCCCTGAGTCCATGGAGAAGGAAAAGGGGGGAGATCCAGACTCTCGGGCTCCCCACTTAAGAGTTTCAGGCTCTAAGGGCACAACTTCCATAACACCTGTCTAACTTCCGGAACACACTCTCCAAAAGACACCACGACACGTTCTCGGAGCATTCCTACAGAACCCTGAGCTCCCTGCTGATTTCACTGAGCGCCAAGCGTGGGGCCCAAGAGCAGGGGCAGCGCCCTACCCTTTCGCCCTGGACCACCAAACTGCCTCAAGGTCGCACAGCAGCCTCCCGTCCCATGAAGCCCCTCCTACCTCCTACCTGGGTGCTTCCAGAATGCTCCCAGAATGCTCCCACCCGCAGTCCCTAAACAGAGCTGACTTCATCTCCCCGGGAACACAGGACAAGACAGGGCACGAGCATGGCCCAGCCGCTCCTGCAGCCCTCCCACCTTTCCCGAGAGCATCACCTGTGGCCCCACTGGTGGTTTCCAAAGTGAACCCCCTTTCAAAGGCGGACCCCCTCCTATAATCCCTCTCTCAGCCACTCCTGCCACAGGAAGCCAGAATTCATAGCGCCAGGCACAAAGAAAAATCCAGGGGCTCAGAGACTTCCTCCCAGAAGATGGGGAAGACCTCCTTGCAGGGATCAGACTTGGATGCATCCCTCCTCAAACCCCAGGGTCTCCCCAGCTCACAAAGGAGAAACAAGTTTTCACTGTTGGCAGCAAAGCCACGGGCCAGCCTCTGCTCCCCATCTAGTCTCCGGCCCTGGACCCGGCCCTGGACCCGGACCCAGACCTGGCCCCAGACTCCGGCCCCAGACTCCGGCCCGGGACCCGGCAGCCTCTCAACAGGCCAATCACCTTATCAGACAGCCTCTCCTGGACCCTCCCTGGTTGCCCGCTTGGTGCCCCCACCATCAGACATGCCACCCAGCCCGTCTGTCCGCCCCACCAACATGCCGACCCTGGGTTCCACAGGAGAGGCCTGTCCTGCGCTCCGACCCGGCCCCAGCACATCTGCCATGTGCGGCATGCAGAAGGGACCGAGGAGCACGTGGGGCCCGAGGGGACCCAGTAATCAAGGCCACTGAGCCCACTTCCATGTCTGCCTCCCACATGCCACAGGCCTGGCTGGACCCTGTGCGACGGCCGAGACGCACAGCCAGCATCTGCTGCACGGAGAGAGGAGGGTGAGCGAGGGTGGAGCAGGGCACTGCTGGGGTGCACATCCAGAAATCCGAAGTGAGCTGAGCCCACAAGCAGAGCAGAAAGAACGACACCCTCCCAAATTCAGGTGCTCTCTGTGCATGGAGCCCACGTGTACTAGCAAGAAGGAACATGGTCTTCATCACCATTTCAAAAGGGCTAACAACCTACAGTAACACCAACACGAGACCAGGAGAGGACTGAAGACGGAACACGTAGCCCAAACCAGTAACAAAATCCTTTACTGGCAACGGCAGAACCAAACAGCTTCTGCACAGACTTCGAGTCCTGGCATCCACAGCGCGGGATGGGGGCTGCAGAGACCCTGACGGTACGAGGTGGGGGGCCTGAGTCCAACAGCGGGATGAGGACGGGGGTACTGGCTTAGCTCTAGAACACAGCCGGGAAGAAGGGAGCTGACAGCAGCACACACAGCTGAAGCTCCAGGCTGGCAAGGGCCCAGAAGCAAGGACACCCCAGCAGCAACCAGCACCCCACGTACAGAGTGTGGGTTCCTCTCCACCATTTCCCACCAGGAGAAAGGAGGCTCCTGGAAGATGGGACCAGTGCTGGGGGGCAGGGAGCAAGGAACGTTCAAGACTCTCAAACTCCTAGAGCACAAGGGGCCGCATTGCACAGTCGTCCGCTGTCCTATCTCCAGCCCTGAGATTTCCCCACAGCCGAGGAGCAGCTTTCTGTCCGGCTCCAGCTCCAGGCAGCTACGCCCGGGTGGCCCAAACCGCCCCTAGGTGCTGGGTGGACGCAGATCCGAGGTCACCAAGGAACCACTACTGAGATAGCCTCAGAGAGCTACCCTGCACAAGTTTCCATCTTTAATCAACTATCAACATTAAAAAGTAGGAGAGTTGGGGAGCCTGGGTGGCTCAGTGGGTTGAAGCCTCTGCCTTCAGCTCAGGTCATGATCTCAGGGTCCTGGGATGAGCCCCATGTCGGGCTCTCTGCTCAGTGGGGTGCCTGCTCCTCCCCACCACCTGCCTCTCTGCCTACTTGTGATCTGTCAAATAAATAAATAAAATCTTAAAAAAAAAAAAAAGTAGGAGAGTTTAGGGGTGCCTGGTGGCTCAGCTGGTTGACTGTCCAGCTCTTGGTTTTGGTTCAGATCATGTTCTCAGGGTCTAGAAACTGAGCCCCAGGGTCAGGAGATCGAGCTGGGTTGGCTCTGCTTCCCCTCCCCCTGCTCATGTATTCTCTCTCTGAAATAAATAAGTCTTTAAAAAGAAAATTATGGGGCACCTGGGTGGCTCAGTGGGTTAAAGCCTCTGCCTTCGGCTCAGGTCATGATCTCAGGGTCCTGGGATCAAGCAGCATCGGGCTCTCTGCTCAGCGGGGAGCGTGCTTCCCCCTCTCTGCCTGCCTCTCTGCCTACTTGTGCTCTCTCTCTCTCTCTCTCTGTCAAATAAATAAATAAAAATCTTTAAAAAAAAAAAATAAAAGTAGGAGAGTTGACAACGAATCTGGGTTCACAGAGTACGGATAAAGGGGAAGCTGTGCCACAGTGGCCAAGCCCAAGGATGGGTTCTTGGACTCGCCATGGAGCTGAGCCCTTGACACCCAGGAAAACCCTCTCCTGCCCTGGCCTGCCTCACCTGCCCCCATTATCTGCCTGCCCGCTAAGCTTATCAGCAGCACCGGACCTGACCCTGTCCTTCCCAGGGCCTGGTCTTAGCTGGGCATCTCAGCCAGGTGAGCAGCAGGCCCCAGCATCTAACCCCAGGGCCCCACTGACCTCCCACAGCCAATCCAGGGCAAGTCCCAGAGTGCTCAGGCCTCGCCCCATCTCCCAGCCCAGCCCAGCTGCTTCCCAACCACCTCTAGCCTGCGCCCACTCTGGGTGTCCCAAGACCCTTCCAGGGGTCCAAGAGGTCAAAGCTCTCTTCGTTACTAGGACTCCACTTGCTTGCTTCACTGTGCTTCCTCAGGCACCTAGCAGGAGTCAAGACGGTGGCACCAAATTAAACTTCTAAGTGATTCTTCAATGCTGTGCACTCAGGTAAAGCTACCTTCACCTGAGAATGGCCTTGGTGAAGCAGTGAGGTTAGTGACCTCCCCATCGGCTTTCTCCTGAGAGCAGCAGAAGAAAGGGAAGCAATCCAGGGCTGCTGGCCGCTGAGGAAGGGCCCGGGGCAGGGCTGGGCTGGGTCACTCACTGGGCATCTGCATTTGGAACAACTGGCAAGATCTATGGCTACGCAGACTGGGCACCTGCCCAACATTTTCTCAAAATAAACACAGCGACCTGTGACCTCAAAGAAAACCCACTGTATGTGTTGCCAATGTTAAAATTCTGGCTCCTGAGAGGAAATGAGAATTTGGGTAAATGTGCGTCTGCCTCCGTGAGCCTGACAGCTGCCCAGCACTTACCGACTTTTGATGACAGAGGAAATGTTATCAAGAGAACACGAGTTTTGATATCGGATAACGAAACATGTCAACATTTGGAAGACCTCCACCACTTAGTGAGCCAGTGTTTCCCAAATGCGCAGTCCCTACTGTGTAAAACCACACGTGGGTGGAAGGCACGTCAAGAGGCCAGGCAGGCCGTGGGCTTAGCCCTCATGGGGCAGGCAGGCCGCCGCCGCCGCGCCCTGGCGGGTTCCAGCACGCCGCACCAAGTAGAACACCCCGGATTTTCGAAAAGGCTCCAAGTACACGTCTACGTGAGGCCAGATCTCACGTAGACGTATGTTGCAACCAAACAGCACATCTCTTCAGTCAGAAGGCAGACACGAAAGAGATTACCGACCTGTAAAGCAATGCCACTCTTCTGAGGTTGCTGTTTTAGAAAATAGTGGCTTTTCACAGAAATTATTTACCTTAACATGTAAACAACATGTTTACATGTTACATGTTGTTTACATGTTTACTTGTAAACATGTTTGCTTTTGTTATTTTTTATAACATGTTTACAAAAACATGTTTTTATGTTTACTTTTGTTACATGTTTACTTTTGTAAACATGTTAACTTTTGTTATTTTTAAGTATTTTTTTCTAAGCTTCAGTTCTAATTTTTCGGTAAACACCGGTAGATAGAACCCATATAAACAAGAGCCTTCTGGGGTCCCAAATGGCCTTTTTTAAAAAAGATTTTATTTTATCTATCTATCTACTTATTTATTATTTGACATACACAGAGAGAGATCACAAGCAGGCAGAGGGGCAGGCAGAGAGAGGGGGGGAAGCAGGATCCGCGCTGAGCAGAGAGCCCGATGTGGGGCTCGATCCCAGGACCCTGAGATCACGACCCGAGCCGAAGGCAGAGGCTTTAACCCCCTGAGCCACCCAGGCGCTCCCTAAATAGCTTTTAAGAGTGTCACGTGACCTTGAAGCCAATGCCCCACACCAAGGACACCGAGCCTCCTGGATCAGAGGCCTGCTAAACAAAACACCTCCAGACCCCCGAGCCCTCAGTGTCCCGAGACGCTCCCAGGGCCAGCACAGCAGAGCAGGCCTCCCCAGAACATCCACGGACGCACCTATAAACCACCTGTCTCCTGTCCCTACTGTCGGCCACATGTCCCTGCCACGAAATTAAGTTTCATGACCTCTCCTCCCAAAAAACTCTGTTTAAAGATACTACGTAACACACTTTCAAATAATGCCAGAATTACCCACTCTATGGATTTGACTGCATTCAGGCATTTCTCCTCAGCGCTAACCAACGTGCCAGGCTGTGGACAAGAAGAAGAGCCAAGGACAACATCAACATCTCTGCCTTATCTGTACCTCTGACTTTTAAAACCCAAGCACCCTCCTTGCTCATCACTCTAAGTGACTGCTGATGATGGCACAGGACAGGGGAGGAAGGACAAGGGAGCACAGAGGACGAGAAGGCCTCTAGGGGTGGGCTCTCGCCCTGCACCCTCTTCTATTCCCCATTCTTCGCCTAACCAAGGCTGCTCGGGGACCTGCACTGAAGCCAGAGCAAGGGTCTGGGCCTCGCAACTGCTAGTGCTAACAGCCCCTTCCCATGCCTAGACAGGCTCACGTTATGATAGGTTCCTGATCAGAACTGGGCTATGATGGTCACAGGCCGAAGCGCCACTGTGGGAGGGGTAGGCGCTCTAGGGAGTCTGCCCAGCGTATGGCCCAGCGTATGATCCAGCGTATGGCCCAGCCTATGACCCAGCGTATGGCCCAGCCTGTGATCCAGCCTATAACCCAGCGTTAAACGGCCCAGCCTGTGACCCAGCGTCTGGCCCAGCCTGTGACCCAGCGTATGGCCCAGCCTGTGACCCAGCGTCTGGCCCAGCCTGTGACCCAGCCTGTGACCCAGCGTCTGGCCCAGCCTGTGACCCAGCGTCTGGCCCAGCCTGTGACCCAGCCTGTGACCCAGCGTTAAACGGCCCAGCCTGTGACCCAGCGTATGGCCCAGCCTGTGACCCAGCGTATGCCAGCGTATGGCCCAGCCTGTGACCCAGCGTATGGCCCAGCCTGTGACCCAGCGTATGGCCCAGCCTGTGACCCAGCGTCTGGCCCAGCCTGTGACCCAGCCTGTGACCCAGCATCTGGCCCAGCCTGTGACCCAGCGTCTGGCCCAGCGCATGATCAGAACGGGCTGTAAACAACAGCAACAGAACCAACCTTCCTGGCAAGGCAGAGCAGAATAATGGGGTCCACCCAGCGTGCACTTGATGTGCTAGAGTGAGATGTGACCTTCTAGAAAATGATATTCTGCTCTTCTGAATGTAAACCTAATACACTAAAGCACTGACATGGATGGAGAAAAAAGGAAAACTGTCACGACTGTGAAGTTTTTTCCTTAAATTCAAGTTGGAAGATTATGAAACACACAAAAATCTAGTGGGAAAATGGGTCCCGGGGGTGAAGCAGAACCTGACCCCCTCCTGGACTCACTCGGCCAAGAGCACGTCCAGCAACCAGGGCGACTGGCAATGCAAGCAGCCCAAGCCGCACACTCCAGGTTCACTGGAAGTTCAGGTACACGACAAATCGTGTTTTTAGTGTGCGCGTGTGTACCTGAACTTCAAACGTACCTGGGCATCCTGTATTTTTTCTTTGCTGAACTTGGCAACCCCACACTGAGTCCTTAAGAGTCAAGAAAAGACAAGGGTCTAGGTTTCTATAATTCTAAAGCAACAATGTTGACTTTTTTTTTTTTAATTGAGAGAGAGCGAGCATGAGCGGTGGGGGTGGGGAGGCAGAGGGAGAGGGAGAGAATTTTAAAAGCAGGCTCCCCACTCAGCACAGAGCCCAGTGAGGGGCTCAATCTCATGACCCTGAGTTGAAATCAAGAAAGAGTCAGACACTTAACCGACTGAGCCACCCAAGGACCCTATTTTTAAAAATATTTTTATCTATTTATTTTGCTGACATTTTTAAAAGGCACTGTTCTCTGCTCTTTGAAATCCTATTCCTAAGAAGAAAAAGAACTATTAACGAAACAATTTCTTCAACGAGCACAGAACAGGAAAATAAAATACAGAGAAAAAACCCGAAGGCATTACCAAGTCTCATTCCAGGGCCTTCGGATACCCTCACCCATTTACCCCTACTCTGACGCTTACCAAATGCCGGCGGCAGCAAGGCCCCTCCCCACCTCAAGGGCACAGGACGGGCCCGGGGGGACGTGCACAGGGGCGCAGCCATGACCGAGGCCACCAATGCACATCGACCTCACATCCAGAACAAGAACCCTACTCCACAAAAAACAAGCAGCAGCTCAAGTGCACTCAGTCAACCACGCAATTTTAACTTCGAGATAGCGCCCAGAGTGCTTCCCTGGACGAGCACTTGGGTTTTTGTTTTTTGAGTCGACAAGAACTAGGGGCCTGGGGGAGGGAAACGCCAAGAGGGAAAGACCATGAAAGCAGCGTCCACTCTTCAGGCGGACGCTACATTGATTCTGGTCCCATCAGAGACTCCCCTTAGCAACACAGGACAGGAGACGGCCCTGGCATTTTTACCCCCATGGCAATACGGCAGGCATAATCGAGGTTTCAGCCAGGTTTTCTTGACGATTAAAATAAAACGGTCTTTTCTAAGTTTGTACAGCATCATCACTGTGTGTGCTATGTCCCCCCCTTTAAATGTAATCATAGGGGCACCTGGGGGGCTCGGTCAGTGAAGCGTCAGCCTTCAGCTCAGGTCATGATCTCAGGGTCCTGGGACCAGGCCCAACAGCGGACTCCCTGCTCGGCAGGGAGCCTGCTTCTCCCTCTGCCTCTGGCCCTCCCCCACCCATACCCCTTCCCCCACTAGTGTTCTCCCAAATAAACTAAATCTTTTAAAAAAATTGTTTCAATGTAATCATAAAATAAGCCTGTACCAATCATTTACACTTCAATAACACAATCTATAGGTAAAATAAAAGCAACCACTCGGTGACACATTAAATTGAATGCATTTTCTTCTCAGGACCGACAAGGACTGGTGCTCTGCCACTCAGAAAGGCACCACTTCTCGTCCACAGATGTTTTTCCTTTGCTAGTGCCCATGAAATAACCGCATCGAATATAACTCATCATAATACAGTTAAGTTCAATTTTACTATATATGACTTCAGGTACTTTTTAAAAATAGTTTCTGCTACTCATACAGTATAAATTACGAAGGGTTAAGATTTGGGGCCGGACCTTCGCTGCGATGACACGTGTGTGCCTAGCTGCCTACCGCGCCCACCGCCCCTGACCCGTGAGCCTCCTCACCGGCCCCTGGGACGCCCGGCGCGGCCCGTACAGGCGCCGAGCTTGGGCTCAAGGTGAGGAGCGTGCCCGAGGCCACGCAGCACCCCCTGCACAGGAGGCTCCCAACCCACTTTGCCGCTGCTCGGCATCCCAGGTGCCTGCCCTGTCGGCTTCTCCTACACTGCTGATTTTTTTTCTTTTTTAAAATAAACAATGGCTGGTGAGGAAAGATGATCACAGAAACTTTGACATTACTCCTTAGAAGATTCCTAAAATTCAAAGACAAATAAGGGCTGGATAAATTTTTGGATAATCCTTATTAAAATTATTCAGAGACAAGACCATAACACTAAATAATGTTATCAACGTAACTCTGAGGACATGGCAGAGACACCTACGCCACACCGCGTCCGCTCGGCACGGGCGCTGGCCCTCGGCGGACGCGAAGGAACGCCTCCCCTGCCCGGCGGCTGCCTGTGAACCCTGGAGGTCCGGACAAGGGCCAGGCCCCAGCAGCAGCCCAGGCTCCGCTCACCTCATCCACGGCCGGCTACCACTCGAGGGGTCAGACCAACGGGCGCCCAGTCAGAGGGACGAGCCAGGGGCCACGACATCGTAGCTCCGGGCGACCCCCCCCCCCACGCCTCTGGGCGGCCAGCGGGAGGCAGGGGCTAGGCCCAGAAGCCCGGCAAAGCACTCAGGGGGAGCCCCGAGGGCAGAGCAGTCTGAAAGGAAACTTCGGAGGGAGAAAAGAGAAGCACCTACCTCAGGGCTCTGTGGCTCACTTTCTAGAAAGCTCTGTCCTCTTAGGAGACCTGCATTCCTAAAGTCCAACTGTCGATCTGGCTTTCTTCCCAAAGATGCAACTGTGCAAACTACTCCGGAGGAGAGTGTCTTCTCACAAATTCACCCTAACTCGCCCAACGCAACACAAGCAATCTGAAGGAAAGCCTCTATTCTCAACAATAAGGATCTGACCACGAAAAGTATCCTTAATTTATGAGAGTAAAGGTGAAACCCTTAAAAGTCAAGAGAAATTTAAAACTACCTTCAAAGTTGTGTGGGGGCCCACGGACAGTCCAACGGCGGCGACAAGAGACCAGCCCCAAGGCTGGCGCACACAGGCCAGAGAGGGGAGCGGACGTGCACACACACTTCGCAACAGCGGGTTCCCTAACACAGAGGTCACCCCTACGAACACGAGAGCCAAGGTCGAGACACCCTGGTACGAGGTCTCAAACCCTGCTGTGTGCACGTGGGGCCCACGCTGTGCTCTGACCTTGGGCCTGGAAGCTGCTCCCGGGTGGGCTGAGCACTTCCGTGGCCCCGCCCCCCGACAGACGCAGGCCCCTCGCAGATCAGCTCCCGCGCTCCGCGGGGCTCACCGCCCTGCCTCCGCGCATCCATGTTGTTCAGAACTCCTATTGCAAACACAAATGTTGAGGTTAACTTTGTAAGGGCTACACACACACACACACACACACACACACACACACACACACACACACCCCTTCAGTTTGAAAGGAGTCAAAGCCATTTCAGGAAGAATCTGAGACGCTGACCAGCATGCTGCCCGCGATGGAGTCAGGTCCAAGAGCGGCCCATGCTGTGCGGGGAGGAGGGATGAAGTCCACGCCCTCCTGTGCGACCGCCACCTCCTCCATGCAGCCTCAAAGCACCCTACCCTGGTGTTGGGGCGGGGGGTGACACCAGATTTCGTACGCTACCTAACAGAGCTGTGAAGATAGCCAACAATGGCAAAATACTAAGAAAAGGGAAGGGAAAAAACCTCTATCTTCACAGTAAGTACTCGCTTGCTGGACTTATCTTTGCAATTCCACAAGTGGCCTTGCTTTTCCATTCCACAACTAGGAGACTGTGGACAGAAAGGTCTTCCTCCGCCAACAAAGAGCAATCCACGGCCGGGCTTTGCGAGCCCAGCACCGGAGGCCATCTGAAGCATCCGCCAGGCAGGGCGGACAGAGGACCTTCTCTCCCTGAGGGCGGAGCTGGAGTTGTAGCCACAGCCAGGAACGCCAACTCCAACCTGCCACGTGCGCCTCTCCGCTTCAGCTCTCTGCCCGAGATCCGGACCAGAGACGGCGTCTTCTCCTCGACGACGGCACCAGCGCCAGTAGGCTTTCACCACCACACGGGTTCCCAAAGATGGGATGATGCCTCTGTTCAGGAAACTTGTGAGATGCAGAGCGCTATCTGCCCACCCCCTAATTTTCAACTGGTTTCCACATACCAATTTCACCAGCTAATTATCAAAAGGGAGGGAAGGAAAAGAATGAATCCTTTCAATATCTGATAGATTTCCTTTTCCCTCTTTTGTCTTTTTGTTTCCTCCCTTTGGCAGCAAAAGGAATTAGTTCCTAAATTTGGAAAATACAATTACTATCCAAAGTAGCCCCAGAAATTACATTTAAGGGACTATGAAATATCAGAACAGATTCCTTTTCCATCTGCTGCTTAACCCTTAACGGGCCTCTCCGCAAAGGAGGAAACCAAAGGCTTCCCTTCCCTTGATCCAGAACTCTCCTGGCTCAAGGACCGGAAAAAAGCCGTCCACGGCGGCCCTGTCTCAGCGGCTGGACTCACGAGGGACACTGAATCGTCGCTGGCGTTCTGAGACACTACGCTTCCAGGCAGCGTGCGAGGCAGCGGCAGACAACTCCAACAGTGCCCTTGTCCTGTGTCCCTTCCAGGGTCACAGCCAACACAGCTCTGGGCCTGGGCCCCGCCACTGAGGCTGCACCCCTGGGAAACCTGACTTCCAGAGAAGACGCAGTACGCCGTGAAATGGAGCAGGCACCGTGGACACCCATGGGGAACGTGTAGGCCTCTCCCACTCTGAACCCTGGATCCACACTCCCCAGCACCCGAGGCCTCCAGGAGTTCAAGCATGCAGGTCTGTGGAGGACAACAAAAAAAACCAGCCCCGACCAGAACAAGTTCCTGCGATGTCACTGGCCAAGTGTTGGGCTAGGGCCAGTGTCTGTTCCGGGGGCATAAACCGGGGAGTGGGGGGTCACACAATGTTGACTTTCGGTCTGACTCTCCACGCAGTGAAGACATTTAACACACAGTTCTTACCGCAAATAGAGATGCTGATTTTCTAGTTTATACGTCAGCAGTCCCTTATGAATTCGGATAGCGCAATCACCTACAAAGGTGACACCTGCCTTCCATGGGGACCTTCCGCCTGATCAGCACGCTGAGAGCTCCCACCCCGCAGAGCAGGGCCGGGGCTCTCTACGTGGCTGAGCAGCTGACCGGTGGTGGGTCTGGGTGCACCTGGTGCCATCAGGTGCTCACAGGGGACACAACGCTACAGGGCGCTGTGTAGACACAATGTGTGGAACCGGAAAACATCTCCATCATCTCCCCTAAATAAATTTGGGGTCCACCAGAAATCAGGACGCCTCACTGGCAGAAGGGCCCAGAGGGGAGAGAGCGGGACCACAAGGATGAAGCAGTCGGCTGTGCGCCCCGCGCAGTCCCAGGCCCATGGGGGCCCGTCCACCAGCGATGCCAGCCTCTAGCACAGTGACTCAGCACACCGAGAGTCACCCCATAAAACCAGAGGAATTCAGTTCCCCTCCAGAGAGCTAGCTCTAACTTCTCGGTTTCAACCAAATTTCTCATAAGATAAAACTACAGTAGGAAGGGAGGCACCTGAGTGGCCTCCGCCTTCGGCTCAGGTCATGACCCCGGGGTCCTGGGACAAAGTCTCCCTGCTCAGGGGAAGCCTGCTTCTCCCTCTCCCTCTGCCACTTCCCCTGCTTCTGTTCCCGTTATCGTTGTATCTCTGTCAAATAAAGAAATAAAATCTTTAAAAAAAGAAAAACTATCATGGGGGGAATCACTCAACATTATATCATTTGTTAAACCTTAGGTCATCAAAAATAAAAAGCAAAATGGGTAACACAGCTCATAAATACGTTTGCCCTAAAAAATTCAGTAACAGAGGGGTACCCGGGTGGCTCAGTGGGTTAAGGCCTCTGCCTTCGGCTCAGGTCATGATCTCAGGGTCCTGGGATCGAGCCCCGCATCGGGCTCTCTGCTCAGCGGGGAGCCTGCTTCCCCCTCTCCCTCTCTGCCTACTTGTGATCTTTCTCTGTCAAATAAATAAATAAAATCTTTAAGAAACAAACAAACACAGATGAAATCTGTATCAAAAAGAAGTGCACCCCAACGTCCCTGCATGGCCTGCCCACACATCCCACAGCAGGACTCGCACCGTCACATACCTCAGGCTCACGGTCTCCCCGCCCTTGACTAAAATGGGTACAACTACACAAACCCAGCTCGGAGAGATGAGGAGGCTGCAGAATGCTTAAAACAGTAGGTAACACGTAATAAATATCAGCTATTATCACTACTCAATGTATTTAGTACATAAGTCACAAAGAAATGTCTACTCTCTGCCATGTGCCGGACATACACTTGTCATTCAGCCCCCAAATTCAAGTGTTCAAACAGCCCTCAACCCCAGCGAGCTCCGCGCACCCCCCTGCCCCCGGGACCACAGTCGCCTGGATCTGCCACTGCTCTCTCCTCTCCATCCACGCCCTCATTTCCCTTTTCCCAAGATCCCATGACCGTCACTGCTTAAAAGGTCTGCAGGACCTGTCCCCAAACGGGTGAGTGTGGCCCCACCACTCAGGCCACCTCCTCTCGAGCTGCCACCCCCACCCCAACTCCCCCGCTTGGCTTCTCTCAAGTCCCCCCCGCCGAGTGTACAATACCACCCTCTTTTGAAAGGGGCCCCAGCCCCACCTGCGCGCGCCCACTCCCTCCCTCGTCACCGGCTTTGAGGCCAGCACCACCCCAAGTGCGCACAGGCCTTGCTTCACTGGGGCCGAGAGCACCACTCACGGCGAGCGTACTGGGCAGGGGCACTCTCCAGGTGGGTGTGCAAGGTCATTTGAGTCTTCCCCAGAACAAAACACACCTCCAAAAGAATGTTTTCTCACTTAGTGTTGTAAGAAGTCCCTGCTACAGTAAAAAGGAATTGCTTAGAAAGAACCATATGACAAAAGGCCATTAGAAATCCCCATACCGGGCCCCTGGGTGGCGCAGTTGGTTGAGCGACTGCCTTCAGCTCGGGTCATGGTCCCGGAGTCCCGGGATCGAGTCCCACATCGGGCTCCCAGCTCCATGGGGAGTCCGCTTCTCACTCTGACCTGCTCTCTCTCACTCTCTCTCTTTCCTAATAAATAAATAAATAAATAAAATCTTTAAAAAAAAAAAAAAGAAAGAAATCCCCATACCTCCGATACCCGAGGCCCACACAGACGTGCTCTCGAGGTGCCAGTGAGGGGCCTTCCTGACACTCTTCTGCCCCTTGGGCAGTAGCAGCCGAATTGCTTCCTACAATTCCCATCTTAGGCCTTTTCCGCAGTCGCTCACAGTCCAGAAAACCGCTCACTAGATCTGCCTACTCGGCACTTCAACTGAATCAGCGATTGCCCGTAGATTTTTATTAAACTGTGCTTCATTTAGATTTCAGGAAACAAGAACATCTTAAAAGCTCCGGTATTAAAGGAGTAAGGGAACAAAATGACCAGAGCCAAGGAGGCACGGAGCCAGGATCCCTGACCGGAGGGGACAAGGCTGGGGGATGGCACCCACTCCACACCCACCAGCACGGCCACGGGCAAAGAGATGAACCAAAACAAGTGTTGGCGGCGATGTGGAGAAGCTGGTGGGAATGCAAGATGATGTGCCGACTGTGGAAACCAGTCTAGTGGAGCCTCAAAAAAAGTCAAAGGAGCATCATGGGACAGCAATTCTACTCCTGGGTATACACTCCAAAAACTGAAAACAGACGCTCAAACTTGGTCACAAATGCTTAACAGCAGCACTCTTCAAATAATCAGAAGACGGCCGCCTAGATGGCTCAGTCGGTTAGGCAGACAGCTCTTGACCTCAGCTCGGGTCCTGATCGCAGGGTCCCGCGTTTAGGCCCTGCATTGGAGCCCACTTAAAAAGTCAAAAGATGGAAAAAACCCACGTGCTTATCAGCAGATGAACACACAAAACATGGTCTGTGCATGCAACGGGGTATTACTCAGCCAGAAAAAAGAAAGGGGAGTTCTGGCACAGGCGATGACGTGCAAGACCCTGGAGAGCGTTGCGCTGAGTAAGGCACCAGACATGGAATGACCGCCCCACTTACACGAAGTATCTAGTTTAGCAGATTCATAGAGACAAAAGAACGAAAGGGGAGTTACTGCCTAACTCCACAGTCTCTACTTGGGGTGATGAGAATATTTTATAAAGACAGAAATGATAACTGCACAACCCTGGAAACACACTTAGTGCCATCAAGAAGTAGGCTTAAAAATGGCTGAAATGGGGGCACCTGGGGGGCTCAGTGGGTTTAAGCCTCTGCCTTTGGCTCGGGTCATGATCCCCGAGTTCCGGGATCGAGTCCCATATCGGGCTCCCTGCTCAACAGGAGTCTGCTTCTCCCTCTGTCCTTCCCCCCACTTGTGCTCACTCTCTTTCTCACAAATAAATTTTAAAAATGGCTGAAATGATTAAGACTTATGTTTAAGTATACTTTACCACAATTAAAAAAAAAAAAAAAGAGGAGAAAAAAGATTGAGAGGTGTGCAAGGATAGCCCTACCAGTATAGTCATGGACCACTAACGAAGCCAATGCAATTCTCAGGAAGGACTCCTTTACAAGGAGATATATGCGGAATACAAATCAGAATGTAATAAATACTATTTTTGTAGTAAAAGAACAGGATTGGCACACCAGTGCTGACAGCATGACATTAAAAGAGACACAATAATCTCCTGATGTGGAAAGCCTTATTACAGCTGCAGGAAACACACACACACACGAACGGATTCAGGAGTGGCAGGGCATCTGGGAGGCAACCTGACTCAAACAGTACATGAAAAAAATGTTACCATATTTGCAACTTTAAGTTGCAATAATGTTTGAAAGTGTTTCAAAAGAAAAAGAAAAGCAATCCTCTAGATCTAAAAAAATGAAACATCTATAGAAGACTACTGCACACTTTTGGTGGGCTCAAATCTCTGCAAAAGCCCACAAAGAGAGATCTAGAAGTTTATACGTCAATTCATCATTGAAGCTGCGGGGACAGAGTGTGAAAGGGATACACAAGGGCGGGGATGGCAGATCCTGCCCGAACAGGATCTGATTTTCAAAAGGAAAATTCATATACATTGCATGCTTTTATATTTTTAATTTAAGTAAAGGAAATGAATCGGGAAAATATTAAAAAGTAAAAACTGTCCCTAAGGCAACTACTTTACCCTCTATGCAGAGCCCTTCACACACTCTTCTGTGCAAAAACACTCAGCTGCAGCGGACACAGACCGTATCAATGGGATGTCACGTATGCAGCTGGGAAACCACCTCGCCCTTAACTCGGCTGAGCAAATGAACTGACGCCATCACAGCCGAGGCTGCGGCAGCGGGACCCGGGCGTGCTTTGTGCGCTCACCCCCGACCCGGGACCCAGCGGACGGGCAAACAACATCCACAACATTTCCGCATCGTAATCAACCTTGAAGTGAACATATCTTCACTTACTGCCCTCAGATGCTGCAGTTCTCTGCAAACCTCCCTAAATAAGGAACAGTGCTAGAAATTAAAGCTCTGCCTTCCCTTATGCAAATGATGTGCCGCAGGTCTCAACAGGCGTCCTGAACAGAGAGGTGCTTTTCTCCTTCTTAAGACTGAACTACTTTAAAAACATTTTGGAAAATAACTCCCTCTCCTTCTCCTGTCAGTCTGTGCTAACCCAGGATCTGGTCTCAAGCGTGAGAGGAAGGAGCCTCTCCCCTGTCCCAGCCCCACCTCAGCAGGAGCTGGAGCCCCAGGCCGGGCTGAGGCCTGTCCCAGACATGGGCACCGCAGGCGGGCCCGCCAAAAGAGCAGGTCAGAGAAGACGCGAGGCACTGACCGATCGGAAACACCTCCTCCCTGCCAACCTCAAAGGCTCACGTCACCGAATGTCACTAAATCATTAAGTAGCAACTCAGCCGATTCCCTATACTCTAACATCACGTGCCGACTACGATGGCAATAGCTTTAAAAGTTTTTTGATGGGAGAAAAAAGTTTTTAACATACTGAGAAAAACCGGCATCTCTGATCCAGACTCTCTGACGGCACGTTCTGAAACTCACCCGCCCTCAGCCCCTGGCAGAGCGGCCACCGGTCTAATTTTGAGTCGCTTCGTATCCCACTTCTCAGCACCGGGAGGCCGCGTGGCACAGTGTCAGAGCACTGGCCGGACGGAGGGCCAGCGGTAACCGGCCACGACCTCTGGCTGGGCACGTCCTCGGAGCGGGAGCTCAACAGTGGCTCCAGCCCGTCCACCAATTAAAGTGTGGCTTACTGGAACAGAGTTTATATAGCAAGAAAAAAGAGAAGCCTATTACTTTTTTTCAGAGCAGGAGAGTAACTCAAGCAACAATCCTAGCTGAAATATCATGAATATAAATGTAGCAGAGGACAGAGGAGGGGACTGTAAACCACAGGAAGGTCACCAAAGAACATCGCCGTATGACGACATACACACATACAAAACAGGTGCTCAATAAATAAGTACCTGCTGGAAGATGCGTTCCTAGACTCTCAAGGGCATCATTCCACAGAGTGGGACTATGCGGGTCTGAAAGGAAGATGTGGCTTTTGCAATGCACAGTCCCTGTATAAATACTTGGAAAAATCCCCGATGGCGACTGCATTCTGGCTCATTAGAACAAAGGCACCATCTGGTGGTTAAAAGAATTAAGTACAGGCTACAGGCAGAAAGCCCAGAAATATATTAATAAATTTCCCTTATAATCAGAATGATTCTTAGAAAAAGACCATATTCCTAATCATATCAGCTATTAAAAAAAATATTTCCACAACACTGCTCTGTAACCAGATTGAAACAACATGAGAAAAACACATATACCTGAATTTCATTAAAAACCCTTATTCTGACAAAAAGACTACATAATGTAAAGAAAGTAAACCAAGAGTTGAGTATTTTGAGGCATATGACACAAAAGCGTGGAATTTACTCCCCGTCAGAACGTAAGCTCTATGAGAAACGAGAACAGTGCTGGTTCTTTCCACTGCTGGGCTAAGCCCTCCAGTTTACCATAAAACAGTAGCTCTCAAACCTTCCAGTCCCGAGACCATGTTATACTCTAGAGAATAATGAGTACCCGAAAAAGATTTTGCTCCTACAAGTTATGGCTGTTGATATTTACCAGATTAGAAATCCGAACTGAAAAAATCTGAAAATCACTGTCACCTCCTTTAAAAATAACAATGAACACATTATATGTTAACATAAAGTATTTTTATAAGAAGTAATTTTCACAAAAGAAAGAGTGTGTGTTGTCACTGTTTTGCAAGTTTGCAAACATCTCTCCTGGCTTCAGAGCGAGACTCTCACATCAACCCTGGAAGCGTGCACTCTGGGCCTGACAGACCTGTGTGGGAAAGGGGAATGACGTCTTAGGGTTAGTGCGAAGACAGTCTGACCTTACAGGCCTGGAGGGGCGTGGGGGCGTACAGGCCGCTGTGTCTAGGACATGGTAGGTGCTAATGGAGCTTTGCGGGTGGGAGGGACAAAGGACAGAGCATATGACAGGGTTGAGGAGCTGGTAAAGGACAAGGGAACAGGGAAGGACCGAGTGCAGCCAAGTGCAGGAGGGTGAGGCTCAGCCCCCTTATTTTATACTGATAACAAGTATATGATGTAACTTTTGGGGTAGCTCTGTTTTGATAGAGTATTATCTAAACTCAGGGTCATTTTCCCTTTAGGTTTTTACTAAACTATTTAAAAAATAATGACCATGAATCACATGAAATGAACTGCAGATAAATGAGGGTTTCTATTATTTTTTTACTGTAAAATACACACCCATTTTTTAAAGCTTACTATATTTAAAAAAAATAGAACAAAAATCACTACCAATCCATGGATGCCTGGGTGGCTCAGTCAATTAAGAGCCTGCCTGTGGCTCAGGCTAATGATCCGGGGTCCTGGGACGGAGGCTGCATCAGGCTCCACTCAGCAGGGAGTCTGCTTCTCTCCCTTTGAGAATGGGAGGACATCCTCTCCCCAGCTCATGCTCTCTCTCTCTCTCAAGTAAATGAATAAAATCTTAAAACAAGCAAACAAACCAACCCTACTTAAAAAAACAAGCCTGTCAATCCATCAACTCAGAATATCTAAGTTAACTACTGGTATATTAACATTTCTTTCCTAAACTTAGTAGGAAATTCTTTAAATTGATGCTCAACTTTAAAGTATACAAGTGCTAACAAAGTAACTATCAACAGGAAACCCTCAGTAGTCCATTATTTAAACTCAAGGGTCCCACTGCAGCAAATACACAGGGGGTCCCGGGAGAGCTCTCGACCGAGGGAGGCAGCCCCAGTCCCCTGGGCTGCAGGCGGCAGCACCGGGTCTGGACGAGTCCGGCAGCCGCTCTGGACGGAGCAGGAGCAGAGGCGCGGCGCGGCTGCCGTGCACACCACGGCCCAGCCCTGCCCACACCCTGCCCACACCCTGCCCACACCGAGAAACATCAGAGCGCCCTGCCTGCGCCCTCCAGAGGCAACCCTCAGAAGGCAGATGGCAGCAAGTAAGCGGTGGGAGGGTTACGCCCCTGCCTGGGCCCTGGTACGGCAAGGGGCAGAGGACCTAGGCCAGCAGCCCCGGAACTGGGCCTGCCCTCCTGGCACACCAGCAGTCGGGGCACGGCGGCAGTAAGCAGGAGCAGTGAGAAGGACAGAGAGGTCCCAGGCTGTAAGGTGCCCTGGGGAAAGAGACGACGCCCCGGAAGGGGTGGTGGGCACACAGGCTGTTAGCAGGCACTGTGCAGTAGTACTCAGAGCCCCCAGACTGGGGACAGGGAAGGCCAGCAGGGGGCCTGGAGGACTAAGAGAGAGCAGGAGAGGGCACTTGCACACTCTGAACACAGACAAATCCTCGGAGGGGTCTGGTTGCAAGAAGAGCGGAGAAATAGGATGGGAGCTGGTGGGAAGTAGGACAGAGAAAGTTTTTAATGATAGGGCGTCTGTAGGTTTGTGTGCTGATGGAAACATAACGAGCGAAAACGTGAAGGTGCGGGGGGAGGCGAGGCGGGGAGGCCTGGGGGACAGAGATGTGCTACAGCAGCAAGCACAAGACATCTTGGGCTGACGCCAGCAGGGGAGGAGCAGTGTGGCCGAGTGCACAAGTGGCTCGGGGAGGGGGCTGCTTTTTTCCTGATGGCCTCAACCCCCACCTCCTCAGTGCAGCATGAAGCGAGGTCCCAGTGGGGTGCGGGTGGGGGCGTGGTGAGAGTGTGGCCGGAAGACAAGGTGCGAAGGGCACAGGACCGTCGCCCGCACACCCAACCCCAATCCCAGCGTCCCTTGCTTTGGCCCCTCCCAGCCCACGGGTCTCCCTCGTTCCTGTGAGCCTCTCTCCTTACTCAGCCGCCCTGCTCACACCCTCGCTCCAGGAGCAAAGCCTGGGGACCCGTTACCCTGTCAAGCCTGGGCTGACAGCCGAGCCCAGCCCACTCAGGACCCCTCGGGCGCACCAGACAGGTCCCACCTCAGGGCCTTGGCCCTGGCTTCTCTCTCTTGCCAGAACTCACTCCGTTACCTCCTTTCAGTGTCTGATCAGACAGCACTTTCACGTGAGGACAACAAAAAGAGTAGATAAACTGGGGGTGCCGGGCTGGTCTGTCGGTAGAGCATGCAGCCCTTGATCTTGGGGCCGTGAGTTCAAGCCCCATATGGGGTACAAGAGTTTGCTTAGGGAAAAAAAAAAAAAGAGTAGATAAACTAGAGTTTCATCAAAACTAAAAATATTTGTGCTTCTTCAAAGGGTACTATCAAGGAAGTAAAGTCAGGACGCCTGGGGGGCTCAGAAGGTGACCATCTGCCTTCGGCTCAGGTCATGATCCCAGGGTCCTGGGATCAAGTCCCTCATCAGGCTCCCTGCTCAGGAGAGAGTGTGCTTCTCTCTGCCTGCTGCTCCCGCTGCTTGTGTGGCCTCTCTCTCTCTCTCTCTCTCTCTCTCTGACAAATAAAGAAATATCTTAAAAAGAAGGAAAGTAAAAAGTCAACCCACAAAATGGGAAAATATTTCCTTATATCAATATTATAAAAATTATTACTAGAGTTATTCACAATAGCAAAGAATGGCAATAACCCGAATGTCTATCGGCTGGTGAACGCAGTGTGAACGGTGAGGCGACTATGAAAAGGAAGGGGTTACAGACACACAAAACTAGACAGACCCTGAACACAGCACAAGTGCGAGAAACCAGTCACAAAGAAACCACAGTCCGGGGTTCCGCTTATGTCCAGAGTGCGCGAGTGTACACACATTGAACACGGAGGCCGGGCTGCCAGGGGCAGGGGCAGGAGAACGCGGCAGTGACTGCCGGCAGAATAAAGGTTCTTTCTGGGACAATGAAAATGTTCTGGATTTTTTGTGTCCTGCTCACCGACAGACTCAAGTTTCCAGACAGTCACTCTGGTATATAATAAGTAACGAACGTATGCTGGATGGGTGGTGGGCGGAGCAAGCGGGTGGAAAATGGATGGGGGTGAGGGAGGGGGGAATGGGCAAAAAGTAGGGGGTCCAAGGAGGGTGGGAAGCTGGGGAGAGTAGGAGGGAAGGCTCTTTCTTCCACAAAGAAAGAGCCTGAAGTCCCATGTCAGGCTCCAGGAGGTGGACAGCCAAGGACCCAAAGTCATCTCCCCCGTCGGCACCCCTTCCTCCTTGGTCCCCCTCCTCCTGCCTGCACCCCAAAGGGTCCGGCTTCCCCCAGGCCGAAAAGAAGGAATGTGTTTTTCAAAAGTCTATCAAGTGGCTATGAGCTCTCCTTCACGGCACTGTCTGGCTTTTATTAAAGGAAGTCTGCGACATGGGAAACGCGTCAGGAGAAGTGGACCCCCAGGAAGTCCCTCATGCCATCTGTCACAACCCTAAAGAGTGGTTTATCCCGAAGGTGAGTCAGTGTGGACGGGCTCTCTCCGGATTCTGCCACGCCCATGAGCAGCAGGCTTCCTACATAAGATGAATTCCTCCGTGACTTCCGATGCCACACAACCCGGACCGCAGTGGCCAACAGTCCTGCACACACCCCTCCAGCCCTAGCTCTCTGAAGAGGAGAGAAAATGCTGGACTGAATAGAGCTTTAATTTTAAAAATCCACCATAACTTTTTACTTAAACTTTTTCACTTGGGTTGTGTTGTTTTCTCTTAATGCCATGGTCCACAGATGATTCATGCTGCTTCAAGGAAATAAAAATTTTCTGACATTTAAAAATCAAAAAAACCCCAGAAAATCTCTAGAATCCTCTTAAAATGAAAGGCAAATATTGGGGTGCCTGGGTGGCTCAGTCGGTTCAGTGGCTGCCTTCAGGGCTGGGGTCATGATCTCAGGGTCCCGCATCGGGCTCCCTGCTCAGAGGGAAGTCTGCTTCTCCCTCTCCCTCTGCTGTCCCCCACCCCTGCTTGTGCTCTCTTGCTCACTTTCTCTCTCTCAGATAATAAAATCTTTAAAAACAAAACAAAACAAAATGAAAAGCAAATGTCTACCTAAGTGAGGCGTCCCCCTGGCCCCACATTCTCCCCTGTGCCCAGGTCCCGCTCCACCTTGGGGATGCTGTCCTCACCTGCCAATAGTCTAGATTCCACGCTTCCCACAGAGGGACCCTTCATCTAAGGGAGAGGAAGACAGGGAGGGAGAAAAGGTAAGAGGAGGAAGAAGGAGGGAAGAGCGGGAAGAGGCGGAGGGGAGGCGAGAAGGGAGGAGCGAGGAGGAGGAGGGAGGGGAGGAGTGGGGGGGGGAGGGGAGGTCAGAACCTGTCTGTGCACAGGGTATAACCTCAACATGGCCTGGGGAAGCAGTTCCTCTAAAAGCACACTTTCCACTCAGAAAATGAGGAAACGAACACTCCCTCGTGGGCTCCGCTGCCAACAGGAACCCCAGTGAAAACGGTCATCACAGGGGTCCCACCCGCCTGCACACCTGGTTAAATGGTCCCTCTCGCAACCACCACCCACAGCAGCGCCACTGCGGGCCGTGAAGGGCCTGGGTTCACGGCGGCCCCTTGGTTCAAGGGCAGGCACAAAGGAGCCGTCCCTATTGTTCCCTCTTCCTCATTCCGCTGGCTGAGCTGGAGTTTCCTCAGATCTGGGAGAGCAGCCTACCCTCCCCCACCCTTTTGTTCCAAGAATACAGTTCTAGAACAGGCAGCCTAAGAACCGATCCGCTCCAACCCAGCTATTTCCAATAAGTGAAACCACAGCCCCTCACGAGGTCACTCCCCCTAAGATGTGTCTTGCATGTGCTCATGCACTGTTTTGCTCTTCTCTGGAAAAGCTTAGAAGACCCATGTGGCAGCCCTGCTGCCTTGGGTCCCCTTCTGTCGTTACAAGGAAAATGGAGTCTCCCCATCACCAGGGCAGACGGGCCACCCTGCAACCTAAGCATGTGCCCAGGGGCCCCCAGGAGGCCAGGGACGGCCTCATGGGGGGGCGGGGGTGTGCAGGCTCACGCCCAGCGCTGACAGACTTCCTTCTCCTGAGCCCCCGCCGACAACAAGCCAACTGCAAAATAACACGGCCACGTCCTCCAGAGACAGCCGAGCTGGTCCCGGCCCCCAGACTCCCTCCCTCATGCCCTCCTTGCTCCCCACCACCACTAAGGCCACTGGGGGGCAGGGAAGGGCGAAACAAGGCAATGTCATTAGGGTTAGGATTAAAGCAAAAACTTCCTGTACTTTATAAACGTTCAAGTAAGAGGAAAAAATACTGGTTTATCTTCAGCACCACTGAAAAAGGTAGGAGCTTTCTGCAAGAGAATACCTGCTTTTCAGTCCTCAAAGCTCTGGAGGGATGCCCACC
>CM052813.1:80405969-80439246 GCA_028533885.1 Nasua narica | reverse complement strand
CAGATGACCAAAAAGAACAAGAAAAGATGTTCAACATCATTAGTTATTAGGGAAATGCAAATCAGCACCTCAATAAGATGCCAACTTCATACCCACAAGGACAACTATAATCAAAAAGATGGACCATAGCAAGTGCTGATGCTTATATAGAGAAATGAGAACCCTCACAGGCTGCTGATGGGGATGTAAATTGTGCAGTCACTGTAGGAGACATTCTGGCAGTCCCTCCAATGGTTACCTCCAACCGAGGTAATTGTGGATTCCCATGAAGCATGAGAAATAACAGACCGCCTTGTAGACACTTGGCCCAGTGTATGAGCTTCCCCGGGCTGCTGTAACAAAGTACCACAAACTGGGTGGCTTAAAACAAAATAAACTTGTTTTTATCCTCTCACAGTCCTGGGGGTCAGAAGTCCAACATCAAGGTGGTGGCAGGGCCATCCTCCCCCTGAAGCCTCTAGGGAAGAATCCCTTCTTACTTCTTCTAGCTTCCGGTGGCCATGAAATCCTTGGTCTTCCTTGGTTCACAGGTGTGCTGCTCCAATCTCTGCCTCTGTGTGCGCATGGCACGCTTCTTTCCTGTGTCTGTGTCTGTCCTCCTCTTAAGAGAACACCAGTCATTGAACGTAGGGCACACTTAAATCCAGGATGATTTGACACAGAGATCCTTAATAAATTACATTGGTGAAGACCCTTCGTCCAAATAAGGTCACATTCTGGGGTTCCCAATGAACGTGAACTTGGGAGGACACTATTCAACCTACTAATATCCAGTTTCCTCCTTTATAATATTTTGCAAAATAATAGTTTACTATCATAACCAGGACAGTGAACTGGCACAGCCCACCACTCTCATTCAGATTTCCTCAGCTTTCCTTGTATCCATGCATAAAGCACAACTTTGTCACCTGTCCCAGCTCGCCTATCTACCGCCAGTCAAGATGCTGAACAGTTCCATAACCTACTGTTTAAAGGATCAGTTTGGCTGGGGCAAAGAATGGATAGGATAGGTACAGCGTGGAAACAGAAAAACGAGGAAGACCAGTTAGGGAGTACCTGCTATCATCCAAGAAGGGCACAGTGGTGACTCGGATCCCAGCAGTGACGCTGGTAGAGGGACAGTGCTGGCGGCACTGAGCTGCTGTACCTGTGGGTACAGCCAACAGGACTTCTCAATAGACTGAATGCAAGACGGATGAGACAGCAGAACTAAGAAGGACTCCTTGTCAGTATTTTTAAGAGAAAAATGTTCATTTTTATATTGACTTGAGAGAACTAACATTATGATGTCCAAGGAACAGAAATTATCTTTTCATGGTTCAGGTCTTTTGCTTTGGGAAACAGTGTTTTACACTATTTATTTTTTGTACATAATTAAAATCACTACAGAGTATTTTGTCTTTTGTGGTGGTGATATAAAGTTATTACTGTTCTGTATATTTGAAGGCTATTGATTTTTAGATGTCAATTTTATACCTAGCTCCTTCACTGAGTGATTTCATCGTCTGCATTTCAGCACTGACTCCCCAGGCACAGCTACTCACCGGCAAATCGTTTCACTCTTTACCAGTTATTTTCTAATTCTTTGGCCCCTAATAGTTCTTATCTGATTACATTGCTTAATCCCACGAATAAAATGCTGAAGATTTTTTTGAAGGGTCTTTATTATTTTTTTTAAGATTTTATTTATTTATTTGACAGAGAGAGAGAGATCACAAGCAGGCAGAGAGGCAGGTGGGGGGGGAGCAGGCTCCCCGCTGAGCAGAGAGCCCGATGCGGGGCTCGATCCCAGGACCCTGGGATCATGACCCGAGCTGAAGGCAGCCACTTGATGGCTGAGCCACCCAGGCGCCCCAAGAAACTTGTTCTTTAAAGAAGAGCATCTGGTAACAAATGAGAAGAAATGTCCGAATCCATGTACTGACGATAGAGGGAGCAGCACCACACAGCATGAAGGTCCGGCAGACACCCCTCAACAACTGATCGAACTGGAGCAGCAACAACCCCGGCACACACGTGACTCCTCACGGGATGAGAACAGCCACGACGCTACCTGCACGGGATTCTTGTCAAAACTCTTTAATCTGTATCTAATCACGAGGAAACAAAGCAGATATATCCAGGCTGTGGGTCACCGGACAGAGCAAATGACCTGGACTCCTCAAAACTGTACATGTCATGAAAGACTTAAGGGGAAATGGGGCTGAGGCCTGTTCTAGACTGAAGAAGACAAAAGGAACCAGACAGCCAGACGCTAAGCATTACCATGAATTTTTACGTCTATAAAGAATACATGGAGCCTACCTGGGGAAATCTGAATATGAACAATACACTGTGTGTGTAGATAGTTAAGAGTATTGCATCAATATGAAATTTCCTGGGCGCCCGGGTGGCTCGGTGGGTTGAGGCCTCTGCTTTTGGTTCGGGTCAAGATCTCGGGGTCATGAGACGGATCCTGGCATGGAGCTCTCTGCTGGGCAGGGAGCCTGCTTCCCCCTCTCTCTCTCTCTGCCTGCCTCTCTGCCTACTTGTGATCGCTCTCTCTCTCTGTCAAATAAATAAATAAAATCTTTAAAAAAATATATTAAATTTCCTGAATTTAACTACTATGCTGGGATTACATGAGAATTTCCTTGTTTTTAGGAGATACTGACAGCCTTGGGGTGAAGGAACATACACATGCAACTCACTCTCTATGGGGCATTAATAACAGTAACACATCACAGAGAGAGAAGAATGGAAAGTCACTGGTGAATCCAGGTGAAAGTTATATGAGTGCTCAGTGAATATTCTTTGATATTTTGCAAAGGTTTGATATTTTTCAAAATAAAAAGTTGGAAAAAATCTTTAGGATTACTACTCTGATTTAAATTTTAGTTTGTTCATTTCCCAAGTTTACATTCAAAACTTCAAGTAACTTTCTTGCTATTAGAAGAGCTAAAGTAAATAATGAAATACTTCACTGTAGAAGATCAACAGATCCAGCAAGCCAGGTAATAAAGAGTTAAAAGCTATTAAACAAACCAGAATAAGTCCTATTATAAAAACTACTACAGGGTACCTGGGTGGCTCAGTCGGTTAAGCCGTTCAGTGCCAATTCTTAGTTTCGGCTCAGGGTGTGATTTCAGGATCGTGGGACTGAGCCCCTCATCAGTCTCCACACTTAGCACAGAGGCCCCTTGAGATTCTCTCCCTCTCCCTCTGCCCTTCCTGCCACCCTCTACGCTCTCGCACATGCTCGCTCTCCCTCTCTCTAAAATAAATAAATAAATCTTAAAAAGAAAAAGAAAAAAAAAACGCTACTGCAACAGAAGTACCAGCATGGAAACGTCTCGATTAGAGTCACACTTCTGCAAACAGCCTTCAGGACACAGCCTCTAACCAGTAAGCAAAAACATTCAATGATTCCAAAGAAGACTCATAGCTACAAGGTCCTAGAACAAAACCCCACAGGCTAGCCCCCAGGTCTTCATAAGCACCCAGTTTACATACAATTTACCAGGAATGGTGACTGGGTTTCCCAGCCTACAGCCCTTTCACAAGATGAGTGACTTCCCCAAAAGGAGACAGGGGGAGGGGTGTGTCCACAGAGGCTCCTGGAGGCCTGCACAAAGAACCCTCCAGGCAGAGGAACATGGAGCACGGGGCCCTGGTTCATCTAAAAATAGCCAGGGGGCCGCAGGGCCTGGAGTATGAGCTGGGGGAAGTGGCAGGAAAAGATAGCAGGTTGGCCAGGGCCTGGCATCAAACATGGCCTTGTCGGCCCGGCAAAGAGCTCACAAGGCACAGGAAGGCTGCCCGCACGGCAGAAACACGCTGTGGACACCTAGGTTCCTGAGCAGAGATGGCGGAGGCCATGGGGAAGCAGGAAGAAGAGGCGGGCAGGGATCCCGGCAACAGCCCCGGTCCCTGGGTGTCGGATGTCGGATGTCCTCCAAAGGCAGAGCCGACAGCAGTCTCTGAGGAACGGCCTCTGCAGATGCAGCCGGGCACCTCGGGATGAGCTCTGAGGTCAGGTGAGAGCTCCAGGTGCACCCAGCAGGTTGAAGGTGCCCATCGCTCCCAGCGCCTGATACGTCCCCAAACCTGGAGACCAGACAAAGGTGAGGCTGGGGTCCACACACCACTGGCTGAGGTCACCCAGGGTAAGGAAACAGAACAGGGGGACCAGGATGAGACCCTGTGGCAACTGAGTATCTAGAGGTCAGGCTCCAGAGGAAGGTCCTGCAAACAAGACAGAGAACAGACCCAACAAGGCAGGTAAAACCAGAAGAGCGAGGTGCTCTGGAAGCGCAGTGAGGGAATCACGCACCCTCTTCTTCCTGAACTACAACGTCACATGACCTGAAGAGGCCTAGGAACACGAAGGCTGAGAACCAACAGACTTGACGACGTCCAGGTCACTGTTCAACAGGCAGGCCTGGCAGGTCCTGCGCACAGCAAAGGAAGAATGAAGCCGAGTCACCAGGACTCAACTTATAGGAAAGTAAAGAAGCGCATGAGCACAAATACCTCATGTTTGTAAAGCCAGGGTGACAGGGTGTGCAAACCGGACAGCAGCTGGGAGTCTAGCTCCAAGACGCCCGTGCGCTCAAGAAGTCTGTGGCAGTGCTGGACTGAACCCCAGACCTCCCACCATGCCCGAGCTCATTCCCACACTCGGCCCGCACTCGGAGGCACCCAGCACGCACCCCAGCGGGCTCCGCTTCCTGCCACCCGGACCCACACACGTGCCCCTGCACTCGAGCTCCAAGCTGAGCAGCCACCCGCAAGCCTCTTTCCAGCTGCCGACTGACCTCTCCTAAGTCTCTGGTCCTCTCACCCACAGAACAGGGCATCCCGCCAGCCTTTCGCTAGGTCCTCTTTGGCCCCTTTCTTGGAGAATTCACCTGTCCTCCTCTCCCCTAGGTGACAGGATTCTCATCCTAGATGGTCCAGGATTAATGTAAACGCCAAACATTCATGCAGGGCAGCACTGCCCAACAGAAATAGAGAATGAGCCCCAAGTATAATTTTAAATTTTCCAGCAGTCAAACAAAAAAAAGTAGAAATAGGAGTAATTATAATAAATTTTACTTAACCCAATTCATATCCAAAATATTGTAATTTCAACATACAATATGAAATAACTGATACTAAAAAGATAATATCGGGGCGCCTGGGTGGCTCAGTGGGTTAAAGCCTCTGCCTTTGGCTCAGGTCATGGTCTCAGGGTCCTGGGATCGAGCCCCGCGTCGGGCTCTCTGCTCAGAGGGGAGCCTGCTTCCCCCTCTCTCTCTGCCTGCTGCTCTGCCTACTCGTGATCTCTGTCAAATAAATAAAATCTTTTAAAAAAATACGAATATCTATAATCCAGGCTACATTTCACACAGCACATTCCAGTATGGTAGGGACACATTTCAGGTGGTCAAAAACCAAGGGAGGCTATGGCCAGCATGTTGGGAGATGGCAGCCACCTCTCCAGTCCAATCTGAACATGCGGAGAAAACAACCTTTCTCCAAGATTCCACTTGGAATCCTGAGCAAGACACCTGTGGCATCAGTCTGCAGCAGGCATGAACACACAGGAAGCTTCCTTTAACCAACCCAAGTGGTTCGGCATTTCCTCTTCACTGCTTCTGCAACATTTTTCTCTCTTTTAATAGCAATTATCAAACTGTTAATTGTGCATGTGGTTCTCAAAACTAGAACAAAAGAACCTTCTAAGGACAAGGCACCATGTATATTTTCACGTGGCTCCAAGTTCAAAAGCTAACAAACAAAAGGCATTAAATGTCACAAAAACAAACTAATGAGGAAACAAATTCATGAATAAATGGTTCCTATCTACATTTGGAAAACAGTTCCAAAACATTTACCCTAGGACACCATCAAAGGAAAAAAAATCCATAAGCCAATTTTGATTCCTTCTCTTTTTTCATTAAGTTTTACAACATTTATAGATCACCTAAAATGTGCCAGGTAATATTCAAGGTGTTGGAAACCAACAAAAGCTAAAAACCCCAACCTTTGAAGAGTTTCCAGTCTAGTCATCAAGACATTAACAAAGAAAAAACATGGGGCGCCTGGCCGGCTCAGTCGGTAAGATACCAACTCTTACTCTCCCGGTCGCGTGCTCGAGTGCCACGCTGGCTGGAAAGACTACGGTGCAACACACCCGCACACACCCACACACAAAGGACAGGGCGCTCCGGAAGCACAGGGAGTACATCTCCATCAGAGGTCAACACACCAGAGCCCACCGCCTGTTTCTCTACTGCCCGAAAGCCGAAGATGTTTTTGTTTTTAAATTGTAAAAACCGTCTCAAATTCAAATCCCAAGACGCACACTTACAGTGCTCACAGCCTGGCCCACTGGTCCACACATGGTTTGTGGTCTGTGTCATGACACAAGGCAGAGCTCAGCAATGACCGGCAAACGCACCTGCCCCGAGTGCCACCTTTTAGCCATACTGTGTGACTGGACCTTTTTGCCACTGTCATGACCACTGCATACCCATCACATCAAAAGAAGAAGAAAAAGCACAAGTGGGCTTTGAATCTTTTTAATGCTTTTAATTCACATATTACAATGTTACAGACCCCAAAACCAAAGCACTAGGCTCATCTGCGAAGACACCACAACTACAGTAAAAGAACAGTAAACATAGGCATCGCAGACAAAGCCCACATCCCAGACTTCACAATTCACCAGAAAGCAACAATCAGAAAAGTCAAAAAATTCTAAGAGGCTCAACAACTCCAAATAAGATAAACTCAAAGAGATCCTCACCCAGACACATCATAATCAAACTGCTAAAAGCCAGAGGATTTTGAAAGGAACAAGAGAAAAGCACCTTAATGACGGATAAGTTTCACCCTCGATGAGATTAGGCACTGATCTCTCCTCAGAAATCACAGAGCCCAGAAAACAGTGGGATGACACACTCAAAGTGTTGAAAGAATGCCAACCAAAAATTCCACACACACCAAAGTACTTTTATAAATGAAGAAGAGGGGCGCCTGGGTGGCTCAGTGGGTTAAAGCCTCTGCCTTCGGCTCAGGTCCTGATCCCAGGGTCCTGGGATCGAGCCCCTCATCGGGCTCTCTGCTCTGCGGGGAGCCTGCTTCCCCCTCTCTCTCTGCCTGCCTCTCTGCCTACCTGTGATCTCACTCTGTCAAATAAATAAATGAAATCTTTAAAAATAATAATAATAAAATAAATGAAAAAGAGATTAAAGCACTTAATGTTAACAAAAGAATTTGTCACTGGCAGAACTACTCTATAAGAAACGTTAAGGAAATCCTCCAGGTAAATCTAAAAGACAGAATAAATGCACTTTTAGTTGTAACGGTTTTCTTCTGTATGATTTTTTTTTTAAGATTTTACTTATTTAGGGACGCCTGGGTGGCTCAGTTGGTTAAGCAACTGCCTTTGGCTCAGGTCATGATCCCGGCGTCTTGGGATCGAGTCCCACATCGGGCTCCTTGCTTGGCGGGGAGCCTGCTCCTCTCTCTGCCTCTGCCTGCCTCTCTGCCTGCTTGTGTTCTCTCTCTGTTAAAAATGAATAAATAAAATCTTTTTTAAAAAAAAAAAGATTTTACTTATTTGTTTGACAGAGAGAGCGAGAGACAGCACAAGCAGAGGGAGCGGAAGAGGGAGAGGGAAAAGCAGGCTCCCTGCTGAGCAAGGAGCCCAGCCGTCACAGTGGGGCTCGATCCCAGGAATGACCTGAGGTGAAGGCAGGTGCTTAACCAACTGAGCCACCCAGGCGCCCCTCTTCTGTATGATTTAAAAACAACTGCGTAACACAACAATTATAACTGTAAATCTGTGTGGACACACACTGCATACAACAACATACAAAGATATAACTTATTTGACAATAACAGCACAAGAAGAACAAAAGAAATGGAGCTATACAGGAGCAAGTTTTTATATACTACTTTAATAAAACTGGTATTCATCCAAACTAGATTGTTACAAGTTAAAATACTAAATTTCTTCCCCCAAGGAAACAAATAAAAGTATAGTCAAACAATGAGGGAAGTAAAATGGCACACTGGAAAATATCTATTTAACACAGAAGAAAGTAATACAGGAACAGAGGAACAAAAGTCACAAGATATATAGAAAACTCTAAACTAACACTATAAATCCTACCTTTTCAGTAACTGCAATAGATGTACGTGGATTAAATATCCCAATTAAAAGGCAAAGACTAGGGCACTTGGGTGGCTCAGTCGGTTAAGCGGCTGCGTTCAGCTCAGGTCATGATCCCAGGCTCCTGGGATTGAGCCCCACCCACATCAGGCTCCTCGCTCAGCAGGGAGCCTGCTTCTCCCTCTCCCTCTGCCTGCTGCTCTCCTTGCTTGTACTCTCTCTCAAATAAATAAATAAATGTCTAGAATATAGATGTCAACTCTAAAAATAAGATAAAATATGGGACACCTGGGTGGCTCAGTGGGTTAAAGCCTCAGCCTTCGGCTTGGGTCACGATCTCAGGGTCCTGGGATGGGGCCCCGAATGGGGCTCTCTGCTCAGCAGGGAGCTTGCTTCCCCCTCTCTCTCTGCCTGCTTCTCTGCTTGCTTGTGATCTCTCTCTGTCAAGTGAATAAATAAAATCTTTAAAAATAAAAAAATAAAATAAAATAAATTAAAAGGCAGAGACTGTTGGATTAAAAAAAATATGATCCAACTGTATGCTGTCTATAAGACCTTAGATTTAAATACACAAAGAGATTAAAAGTAAAAGCTGAAAAAAGAGCTACAAAGAGAAACCACAAACCACAAGCAGAAGGGCTACAGGGCTATCACACAACATAGGCTTCAAAACAAGAACTGCTGCTAGAGACAAAGAGGGACATTTCATAATGATAAAAGAGTCAAAACTACAGGTAGATGTAACAACTATAAATACACGCACAACTAACAGGAGAACCTCAAAACACATGAAGCAAACACTGACAAAACTGAAAGGAAAAGAAAATGAAACAATACGAGGAGACTCCAAAACCCTACTGCCAGTAACGGACGGAATCGCTAAAGAACACAAGGGGGACGGAGGAAGAGTCCGCACCGCAGACCAGCCCCATCTACCACGCGCGGACAGCTACCTTCGGGTGTACGCTCCGTTCAGGCGCTCAGCAAACACTCTCTGAGACCCAACAGTACCTGAGCCAAGTTGTTAAAAACTAACTAACTGAAACAACTGAAATTAAAGTATACCCTCTGACTGTAACGAAATTATATTAAAACCCAACAAAATACGGGGGCGCCTGGGGGCTCAGGGGGTTAGAGCCTCGGCCTTCGGCTCGGGTCAGGATCTCAGGGTCCTGGGATCGAGCCCCGCATCAGGCTCTCTGCTCGGCGGGGAGCCTGCTCCCCCCTCTGCCCTCTGCCCTCTGCCTGCTTGTGATCTCTCTCTCTGCCAAATAAATAAAATCTTTAAAAAAAAATACGAAAATCTAGGAAATACCTAAACACCTGGAAATTAAACACCACACTTCTAAGTAACCCACGAGTCAGGGTGCCGGCTGGCTGGGTCTGTAGAGTGCCTGACACTCAATCCCAGGACCGTGAGTTCAAGCCCCACACTGGGTGTGGAGCCTACTTAACACATAAATAAATGAATAAATAATCAATCAACCAATTCATGGGTCAAAGATATCACCAGGGAAAACAGTATTTTGAACAGAAAAAAAATGAAAACACAGCAAATCAAAATTTATAGGAGGCAGCTTGTTTTAGTTTTGGAGGGCTACCATAGCAGAGTTTCATAACTGGGTGAACTAAAACAACAGAAATTCATCGTCTCAATTCTGGAAGCCAGAAGGCCAAAATCAAGGTGCCAGCTGGGCCATAATTTCTCTGCTGGCTCCAGGGGCCTTTCTCCCCTCTCCAGCTTCCGGTGTTTGCCGGCGAGCCTTGGTGTCCCATGGCTTGTAGGTGTCACTCCAGGATACGGCTCTCCTTTCCCTTTACATCTTCACATTGTCCCCTCCATACATGCCTGTCCTCACAAAGGACTTTCCTTTCTTACGCCAGCACCAATCACCTTGTACCAGAAGCCATCCCATTCTGGACCCCATCTGAATTTGCCTACATTGACCCCATTTCCAAATAAGGTCACATCCGGAGCTATGGGGTGAGCAGGGGACTTCAACACATTTGGGGGGGGGTCACAAATCAACTATAACATAGCTTAAAAAGCGCTTTGAGGGAAATGTATACCTCAAACTCCTATATCAGAAAAAAACTCAAACCAAGATCCTAAGCTTCCATCTTAAGAAATTAGAAAAAAGGCAAATTAAACCCAAAGCAACCAAAAGAAAGTAAATGAAGATTAGAGTGAAAATAAATGAAAAGAGAATTAAAAAACAATTTAAAAAATCAACAAAATGAAGTTACTTCTTTGAAACTTCAACATAACTCACAAACCTTTGGCTAAACTGACCAAGAAAAACAGAAAGAAGACCCAAATTACTAATCAGGAATGAAAGAGGGACTATTACTACCCACCCTCTAAAAGAGAGAATTATAAGGGAATACTATAAGCAACTCTTTATCAACAAAGTAGAGGAAATGAGCAAATTCCTAGAAAGACATAAAACACCAAAAGTAACTTAAGAATAGAAACCCTGAACACCTAAAACCAGTGAGGAAATTAATGGCGAGAAAACTTCCAACACAGAAAAGCCCAGAACCAAACTCCTTCAGGGTGAATTCTACCAAACATCTAACGAACAAATCACATCAATCTTTCACAAACACTTTCAAAAAAACAGACTATACTTCCCGACTCATGAAGGCCTATCACTCACACCAAACATTCAAACACATCAACAAGAAAGAAAACCGCAGACCAATGTAATATCCTTCATTATCACCGATGCAACAAAAGTCCTCAACAAAATACTAGCAAACCAAATGCAGCAAGACGGAAGAAGGGTTACATACCATGACAGTGGATTTACTGCAGAAACACTGAAAAATCAATGCAATACACCACATTAATAAAATAAAAAATACAGCCATATGCTCATCCCACAAATGCAGAAGCACTTAAAAATCAATATCACTTTCTGATTAAGACCAAAAACAACAGCAACAAACAAAACAAAACTGGGAATAGAAGGTAACTTCTTCAACCTGATAAAAGGCATCTACAAAAAACCCCAGGCTAACATCACACTTGGCGAAAGACCGAAAGCTTTTCCCTAAAAACAGGAACGAGACAGGGATGGCTGCTCTCACTACTTCTACTCAACATATTACTGGAGGTGCTAGTTAGAGCAATTAGTCAACGAAAGAAATAAAAGGCCCCAGATTTAAGAGGAAGAAGTAAAATTCTTACATCTCTATTCTCAGATGACATGATCTGTACAGTTGGAACCTGAAGAACGCAGGTCAGGGTGCTAACCCCTGGGCAGCTGAAAATCCAGGTATAACTTCTGACTCCCCAAAAACTGAACTAAGAGCCTACCGCCGACCAGAAGCCTTAGAGATAATATAAACAGTAAATTAACACATATTTTGTGTATCATATACTATATTCTTACGACAAAATACACCTGAGAAAAGCGTTAAGAAAATCATAAGGAAAATACTTTAGAGTACTTACTGTACCCTATTTATCAACAAACCTGCATGTAAGTGGACCTGCACAGTTCCAATCCACATTGTTCAAGAGTCAACTGTATGCATGTATATTTTCCTATATATGTGCCGTCCATTAGTAAAGATTCCCCAGAAACTATATTTATGTTCTGGTTACATGTCTTACTGAATCTGTTTAAGGCACGAGGACAGATACTAGAGAACTATAGCGGCAGACCCTAACAGACCACCCCTGGAGGGGAAGGAAAACAGACGGGCAGACGAGCCAGAGGCAGGAGAACGCCTGACCCTTCGCCAGCCCGTAATACAGCGGGCATTCGTTTTCACTCCAGCGTTCGTGGCGCTCACAAGACACAGGCGAAGGGCAAGGATGAGGAAGCAACCAAGACTGTCCGGGCCTACTTGGCAGCCTTGGAACCTGATGGGAAGAAGACCTAGACTCCAAAGACACAATCGGCCTGACAAACAGCCTAGCAAACAATTTTCAAACTACTCAAGACAGAGAGCCATCCAGGCCTTTCTCAGGCCAGCACTTAGGAGGAGGTCACTGGGTGTCGGATGCTTTCCCGGTGATATCAAGACTCCCTTCTTCCTTTGAAACTAATGTGATATTGTGTGTCAAATACACTTCAATTAAAAAAAATTTCTCTCTCCTTTTCCATGAGTTTGTACTTCATGGTAACCAAGCAATTTTTCTTTGTAAAAGTACTCCAGATAATAAATGAAGAAAGTCTGCCATTTTGCAGTTAATGATCCTGAGCAATAAATATCAATAATTGTTAACATCACAAAGCAAGATGACCAGACCTATTATGCCTGATTAAAAAAAACAAAACAAGGGCGCCTGGGTGGCGCAGTTGGTTGAGCGACTGCCTTCGGCTCAGGTCATGATCCCGGAGTCCCGAGATCGAGTCCCACATCGGGCTCCCAGCTCCATGGGGAGTCCGCTTCTCACTCTGACCTCCCTTCTCATGCTCTCTCTCACTCTCTCTTTCCTAATAAATAAATAAATAAAATCTTTAAAAAAAAAAAAACCAACAACAACAAAACAAAACAAACAACAACAACAAAACCTCACTACTAGTTACAAAGTATTCTGGCTAAAAAAGAAGTTTTTAATGCAGCCTCTAGCCCTGGGCTGTCCCACTGAAAGCCACAAGCATGAGCTGGGTCTGTAATTTTCAATTTTCTAGCAATCACACTTAAAAAAAGAAATTAGAAGCACAAATCACTTTTAGTAATATTTAACCCAATATATCCAAAATATATTTCAACATGCAATCGGTATTTTTTGCAATATTAATGTGATACTTTACATTCTCTTTTTCACACTAAGTCTTCAAAATCCTGTATGTATTTTGCACTTAGAGCACATCTCACTTCACACTAACCATGTTTCAACTGCTCAAGAGTGGCGTGACGGCTAGCATAATGGAAAGCAGCAGCTCTAGATCTTAAGTATCGATGACGATAAGTATAGAGAACAGAGGAACATGTTAATATAGCAATGCAATCTGCAAAATCAAGATTATGGAAAGGTTTTTTTTAAAGAATTTATTTATGGGCGCCTGGGTGGCTCAGTTGGTTGAGCAACTGCCTTCGGCTCAGGTCATGATCCTTGAGTTCCGGGATCAAGTCCCACATCGGGTTCCCAGCTCCACGGGAAGTCTGCTTCTTCCTCTAATCTTCTCTCCTCTCATGCTCTCTCTCACTTTCTCTGTCTCTCAAATAAATAAATAAAATCTTTAAAAAAAAAGATTTTATTTATTTATTTGACACAGAGAGAGAGATCACAAGTAGGCAGAGAAGCAGGCAGAGAGATGGGGAAGCAAGGTCCCTGCTGAGCAGAGAGCCTGACGCGGGGCTCGATCCCAGGACCCTGAGATCATGACCTGAGCCGAAGGCAGAGGCTTTAACCCACTGAGCCACCCAAGCGCCCCAAGATTATGGAAAGTTTTGGGACAAATGAACCATTATCTTCAAAACTGTGAAAGAAAAATAAAGACATGCCAATCAATATATTCAGATTTAAGAGAAATTTATCAAGGGCAATGAATAGACCATATTTTGTTCCTAATTTGAAATAATATGAACAGTAACTGCATATTTATTGACTGAAATATTTATATGAACTGATATACAGATTCACAGATGGAGTGGGGACTGTCCATGAGGGGGTAACTGTTGATGCTGGGAGACAGGTATGAGGGGCTCATTCTTCCACCATAAATCTACTTTTAAATAGGTTTGAAAAGTTCCGGGGCGCCTGGGTGGCTCAGTTGGTTAAGAGACTGCCTTCGGCTCAGGTCATGATCCCGGAGTTCCAGGATCGAGTCCCACATCAGCTCCCAGCTCCACGGGGAGTCTGGTTCTCCTTCTGACCTTCTCCCCTCTCATGCTCTCTCTCGCTCTCAAATAAGTAAAATCTTAAAAAAAAGAAAAGAAAAAGAAAAGTTCCGTAATAAAAAGTCTGTAGTATCTGTGTTATGTCCTTGCCAGTGTAGGTTCCATAATGATACTGGTGGCCTGCCAAGAGGGTTGGGCGCTAGGGAACAAAGGAGAGAGATGTTTCACTTTATACATTTTTTTTTAATTTGAATCGTGTAACTATCTTACCTACTCAAAAAATTAAATTTACATATATATACTTTGATTCCATTCACTGGCCTCTGCAACTCCACCAGGAGTCACCAGGCCGAGGCCTGCTCACTAGTTCTCCAGATCCTCTCTGGCCCTCCTTCAATCTCCACACAGCAACCAGAGTCGTCTTTTTAAAATAGCATTCTGTCCCTAAAATCCTTCAATGACTGTCTACGGTGCTGAGGAAACCACCAACTCGTTACCAAGGCAACAAGACCCTATATGACCTGCCCCCGCCTCTCCAGCCTCACCTCGGGCCACCCGCCCCTTCTGACCTAATCCCACCTGTACCAAAGGGTATCGACTCCCCCACTTCACGATGGAGGAAACTGGGACATCTCTACAAAACACACCATGTGGCTGTCCACAACGTTAAAGACGTGGCTGCACAGGAACTAATACGCGAAAGAGGAGAATGCAAACAGCACATACTCACTGAGCATGGCCACTTTTAAAGAGGAACATGCGCATTCACAAGGGTCAGAAAAAAGCAGATGACAAATACTTGGCATTCTTAGGTTCCAATTTTCTGAATGTGTTAAAATGCCTTTTTTTTTTTTAAGAAATGTACATATTGAACCTCACTGTTCCAATTCATGCTTCACCTCTTTTAAGACCTGGACTAACCCACCTTCCTCAAGGAGCCTTTTCCAACACAGGTCTGGCTGCAGCAACGAGTACAGGACCACGGGACTTTTCTTATTTACTTTTAACTGATTCCATCTCATTTCCGACTTGGTAATATTTGCTCTACCACATTTTTACATGTTGTGAAATCATGGAATGATCTAAAAATCGTGCCTATCCTCTTACACAGTATGTGGACTAGCTCTTCACAAATAGAAAGTGCTTAATAAATGCACATAGACCACCTGGAAAAAACATTTTAAATATACTCTGATCGGAACTTACAAATAAACTTATTGAAAGTGAGGTGCAAAAAGCAATCCAAAAACTTTTCTAAGTAAAATACCAATGGACAGTGATGCAATTGGGAAAGTGACCTCTCATCTAGGAAGACATCATTTCAAAGGAAATGCCACCTTCAACTCCTTCAAAGAGTTGTTTTTCAAAATCCAAAACCTGTGAAGAGACTTTTTTTAAATAAGTGAAAATACGAGAAGTTAAATAAAAGCAGAATAGTAAACGGGAGGACTTCTCAAAATCTGGAATTGACACCTTCTTATACCACACCTACCGGAGGCCAGAGTAATTAGGCTCCAACAATTATTCCCTGCATGTCTGTCTGAGTCAGCATCGTAACTTGAAATCAAACTGCCCACTTACTATAAGATAAAAGCTCCCATCAAACACAGCAAGTCCAAAGAAAGGCCAAACATGAATTTCCTAAAGAAAAGATCCCAAAACATGGTTCTTATTAGTTCAATTATTTTCAAAGATAAATTTAATAAAATGTGGCCAAACAACACAAAACTGTTTTGTGACCGGACTGGAACAGAAGCAGGAAACAAGGACTACAGACCCAACTCTGGCACTGATCACACGGGAGATCTCCCACAACTCGGCTACCCAAGGGGTCCTTCTGAGCATTAGGGCTAAAAGACACTCATCGCTCTTGTTTATCTTTATTATGATTCCAGAACTATCCCCAGTAATGAGTCCAGAAACACAAACCCTTTGAGAGAGAGAGACAGAGAGACAGAGACAGAGAGAGAGAGAGCCCTTTCCACAGGGGAGCTGTGCTTTTAGTGTGGGGGGAAAACTCACTTCTCAAAATTTATAGTAAATGCTTCTGATTTCCACGT
Organism: Nasua narica; assembly: GCA_028533885.1. Taxonomy (NCBI): domain Eukaryota; kingdom Metazoa; phylum Chordata; class Mammalia; order Carnivora; family Procyonidae; genus Nasua; species Nasua narica. The sequence goes on along the minus strand of CM052813.1, from coordinate 80,423,241 downwards.
GGCACAACGCCTTCCACCCCCTTCTCTTATCAAAAATCAACCAAAGAGGGGCGCCTGGGTAGCTAAGTGGGATAAAGCCTCTGCCTTTGGCTCAGGTTGTGATCTCAGGGTCCTGGGATCAAGCTCCGAATCGGGCTCTCTGCTCAGCAGGGAACCTGCTTCCCCCTCTCTCCCTCTGCCTGCCTCTCTGCCTACTTGTGATCTCTCTCCGTCAAATAAATAAATAAAATCTTTTAAAAAAAAATTCAGTGAAAGAACAGTCAAAAATGCTCACAAAAAGTAGAACAGAACGATTAAGACAGGACCAGAATAAAAAGCTTCTAAAAATTAGAATACTGGAACGCCTGGGTGGCTCAGTAGGTTGGAGCCTCTGCCTTCGGCTCAGGTCATGATCTCAGGGTCCTGGGATCAAGCCCCGAATCGGGCTCTCTGTTCAGCGGGGAGTCTGCTTCCCCCTCTCTCTCTGCCTGCCTCTCTGCCTACTTGTGATCTCTCTTTCTCTGTCAAATAAATAAAAAAATTTTTTTAAAAAATTAGAATACTGGGCTGCCTGAGTGGCTCAGTCAGTTACGTGTCCAACTCGGTTTCAGCTCAGGTCATGATCTCAGGGTTGAGCTCTGAAGAGTTCCTTGAGATTCTCTCTCTCCCTCTGCCTGTGCCCCTCCCCCTGCTCGAGCATGCTCTCTCTCCCTCCCCCCTCTAAATAAATAAAAACTTTTTAAAAAATAAAAATTATAGGGTCGCCTGAGTGGCTCAGTCGTTAAACGGCTGCCTTGGGCTTAGGTCATGATCCCAGCGTCCTGGGATCGAGCCCCGCATCGGGCTCCCTGCTCAGCGGGAAAGCCTGCTTCTCCCTCTCCCACTCCCCCTGCTTGTGTTCCCTCTCTCTGTGTCTCTCTCGCTCTCTGTCAAATAAATAAAATCTTTTTTAAAAATAAATAAATAAATAAATAAAAATTATAATATTTAGTACAAGAAGTACAATATTCAACTGAAATAGTAAAAAATAAACGATCTCAAATATATTGTACAGAAGTTCCTACCAATAAAAGGGCTTCAATCTCCAGATTTCAAGCTACTTAATATCCTGCATGATAAATGAAAAAAGGCTACCATTAAGACACATCATAAAAATCAGGTAAATCACGGATGTGATGATCCTAAATATTTGGTGAGGGAATAACGGTTAAAAGAACTGAAAATCAAACTGGACTTCTCAACAGCAACAAAGAAAACTAGAAGATATGAGAGCAATAACTTAAAAATTACTTCAAACCTGGAATCCCAAGCCCAGCCAAACATAATCTCTCAGTGTGGCGGTAAAATAAGTACATTTTCAGACATGCAAGTCCTAAAAGTTTGCCTCCCAAAAAACTACTGATAAGCTATTAGAGAATGTGTTCCACCACCACGAGTAAACACACAGAGGGAAGCCTAATATTAGATGCGGGGAAAGGGGTTCATCACTAGAGAATGATGGCGACAACTTCCAGGATATCAGTGTGCTCCAAGCCAAGAGAACAAGCACATCCTGACCTGGGCACAGTGACTCAGGAGCACTGAAGAAGCAAATGGTGAGGTGACAGGCCTAAGTCGAGGAAACTTAAATTGAGAAACATTTCACAAAACAGAAAGTGCAAGAATGTTATTCTGAGGCTCAAAGGAAAGCAGGCAAATGAAAAACGAGGCAATCGTTAACTCCAGGAAATAAAAAAAACTGTACAAAAAAATAAATACAGGGTGCCTTACTGGCTCAGTTGGTGGAGCCTGCGACTCTGATCTCAGGGTTTTAAGTTCGAGCCCCACAATGGGCGTACAGATTACCAGACAATAAAATCCTTTTTTTTTTTTTTAAGATTTTATTTATTTATTTGACAGAGAGAGAGATCACAAGTAGGTAGAGAGGCAGGCAGAGAGAGAGGAGGAAGCAGGCTCCCTGCTGAGCAGGGAGCCCGATTCAGGGCTGGATCCCAGGACCCTGAGATCATGACCCGAGCCAAAGGCAGAGGCTCAATCCACTGAGCTACCCAGGCGCCCCTGAAAATAAACTCTTAAGGGGTGCATGGTGGCTTAGTCGGTTAAGCGTCCCACTCTTGATTTTGGCTCAGGTCATGATCTCAGGGTAGTGGGATCGAACTCTGAGTTGGGCTCTGTGCTCAGCAGAGTCTGCCTAAGATTTTCTCCCTCCCCTCTTTGCCCCTCCCTCTGCTAACATGCTCTGTCTAAGATAAGTAAAATCTTTATATTTTTTAAAGATTTTTATTTACTTATTTGACAGAGAGAGATCACAAGTAGGTAGAGAGTCAGGCAGAGAGAGAGAGAGAGAGAGAGAAGCAGGCTCTCCGCTGAGCAGAGAGCCCAAAGCAGGGCTCGATTCCAGGACCCTGAGATTATGACCCGAGTAGAAGGCAGAGGATTAACCCACTAAGCCACCCAGGCGCCTCAGTAAAATCTTTTTTAAAAAAATAAAATCTTAAAAAGAAAGAAAAGAAAAAAAAAGGCAATTGTAGTTTATCACCTGGCTCAGCATGGGACAATAATGGCTTGAACAGATTGATGATTTTGCATACGAATTTAACCAAAACTGTGAGTGTTCTAGATAACAGAGTATGAGAGAACTGAAGTCATCATCTACCATTAGTGGAAGCCAACAAATGAGCCCTAAAATTGGTGAGTGAAGACATGGCAACATAAACATATTATTTAAATACATGAAGTAAATGCTAAAGAGTGTCAAGTGGCCTTTTTAAAAGACCTTTTAGAACTATTAGACTTTTTTTTTTTTTTTACTTTCTTCAGTTTTGTTGCGTTGGGGTTTTTTCGTTTTGTTGTTTTGTTTTTTTGTGTTTTGTCTAAGTAGGCTCCACACCCAATGTGGAGCTTGAACTCACAACCCTGAGATCAAGAGTCTTACCAAATGAGACAGCCAGGCACCCAATGCTATTTGACTTTTTAAGCTATGTACATGTGCATGTATTATCTTAACAAAAAAGTAAACTTTAAGAAAAGGATACAAAGTTGCCACCCTTCTAGAAAAGCAAACAATCAGTCTAGGAAAGCTCTCTTGCTAAAAGGTGACATTTTGCTGGGTCAAAAGCCTGAAGTCACATAAATTACCCTATGCTCTGGTCCTGGGTGATCCTGAACATACATTAAACCCCAGGAGCCCCACTTACTCATCCATAAAATGGTAGCAGGGGATATATTCCACCAGCTTATTAGTTCTCTTTAGTGTGATAAGGTGGTGAGACTCTTTCTAGGTCAAGGAAAAGAAAAAAGAATAAACATGCAATTAGGTAAGTTTCCAGTGTTCACATTGCTAGTTTAATTGTATGGCAATCAGTGAACCCTGATCCAGTAACCACTTCCCAGATTTAGTGGCAAGAGATGATCCTATGTCTACCCACTGTCCAGGAGGCCCCTTACCCGATCATGCACCTCCACAGTAAACACGATCATGAATCTAAACCCAGAGTCTTTATTAAGTGAAAATGACCACCACAGACTAGACACAGCACATGTCCAGTGAGCTAAACTGCCTGCACCCATCTTCGCAGCACAAGCTCTGAGACCCTGGGCGCACTGCGCCTGTTTCTTCATCTGCAAACGGGAACAGAACCGTACCTGCCTCAGAAGATCGCTTTCAGGCTTTAAAGAGTGAATGCACGCAAAGCACTACAGCAGGATTGGACACAGGTAAGTGCTTAGTAAACACAGGCTGTCATTATCACCTGAGTCAAGTAAGCTCTCTATTCAAGGCTGACTGGGGAAAGAGAGCCGCGTGGGGTCATCTGCTCATCAATCATTTTTTATAACCCTACTATGTGCCAGACACCCAACAAGTGCTAGTCCTGCAACAGGCTATCCCAAGTCACTCAATCTCTTCCCAGCCCTGTTTTCCTTGCCGGCTAAGAAGGCAGTAATAGTACCTGCAGCACAGAGCAGAGAAGGTGAATGAGAGAACTTCCCTAAAGTAAATCACAGAGCCCGGGCCGCAGCGAGAGCTTCATAAATACCACTGCTCACGACACGTGTTCTCTCCAACAAACCTGGAAGTGACTTCTAGTGTTACCCAATTCACCTACTTGTTCCCGAGCCTCACGCATGCCTCGAGTGTGTGTTAAGAACTGAATTAATACTCCTTGCAATGAACTGTAATATCCCCTGCACCCTCCCAGTTTACTTATTACCAACACCCCCAAAGGTGCAGGAAAAAGAGAAGAAATACAAAGACCACACATTCCTTCGATCAAAATACACGGTCAAGTGTGTGCACCAGGTTACTGCATCGGAGCCTCACCGCAGCTCACCCGTCGGGAACTACGCACGGAGCGCTCCCAGAGATCAGCTCAGAGAGCCCCACTTTCTTCCAGACCGGTCCCCCCGCCGGCGCGAGCCGCACTGTCCCCGCATTTCCACGGGCACGCTGCCTCCGGCTTGCTCCCGCCCCTGCCTGCTCTCCCTCCGTGGGAAGCCGGTGGCCCATCTCACCAGAGTTTGGTCTCGGCGCTGCTGCGAGCTAGGAAACTACCCTCGAGAATTAGCAGAAGGGAAGACTACACAGCACTAACAAGAAAATGGGAACTTTTTATACCCAAAGCCCGCTTAAGCAGTTTGTCTAGAATAAACTGAAGTCGTGCGTTCCTGCTTCTGACAGCCGCCAGGGCTGGGCAGCATTGTCTGGGGAGAAGCGCGCCGGGCCGGCCAACTTTTCGTTAAAGACGGTGCCATCCTATTCGGAACAAAGTGAAAGGTCAGCGGGGCGCAGGAGAGGCGCCGGGAGCGCACGGCCTCGCCTCCGCTCGCGCCGCGAAGTTGGCCGGCTCGCCCCACTTTCCCTTTTGTCCTCCGCTCCTTCCGCGGGGCTCCCGGCCGAGGCCCGGGGCGCGCGGGGGCGGCCGGCGCGGACGCGGCCGGCCGGCCCTCGCCCCGCGCCCCGCCCGCCGCCCCCCGCCCGCCGGCCGCCCCCCGCCCGCCCGCCGCACAAAGCGCGCCCCGCGCGGCGCGGCCCGGACGCCGGCGGCCTCGGCCCGGCCTCGGCCTGAGGCGGCGGCGGCGGCGCCGGGGAGGCGCGGGCCCGCCCGGCCCCCTCCGGCTCGGCGCCCCCGCCCGCGCCCGCGCGCCCCGCCTGCCCGCCGGCTCCACGCCCGCCAGCTCCACGCCCGCCGCCCCCGCCGCGGCCGCCGGCCCGCCGCCCCGCTCCTCACCTCGGCATCGGCGGCGGCCATGGCCCGGGCCCGCAGCGTGGCCCCGCCCCTCCCGCGCGCCATCGCCCCGCCCGCGCCTCGCGGCTCAGGGCGGGGCGGGGCTGGCTGCGCGCGTCTGCGCCTGCGCCCGCGCCCGCGCCCGCGCACTACGGCCCGGCGTGCGGCGTCCCCGGCGCGAGCCTGCGCCGGCCGGAACCGGGACGCGCGGGCCGGGTTGGGGGCGGGGCCGGACGCAGCGGCCTTCCGGAGGCGTCGCGGCGGCTGGGCGTCGTTCTCCAGTTGTCACAAATATGTTTTCCTTCTACGTGGGCATTCTGCTGGGCTGGCTGGGGCGGAGAAGGACCCCTGACCTCTAACCCCGGACGCACGTTGCTTCCGTCGGCCTTCGCAGAAGGCGGACCCTGACTTGCGTCGTAGGGCGGTGCCGGGTTCGGGGGTGTTCCCGGCTGGCGGCAGGGGCCTGGTTGTGAGGAACGCCCAGCTGGAGGGTGCTTCGGGGCGTACCCGCGGTGGGGGTGCCGCAGCCGGGGGGGGGGGGTGCCATCTCGCGGAGGAGAGTCGCCTCTCCGTTTGGGGTGCTCCGGTGGGGGGGGAGGTGCCGTGGTTACGGGTCGCGTCCCAGCTCGGGGATGCGCTGGCCAGGGCCACTCCCGCCGGGGGGAGAGGGTCCTCCGACTAGGGAGGGTTGTCCCGCTGAGAGAGTCTACTTTGGATGGGGGCTGTGTTCTGATTGGGAGGGCGGGGGTGGGCAGTGTCCCCAGGAGGGGTGCCCCCGCTGGTGGCGGGGTGCTCCCGTTAGGAGGTGGGCCCCGTCCGGGCATCCTCTCCGAGCGGCCCCCAGCTCAGCGAACCGGTGCCTGCCCGCCGGCCTGCCACCCAGTGGCGCACAGAGAAGGTCTCTGCACACCAGGCGGCCTTCCTGGACAGCATGGCATGAACTGGCTTCGCCCGCCCGCTGCCTGTGGCCAGGCCTGTTTTCACCATCTTCTGGGAGTTGAGGAAAGAGACACGGACTGAAATTGGGGTTCTGTGGTCAGTCTTTACAGCGAGAACTGAGCGGCCCTGAGTCGAAGGTTAACCCGCCTCTCGGGCTTACGATGGCTCACTGTCCTGGGACTCCAGGAAAATTACCAAGGCGGCGTCGACGGCCGGTGACGGCGTGCACACAGGTGCAGAGAAGGAAGTGGACGAATGTAAGTACCTAGAAAACCTTCCCAGGTTCCTCTGGGACGGCCCTAGTCAGCTCCTAACAGGCTTGGGGCCCCGCTCTGAGCCTCATGACTGGGAGCGCCGTGGTCCAGGCCCGCACAGCCCAACCTGACCCACCTTCACCCGCGCGCCCCTCTGGTACCACCCTCCCCATCTCCACTCCTGCCCGGCACCCTGGTCTGGCCCGTCCCCAAAACACCTCTACCTCCAGGGTCGCATATACCACCTCTTCAGGGAAGCCTTCCCTTACCTCCCTCCCAGCGCGGCTCCGGGGAGCGCCCTTGCTTTATTTGGCTCCGTGCACTCCCCGGCCGCCTTGCCTTTCCCACTACAAGCCAGGACAGTCGGGGATGTTTATCCTGTGTGCCCTAGTGCCTGTAACAGTCGTTGGCATGAAGGAGACAAATATTTGTGGAATGAATAAATCGGACGTGGAGAAAAAGTCCAGGCGAATACTGACTGTACGTCAATGTGTCAGAAGTGGGATACGCTCCCGTTTTGCACTGTCAGCCCAGCCCACCCTGTCCTTGTGTGACCCCTAATCACTTATGTCAGATACTGTTCTTGAGACGTGCGTGGGAACTGCGTGACCATCAGGTCGGTCCTGAGACGTGGGTCGAGTGCCCTCGAGACAGCCTGACTGTTGAGAGGCTGAGATGGGACTGAAAGCCTGGCCGGTTTTTGACAGAGGCTGCTGCTAGTGGATGTTTCACAGGTTATCCTCCCTGTGGCATATTTTGAGCTTTTCTCCAATGTTCATCTTCTCCTTGTCCCACAAACAGTAACATTTCAGCTGGGTACATGGCTGCCTGGCTACGGAGCACACTTCCAGCTGTAAAGAGAGGCCAATGGGATGTTTGCACAAGTGATACAACCTACTTCCCAGCCTGTAGCCCCCAAGTCAGAGAAGCAGACCCAGTAAATTACTTGGCTGATGGTAAAATCTGGAATCACTACCCCGGACTCCCGGGTGGAAACCTCAACTTGAGAATGACAGCTACGTCCCAGACCCAAATCTTATACTTCTGGACTGTTAAGTGTACCAGAAATAAACCGAGGGGGGGAGGGGCACGGGCAGGGGCTTCAATATGTCCGCTCTTCGTCCCATCTGTTTGTTATAGATTAGGGTGAGACACCTATCCAAGCTCACTCCCTCACTGTATGTCAGATAGGGAATTTCAACCCAGAGTCTTCTCTTAATCCCACCTCCAGTATTTCCCAGAGCCAGTCCAGGATCCTGGCCCCACCGGGCGTTGACAGGCCCTCCCCTAGGCACTGGAATATCTGCACATGCCCCTTTGGTAAACGTTGCTTTGCCAAACCCTGACTTTATTTGTTCTCGGATTCCTTGGATCCCAGACAACAGGCATTCGAAAGGGACCTTGGGAGCAGGTGTGGGCTTGTGTGTTCACACTTGGATGGGAGATGAGCAGCAGTATCCCTCGAGTCAGACGTGGGTGGCAGTGGTGACAGCAGGAACTTGAGACTTGAGGCCAAAGATAAGGGAACAGCACAAGGGGCGGGCACTTGGGCCAGCCCACCTCATCGTCCCCTCCCCCCGGCCCCCGCCACGGGACTTGTGCTGCAGGAGATCTGAACGCCACCAGCCTGGAACAATGGATGCTGGATGAGTGAGCCCAAGGTGTGTCAATAAAACGGTACGGGGTGGTCTTCTCCCCACGTTACAAATACATTTTAAATTCACACCAAAGCTCCAGACATGCAAGCCCCACTCGGAGGGTACATCCTTAAGCAGAACCATGAGGAAGAGCACCAGCCCTGGCCGGAGTTAAAGGTAACCCAGCCCATGCTGGTCCCGCTCCCTGGGGCCAGTCTTCTGGGCCCTAGGCACCTGGAAGGAGGGGCCCAGAACAGAGGAGAAGGGCACGTGCCTTGGAGGGGATGGGGCAGCCCACAGGCAGGGTTCCAGGGCTGAAGGAAGGGGGAGCGCGATCAGGAAGGGGGCACGTGCCCGGGAGGGAACCCCAGGGGCAGGCTGCCACGCACTGGGCGGGAGGAGGGTGCCCGAGAGGCTGGCCTATCCCCAGCTCTACAAATGGGGCACTTTATTTACACTGCATCTCTCCAGGCCCCAGCCCCCAGGGAGAGGCTGGTCCCTGGGCAGAGGCTGAAAGGAGCGGCCGGGCAGCAGTGGGTCCTGAGTGGGCCGGGTCAGGCCGGGAGTGAAGAAGGCACGGGGCCCTGGGTGCCCGGTCCCAGGGCAAAGGTCGGCCCACCCGGAGAAGGCGGCGCAGGGTCAGCTCCCGGGCGTCAGGCTGGGGTCTGCACCGCTGCAGCTCTGCTCATAGGACGGCGGGGCCTCTGCGGGGAGAGAGCGGGGTCGCACGGGGCTCATGGTGCCCTCTCCCCCGCCAGGCCCCAGGCCCCTCACTCACCATAGGGATAGCCCCACGAGCTGTACTCTGGGGGCAGAATCAAGGTACTGGTGGTGGGCACTGGCCCTCCGGAGCCCTCTGCAAAGTAGGGGACAGTGGCACCTGTGGAGATGCACAGGGGAGGGGGCAGTGGGTGAGGACCAGGGCTGCCATCCTGAGGGCGGGGTTCGGGGGCACCAGGCACGGAGCCAAAGGCGGCAGGCAATGGCTGCTGTTGGGAGTGGCTCTTTGTGGAGAGGGAGACTGCGTCTGCCAAGTGGGGGCTGCTGGCTGCAGCCTCGGCCTCCTCCTGGGGCGGTGCCGAGGGCACCACGGGGACTGGGGCCCCAGGAGGCAGCCCTGCTCCTGCTCGGGGGCTCATCGGGGCGTGGTTCACAGCGATATTGCCGATGAAGACAGGGAGGGTCACGGTGGCTTCGGGCACCTTCAGGGAGACCTGGGGAGGATGTGAGAGTGAGGCTCAGCCCCCTGCCCCCGCACCCCAGCCCGCTCCCTCCAGCCCCCAGCACCTGCAGGTAGTAGTCTACGTGGATGAGGCTGCAGCCCGGCAGGGCCGACTGGGGCAGCGCGGGCACCAGGATCTGCTCCTGCCACTGGGCCCGCCTCCAGGCCTTGACGCCCGCACCCTCTACCTCCACGATGGTCCGCACGTCGTAGATCCAGCGCTTGGCCTTGTAGGACACTTTCTGGGGAGCGGCCAGCCCGTGAGCCTGGGCACCCGGCCCCTCCCCCTCCTCCTGCCCCTCCAGCCAGAGGGCCCTCTGACCTGCAGCAGACTGGCTACCACGGGGCTCGTGTCCTTGCCGGACTGGTTCTCGATGTCCGCCTGCAGCCGCAGCACCTGCCCTACCACGTAGCCACGGAGGTCCGTGCTGGCAGTGAGGACCACGCTGCCCGTCTTCACCAGCTTGTAGGAGAACTTCTTGGTGGTGGAGGCCACGTTGGGTTGCTTGAGGAGAGGGCAGGAATGAAGGGTTAGTGGGTGTGGGCAGATCTCTGCGGCCCCTGCGGTGCCCTGCCCCCAACACTGACGAGAGGCCGAGCTCAGCTGGGTCCCAGCCCCTCCTCTCGCCTGGGGGCAGGGCGTCAGCCAGAAGACCACCACTCCGTCCTCACCTCGATGTCTGGGATGCTGTTCAGGTTCAGGGGACTCAAAATGTAGAACACACGGCTGCACTGGTGATCCTTGGAAAAGCGCGGTGTGTCGATGGTGGCCCGCACCTGGTGCACAATCCTCCCAAAGGGGCCCTCGAAGGACGTGGGCGCTGTGGCTGAGGAGAGAGCAGGGGATGGCACCCAACTGTCCCCGTCCCCCCTCCTATCCCCCAACTGTCACCACCCAGCCTGGCCAGGCGAGGCTGGGCTCTTACCAGGAAGCAGGAACTGGAAAGGGAAGTTGTGTTCTCCTGCCGGCAGGCTCCCTGCAGAGACAGGAGGGATGTGTGGGGGAGAGGGGACTCGGGAGCCTTGAGGTGACACCACAGGACACAGGTTAGGACCAGGCACCACAGCTGGCCAGGTCCTACTGAGTCTGACTCCCAAGCAGCAGAGCTGCACAGGGCTGCAGCCTAGGCAACAGGAAAGGGGGATGGGGCTACTGCCGGGGCCAGAGCCCGCCCAAAGCAAGGAGAAGCTGGCCCCCCTCAACCACCCAGGCCCCATCAGGCAACGCCTAGAGCCTGCTGGGGAGAGAAGTGCATCAGGGTACAAAGCCCCGCTAGAGGGTGGGTCAGCACAGCGGTCCCAGAGGCCGACGGGGCGGCGGGATGGACAGACAGATCCCACTCTCCACCAGAGTCTGCCCTGGGGGGGTTCACTGTATGCGACAAGGCAAGTACAGCTCCCAGACTCACCCTTGTCAGCCAGCGACAGAGCGCTGTGGAAGTAGCCCTCCTCCACCGCCCATGCTGCGTCGTGGGCCTTGTTGGACACCCTGCAGGAACCCGTGCAGGTCACGCGGATGGCTGCAAGGTGGGGGCGGGGTGAGTCCGGCACCGCCGGCCTGGGCCCCTCACAGACTGAGTAGAGCAGACAGCACCAAGGGCAGCCGGCCTTAGGCAGCCCAGCGAGTGACCTGCTGCCCTTCGGAGGATACCGCACGTCCGTCCCCCATTTGGGGCTACTCCCAGAGAGCCAGGGTGGGAAGGCACCCAGACGACACCTGGACAACCCCCAACCTAGTAACCTCGGTTCCCAGCCACCCCTGGGCCCGCCAGACCTGTGTCCGGCGATGCTTGGGACACCGATGATGAACGGAAGCCTACGGGGCAGCTGGCCTCCAGCCCCACTTCCCGTTGGCTCACAGGCATGTCAGTTAGCCCCTTCTCACTCCCGGAAACTAACTGCTCGCCTGCAGGATGCAGGAATGTGGTCAGACCCGCCTGAGCAGATAAGGTACCCAACAGTCTGGCGCGATGCAGGGTGGGGCGCCCTTGACTTCCTGCACCGGCGCTGCCCTGGACAGCTGCTTGCCTCCATCAAGAGATGGCTCGGTCCTCTCCCCGACCGGGACCGCATGCAGCAGAGGTGGCCGCCACCGTGCTATGGTCAGGAACTCAAATTCCCCACTCCAGGGGATGTTTGCCCAGAGACCACCGTGGTCAGAAGGCTGTGGCTCGACCAGCAAGGACGGCAGCACAGCTGGAGGGGCTGGGGGCTCGGGGACAGGAAGCCTTGTGGCTCTGCCCCTCCTTTAACTGCAGGGCTGACACAAGGCCAAAGACCTCGACCTCCCTGCCCAGCCTCTCCCCGTCCTTCCCTGACTCAATGGTCATGACTCAGAATCTGACAGAGCCACCGGGCCGGAGAAACCTGGTGACCAAAGTGCCCAGGGCCCGCGGCCAGCCACGCGAGACATGTCTGGGTCTCCCCAGGCCAAGCCAGCCCTGACAAAACAAGCCCCCTGTTGGCCACCCGCAGACCATGAGGCTTATCCTTCACCCCCGGCGGGTGGAGGTCACCGCCCGTGACCGGGCCTCAGCCCTGATTCCTAGTCCATGCTCCATCAGCGTCCCCTCCTAGGGCCAGACCTGGAATTGTCCCTGCCCCAGAAATCTGAGACATCAGGCGTGCTCCTACAGATGAGAAATACGGCAGGGGAGCGAATAAAGGAGGGGAAGCGGGACAATTCCAGATGCCTCGACACTCCCCACAGAGAGGGCGCATTCCACCTTGAGTCCGGCTGCCCTGCCAACTCTGGGACCAGCAGAACTATGCGAGAAGGAGGGAAGTGGTCCCCGGGTTGGCCCAGCACCAGCTGAAGACTATCGAGCGACCTCGGCGGACGGCACACAGAGCCGGGGGGGGGGGCGGGGCGGGGGGCACGCTGCCCACCTCCGTCCAAATCCCCAGTCCACAGCACTGTGAGTTACAACAAACTGGTCGTTCTAAACCGCTTAGTTTAGGGCTGATTTGTTACAAACAAGTGACTTTTGCATCACAGCAGACGACAGGGACAGACATCCCACCTCAGCAGAAATCAGAGAAACTCAAGCGAGTTACCATTTTCACCTATTGGTTGGCAAATAGTAAGGATGAGAGGAGATGCAAAGACACACTCCTTCACGGTGAGCAAACCGAAGCCGCCGCAGGGGCCCCGGTGAAGCAGCAGGGCGATCTCCTGGGACCTTACAGCACCTCCCAGAGGACCCAAGGCTTCTCAGAATCGACCCTATCTACCCAGGGGCTCCGGGCAACACCGTCCATCACAGCAAGCTGTCCAGGCATGGCCCACGTGTCCAACAGCAGGGGGGCCAACACACCCACCCAGCCTGGATGCAGCCCCCAGAAGTCAGGTGAACAAGCCATGGGGTCACCTGACCTCAGGAAAGCCAACAGTATCCCACCAACCCTTGGGGTATCCCAGAGGGGCCCAAGTTCTATGACCTTCCCAACGCCCAGGTGAAGAGCCCTTTCTGCACACACGGTGCAGCCCCTTCAGGGACCTTGCCTGAATGAGCAGCTCCCCGTCACCGTCTTGGAGTCAAATGGCCTGCTCCTGTCCACTCTCCTCCCTAGGGGGACAGTGGAGGCACAGGGGACGGGCACGCACAGTAGGCTTGTCCCTCTTACCCCATGCAGGGGGAGCCGCTCCTGCAGATGAGCACAGCCGTGTGTCCCGAGGCACAGCTGCAGGACGGGGTGCGTCCTGGCAAGGGGCAGCCGCGGGCATCCAGCACCACTGCTGGACCATCTACATTTAAAAGTGTTTCACTTCTGACAGTGCTCAGACTCATAAAGAAAGGCCGGCACCAAACCCATAAGCACCCGCCAGGAGGTCCAGGGCTGCTCCCGTTCCCTAGGGAGCATCATCACGTGGACTGTGTTCCAGAGTGACTTCGGGAACTTTCCTCTCCAGCCAGCACTGCCCTGTCCAGCGGCCCTCCTCCTCACACCATCTGACCAAGAAGAATCCCGCTCACTCCTCACTCTGGTCCCAAAGGTCTCGCCCACCGCCCCCAGTTCCCACAAACCTGGAGCGGCCCAGCCTTTGCTGCACCTTGTCGCTAAAGCTCTGGCCTAGGAGGCACTTCCGTGGGTCCCGTTTCCAAGTCTGAAACACGAGAGAGTAACGGCGCCCCCCTCCCAGGGTTGCTCTGAGGGTTCCCGGAGTTGGTCCGTGGGAGGTGGGGAGAATGGCACCTGCCCCACGGTGAGAGTTCAGGGAGCTGGCGGAGCTGGGGGCTAACTGCTGCTGTTGTCGGGCCCCCAATGCCCACCCTCGAGAGAACATGGGGCACTCCTGCGTGACCCCCAGCCTCAGGCTCGGCTGGCCCCGGGCTCCAGGGAACCAGTTCCTTCCATGGCTTTCCCCTTCCGCATTGGCTCTGAGGGCAGCCAGTGTCCTCATGGCTGAGTGCAAACCATCTCTGTCCTCCGTCAGACAAGTATTTAGTGGGCAAGACTAGGAGCCCCCCAGGGCCTGAAGGGGGCCCCTCCCCACCTCCATGTGCTCCTGGAGCGGTGGAGGGCCTCCCTGTCGCATCACGGGCTGGTAGCAGGAGCTCAAGTATCTTATGAATGAAAGAAAAAGAAAAAAGAACCACAGTCTTTCCTTTTCCAAACCCAACCAGGGCCAAAAGAAGCCCCAGGACAGCCTCAGCACCCACATTCTGTCTACGCCCCTGCATAATAGGGGCGTAGACAGACAATCTGAATAATAACTTCTGGCCAAAGCCATCAACCATCTACTCTTCAGCCTATGCCCCCTTCTTCCCTCCCCTGTTCGGGCGATCAGCTAGCCCGCTTACAGTGGGGGCCATGAGCAGGGGCTCCCTCGACATCCTGTGGCCCAACTGTCCACTCACCGACGTCCTGCCCACCACATGGAGGCTGGGGGACTCTGGCCAGGCCAGACCAACCCTTCATCTTCATCGTGGTTGGTAACGGCTTGTTTGCCCTGGGCCCCAGCTACAAGAGTGTGACTGGGCCCACGAGCCAGGCAGTGAGCTCCTGCACGGGGTCTCTCGTCTGCCATCCCCCCAGCCACAAGCCCACCCCTCCTTCCTGTGCCCTGGGCTCTCCCCTCAGTCCCATCTCAACTGTCATCTCTCCTTGTGCCCCAGGGAAGAGCTGCACTGTCACTGCTGTGCCCCCTGCCACCACCATAACTACCCCACCTGGACCCCAAACTAGGGGACAGGGAAGGAGGTGTGAGTCAGGAGGAGGAGACCGCACAAGGCTGGACGCCTGACCAGGGCCACCTTCAGCCACTCAGTTTCTTCCTAAACCCTGTGGCCCTGAACATGGCAAGGGCAGGAGTCAGACCCATCCAGGACAGGGGCAGCTTGGGCCCAGAAAGGGGAGCAGTGGCTCTCAGTCCTCAGAGGCACCAGAAGAACTGAGCTAGCAAGCATGCAAGGGCCCGGAGGATCCAAGTCCAGAGGGATGCGTGATGGCTGTGGTTGGGGCCAAGCATCCCAAGGTGGAGAAGCACTCCCGCATCAGCGGCAGGAGCACCGTCACACTCAGAACCAGCCCCTGGGGGGCACCCTGAGGGCTGAGCTTTTAAGTCCCATTCAGGGCCCCGCCCACACCTCCGATGGCAGATAAGGCCAGCACCTGCAGAGAGCCCGAGCAAGGGCCACACCAGCAACCTGACTCCCAGTCCCAAAGTCCCAGATGTGGGCACGAGGGACAGGCTCGGGTTCAGTTCCTAGGTGCTCCGGGGGCTGGAGGCCTGGGTCACGCAGGGATCCCAGCTCGCAAGGCCAAGCCTCAGCCCGGGTGGAAACGGTGCGCCGCGGCACCGTGAGGATAGCGGGCCTGCGCCAAGTTCCTTGGCGTGTGGGAGAGAAAGCCCCGCATGGGCCAGACTCCAGGTGAAGGCCCGCCGGTGCAGGGTGCAGCGGACCCTGAAGACCCGAGAGAGAGGGTTGGAGATGTGCCTGTGTCCAACTCAGAGTGCCCTTCGGCAAGGTGGGCAGGATCTAAACCCCCGCCCCCCACTCGGCCGACCCCGGAGAGAACAGGAAGGGCACATGCGGAAGGACTGGGCCACCCGGGCCTCCCTGCTCCGCCCCATCTGCCAGCAGCCACCCACCCCGGCGGGTCTGCGCTGCCGCCCGGCCGGCCGCACCCCAGCCCTCACTGCAGCCGGCGGGGCCCCAGTCTCGCCGGGCCGCCGGGAGGGGAAGGGAAGGGGCGGCGGGAGGCGCCACCAGTTCCGCGGGTCCAGGCCAAGCGCCACCAGCTGCCGCTTCCGGGAGCGCCGGCCCCGCCGCAGGTGCTGCGCCGACACCTGAGCCCTGCCGGCCCGGCCCTCCCCCGAGGGCACCCCGCGCCCACCTCGGAAGGGCAGCGGCGCCCCCAGGCGCACGCGCACGGCCCCCGCCAGCGGCTCCCCGGGGCTGTAGACGACGCGACCGTGGCTCAGGCAGACCTCGAAGAGCTGCACCCGCCCCATGCCGCCGCCCTGGCCGGGCGGCCGCGCACTGCCACCCCTCCCGGCGCCGCGCTCCGAGCCCCGCCCTCCCGGCCCGCCCCTCTCCTGGGCCCGCCCCCGGCCGTCGGGCACGCCCACTCCCCGGACACGCCCCCGGCCGTCGGGCACGCCCACTCCCCGAGGCCGCCCCCGCCCCCAGGGTCCGCTCCTCCTCCCGGCTCGCTCCCCGCCCCCCGGGCTCCGGCCCGCCTCGGCCCTGCCCCCAGCCCCGCCAGAGCCCGCCCCCCGGCCCTCCCCCGACCCTCCCCCGGCCCCTCGCTGCCGCGGGCCCGCCCCTGGGGTGAAGGTCAGCGCGGCGCGCTGGACCCCGGCGCTCGGCGCCAGCTGCTGCCCGGGGGAGCTCGGCCGGCTCACCTGTCGAGGGGCGGGCTGGGCGGGCGCCCCCTCCCCAGTCTCCGCCCGGCCGCGGCCCGCGGAACGACGTCACCGGGCGGCCCCGCCTGCGCCGGGCGGCCGTACCTCTGCGCGCGGCCGGGCTCCTGCCGTGGGCCCTGCGAGCGCTTGGGGGGGCGGCGGCGACCCTGGGGAGCGAGTCTCGGCGGAGGCCGAAGGCGTGGGTGCCGGGCCGTCGGCGCCCCGGGGACGGAGTCCGAGAGGAGAGGTCCCTGCGGACCAGGAGCTGGGGAGGGGGCCCGAGACGGAGCGCAGCGAGGGAGGCGATGCTTGCGCCCACCCGCCCTTGTGCTGGGGGCGCCTGAAGGAGGGCGTCGGAGTGGCCGGGGTTTCTGTCCAGGACACCTGCGTGAATTGGGGCGGCGTTTTCTGACGGAGAAGATGGGCTTGGATGTGAACTGGGGGATGGGACAAAGTTCTGACAAGCAGAGTCCAAGACGCTCACGTAGCACGCGTGCGCATGAGTGTGGGGAAGACAAAGGACGTGCGGGCCCCTGTTTGATCGCGGGAGCTCAACTCAGGGCGCTGGCGACATCAAGAGTCTGGGGCGAAAGCGCAGGAACCTGATCGAGCCCTCCAGCAAAGGGAGAGGGGCTTACAGGCTGGAAGGGTTTCCCTGGGCCAGGCTGAAGAAAGGGAGGCCCCTGAGGCCCTGGAGGGCCAGGAGTGTGCAGCAGCCCAGCTCCCCACCCGGCCTCTGATGTTGACAGTGTGGGGTGCAGTCTGATTGGCCACACTTAAGACGTTGCCCTGTCAATACCATGCAAACGGAGAAATTCCCAAACTAGGAGTTCAGGATCCCCGTGGGAATGGGGAGGATTGTGGGCAGCCCATGAATGCCCAATGCCCATGACAGAAGTTGAGAAGGGAGTGTTTGGGGAGGTAGTATTCGTAATCGACTGTGCTGACTGCTGCTGAGATGAAGTAAAGGACAGAAAATGCCACCCCCATCCAACTCTGCCGTCACCCCCATCCCCCGTTCTGGAAGCCTGTGCCCTCGCTTCCACCATCAGCACAAAGGCCCTAACCTCCCAAAGTGCACCTTTCCTCTTGTTCTCCTGCAACCCAGGCTTCCTCCTGGAGCCTCTCTGATGTGGATGTTATTTTCAGTCCCCGTGTCCAGC
>CM052813.1:80390431-80405869 GCA_028533885.1 Nasua narica | reverse complement strand
GCCAATCTCTCCAATACCACTGTTGCAGGAATTCTCAGTGACTCCAGAATCCACGCGGGTGATCCTTCCAACCCTCACCCTCTCCTAAAACGTACCTGGGATTTGCTTCATCAGGTCTGATAAGGTGACAGGCATAGAGACAACTGCCTTGGAAGAAGAGTTGAGTACTTAAAATTCCCAAGAGGAGGGGGCACATGCGGAAGTACCAGGGTGGATCAGGAGGCAGAATTGGCTGGGAGAGCATGGCCAGAGCTTTTCCTGTGTCTTCTGTGAGAAGGAATAGGTGAGGCAGGGTAGGCAAGTTTGAGCATGCTTGGGATCAGATAGTTTGAATAATTCCAGTGGCCTCTAGTTGTCCAGTCCCTGGCCCTACAGCGATTCGGGACAGGGGAATATTGGCGTGTGAGTTTGGTAAAGGCCGTGTCTGGGGTATGGCCTCTGGATTGGTTAGTTTGCATGTGAAAGGTGTGATCCCAGGCAAGTTGCTATCTCTAGGAATGAGCTAACCCTGGGAGGGGCAGCCTGTCCCCGGCCAGCAAGGCCCCAAAATGTCAAAGTGTCGTAAAATACAGAAAATAACAACATGGTCAGTTAAGCTCTTGTTCCCATGACGCCTCTCCTCCAAGAACCTTCCCCAGGACTTAAGCAGCTCTGTCCTCTGGCTTCCTTAGTTTGTCTGCAAAGACGTCTGGCAACATCTTCTCCTGTCCCTTGGCATTCGCGCTGTTCCTCCCATCAGAAGGTGGGTTCCTCGCCCTCCGGTTGAATCTGGGCTGGCCCCTTGACTCACTTTAACTGGCAGAACTCAACGAGAGAGGCTCTAAGGAGGTCTTGCAGCTTGTTCTTGTTCTCCTGGAGTCCTGAGCTACCCTTTCAAAATACCGAGTTACCCTACTGGACAGATGGCAGAGAGAGAGAGAGAAGGTCTGCACAGGGGAGAGAAACCGTCTCAGACTGGCTGCCTCAGTCACACACCCCAAGTGACTGCGGCTGTAGGAGTGACGCAAATCGCCCTCGTTTATTATTTATTCTGAAAATTAGGCTGCATTCAGCCAGGAGACTTTTCCACTCAGTGTGGGATGTGTGGGGTGTGCTGGGATAGGCTGTCCAAGGTCTCTCTTTCACTTACATGTCCGATGCCTCGACTGAGGCTGCTCAGGTGTCTCCTCCATGAGGCCTCTCCGCACGGCCAGTTTGGGGTTGCGCACAGCAAGGTGGTCTCCAGATAATGAGACTGGCTCCCCGGGAGCAAGTACCCTGGAGGGAGGGAGGTGGAGCTGCCAGCCTGCAGGCCTGGGCTCAGAAGTCCCAGAACTTTCTACCACGTTGAGTGCATTAAAGCAGTCACGGGGCCAGCGTGAGAGACCAGCGTGTGTCACACACAGGGCGGAAACGGATTGTGACAATTTGAGACAGTCTGCCAATTTTAGAAGAACCAACAGCTGAGCCCAAGCTCGACGACAGAATCACGAGAAAATAAAGCTGTTGTCTCAAACCGCTGCACTTGGGGCGATTTATTCCTTAGCAACAGATAACTGGGGCCCAAACTGGTACTCAGGAGCGAGACGCTGCCAGAAGGAAATTCTGAACCCCAGCACTGACTGTGGGGCAGGCAGCAGGCGGGCACCGGCAGCGAGAACTTCGATGACGGAGGCCGGAGGAGGGAGGCCGCGTCCAGAACTGGCAGGAAAATGCTGAGACCACGGCCTGGGGTAACGTGCAAGACCGCAAATGTGTCTAACGATCTGACTTTCCTGGCAGAAAACATAAAGGCCAACTGGCTTTGTTCAGCTATGCTAACGTGAAATAAAAGAGAAAAACAAATTACAGAACTAATGGTTCTGTCAGGCAATATTTCCAAGCCAGGTCATGCCGAGCTGGCAGATCAAAACTCTTTCTCCTCTCTAGCCTTTCCAGGCGGCACAAAGTTCTGAAGGTAAGAAATGGTGCCTTGGTTAGGGTAAATCCAGAGTGCTGCCCGCGAAGTGTGAGTGTTCAAGTCGAAGGGATGTCTGTATGAACCCTTCTGGAGACTTCTGAGGCCCTTAGGTGGGGGAGAAAGAGCCCTTGTAGACCCCCTCAGCCATACAGAAGGGTTTCTGCGAGAATCTCGAGGTCATTGAAAGTCCATTTTTAAAAAAGGGTTGTATCTGCTTGAAGTAAAATGTAAAATGGACAGATTTGGAAATAAAAAGGATGCCTGGGCCCCTGCTTTCTACTGGCAGGAAGCAGACTGATGAAGCCACTCAGCTAAAAACACAGGCCATTTCCAATGGAAGAGGGGGTCATTGCCAGTACAGGGCCCGGTGCCCTGAGGGGAGGAACCAAGAAGGCAAACAACAGTAGCCAAGGGAGCCACTTGCAGGGGGCAGACAAGCCCCGATCAAGGAGAATCGTGACAGGTGTCAGCTGGATCCCAAGATTGCCGCGGGCCAGTGACTAAGGGCGCACGCCGCCCATTCGGAAAAGGGTGTCTGATCACTCGCACTGTGCTTTGCCGCTGAATGTGGCCTGTTGGGGGGCAGATAATATGCCCGGGGGGCAAAGGGGGCCACACCCGGTGTGCCTCACCCATCTGGCCCTGTTGCACCTGACGACATACGGGACTCTGAAGCCTTGATGAGATGGTGCTTCTGGGATCACTTGGGAGAGGCACTTTTTAAGAGGGAGGAGCATGAATCTTTGGAGGCCAGCGATGGCCTGGGGCAGGCTGTTCCACTAGTGGCCCCTCAAATGAACCAAACTTCCTACACTTGTGGACAGCCTTCCTGCACTGGTTTGGCCTTGCCCTGGTGAGTAACTCGGGCCACTGGGATACCAGCAAGAATTATCCTACTGCCTTTTTCTACTTCTCTCCTAGACAGTTACATCACTCCTGGACCTCTTGCTCTGCCAACATCTGCTCCCCTGTCCTCACTTTTTTTTAAAGATTTTATTTATTTATTGACAGAGAGAGACACAGCAAAAGAGGGAACAGAAGCAGGCTTCCTGCCGAGTAGGGAGCCCGGATGTGGGGTTCGATCTCAGGACCCTGGGATCATGACCTGAGCCAAAGGCAGCCCCTTAACGACTGAGCCACCCAGAAGCCCCCCCCCCCGCCTTTCAACTGATGACTTTGTTTTCTACTTATATGAGAAAGTAGAAAGTGTGTCATCAGCAGAGAACTCTCCCCAAATCCTACCACAGCCCCTTGCTTTCCAGAAACGTTACACCTGACTCTCTCCTTTGTACTGAGCTGACCACCCATGCTCCCATCTAACTCGCTAGCCCTCCCTGTGCTAGCGATTCTCCTCTGTGGGATCACTCCTGTGAAAACCAACAATCTCTCCACTTCCCTTCTTTCCAGTTTTGGCCCCATTCCTCTGTTCCTGTCTTTAGCAAAAACACCTCAGAAGAGTTGTCTGTCCCACAGACTTCAATCCCCTCCTGTCATTCCCTTTTAACCTTTCAGATGGACTTAGTCTGCCATCACTCCATCAAGAGCTATACTTGTCAAGGCTATCAGCGTCCTCGTTTTGCTTAGTTATTAATTCCAGACCCTAACCTGACAGGACCTATCAGCAGCACCTGTGTGGCTAATCTTGCTTTCACATAGTCTTTACTTGGCTCCCAAGTTACCGCTCTCTCCTGGTTTTCCTCTTACTTGGCATCTCCCTTTCTTTACTGGCTCCTTCTCTTTTCAGCCTCTTTTCCCCTGTTATCAGGGAGTACCGAGGCTCACTGTTTGACCTTTCCTTTGCTATCTGCATTTTTTAAAAAAAGATTTTATTTATTTATTTGCAAAATAGAACAGGAGCAAGGGAGAGGGGCAGAGGGAGAAGCAGGCTCCCCCCTGAGCAGGGAGCCTGACACGGGGCTCAATCTGACCAGGACCTTGGGATCATGACCTGAGCCTAAAGCAGACGCTTAACCGACTGAGCCACCCCGGCGCCCCTCTGCATTTTCTTCCAATGTGATCTCATCCGGTTGCATGGCTTTAAATACAATAAATGTGGTATTGAATGCCAAGTTTATACCTCAGGCTGGGCAGCTCCCCTGAACTCTATACTCATATTCAATTACTTTGCAATCTTAACATGAGGAAGCATGAACCAGAAATTCATTTTTGTTTTGCTGCGCCGCTGAGAATTTGGGGTTGTTACTGAAGCATAAACACGGCTAACCAGACTGCTACAGAACACTGGCCCCTTGTGTCCAAACACCCATTATCTCTTGACTAGCTACTTGCATGCACTTGCTAAATAGCCTTCCTGCTTCCAGTCTTCCCCCAAAACTACTGTGCCCGTCAGCCAGCTTGGTTCATGGAAAAAGTACTCTTCTATTTAAATCTTACAATGGCCTCCCTTTTCTAAGTGTAAAAGTCAAAGTCCTTATAAAAGCATACTGGCCCCCCTCTGGCCCCTCACATCTCTGATCTTGACCCGTTTCTGTCCTGCACTCCCGTCTGGTCACAATGGACATCCCACTTTTTCGAACATCCCAGCTCAGGGCCTTTGCACTGGCTTTTCCCCCAAATGCCCGGCAGGGCTCTCTCTCCTTCTCACACTGTCCCAACTGACTTGTCAGTAGGGTATATATCCTGCCCACCACCTTCCCTAGGACCCTCAACCCCTAATGCTGACCTACTTGTTTCCCCCACAGTATTTATCACTTTCACGTCGAACTCATTTATCACGGGCCTTTTCTGCCCCCCTAACTGAAATGCGCCCAGGGGTTTGTTTTGCGCACTGCTGTAGGGGTGAAAGCCCAGCTAGAGCGGTTGTCAGGGAACAAGGGTCCGGGAGCGCCGGCTCGGGAAGGAGCTGGACCGAGGTGTCGGCCGCCGGCACACCGCCCCGCCCTGGGTGGCAGCTGGAGACCTGGGGGAGGCTGGGCAGCCGACCGTCGGCTGTGTGCAAAGCGCGGGCCGCCGTGGGCCTCAGCTGCGCGGCCAGCGAGGACGGGGGTCGGGCGGGGCCCCAGGTCCCGTAGGCGCTCGGCTCCCCAGCCCCCAGTCCGCAGTCGCGTAGGCGCTCGGGCCTCCCACCCCGCGTCTCCGGCCGGTGGTGCTGCGGAGGCGGGGCCGTTCGCGGGGCGCCGCTGCGAGTCCCGCCGAAACCCCAACCTGCAGGGCTCCGCGCCGGCGCCTCCGCCGGGGAGCGGCGCGCGGTCCGGGTCTCAGGGTCCGGCGTGGGGATGGGAGGCCGGGCGCGAGACCGGGGGCCGCCGGGCTGGTCGCGGGGTCGGGAGCCCGGCGCTGGGTCCGAGCCTAGAGCCGGCAGCCGGGAGCAGGGAGCCGGAGCGCGGCCTCCAGCACAAAGCTTCCCGCGAAACTGACGTAGCGCGGGGTGGCCGCGCAGGCGCCGCCCCCGGCCGCGCCCCTCCCCCGCGCTCCCTCCGCTCCTCAATGCGCCGGCGCACTCTTCTTCCTCCCATTGGTCACTGCGCGGCGGCGCGCGCCAGCCGGCGCTTTGCGCGCCGTGCTATTGGCGGGCCTGCGGCGGGCGGGGGTGTGTCCGCGCCCCGCCCCGCCTCCGGCTCCGCTCCCGGTGGTGCGCGCGGCGGTGGCGGCGGCGCGGAGCGGCGGCGGCGGCGGCGGCGGCGCGTGGCAGGTCCGGCGGGCGCGAGGCGGCGGCGGCTCGAGCCCGGCCCAGCCTCGTCCCGCCTGGCCCCGACCCCGGCCCGCCGGCCCGGCCCACCCGGCGCGCCGCGGCGCCGCCCCGGCCCGGACCCGGTCCCGGCCCGGCGCCTCCCGAGGGAGCGGCGCCGCCGGCCGAGCGCAGGCCCGGCCATGACCGACTTCAAATTGGGCATCGTGCGGCTCGGCCGGGTGGCCGGGAAGGTGAGCGGCGCGGGAGCGGGGCCGCGGGGCCGGGGCGCTGGGCCGGGGCCGGGGGGATGCGGGGCCGGGCGGGCGGCGGGCGGGCGGGCGGCGGGTCCCCGCGGGCCAGGACGGGGCTGGCGGCCGCGGGCAGCGCGGCGCGGGTCCGAGGCGGCCCGCCCGCTCGTTGGCCAGCCCGCCGGCGTGCGTGTCGGTGCCTGGCCGTCCGTGGTGGGGCTTCGCGCAGGGTTCACGCCGCCCGCGGTGGCCGGGTCCGGACCAGCCGCGGCGGGCCTCCCAGAGCAGGGCCTCCCTCTGCTTCTCTCCCTTACCTGGCCCCGCCCTCCGCGGGGTCGAGGCCGGGGCTTCCTGGCACCTGTGGGCATTGAGGCTTGGCTGTTTCCAGGAGCCGGGCGGCCGTGCAGCTGCACCAGCCACGGACCTTACCCTGGATGGGAACCCTGTTCCCATCACCAGCGGCGGAAGCTCCTGGTGGGAGAGAGGAGCAGAGGCAGTCAGATGAAGGTAAAACCGACTTAGATCTTAGAAAAAGGCTTTCCAAGCGAGAATGAGACTAGTCCGTTTGGGGGACTGTTTCCTGCGTTTCCCCAAGAGGAATGTGGCTCTTTAGCTAGGGAAGGGTGGGCTCCCCAGCCGCTCTGAGCTCCCTTCTAACTCAGTGACTGTTGTGTGAACGTCATCCCCTAAAACTTACTTGGAACATTTCTGTCAGCAAGCCGAACAATAAAACAGTCCAGTGGGTACCGCCACCCATCTTAACAAGTAAACGTTCGTTGGAAACTTCTAGATGTTCAAGGGGCCCTCCATCCAGGGCCCCTTCCTGTCTTCTGAGGAAGCCGCCCTCAGGTCAGGCTCACTGGCTCCGTCCAGCACCCAGCTTAGAGGCCAGCAGCTCAGTGGCACCCAGGGCTCAGGCTCACGTGGATGGGAAGGGAGGCCTGCTGCTCAGGGACAGTCTGCTGTGGGGGGTGGCTGCCTCGCGCCCCTCACCTGCTGGCCTCCTTTAGCCGCAGGGGCGGTTTCTGGCTGGCGCTGATCTTTTACTGTGGCCCTGAAGGTAACGTTCTGAAACATGGTTAATTTCCAGACCAAGTACACACTGATAGATGAGCAAGATATCCCGCTGGTGGAGGGCTACTCCTTTGAGGTAAGGATGCCTGTTTCTCGGCTGACCTGCTTCCAGTCAGTGCCTGGGGAGGGTCGCGAGGGATGGGCTTTACCCCGCGCGAGGGCAGCCTGGCTTTCACCACCACCGTGATGTTGGTCTTTCACCCTGGTGGCTGACTCTTCCCGAAAACAGACGCAATCATGTCATGTTTGTGATTGAATGTTCAATTGGATGAGCTGTGGCTGCCTAGGAGACTGTCCAGGGCCACCTGACTTTTCCTCTGGCCTGGCCCCACCGTCCCTCCTGGGCCCTGGTGCTGGCCCCTCTCTCATCTTCCTGAGCTCCCCTGCCTTCTGCGGTTCTCTTCCTGATGAGCTTCTGCTCACCTTCCGGGCCCTCCCATTCGGAAGTCCTCCAGGAGCCTGGGCTGCACTTCTGTCCCGGCCCTTCGTGCCTCTGCAGTGCCGAGGAGCCCTGAGCAGCACGCGTGTGAACTGCACAGGTCAACTTAGATGTGGGTTCGGGGGGGTTTGATAAACACACTCCAGTACCGGAAGAGTATTTTTTTCCTCGTGACTTTCTTGAAAATGTTGTCTTTTCTCTAGCTTTACCTTATTGTGAGATCATGGCACGTGATGCGTCTAACGTACAAAGGATGTGTTAATCAGCTGTCTGTTATTAGGAAGGTTTCTAGTCCAGAGGAAGCTGTCGGGAAAGAATCCACAAGTTAGAAGTCATATATGATTTTCAAGTGGGTGGGGGTTCAGCGTGCCTTACCCCTACGTGTTCAGGGCTCAACTGTTAGTCGTTCAAGCATTTTTCTCACTGAATTGTGGGTTTTTTCTAAGAGGAAAACTTCTTTCTCTGTGTCTGCAGTATTTTTCAGAGTGGCTTGTGAGTGTGCTTGTTGGGGTACGGGACTGGCTTCTCATGTCTGGGAGCCTCTGCAGAGCCCTGGGTCCCAGAAATAGGCTTCATGTGTGTGCCCTGGCTCGTTCGTTTCACTTCACGTCTTTAAGAGGGATTCAAAATGTAGCGGAGAATCGGAGGCTTTTAACAGACCTTTTCCTCGTCTCTCCCTCAGGCCCGGATGGAAGTAGATGCAGACGGAAATGGTGCTAAGATATTTGCATATGCCTTTGACAAAAACCGAGGAAGAGGGTCAGGAAGGCTCCTTCACGAGCTGCTGTGGTAGGTGTTTTCCAGCTGCTTGCTTCCCGTTTGGGTACCGCGTGAGCCCTGTTGTGCACAGGGTGCCCGGAGCCCGTGGAGCAACCTGTCCTTGTTGACAGAGGCCGCCTCCCGATCCTGCTCCCCCACCAGCCCCCTCCTTACCTCTGTGTCGCTGCCGCAACCCGGAGCAAGTGCTCCTTTGCGTGTCGTACCACTGATGGAGCACCCTAAAAGTGCACGCTCTGCTCAGGTGCCGCTCAGGTACCCAGGCTCCTGTGGGGTGGGGTGGGCTCGGCCCCCTCCGCTGTGTTCTTGCCGAGCCTGTTCGTGGGGCGTGGGGGGCGGCCTGCCTCTCCCTGGCGGCGTGGTGGAGTTCCGACGTGCTGGCAACTGCGCAGGCGGGCTGTGCTCCAGACCGTGTGTCCCACGGCTCGGGGTCCCGTCCTGGCTTGCAGCCTAGCTCTTAAATCAAGGGGGTGAACTGCCAATGCGGCCCCCCGTGTCCGGCCACAGACTCGCATACTTGGATCCCTCGCGGCAGCCTGGCTCCCGACTGTCCCCGTCAGTGTGGCTGCAGTGTTGGGGAAGGCGGGAGGCGGCCGGTGGCGAGCGTTGTCTCTTCCCCAGGGAGCGGCACAGGGGCGGCATCGCGCCCGGGTTTCAGGTGGTGCACCTCAACGCTGTGACCGTGGACAACCGACTAGACAACCTGCAGCTGGTGCCGTGGGGCCGGCGGCCCAGAGCTGGAGAGACGCCCAGCAAGCAGAGGTGGGTCTCCTCGGGGCCAGCCCTCCTCCAGGCCCTCGTGTTGCTGTTTGTTTTCGTTTTTTAAGGATTTTATTTAGTATTTGAGAGAGCGTGCATACGTGCAAGAGCGTGACAAAGGGAGAGGGAGAAGCAGACTCCTCGCTGAGCAGGGAGCCCGACGCGGGGCTCGGTCCCAGGACCCCGGGGTCAAGACCTGGGCCAAAGGCAGCTGCTTCACCGACTGAGCCCCCCGGGCGCCTCATCCTCCAAGCTCTTGATCTGATGCTTCTGGGGGAGTGGAGACCTTGGTTATTTCCTCTCAAAGTGCGGATCTTTGTTTACTTTATGGGGGTGGGATATGATTTTGATGGTTATCTTTTGGAGTTGCTTTTCAAATGTTGGCTCTAGTGGGGAGAAGCGTCGTCTGGGCTGGATGCCCACACATGGACAGGACTTCTGCTCTGCACCCCTGAGAAAAGTTGGACACGTTTATCTCAGGGGCCCCTGTACACACACTTGTGTCTTTTTGTCTAAATACTTCATCTGAGTAGTTAAAAGAAGCAAGACACGGGGCCCCTGGGTGGCTCAGTTGGTTAAGCATCTGCTCTTGGTTCAGGTCACGTTCCTTGGGGTCGTGGGATCGAGCCCCGTGGTGGGCTCCCTGCTCAGCAGGGAGTCCGCTTCTCCCGCTCCCTCTGCCCCCCCTTGTGCTCTCTTGCTTGCTCTCTCAAACGAATAAATAAATAAAATCTTTAAAAGAAGCGGGGCAGTGAGGTTTGGGGACTCTGCTGTTCAGCCTCCACCTCTGTGTGGTCCTGCAAACCTTGTTTCTGCTTAGGAGAGCACAGGTTTCCCACCTGGGTGAGTAGGATGCTGAGGGCAGTTCCCATGGCCCCAAGAACAGCCCAGGTATGAGCTTCACGGAGCCCTTGGGAAGAGCTGGGGGACCAGCAGGATGGGCGTTGGGAGCGGAAATGAGCCCAGATGTTCTTGGGGTCCGTGTATGCCCTCGGGCCTCTGGGAAGGCTCTCTTCAAACAAATGAAGGTGGTGTTTTCAACAGCAGAGTAAGGGCAGCTCGGAGGCCAGTCGGCGTCCACAGATATCCCCCGGGTAGTCTGACATGGACGCTTGTTCGTTCAGTGGGAGCACTGGGACCTGCCCCCGCAACACCGGACCGGTCTCCGCGCCGCAGACCGACAGGACACTGTCTGCCCCCTCGCCCAGCAGCGGGTCTGCTCCTCCCAGGAGCTCTGCACTATGAAGTCTGTCGCTTTAGGCCTTTGTGTGACTCAGTGGTTTGGCCAACCTATGGCTGAGCGTTACATTTACTCATCTGAACACACTTTATGGTTGTGAGATAAGATAAGCACAATTGAGAACCCCTTTTTGGGAAAGGGTTCATCACACCCCAGGCTACCCTGTCGAGCAGTCTCTGCTGGGTCATGGCCGAGCTGTGCCCGGGCTCCTCTAGGCGGCTCCTGGGAGGCCCAGAACGGAGACTGAGCTCTCAGGCGCTCTCCTTTGTGACCCCCAGGAGCCACCCAAGTGGTACCATCATTAGTTTGTCGGCTAGAGATCGAGACTCCCAGTGGTGGTCACACCACTTGTGGGTCAGAGCCAGCCTGAGTGCGGTGGGCACTCCCAGCTGGCCTGGGCAGTGTGGGTCCTTCTCTTTCTCAGCTGGTGGCCTCCACATGACTGGTTCTTGTGGTGGAGTCAGCCTGTGAGGCCAGGAGTATGGCCCCGTGGGTTCTCCCAGGCCTGCACATCCTGCCCGGCTTCCCTTCGGTGCGGGGGCCACAAGGGCGGCTCATCTGGTGGGGCGGGGGGAAGGGTCTCTTTCTCAAAGTGTGTTTTCTTTCCTTCTGCTTTCTAAAGCCAGCTGGGGCCCAAACATGCCTCTGTCTTGTAGGACTTCATTGAAAGCTCAGAAGGCAGCTAGCAGCCTCCTACATTGTGACTCTTCCCTTTTTCTTTACTTTAAAAAACTTCTCAGAGCGCCTGAGTGGCTCAGTGGGTTAAAGCCTCTGCCTTTGGCTCAGGTCATGATCTCAGGGTCCTGGGATCGAGACCTGCATCGGGCTCTCTGCTCAGTGGGGAGCCTGCTCCCCCACCCCCCTGCCTGCCTCTCTGCCTACTTGTGATCTCTCTCTCTGTCAAATAAATAAATCAAATCTTAAAAAAAAAACCAACAACCTTTCTCGTGGTAAAATGCATGTAACGCATTTACCATCTTAGTCTTTTTTTTAAGATTAATATTATTTATTTGTTTTTAAAATTTTTTTACTTATTTATTTGACAGAGAGAGACAGCGAAAGAGGGAACACAAGCAGGGGGAGCAGGAGAGGGGGAAAAGCAGGCTCCCCGCTGAGCAGAGATCCCGATTCGGGGTTTGATCTCAGGATCCTGGGATCATGACCTGAGCCGAAGGCAGATGCTTAACCCAGTGAGCCATCCAGGCGCCCCTCCTCTTGCCTGTTTTTAAATCTGGTTGCTTGGTGTTTTTCTTGTTGAGTTATGGAAGCTGTTTATATATTCTGGGTATTAATTTCTTATCAAATACATGATTTGTATATATTTTCCCTCATTTTGTGGGTTGCCTTTTTAGCTCTGTGGATAGTGCCCTGTTTTTGTTGTTCTTCTAAGTAAGCCCTAGGCCCAACGTGGGGCTTGACCTCACGACCCAAACATCAAGAGTTAGGGCTCTACCATACCGACTGAGCCAGCCAGGTGCCCTGAGGTCTTATATTAAGGTTCTTGGTCCATTTTGAATTAATTTTTGTACGTAACTGAGTCTCTCCAGGCCTGGCTCCCATGGGGGCGGTAGCATGAAGGAGGTGTCGGCCTGCTCGTTTGCAGCCCGGCATGTGGCCAGGCTGTGGGCTGCCTGCGCTCGGCCCGCCCACCCGTGCTCCAGCGGGGCCCGTCGGGGGCCTCAGTTCTGGCGTCGAGAAGGGTTCTTCCGTTGTAAGCTTCCGGTCCGCTAAGGACATAGAGCAGCTCACTGCTGTAGAAGCAGGTGCCTGTGGGGCCATGAGCAGGGAGAAGGGCTCCCAGGCCTTGCTCGGGTGGCCAGCTTGGCCAGGTCCTGGTCCCGAGACGGAGCGTTTTCTCTGCCCGCGTGTGCCTGTCGGTCACAGATCTGGGGGGGGGGGCTGAGGAGTTGAGGCAGACATAGCCCTGCTCTGCACCTTTTATTTTTATTTATTTATTTTTTAAAATTTTTATTTATTTATTTATATGACACAGACAGAGAGATCACAAGTAGGCAGAGAGGCAGAGAGAGAGGGGGAAGCAGGCTCCCGGCTGAGCAGAGAGTCCGATGTGAGGCTTGATCCCAGGATCCTGAGATCATGACCTGAGCCGAAGGCAGAGGCTTTAACCTGCTGAGCCCCCCAGGCGCCCCTGCTCTGTACCTTTTAGTGGGTAGGTCCCTCATGCCACACGCAGGTTGGCCCCACTGCGTGTGGAGGGCGGGGACGAGGAGAAGCCAAGTTCAAGTTGTGAAAACCGAGCAAGGTGAACGCTTTGCCCTGGAATTGGGTCTGTCCCGTCCCTCCTTTGCCGGTGTCCGGCTGGAGCGCGCTGAGCCGTCTGCTCGTCCTCTGCAGGGAGCAGAGCTTGTACTGGCTGGCGATTCAGCAGCTCCCCGCGGACCCCATAGAGGAGCAGTTCCCTGTCCTGAGCGTGACGCGGTACTACAATGCCAACGGGGATGTGGTGGAGGAGGAGGAGAGCTCGTGCACCTACTACGAGTGCCACTACCCTCCGTGCACGATGATCGAGAAGCAGGTACCGGTGCGCGGCAGCTTCGGGGCAGGGGGTCGCCGGGTCCTTTCTGACGGGGATGTGCCCTGGTGCGATGGTGAAGCCGCGGTTCTGTGTGTTCTTTCAGCTGCGCGAGTTCAACATCTGCGGCCGTTGCCAGGTGGCCCGGTACTGCGGCTCCCAGTGCCAGCAGAAGGACTGGCCGGCCCACAAGAAGCACTGTCGGGAGAAGAAGCGCCCCTTCCAGCACGAGCTGGAGCCGGAGCGATGACCGCGCCGCCGGACCTTCCTCGGGCACGGCAGACACGGACTGGCGGTCGGCCCGGAGGTGCTGGAGAAGCCGGTGCCGCGCACCCCGGCAGCCGCCGCGGAGGCCCCAGTGCCGGGACGTGGTGTGGGCTCGACGCTCCTGGCGGTCGCCCGGCTGAGGCGGCTTCTCGTTATTTATATGTTAATATGTTTGTAAACTCATGTACAGTTTTTTTGGGGGGAGGCAGTGGGAGGGTTAGAAATTACAAATAGAATCATTTGCTGTAATTCTCGAATGGCAAACGGTCGGGCCACGTGTTCGAAAAGTCTAAGACGCGTCCGTGGCGGAAGCTCCTCCGGCGGCTGCGGCCCCAGGAGCGCGGCCCGCCGGGGTCGCATCTCCAGGCACAGTAAAGGGGTGGAACCACCGAGCGCCTCGGCCGTTCTGCGCTCTCCTTTTTGCCCTTAATGCCGTTGCACTTTATTTGTGAGTGAATCGAGGTGGTCCGGGGCTGGGGGGTGCGGCGCTGCCTTCATTCCTGGGTCGAGAGAGAGATAGGAGGCGGGCGGGCAGGGAGCGCGCGACCCAGACCTGCGCTTGGCCCGTGGCAGGGGTAGCTGGAGTGCTGGCGTAGGCGGCCCTGTGTGGTGGGCATGGGATGTTCTCGGCCCCGGCATAGGTACGCTCTCACCTGGATTGAGGCACTGAGCGGCGGGGCTCCTGCCCAGCTGACGTCCTGAGGTCCTGCCTGTGTGCTGGGGTAGCCGGGCTTCCCCGTCTGCTCGGCAGGGCCCCCTCTCCCTTCGGGGGCCCCGGGTGTCTGAAGGCTGGGCAGTGTCTCCTGCGCCCTGCAGAGCCTTCAGGGCAATAAACCCGGCTCTGCGCCTGGGAACTGACTGGTTTCCAGATCCAGCCGGCCTGCTGGAGGCTTTACCTCCTGGGAGAATGAAGGCTGGCCATTCCAACTCTGAGCATGTGTCCTGGGCCGTCCCTTTCCCCATGGTCCTAGGGGTTCCTGCCACACTTGCCTTGTGCAGCTCTTCTGCCATCTTCTAGTGTGTCCCTTCTGCTCGTGTGTTCTCATTTCCCTGGCTGGGGACAGCCTCTTGGTGTCCTCAGTTTGTGAGTTGAACTTCTGGTAGGTTCTCTTGCAGTCCTTGGGCAGTATGTGTTGGAGAGCAGGACTGGGGTAATCAGGCGACGGCAGCATACAGGGAGCATGAGGACTCCTGAACTCCGGGGGGGGTGTCTCTGAAGGAGAGAGAGCCCCACCTGCTCCCCTTTGCCAGTGTGTGGCTGCCGCATGTTTTCTAGGTCGGGGATGTCTTTGCTCCGTAGGTGAGGTCTGCTCTAGGTCTTCCCAGACCCTAGGTTGAGTAGTAATGGGGGATCAGAAGACTTCTGGGAAGGGGAATATGTGCTACCCTGAGAGACGGTCCTACAGACAGCACTTGGCTTGAGCTCTTGGGACGTTCCCAGGGCTGGTGTAACTCCTGCTTCCAGAGGTCAGCTCTGGTCAGACCTGCTGGGTAGGGGCATCTGTGTAGGCCGCCACGTTGGGGTTTGGGGGGTTCTTCCTGGCACAGGGCCTGGAGGGTGCTCAGGCAACGTGCTTTCAAACAGAGGCTCCTGGAATGAGGAGACGCCAGACCTCGGGCTGCGGTTTTGCCCGCCTCCTTTGTGTCTGGGCGCTTCAGCCTGTGTGCGTTCCCCGACCCGTACACACCATCCTGTGGGCAGCTACTTGTCTGGAATTTACATCGAAAGGTCCCAGCTGACCTGTCGGACCCCACACCACGTCCTGACACGCGGTCGGTCTCTTCCATGCGGCGGGCGCGTCTGGGATAGCGCTGACCCCGGGATTGCCATCCAGTGGGGCTGCTTGAAGCAGGGGCTGCAGCTGGTGGCTGTCGCCTGTCCAACCGGGCTACGCCCTACACTGTGTGTTAGGGGACCCCCCCAGGTCTGTGCTGCTGACGGGCCCTGGGCTGGAGCTGTAAGGTTCTGGAGTGGCCCGTGGAGTGACTTGGTCCCTTTGCTCGCATCAGTGCCATGGCCCCTGCAGCGGATGCTGTCAGGAAGGTGCTGTAGGATCCGTAGGGCGCTCTTACCCTGTGTGTTTCCCTTGTCCCTTTTCCAACGCAGCCCCTCATTTCTTTCCTCCTCCGATGGCCCCCTGTCTCTTGATCTTTATAACCGTACGTCTGAGAGGAAGGTTAGCATTCAGGTGGTTAAAATAAGGGGCTTGTGTAGTGTGCACAGCTGCCTGACTTAACCTTTTTTTTTTTTTTTTTTTTTAAGATTTTATTTATTTATTAGGAAAGAGAGAGAGTGAGAGAGAGCAGGTCAGAGTGAGAAGCGGACTCCCCATGGAGCTGGGAGTCCGATGTGGGACTCGATCCCGGGACTCCGGGACCATGACTCGAGCTGAAGGCAGTCGCTCAACCAACTGCGCCACCCAGGGGCCCAACCTTTTTTGTTTTTTTTCAAGATTTTTATTTGAGAGAAAGAACACGAGTGGAGGAGGGGCAGAGGGAGAAGCAGACCCCCCCCCCCCCCCCGCTGCCTG
>CM052813.1:80296893-80381598 GCA_028533885.1 Nasua narica | reverse complement strand
GGTGGATGGTGGATGGATGGTCGATGGATGGTGGATGGATGGTGGATGGATGGTGGATGGTGGGTGGTGGGTGGTGGGTGGATGGTGGATGGTGGATGGTGGGTGGATGGATGGTGGACGGTGGACGGTGGACGGTGGATGGTGGGTGGTGGATGGTGGATGGTGGGTGGATTGTGGATGGTGGGTGGATGGTGGACGGTGGATGGTGGATGGATGGTGGGTGGATGGTGGATGGTGGATGGTGGATGGTGGATGGATGGTGGATGGTGGATGGATGGTCGATGGTGGATGGTGGATGGATGGTGGATGGTGGATGGTGGATGGTGGGTGGATGGTGGATGGTGGATGGTGGATGGTGGGTGGATGGACGGTGGATGGTGGACGGTGGACGGTGGATGGTGGGTGGTGGATGGTGGATGGTGGATGGATGGTGGATGGTGGACGGTGGGTGGATGGTGGATGGTGGGTGGATGGTGGATGGATGGTGGATGGTGGATGGTGGGTGGATGGACGGTGGACGGTGGATGGATGGTGGATGGTGGATGGTGGATGGATGGTGGATGGATGGTGGATGGATGGTGGGTGGATGGTGGATGGTGGATGGTGGATGGTGGATGGTGGATGGTGGATGGAGTGGTCAGACCCAGGCATTTTTCTTTTGCTCCTCTTCATCCTCCTTGTGGGCCCTGCTTTTCAGCTTTGCTCCCCTTCCTTTGAGATAGCCACCATACCCTATTTCTTGTTGCTTTTCTTTGAAGACTGTGGATTATGGGTCGAGCTTCCCCTTTCTTCCTACTTTTTCAGTTCCCTAAGACCATCAGGAATGCTTTCTGTAAGGTTACAAAGGGCACTTCCCTTTAAAACACATGGGGGTGTGCTAAAGGTTCTAGAAACGTACGAGGTGCTCCTGTTTGCTGCCTCCTGCCTGCAGTTCCTGTTCAGAGCTCTTTGCTACGGCAACTCTGGTTTGTGGCGGCCAGGAGCAGCCTGACAGCTAGAGTCTAATGACAGGCTGCCTCTGCCATGTTGTGACCTGGAAATTCTTCCCCTAACTTCTTGGCCTTCCCTATTATCCTATAGGCCGAGCCCCCCAGCTTTTCCTGTCTTCCCCGCGGGGCCCCTTCCAAGTCTGAAGACACAGTTCCGGCACAGGGCTCATCTGCCTGCTGGCCCCTGAAACCACGGGGTTGCACCTCGGGCGTCAGTCCCCTCCCTTGGGGGAAGTGGCTGCCTCCTGTCGTCAGTGCCGTTGTCAGTGGTTCTTTCTGTTTCCACACAGGTGGGGACGACGGCCTTCTGAAAGGCTGGGACACCAGGACGCCTGGCATATCCATGTTCACTAGCGAGAGGTAAGTTATCAAGGGGCCAGCCCGCGGCGGGTAACACCAACGCCCTGTCCCTCCTCCGTGGTCGGTCCCCTGGAGCCGTGACCCGGTGTGGGCGATCGCTCCGGCCTCGCATTTTTGCCCGCAGGCACTCCATGGGTGTGTGCAGCATCCAGAGCAGCCCCCACCAGGAGAACATCTTGGCCACAGGAAGGTGAGTCCCTTCGGTTGTTCGCAGGGGTCCGGCTTCCGTCTCCTATTCCCTCTTTCCATGTTGAGCATCGCGGGGCCGTTGAGTTGGAACAGCGCTTCTACCAGTGTCGCTGTCTGGGCTCGGGAAAGGGACTTTGCCCTGGAGGAATGAGTGGCACGGGTCTCCCTAGGGGCAGGGGCCTTGGGGGAAAGCGGGCCTTGGTTTTCCTGCCTGATCGCTGTGGGTTTCAGCTACGATGAGCACGTTCTGCTGTGGGACACTCGGAACATGAAGCAGCCGTTCGCAGACACGCCCACGCAGGGCGGAGTGTGGCGGCTCAGGTGGCACCCTTTCCACCACCACCTGCTCCTGGCGGCGTGTATGCACAGTGGCTTTAAGATCTTCAACTGCCAAAATGCGATAGGTGAGTGAGGGGGCCTCCAGGCAGCGAGGCCTGGGCTGGGGGCTCCCAGTTTCCCAGCTCCCTTGCTCCCCCGTGCACTACACAGGCCCAGGCTCATGCCCCAATCCCCCCGAGGCCCGTAAGTGGGCCGCCCCGGGCCTCCGTCTGCAGCGCTCTGCCCCTCCGCCGCGGTCCTCACCTGACCGGCTCGGTCACTCGGCTGCCTCCCGCCGTTCAGCTGTCCTCCGCCCGGGACGGTGCTCCACCAGCGCGTCCCCCGTCTCTGCCGTAGCCGTCGCCGGCCCCCCTCCCGCCGCGGCCTTCCTGGCCGTGCACAGTGTGGTGTGCGCGGCCGCGTGTGCCCCACCTGCTTCGGCGCTCTCCCCCTTGCTCCCAGTCTCTGGGCAGCAGCCGGCCTGGCTCAGACCCCGTTCCGCACGGGGGGCTGGAGGGAGAGGGCGGCCCTGGGCGCTCTCACTCTAGCTTGGTGTTATGGTGGGTCCTGGGAGTCGCCGGGCGAACCGCGGCTTTTCTCCAGCCAGTCATCCTTCACCGGCAGAACCTGTGCACATTTTCTTCTCTCTCCTCAAGCCCCCGGCGCCCCCTTCCCTCCTCATTCCCAGTCTGTGACTTCCCCTCCCTCCTTGTCCACGTGAAGTGATGAGAAGCACCACCTTGCGCGGGGCGGTGTCCCCAGCTCCACTGTCTGTCGCATGCTCCCTGGTAGCTCTTCGAGCACGCGGAGCTCAGCCGGAGGCCGCGGGAGGGCTCGTGTTCTGGGGCGGCTGCTGGGACATGTCGCCTCTGAGTCCTGCTCTCGCTGCGTGCCATGGGTTTTGGGGTGTGGCATGTTTCCATTCAGCGCAAAGTACTTTCTAATTTCTCTCATGATTTCTTCTTTGCCTCATTAGTTATCGATGAGTGTCTTGTTTAATTCCACGTTTTTGTGACTGTCCTAAATTTCTTTCTGATACTGATTTCTAATTTTATTCCTTTGTGGATTCCTTTTAAGTTAACTGAGACTTGTGGTTTTGTGTGTGTTTGTTCCCAGAGCGCATTCCGTGTCCTCTTCAGAAGAGCTGGCCCTGCGGCCTTGGGTGGAGTGCTCGCAGATTCTGGTCAGGGACCGGTTGATTTTCAGTCTTGTTGTTCGTTATTTATTTATTTTAAAATTGGGGCGCCTGGGGGGCTCAGTGGGTTAAAGCCTCTGCCTTCGGCTCAGGTCATGATCTCAGGGTCCTGGGATCGAGCCCCACATCGGCCTCTCTGCTCAGTGGGGAGCCTGCTTCCTCCTCTCTCTCTGCCTGCCTCTCTGCCTGCTTGTGATCTCTCTCTGTCAAATAAATAAATAAAATCTTTAATATAGAAATACGTGTTATGTATATATATGTATGTATTTTTTTTAAGTAATCTCTGCACCCAACGTGGGGCTTGAATCCACAACCCCCAGATCAAGAGTCTCAGGCTGCTCTGACCAAGCCAGCTCGGCACCCTTGATGGTTCATTATTTTTTTATTTACTTAAAGATTATTTTGCTTATTTGAGACAAAGAGAGAGTGCGTGCACGTGCATGTGTGCACACAGTGAGGGCAGGGGCAGAGGGAGAGAGAATCCCAAGCAGACTCCCCCTGAGCGTGGAGTCCCCCAAGATCATGACCCAAGCCGAAAGCCAGAGTCGAGCTGTCAACCGACTGCACCCCCAGGGGCCCCCGGTGGTTCGTTATTGAAAGTGGGTTGGCCAAGTCTTCATCTGTGGTGGTGCAGTTGTGTCTCTCTTCCCTCATTTCTGTGTGTCTGTCCTCGTGTACTGTGGGGCTCTGTTGTTCGGTGTGTGAATGCTTACACGGTTTGCATTTTCCTAAGGGTCTTGAGGGTCCCTCCTTCCACCGAGTGACTTCATGGGTTTCAGGTCGGCCCCGTCTGGAGCCAGCCGAGCCGTTCGCGCCCTCTTATGGCCACTGTTAGCGCAGCGGGTAGTCATTGCCTTACTGCTCTCAGTCGGTTTGTAACTTGGAGTCTGAAGTGTGTCTCCTGTACTGGATTTTTGTGGGGAACGTTAGAAAAATGATGTTCTGCCTTCCTTAGTGCGCTTCATCAGGGGCCACATGATGCCACCTTGTCTTTTTTCTGCTGATGAGGTTAATTTGGTCACTTGGTTGAGGTCTCCCCGGGGTTTCTTCACTATAAAAGATATTTTTCCTGTGGAATTAATAATAATTAGTCTGTGGTTCGAGTGTTTGAAATTTTGTGTCGTTTATCAGACTTTTGCTCAACACATTGATGATTTTTTTTTTAAAGATTTTATTTATTCATTCGACAGAGAGAGATCACCAGCAGGCAGAGAGGCAGGCAGAGAGAGAGAGGGAAGCAGGCTCCCCGCTGAGCAGAGAGCTCGATGCGGGGCTCGATCCCAGGACCCTGAGATCACGACCTGAGCCGAAGGCGGAGGCTTCAGCCCCCTGAGCCCCCCAGGCGCCCCTGAGTTGCTTTCCTACCTTCTACAGCTAGACCTCTTTCCAGTCCTGCTCTCCAGCCTCAGAGCTGCCACAGCGACTCACCATAAGGAAAGCTGCTGACACGTCAGTGACTCCAAGCTCAGACCCAGACTTTCCGGAGCATGCAGCAGACCCTCCGGACGTGGGTCGCCACTCCCCGATGGCATTTCAGCCCCGGCTGCTTCTTTGTGGTTGCCCGGATGTGTGCCGTTCTCCTTCACACGGGCTCGCTCTCTGTTTCCCACGCATCCCTGTTGCTGCCACGTGGCTCCTCCCTTGTCCTTTGCTTCGCAGTCTTCACTAAGGGCTGTGGCCAAGCCCTCCAGCTCGGAGAGGCACCCTCGCCCGTGCGCCTCGGTAGCCAGGCCGACTGCTCTCCGGCCCGCACGGTGCACTTGCTGCAAGTGCAGGTCTGTTTTCTTCTCCTCTGTCCACGTCCCAAGGGTCCCTTTGCGTGATACACGGTGGTTGCTGACAAATGAGTGGCTGCTTTTAGCAGAGTCTCCCTTTGAGAGTGGCCAGGGGCCATTGCTTGGAGGTGACAAGACCGATGGCAACATGGCACTTTTGGTCTCGTTCCAGAGAAGCAGGAAGCCTGCACCGTCTCTGCGTCCCACACGTTGTCCGGCTCCCTGGTGTATGGAGCAGACTGGTCCTGGCTGTGCGCCGGCAGCCTGTCGCCGGCCCAGCGGTCGTGCTGCTTGGAGTCCTTTCCCGGCGGCAGCTCAGGAGCCAGAGCGGCCCCTGTGTGTGGCCTGCAGGCTGCACACCAGTCACCAGCAATGTCCTCCCAGCATTTAGCAGAGAACGACGAAGAGGGTCATTCCAAACTTCAGAGTGGCGGCAGACTGAGGACTCCTCTCCAGCCACTCACAGAGGACATGAAGAGTGGCAGCTGGCGGCACACTGCAGGGACCAAGGTCTGTGACCGTGACCTCCATCTGGAAGCAGCGACCTTGAACGTTGACCTCCTAGCTACTTGCTCCTTTTATGATCATGTTCTTCACCTCTGGAAGTGGGAGAGCAGCTGAGCTAGGGAAGAGTGTGGCTTGTTTAAAGTCATAAAGGTCATTTCCACAAATAAAACCAAGTGTGACTGTGCATGAACTGCCCTCATACCCTCTCACTGGGTCTCCCTGTCCCCCGAAAGGAGCTGTGCGGGGCTCAGCGGACTTCACGGGCTCCACAGTGTGAACTGTCAAAGAGCTGTTGGCTTCTCTTAATCTGCTGGGGCATTTCGAAGTGGTGACTCCGCCTGAGAGCGAGGAGCGGAACCTGGCTCCCAGCTCTCAAACTTGTTTCTTTTTTCTTTTTTTTTTTTTAAGATTTTATTCATTATTTGACAGAGATCACACGTAGGCAGAGAGGCAGGCAGAGAGAGAGGGAGAAGCAGGCTCCCCGCCGAGCAGAGCCCGATGTGGGGCTCCATCCCAGGACCGAGACCATGACTGGAGCCGAAGGCAGAGGCTTTAATCCACTGAGCCACCCAAGCGCTCCTCTTCATACTTATTTAACTAAAGGAAAGTGTCCTTTTTTTTTTTTTTAAAGATTTTATTTGAGGGAAAAGAGAGCACAAATAGGGGAAGGGTTAGAAGGAGAAGCAGGCTCCCCGCTGAGCAGAGAGCCCGCCGATGTGGGGCTCAATCCCAGGACCCCAGGATCATGACCTGAGCCGAAGGCAGATGTTTCACTGACCCAGTCCCCCAGGTGCCCTGAAAGTGTGCTTTTCCTTAAAGCTACTTACCAGTTTTACATGAAGATTTAAAAAGATCCCCTCATCATGGCACCAGAAATGCTAGTTATTAGCCTCCGATGCTGATAAGGGAAGCGTACACACCTCGAGTTGCCTTATCGAGTCCTGAACTTGAAACAGGTTGGTGTGGTGGGTTAATCCGTCTTCCCCCTCATAGCTTTAGTGCCCGGGTGGCTTCCAAAGCCTAGACACAGAGTAGCTCAAGAGCATAACGAGTTCATGACTCATCTGACTCCCAGAGCTCATTCTTGTCTCTGTGGAGTGCAGGCCAGTGTGGAACTTGTCACAGCTTCGCTATGTACTAATCTCTAAGTCGGTGTTGAGAGTCAGAAAACATGCACTTTTTTTTTTTTTAAAGATCTTATTTCTTAGGGGCACCTGGGTGGCTCAGTGGGTTAAGCCTCTGCCTTCCGCTGAAGTCATGATCTCAGGTTCCTGGGTCCAGCCCCGGGTGGGGTCGGCTCTCTGCGCCGAGGGGAGCCTGCTTCCCCCTCTCCCGCTCCTCCTCCTTGTATTCTGGCTGTCGCTATCTCTGTCAAATAAAATCTTTAAAAAAGAAAAAAAAGATCTTAGGTCTTGGAAAGCGTGTGTGCAAGAAGGGGCAGAGGGAGAGGCAGTCGTGCCCCCACCCCCTCCACTGAGCAGGGAGCCCGAGGCAGGACTCCACCCCCACCCCCCAAGATTATGGCCTGAGCTGAAAGCACCAGACACCTCAGTCTAGAGGAAAACACACTTCTGTTTCTTGCTTTATTTTCTAATGAAAATGTGTCTCAGAACACGTAAGAAACTCCTGTGCTAAAATGTCCGATTCTCAGCTAACGGCGCATTTATTTCAATAGAAGAACGGGAACCGTCCTTTAGACTTTTATGGTGTTGAACCTAAGAATCGAGTATTAAGCAGAATGCAGAAAATCCCACAGGCGCACCCGAAGGAGAGAGACCGGGTTACTGGAGGTCAGCCGCTGCGGAGCCACGAGGGGCGCGCGCTCCGGTCCGGGCGGCGGCGCGGGGACCGGCGGGCTGCGGGGACGGGAGGGGTCCGGGCGGCGGCTGCGGGGTCCGGCGGGCTGCTGGGTCCGGGCGGCGGCTGCGGGGACGGGAAGGGTCCGGGCGGCTGCGGGGTCCGGAGCTGTCCCGGGGTGCGACGGGCCTTCGGAGTGCCGTCCTTGTGCGAGCCGAGCCGAGCCACTGTTGCGGCCCGAGGCTGTGGTGGCGGCGACGGCGGCGGCTTCCAGGGTCTCCGGGAGCGGTCGCCCCCGGCGGAAGGGCCCCTAGCGCGGGAAGTTCTTGGGGTACAGCTGGAAGAGCTTGCCCTCTTGGCCGGGCTCGAAGCCGTACTTCTCCAGCCGCTCCGGGTCGAACGCGCCGGCCCTGAAGTCCTTCTCGACGGCCGGGGCCACGGCGTCGCGGAACAGCTGCGCAGCCGTCAGCGGCGTGTCGGCGGCCGCCGGGGCGCGGTAGCTCACGTACGGCCGGAGCCTGCAGCCGGCCAGCTCGGGCACCACCAGCTCCGGGACCATCTCCCGGACCTGCACGAACTCCCCGCGGCGGCCGTGGACGCCGGTGCCCTTGGCGCCGCGGCCCTTGTAGAAGGTGCGCGGGCCGCGCTTGCTGGTCCACCTGCTCATGCGGTCGGCGCCGCGCACCAGCACGCGAGCGGCCGCGCTCAGCAGCCCCATGCCGAAGCCTGCACGCTGCGGGCGCCCTCCAGCCGCTCACACGCACCGCGACCGGGCGCACTGCCCGCCGCCTCCGGAGGCCTCGGCGGCTTCCGGCGCCCTGGGCAGCTTCCGGCGGCCCCCGCGGCTTCCGGCGCCCTGGGCGGCTTCCGGCCTCCGCGCCGCAGCAAGAGCAGCTCCGATTCGTGGTGCTGCGTCCAATGTAAAGCCTCGGCCCTGCGGGTGGGCGGGACCTCTGGGTCCCGGCCAATGAGCGAGGGGGTGCGACGTTGACAGCCGGGCGGCGCGGGTAGTGACGGGAGCGCGGGCGTCGGG
This sequence comes from Nasua narica, assembly GCA_028533885.1. Taxonomy (NCBI): domain Eukaryota; kingdom Metazoa; phylum Chordata; class Mammalia; order Carnivora; family Procyonidae; genus Nasua; species Nasua narica. The sequence goes on along the minus strand of CM052813.1, from coordinate 80,373,435 downwards.
AGCGCGCGGTGCCGGTGAGTCGCCGCAGAACGCCCCGAGGTGGCGAGGGCCTGCCTTCGGCCGTGTGAGGAAGGGTCTCCGTCAGCGCCCCCGGCCCGTGCCCGGACGCACACTGCGCCACAGGCCCGTCCGGCCCTGCGCGGTGGGAGGCGCAGGTGGGAGGCGGATCCCGAGTCCTCGGGGTCCCCCGGACGTTAACCACCAGCCCCAGCCCCGACGCCCGCCGACCCCGAGGCCCCCCAACCCCGACGCCTGTCAACTCCCAGCGTCCAACCGAGACACCAGTAAACCTCGAGCCCCCAGCCTCGCTGTTCCCAAGCCCAAACCCCGAGCTCCGATGCGCCCTTAACCCCGACACCGTCCACCCCGCTCTCCCGCCCCCACGCTGGCCAGCCCCGAGGTTCCCCAGCCCTGACGTCCTCCGACACTGACGCCCCCAGCCCCGACCACCCCCTAAAATGACACCCCGAGCCGGGACGACCACCGACCCCCTGCCCCCAATTCTGTCTGGCTGTGTGCCCTCTGTGACTTCCACCTTGTCTCCCTAGCAGGTGCGGGGGCGGCGAGCCGCTGCACTCTCAGGGCTGGGGTGGGGGTGGGGGCTGGTCAGGGCACTAGCAGGCGGCCGAGCGGGGGTCCGGGGCGCTGCCGGCCCTTGAGGAGACTCGGCTGAGAAGGAAGGGTTTTCCATGTGGCCGGCAGGGGACACAGGGCGTTTGGCCCAGGAGCAAACGCACTATGACCCCGTATCTGCCTTCTGCCCCTGACTTCTCTGGGTTAGAGTTAGGTTAGCATTTGGGGAGAGACAAGTCCTCTGTTGCTGCTGCTTTTCCAGGGGGCCTGGGAGACTCCGGGCGAGCCCTGGCCCCTCCCCACTAGACGGGGCAAGGTGAGCCGGCTCCCCAAGTTCATCCTCTTCTGGACCTGACACATCCACCTGGAGGACTCAACCCCACTGGGTCGGAACCCCCTGATGCAGGCCACTGGGTTGTCTCCCAGTTGCCATGTGGGGCCCCTGCACCCCTACCCCGCCCCAGCCACGGCCGCATCCCTGTGGTCCTGGGAGCTCCTGGCGGCACTAGGCCGTGGCTGAGCTGCCCACGCTTGCCCTCGACCTGCTGGGAGAGGAGCGGGACTTGGCTGCGGTTACAGGTTCCTGGGCGGCCACAGGAGAGCTGTTCAGACAGGAGTGGGTCTGGTGCTTCTCTTGATGGAGAACACAGCTTTCCATCAGGGCTTTCCTTTCACTGCAAACATAAAGAGAAAAGGAGCCCAGGAGAAAAGGCTGAAAGCATCGCTCTGCCCTGTGAGCGTGGTTGGGGGGACAATTGCCCTCCTTTGAGCCAGTCTCTTCTTTTCACCTTGACTGTTGTTTCTCATTTTTAGCTATGAAGCCAGAGGAGGATGCCAGCCCCGAGGTACGGAACTGGAGGGCTCCAGGATGAACCAGAGCCTCGGAACTCCCAGTGAGGGGCGTTTCTGGACCAGGAGAAAGGGTCCTTTCCGCATTTGCTTCATGGGCAGCTCCTCCAAGTCAGCTGAATGGGAGTGGCAGCTTGGGCCCCTTCGTCCCCTTGTCAGAGTCGAGACCCTGCCAGTTCTTCCCCTGAGGTCGCAGCTGGCAGTCTTTCCTCCGTGCAACATCTGTAGCCATATCACAAAGGCCTTTATCCCTAAAGCAGAAAAGTGGATGCGTTAAAACAACTCTGAAAAGCCTGAGATGCTCAATACAGGAGATTGTAAAACTAGGTTCTGGGCCACCTGTGCGACCCTTTCCTTAGTTATCCTTGGTTGTCCCTGACACAGTAGCTGAGCTCCAGGGGATGCACCTAAGTGAAGAGTGGGTCGTGGGTGCCATCACGGTGACAGTGGAGCATGCACTCTAGGCCGGGGGAGGCTGGATGCCTCGGCTGTGAAGCAGAAAGCTCCCACTGCTTCCATTTGCCTGCTGAACCCACTTCAAAGACCTGGTTTTCTGGGCCACTTACTTATCCTGTCTTGCGGCAACATTCTGCCCTTGAGCCTTTTTTCCAAATGCCCTTCCATTTCACTGGGTTTTCTGGCCTCCATGCTGCGTCTGGTGCTCTCTCTGAGGGTGGGACAAGCTACTTTAGTCCTTGGCACTGGGGACGTGAAAGGGTTAGCAGGTGCCCCTGCCGCATCCCGTTCCTGGCTGCCTGGGGGGAGGCATGTGGACACCAGGAGGAATACGGAGTGCCTGCTTGTTTGCCTGGTTTCTCTTGCTCGTTTTCGTCTTTTTGGGGAATCTGCCAATATCCTCTGTGTAGGTGGCCCCAGCCATCTGCCCATTCACCATCCTCTGCTCGCTTTTTTCTCTTCCTCCTTCCTCTCTTGGGTCTGCACTTCTGAAGCCACACGAGCTCCTTCCCTGGGAGGTGGGGGGGCGGGGGGGAGATGCAGGCACATAACCTTTCCCTGGAATTCAGGGTTCTCAAAATCCAGAGGGCTCCTCGGGGTTTCTGAGCGTTGCTGTGGCGTGGGCTTCCCTGTGCCCCGTGGCCAGCAGCACACAGTCCTGTTGGTGATCGCGGGGCCCTGAGGGGTGGCCTTCACGCCCCTGTGGCCAGCCGGCCTTGCTTCTCGAGACTTGCGTCTGAGGGACCAGAAAGCTGAAGATCTAGGGTTCACGTGTGATAAAGATGCCCAGGGCATTAGTGGACTACAGCTCAGCTGCTGGCCCTGCCCGGCTGCCGACTGTCCCCGTGTCCCGTGCACGACCGCGGGAGACAGGTTCCTCCGCCAGCTGAGCAGCCGTGCTCCGAGGACCTCAGCAGCCCAGATGATCACTTCTTCCCTAACCAGCAGCTCTGTTCTTGCCGCCCTGGGAAGCCGGGGCCGTGCCTGTGTTGGCCCTTCCTGACCACGGTGCTCTCCCCTAGGCTGACTTCTGTCTGGGCGCTGCCCTGCAGGCCTGGGGGCTGCAGCTGACGGAGCAGCGCTCACAGTCCACCATGGTAACCGCCTCCAGGGGGCCCTGGGGGTCGTGGCCAGTCGCCGGGGGGGAGGGGCCCCGTGGCCGGCTTGCTGACGGGTGCTCTCTCTGTGACCTGGCCCAGCTGATGGGGATTGTGATTGGAGCCCTCCTGGCCCTGGCACTCGTTGGCATCACCGTCTTTCTTGTGTACAGAAGGATTAACCGGTTCCGTGAGTATCACTTCAGACTGCAGCTTTAGGGGTGACAGACAAGGGCTTGGGAGGGTCGGGAGGTTTGGGTGACTTGGATGACTTGTTTTGAGCTCCTGGGAGCGGCCCTCAGGCCTGTGATAGCTTTTGTTGGGGACTGCCAGCCCGTCCCAGCTGAGGCTGTGCACACCGGACCCGTGGAATTTGCGTGTGTCCCCAGCTTTCTCGGCTCACTTTCTGAGCAAGACTTCGGGAAGAAGAGACGCGAGTCCTGCTCCCTGTGTGCTGGCCCAGGCCCAAGAGGCCACGTGCCTTTCCCCCACGCTGTGCGCCGTAGCAGGGGCCGCCTCGGCGTGCGCCCCTGATGGGCTGCCCGGCAGAACCCTCCCGCCTCCTTGTGGCTCAGGGGCCCCTCTCTCCTCTTGCAGGACAAGTACAGCCCACTCCTCAGTACAGGTTCCGGAAGAGAGACAAAGTGATGTTTTATGGCCGGAAGATCATGAGGAAGGTAACCTGCTGCAGGCCCGCTTCCGACAGGACCCGGCTCAGTGGGGCCCCCAGCAGCCTGCAGCTGCCCTCACCCTGCAATGCCGCGGCCTCCGTACCCTCAGAGACTGTCAGCAGTGTAGAGAGACGGAGGCCTCGTCGGCCTGTGTCCTGGGGCGCAGCAGGTGCTGGCTTCGGTGCTGAACTTGGGGATCCTGCTGAGCTTTGGAAGGCCTTCCTTGTCAGCATCAGTCCCCACGTGGGGGAGGGGCGGCCTGGTCCAGTCCTTCCTGGTCCCCCTCGGCCCCCTCCCACTCCCTGAGGACGGGGGGGACGCAGCCCTCCCCAGGGGCTGGCCCTGCTTGAAATATGTGCTTCAGATAGCTGCTGGCGTTTTAGAGCAGCCTCTACTTACCACTTTTTCTGGATAAGCAATAATACGCGTTCTCTGTAGTTCTCTGTTCTTGAAATGCCACAGGAGAAGGCACGTGAGTCCTCGTGTGGACCTCGCGTTCTCAGCGTCACGCGGTGACACGGAGTCCACTGGCGCTGCTGACGGCCTGAGCGCAGCTGCCTCACAGCCAGGCGCCGGCCCCGTGCGCTGACCTGGGCAGGTCCTGAAGGAGCCTGCACGGGCTCGGCCGGGCAGCCGTCCGTCAGTGGTCCCCCGAGGGCCGCAGCGGCCAGACCTGGGCTGAGGACAGGGGAGCGGTTCAGTGGTGCCGGGTCACCTGGAGGGAGGGAGGAGTTGTGGCCTCCCACCCAGCTGACCCCATGGGGCAGGTGCCGCCCGGGGAGCAGAGCGGCAGTGGCGGCCCACGGGGCCTTGCCGACATCCAGGAACCAGCGCTCTGCGCTCTCGCCGCCACGGGGGCAGATGAGCGGCCGCGGTGGGGGGAGGGGCAGAGACTTTCCAGACCCAGGATGATCCCTCGGACTCTGGGTGGGGCTGGGGCAGCAGGAGGGGACAGGCCTTATCTAGGCAGGTAGTTGGGAGAGAGACAGAGAGACAGACAGCAGGAGCAGGAGGGGCAGGGAGGGGAAAGGGGATCCCAAGCAGACTCCATGATGGACACGGAACCAGACCCAGGCTCAGTCTCACAACCCTGAGGTCACGACCTGAGCCACGACCAAGAGTCGGATGCCTAAGGAACCACACCACCCGCTGCGCAGGGCCCACTTTTAAAAGGCCGTGCAAAGGGGCTGCTGTGTGAGCGCGACAGAGGCGAGGCCGAGCCCCAGGGTGGCCCGCAGAGGGAATACAGGCCTGAGGACCTGGTCCTCTGAGAGCACTGGCTGTGTGCGGGCACGGCCACGAGGGCTCCGCCGTCCCCGGTACCCGGGATGGTCCCCGTGTCCTGGGCAGGCAGGGCAGGCAGGGCCGGACCCTGCGAGCTGATGCCACGCCTGCGGGCAGCCCACGGGGCAGGTCCTGAGGGCTGTGGCTGAGCCCTGAGGCTGAGGCCAGGTCCGTTAGGTCCTGGCTCAGGACTCAGCCTCTCCTTTTGCCCTGCAGGTGACCACACTGCCCCACACGCTTGTGGGGAGCACGGCGGCCCCCCGGCAGCGGGTGAGGAAGAGGACCAAGGTGCTGTCTTTGGCCAAGAGGTACCAGGAGTGCCCTGCAGACCACACAGGAGCCTGCTGGCCGTCGCTGCCGGCCCTGGCTGCCCTGCCTCTGGGTCCGCAGTGCTCACGCCGGCTGCTTGGAATCCCTCGGGGCTCCAGGGGCACGTATCTCTGCTTTGTAGGATTCTGCGTTTCAAGAAGGAATACCCAACCTTGCAGCCAAAGGAGCCCCCACCCTCCCTGCTGGAGGCTGATCTCACGGAATTTGACGTGAAGAATTCTCACCTGCCGTCAGAAGTTCTGTACATGCTGAAGAACGTGCGGTAAGACGAGGAGGGCTGCTGCAGGAGGGCCCGGGGCCGCGCTCCCCGGCCCGGGGCCACCACTGCAGCCTCTCGCTTGTCGGCTTTTTCCTGTTCAGGAAGAGCAGGTGTGGCGAGTGTGTGTGGTTGGGTCGAAGCTACAAGCCTTAAAATCTCAGGCTCCCTTCCATCTCTGCGCGGAAAGCCCGTTCCTCTTTCTAGCGCTGCCTCACTGTCCCAGGCGTTTGTGCCTCTGGCTTGGATTCACAGTCACGGCTCAAGAGCTCTTTGAGCTGATGGGAAAGCGGTTTATGGGAATTCCCAAACTTTCAGCTTCTGTCCTGATGGTGAATCAGGCAGCTGGTGCTGCAAGGTCTGCACCTGGGGAACCCCGCTCTGCGGGTCTGGCCGCTGATGACAGTGGCCCTGCGGGATCCCCATCAGCCTCCTTCTCTCCTTCCTGGAAGGTCTCCCCCATGTGCTGTGGTTTCGCAGGGTCCTGGGCCACTTTGAGAAGCCACTGTTCCTGGAACTTTGCAAGCACATGGTCTTTATGCAGCTCCTCGAAGGGGGACATGTCTTCCAGCCGGGGGAGCCGGACACCAGCATCTATGTGGTGCAGGACGGGCGCCTGGAAGTCTGCATCCAGGACGCGGTAGGAGTGCCTGGCAGAGCGCGTGTCGGGGCCCCGGGGGAGAGCAGCGCGAGGGGCCGGCGTGGCTCTGCTGGGTTGTGTTTGTTAAGTCAGCTCTGCCCCCAGTGTGGGGCTTGAACTCACTGATCCTGAAGTCAGGAGTTGCATGCTCTCCCGACTGAGCCAGCCAGGCGTCCCTGTTGTGTTTTTACTTACGTGTCTGCCCCTTAAAAGGTTTTTAAAAGTTTTCTATGGAAAGTTAGTATAAAATGTTTACGTTTCAGTTCTTTGGGAAAAAAGGCACGCTTTGCCGCCAAAAGCATGGGCACACAATTGGTGTGCTCTTTGATATTGGTACATTTCCTTTCACTCACGCGGGGGGGTGCCCTTCATTTAGTGGGCTCAGTGGCATTGGGTGGTCTCCTGCGTTTTAGCTGTTCTAAGCCTTTCGATGGCGCGCCCGTCCCCTTAGAGCGCCCTCCGGTGGTGGGGGACTGCTCTGCCACCGTCCGTTGCACCCTTGTGTTCAAGTTTCAGATTGTGAATGATTTTAACTCTAAGAAAATAATTAAGGTATTAATTCATCTGGAAATGATATGCTTACTTTCTGCCTCTGTTAAATTACACCCTTGAGTCAGGATTGCCAGGGGGTGACCTCCCGGCCACACCTGTGCCATTCTTGCTTCCCCCCGGGGTGGATCCGTGGATGTGCCCAGTGGGGTGATCCAGGCTCCCACCTCTTGTTGTTGTTGAAGCAGACACTCAGGCGTCCCCAGACTGCACGACGTGGCCCCCGACCTTAAGGAAGTCCCCAGCCTGCTTGAGTCCTGCGGGGGGGGGCGGGGGTTGACCCAGCATGGATCCCACGCGTCCTTTCTAGACACGATGCTGTCTGTGTGTGGCGTCGTCTACGCCGGACTTGATGGGGTGATGAGAAAGGAGATGGTCTTCATCCAGCCTCCTCCCGTCCGCACCCTCAGTGTCCAGGGCTGTCGTCAACCCCGCTGGTGGGCCTTTCCTGGAACAGAGCCTTTGGGCCGGAAGGCAGGGTTCTTGGAGGCTGACCAGGCCAACTTTGAACAAGTTCAAACAGGATTTCTCCTCGGTCAAGCTGAGGTGAAGTTCTTCTAAATGACCACCATAGCTCTCTTCCTCTTTTAATGCAGTGGGAAAGTATATCAAAATGCTATGGTTTATAGCAGTAACAACTGGATTTGGCCCTCACAGCCTTCTGTTTAGATCAGCAGACTCCTTAGGTTTTGTGAAATTCAGCCAAAGTCCTCCTGGTGAGGGGAGGCCGTGGGTCGCAGGGGCCTGCCCGGGCTGGGCGTCCTCATTGCTCTTCCTCAGCCTCGTGTCCTCTGCTTTGGAGCTTCTCACGCCTGCAGTGCCCGGAGGTCCGCTAGGTCCGCTCAGCTCTCGGGACAGGTGGCGGTGGAGGCCGGGCGGCGCCTCCGGTCCGCGGGTCACTGTGCTCTGCTTCCCGAGCGCAGGACGGCGCTGAGGTGGCGGTCAAAGAGGTCCTGGCCGGAGACAGCGTGCACAGCCTCCTCAGCATCCTGGACGTCATCACCGTGAGTCCCCCGGGTCCGCCCAGAGTCCCCAAGGCCGGTTCTCCCCAGTGGCGAGGGGCTCCCCGCGGGTCAAGGGTGTGTGCGGGAGCAACTCTAACTGTGTGTTTGAGAAGAGCTGGCATTTGCTTCTGCATTCCGCTGTCTTTTAAATGCTTGTTTTCTGGACTGAGGGGTGTATGCACACGGCCTGAGATTCCAGAGGGACAGCCGCTGCATAGTGAAAACATCTGCTCTCATCCTTTAGGCCCCAGGGCCCCCTCCTGGGGGGCCAGCGGCTGACTCTGTTGTTCTCAGCCTTCTGCTGAGTGTCGTGGTGAATGGTTTTGTGCACACGTTGTTTCACGGATCTGACTAGCGGAGACACCCTAGTTGTGCGGGTGCACAGTGTCCCCCACGCCTGAGCCCCAGTCCTGTGGGAGGACGCCGTGTCCTCAGCCACCAGCCGGCAGTCATCTCGAGTTTGACCTTTGTCAGTCTGTCGATTACAGACTAGCATCTCACATTATGCTGTGATTTTTAAACTTACTGTCATGGCACGTCTTTTTTTAAGGTTTCCGTTTATTTATTTGAGAGAGAGTATAAGCAGGGAGAGGGATGGGGAGAAGCTGACTTCCCACTGAGCAGGGAGCCCGATGCGGGGCTTGATCCCAGGACCCCGAGATCCTGACCGGAGCCGAAGGCAGCCGCTCAACCGCCTGAGCCCCCCAGGTGCCGGTCATAGGACATTTCAAACATCTGCAGAAGTAGACAGAATAGCGAAATCAATGCGCATCGCTCGCTGTAGGAAGTCGCAGCTCAGCACACCTGTTTCTTTCTCGTCGATGAGAACTTGATGTCTGGTTTTTTCTCCAGAGGGAATCTCTATACAGCGAGGCGAATCGTACGTGTGCACTCCGTCTTGACACTGCACACACCTGTGTGGCTCAAAAGGTGTATTTGACCGTCACCTCACCTTCCAGTTGTACTTCCCGCTTTCGCTTTAGCTGTTCACTGAGGCAGCTTGTGCCTCAGTTTCCCGCAGACACTGCACAGAGGGGTCTCCAGAGAGGTTTAGCAGGCCTTGGCAAGGCTGCCTCCATGTGGGGCCAGGAGTCTAGGTACTTGGGTGACCCTCACGACGGGGGGTCCCTGGGTGGGTCCCCCGATGTAGCCCTGGGCGCTTGTGTACAAGGGGTGACGAACTCGAGACTTGGGGGTGTCCGTGGTGTTCCCCCATCCCTGACGGGCTGGCACCGACGTGCTTTGAGCTGTGTCGGGGCCCGGGGGGGAGGTGTCGACGGGGCTCCGGCATCTCGCCCTGCCCCCAGGCCCTGGTGTGTCTCCACAAGACGCTTGGCCCGCGCTGAGAGAGACACCACTTCCTCCGAGCAAGGCTGACCCTCCTGGAGAGGCCAGGCCTTTGCCTCCGGTGCTGCGCCGGGAGGGGCTCCCGGGCGTGCAGCGCAGGCCCTGGGTGGCTCTGTAGGGCTCTGGCTGGTGTCAGAATCTGTAAGGTGTGCTGTGAGCCCGACATGCCCAGACAGCCTGTCTACACGGAGGTCGGTTAGGGAGTTACGCGGCTCCGGGCCCTCCCTCTGCCTTGGCGAGGATTAAGCAGAAAGTATCTTTGGTGGAGGCTCGTCTGGGTATTTCTTCTCTAGTGAGTCCTGTTCTCCCTGTGATCTGGGGCGTGGACACCATGTCCGAAGCCCCGGAGACGGTGCCGGGAGCAGTGCCCTCCCCCCGGGCCTCCCCCTTCCGTGGGGCGGGGAGAGAAAACAGGAGCCATATTTGAGAGAAAATAATTCTGTATTGGGATTAACTGGTCATCTGGAGGGACATCATTTTGCCTCATCAAATATTTGTGTCTGTCACTTAAAAAAATTAATTCTCTCCAGGTGACAGGGACGAACTCAGAACAGCTTTGGTTTCGTGATCAGCTGTCTGTTGCGCCCCTCCCCGGAGAAGCCACCTCTTCTGGGCTTTCTGGGCAGCCTGCTTCTCCTGCTCTCTGCGAGCCTTCCGTCTAGATTCCGCGGGCTTCCTGGCCTCCCCACCCCCAGCCCAGCGGAGCCACACTCAGCCGTGCTGTCCCCCCCGGGAGGCTCCTTTCTTGTTCTCCCTGGAGTCAGCAATTGCCTTGGTTTTGGGGGGCTAAGTTTTTTGTGTATGTTGTGGCCTGGTGCCCTGTCCCAGTGCTCTTTGAGTTGGGAATCCCCCGAACCCCATCTTCTCGTCCAGCTCTCCTGAGGTCCCCACTTCTGTCCTTCTGTCTGTGCGGGGCCCTCACCTTTGCCGCCGTGGCCAGCTTGCCTGTTTTGGTGCAGCGGTCTGCTCCCAGGAAGAGTGTGAGTGAGGGGGAGTTCTGGAACCTTCCGAATCAGGGTTGTCTTTATTCTGTGCTGCCTTTAGCTTTCTGTTATACTTTCTAGGAGATTTTCTCCATTTCATTTTCCAGACCTTCCACTGAACTTCCAATTTGTCACCATGTATTTTACTTTTAATTTATTTATTTGTTTATTTTTTTACTTAATTTTTTTTTTAATAATTTTTATTTTATTTTATTTATTTGAGAGAGAGAGAGAGAGAATGAGAGGAGAGAAGGTCAGAGGGAGAAGCAGACTTCCCGCAGAGCTGGGAGCCTGATATGGGACTCGATCCCCGGACTCCGGGGTCATGACCTGAGCCGAAGGCAGTCGCCCAACCAACGGAGCCACCCAGGCGCCCCTTTACTTAATTTTTTGAAAAGATTTTTATTTATTTGACAGAGAGAGACAGCAAGAGAGGGAACACAAGCAGGGGGAGTGGGAGAGGGAGACGCAGGGTTCCCGCTGAGCAGGGAGCCTCATGTGGGGCTCGATCCCTGGACCCTGAGATTGTGACCTGAACGAAGGCACGCTTAACGACTGAGCCACCCAGGCGCCCCTATTTTATTTATTTTTAAGTTAAATTTTTGAAGTTCTCCGTAGAGTCACACACAGTGTCGTGTTAGTTTCAGGAACCCAGTGCCTGAGCACGTCCCCGCGTCACTCAGTGCGCGTCACAGGGGCCCCCAGTCCCCACCCCGTGTCACCCACCCTCCCCTCCTTATCATCATGGGTTCATTATAGTTAACAGTCTGATTCTTGGCTTCGCTCGCTCGCTCTCTCCTTTGCTCGTTTGTTTTGTTTCCAAAATTCCACGTAGTCCGCGCAACAAATCCCGTGGCATCGTCTCTCTCGGACTTCTCTCGCTTCGGTCTGTTAAGCACCCCCCTCTTGATTTGGGCTCGGCTCCTGATCTCAGGGTTGGGGAACCGAGCCCCACATTGGGCTCCGTGCTGAGCGTGGGGTCTCCTTAAGCTTCTCTCTCCCTCTCCCTCTGCCTCGGGTGCGCTCTCTCTCTCTCCGCCTCTAGAGGCACGCACGTCTTTGCGGATGGCAAGATTTCATTCTTTTTTTACTGGGGAATGACACTGTGTCAGTGTGTGTGCGTGTGTGTGTGTGTACGAACACACAGCACGTCTCTTTCTCCCTTCGGCGGTCAGCAGGCATGTGGGTTGCTCCGTATCTTAGCTGTTGTAAATAAAGCTACAGTAAACACGGGGGTTTATGGAAACATACACCCGTGTGTGTGTGTATATGTGTGTGTGTATACACACTTGTATTTTGTGTGTTTGTGTGTATATATTTTTAAAAGATTTTATTTATCTATTGACAGAGGAGAGAGATCACAAGTAGGCAGAGAGGCAGAGAGAGAGGGGGAAGCAGGTTCCCCGCTGAGCAGAGAGCCCTATGCAGGCCTCGATCCCAGGACCCTGAGACCATGACCTGAGCCGGAGGCAGAGGCTTTAACCCACTGAGCCACCCAGGCACCCCCAACATATTCTTTTAATACTTAGGCAACTCTGATTCTTTTAGCTTTTCTCTATGTCACCGAGAACTCGGCACACGTCCCCGCGAGCGTGTGGCATCTGGCAGGACATCTTGGGTGACCTCTGCTGGGAAGTGACCGCCACGTTGGTCCAGCTAACACCCACCGTCTCGCGGACATAAATGTAGATGAGCCGTGCGGAGCTCCTAGGACTCCCCTTCGCAGAGGCCTGTGTGTCCTACGGCAGCTACGGCACCGCGTCGCTCGGTGTGTCCCTGGTACTTACGTCCTGACGTTCGAACCCGAACTCAGGACCTCGGACCCCTGTACTCCAACTCCCCTTCCCTTACTACTCCTGGAGTTGTCACACCTGGTGTGGAGCGTTCCGCGTGGATGGAAGCGTGCGAGAGTTAGTAAGCAGCCACGGGAGTCGTCTCGCAGGCATGCAGCCGTGGCCGGGCGGGCTGGCTGGCTGTACGCCCGCCCTCCAGTGCCCCTCCTCCCATCAGAGGGCAGCGCGTGGCTCCCCCCGCCCCGACCCCTGCGTGGCTTCGTGCTGCGCGTGGCTCCTCGGCAGCTGGACGTGTGCCGGTTGGTGGGGCCAGGCCCCCGCGGGCACAGGGTGCCCCGCTCCAGCCTTCTGCACCACTGTTGATACGCCCGTCGCCGACTGACTGACGTTTGGGTGGTTTATAGTTGTCTTTTGTGGTGCCTCTGTTGCTGAGAACATTCGGAACAGTGTGTGGGTGGGAAGCTTCCTGGGGGTCTGCACCTGGGCCTTGTGCACTCTCTGCAATTCAGCCTCACTCTGTGGTTCACGTAGTTCTCTGATTTTAGTGAGGTTGGAAGTGTCATCTTTCTAAATAAGTCAGTTTGGAAGTAAGTAGCCCAGGAGCCATTTTTAGCAACAGTGGCTACATGGTCATCCCTTTTCTCACCTTTCCCCCAAACATACGCACCTGCTTTTCTCTCTGATTCTTGGACAGAGATGAGAATTGCCATCTGATGGGGTTTGTGGGGTCCTCCCTCGGCTCTCCTGGGATCTCCTAGCTGCTTGACTTGCTTGTGGGCAACTGGGAGAGGCCACGTCGAGGACACACCCTGTGCCCAACGCGTGCCCAGAGGAGCGGTGCCCGCTCTCCGCAGCATGGCCGAGTGCTGCGTAAGCGATGAGGGCGCGTGCGGGCACCTGGGGCCTCACGAGGGGGCAGGGAACCCAGAGCCAGCCTGTACTTTCTGCCCTTTGACCCTGGCGGGTGACTGCTCTGTGCTCCCGCCCGTCCCTTGTGGAGCTGTGGTCTCCCGGGGACAGTTCTCTTTCTATAAAGGGTGTGAAATGCGCAGAAAGGGGAAGAAATATAACAGAGTCCCAGAGCTCAGTCAGAACGTCTTGAGAACCACACGCCCAGGTTCCTGACGCACGGGCCTCGGTCGGATCAGGAACGCGGGGCTCCCCCACTGTGGCCGGGCTCACGGGGCAGCCGGCCCCCCCCGAGACTGCGGGGCTCACGCGGGGAACGCGGACGTTGCTAGCAGGCTGAGAGGCCTCCCGCAGGAACCGGGGCCCAGACTGGCCACGTGCCCCACCATTTGGCCCTGGCAGCGCAGACGTGTGCGTGCGGGCCACGGAAACCTGCCCGTGGCCGGGGGTGCAGCCACTGTGGAAACAGCGTGGCAGCTTCCTGAAGGTTAACGATGCGTGCACTGAACGGCCCAGAAGCTGCACGTGAACGTCTGTGACAGCTTTATTTATAATTGCCCCAAACTGGAAACAGCCCAGACGCCCTTTAGAGCAGCGTGGCGGGCCTCAAGCTGCCGTCGCGGGGAAGGAAGCCAGCCCTGCGCGATGCCATTTATGTGACGTCTTGACAAAGGCAAACCGTCAGGGCAGATGGCCGCTGGGGGCTGCCGGGAAGCAGCAGGGACGGCCGGGGCGGTGTCCTGGCTGGAGAAGCAGACCCTGCGCGCTCCTGGGGGGGCTCCCCGAGCGTGGTGAGGTGCTTCCACGCGCCGCCGGGTGCTGGTGTCTCGTCCCTCCTGGGGGCCGGGGCGCCGGGGGCGGCCTGACCTTGCTGTCCTCGCAGGGCCACACCGCTCCGTACAAAACCGTGTCCGCCCGCGCTGCTGTCCCTTCCACTGTGCTCCGGCTCCCAGTGGCGGCTTTTCAAGGCGTGTTTGAGAAGTATCCTGAGACTCTGGTGAGGGTGGTGCAGGTGGGTACCGTGCAGGAGCCCCTCTGGCCCTGGGGCCGGGGCGCCGAGCGTCCCCCACGGCCTGTGGCGCCGGTCCCGAGTGCCACACACCCGGGGGCTGCGTCCGCAGCGGGTGTAGGAAGGTGGTTTTTTGGAGGGTTTGTAATATATATTTTATGGTCAGAGTTAATATTCGTGACCCAAAGAGGCCTTCGGAGCTCGCACTCGCCCCCCAAAGAGTTCTTTTTTTGTTACTAAATTTGTTGTTTTGAAGTAATCTTAGACTTACCGACTGCCGGCACAAACAGCGCGGGCGCCCCACACCCCTAAGGCCGCCCCGCGCCTCTAAGGCCGCCCTCCCAGCGAGCACGGGAGCTGTCGGGACCCGCGGGGGTCCTGGGCCCGGCCCAGCTGGCTGTTCCCTCGCAGATCATCATGGTGCGGCTGCAGCGGGTCACCTTCCTGGCTCTGCACAACTACCTGGGCCTGACCACCGAGCTCTTCAACCCGGTGAGTGCGGCCCCGATGGCGCCGGGACCCTGGGCCGCCCGGGGCTGGCGGGGCCGCGTGCTGGGAGCCGGTCCCACCTGAGAGGTTTGGGGGCTGGGACCCGGCCGATGCCCCTTCCAGGAGAGCCTACGGTGGGGCCCGAACATGGCCCCTTTGGTCACCTTGGTCCATAAGCTCCCCTGCCCTCTCCTGTTGTCCTTCCTGCCAGTGGAGGCGGTCCCCTCCTGTCCCGGGGGTCCCTCCTGCCGGCCCTCGGGGTGGGGGATCCGCTTGCTCCCCCAGAGCTGCTGTGAGCAGTAGGCCTGGATGAGACTCTCGCGGGCCCTGCTTGGAGGGGGCCTGGCTGCTGTCCGCTCATTCCTGGGGTCAGTCCCGCACGTGGGGGTTCTCTTAGCTCCGATGGGTTTTAGGTTTGTCATCTCCCTTTACTGGTATTTTGGGGCACATCCTTTGGTTTTCCACGTTACCTTTTTCCCTGATGAAGAGTATTAAGGTTTCTGACAACGTTGACCAGCACTTGCACTCGATAGAGTTGCCAGGATAAAGCGCGCTGGGCCCCGCCGCGCAGGGCTGGTGTCTGTGCCGGCCAGCACCCCTCCCGCTCTCCTGAGTGAGGCTGCTGACAGCGCTCGCCCCGCTGTGCCCTGGAGCACCTGCCACCCCTCTCTCGCGTCCCAGGAGAGCCAGGCCATGCCCCTGGCGGCCGTGGCCAGCGTGGCTGCTGGGAAGGCCAAGAGGCAGGCGGGCTGCGGCTCCGAGGATCGTCTTGAGAGGCTCCCGCGGCCCCAGGAGGCCTGTGACCCAGGTACAGCCCCCAGACTGTCCTCCAGCCTGAGTCTGGGTCTCCTTCCCACCCCAGCGCCCCTCCCGCCACCACTGACCCTGTGGGAGGACTTGGGCCCAAGGGAAAGCCATTCAGGAGCAGACTCCAACTTCATGCTGCTCTGAGATTGGGAGAGGTTCCAGATCTGGGGAAAGAAACTGTCCGCTGAGGCTGCTTGGCTCTGAGCCACCTTCAGGGTGACCGCCACATGCCGCCGTGCTAACGAATGTGGGAGGGGTCGCCTGTGTGTCTCCAGACTCGCGAACTAAAGCCGCCCAGCTCAGAGCCGTCCTGGAAGGTGGCTTGTGGCTCACTCACCTGAGGGGCCCCTGGAGCACCGACGTGCGCCAGGGTCACGCCAAGTGTGCTCCGATGGCCGCCTCGGCTGAGATAGCCCCTGGGAAGGGGACCTGCGAGGCCGCAGCCTGGTGGAGGAGGTGGGCCGCACAGGGCCGCCGAGGAGAGGCAGAGCAGGGCCTGTGTCCTAGGCCGGCACCAGCTCACCGCTCCCCCGGGCCGGCGGGTGCGGGTGCTGAGGCTGTGGCCTCGGGGCCTTGAGACGTGAGGCCTGTGCACCAGTGTGGAAACAGAGGCCTGCCTTCCCCCCATCCCCTCCCGGCAGATCCCAGGGGCAGCCGGGCAGCAGGCTCGGGGCCTCTGCTGAAGAGAAGCCAGTCCTTCCCGCTGCCCTCCGTCCACGAAGCAATGCTGGACGGGCTCGGCAAGGCCCAGGCAGGAGACTCGGACCCTTCTGGTTCACCAGGTAAGGCATTGGGCCCCTGAGCTTGGAGCGTTTACAGGCGGGCAAGCTCTCAGGCCCAGAGAACCCTGGGCCCACACTGCGGCTCGATTAGGTGTGGTGGCAAGCGTCTTGCTGCCCCGAGCATCCTGTGGGCTCCTCTCTACACGGCCCAGGGGTCCGCATCGCCGAGGCTGCACCTGGTCACTGCACGAGCGCCTCCCCCAGTGTCACCCTATCTCCCCTGGGCCGGGCTGTCCCCGCCAGCACACTGCCACGTGGCATCCTCTGCTGAAACGGGTTTCCTAGGCCCTCGGGCCCCTCAGCTGCCACTTGGATCTGTTTTCATCAAAGCCAAGTTCTCGAGGCACCTGGGGGGCTCAGTCAATGAAGCGTCTGCCTTCGGCCTGGGTCATGATCCTGGAGTCGTGGGGTTGGGACCCGCAGCAGGCGCTCTGCTCGGCGAGGGGCCTGCATCTCCCTCTCCTGCTCCCCTTGCTTGTGCTTTCCCTCCGTCTCTCTGTCTCTCTCTTTGTCAAATAAATAAAATCTTGAAAAAAAAAAAAGCAGAGCTCTCCAGGGTCTGTCCAAATGGGCCCCTCCCCGTGCTGTGTGTGCTGTGCTTTCTCGGTGGCTCTCTGCCCCTCTCTGGACAACTTCCCCACGGGGACCGGGGCACGGCCTCTGTGTGGTGCAGCTGGACGGCCTCCCAGGGCGTCCCCCGGTGCTACCAGGGGTTCTCGCGTCCAGCCCGAAGTCTGCACAAACTACCTCGCTCCTCGCCACCTTCTGACTTTGCTCTTATGCTGGTTAGAAAGTTTGTTTTCATTTCCGTTTTCTGGGTTGTTGGCAAGTTTCATCATCCGACGTGTTTGAGACCCATATGGGTTCCCTCTTCAAGAATTGTCTGTTTAGGGGCACCTGGTGGCTCAGTGGGTTAACGCCTCGGCCTTCGGCTCAGGTCATGATCTCAGGGTCCTGGGATCCAGCCCCGCATCGGGCTCTCTGCTCAGTGGGGAGCCTTCCCCCTCTCTCTCTGCCTGCCTCTCTGCCTACTTGTGATCTCTCTGTCAAATAAATAAATAAAATCTTACCAAAAAAAAAAAAGAACTGTCTGTTTAGGGGCGCCTGGCTGGCTCAGTCAGTAGAGCATGTGACTCTTGATCTCAGGGTTGTGAGTTCAAATCCCACATTGGGTGTGGAGCCTACTTAAAAAAAAAAAAAAAAGAATTGCTTATATTCTGTGCTCGTTTTCCGCAGGGTTTTCTGACTCTGTTTTGTTGATTTGTATTAATTCTTTGTATGCTCTGCATAGAGACTCTTCATCATTTGTAATTGTTCGGACACCTTCTCTGGTCTCCTTCTGTCAGAAGACCCAGGCTTGTGGACATGGTGGAGCAGGATCTGTGACTCTCCTTTCCTGAAAACCAGCCATTGCACACCCTGTGTTCCGTGCCTGGCACCTTCCTCCTTGTCTGTCCTCGTTACCGGGCCGTGAGCGTGCCCTCGCAGAGTCCCTGCGCGAGCGAGCGCGTGGTTCCCCTTCCGACTGAGAGCTCCTTCGTTTGCCCTTCCTGCTTGTGTGTGTTTGAAGGCAGAAACTCCGCCTCGTCTCACCTTGTGTGCTGATGATTTATGTGGCACCATTCACGGAACTATCTTGTGTTTCCGATTGCCTTTCTTGGCGCCGTCTTCATTTGGTGTCAAGTTTCTGAATATACGTGTTTTCTTTTTTTTTGAAGATTTTATTTATTTGACAGAGAGAGACTCAGCGAGAGAGGGAACACGCGTAGGAAGAGAGAGAGAGGGAGAAGCAGGCTTCCTGACAAGCAGGGAGCCCGATGCGGGGCTCGATCTCAGGACCCTGAGATCATGACCTGAGCCGAAGGCAGAGGCTCAACGATTGAGCTCCCCAGGCGCCCCAAGAGGACCACTTTTTAAAAAGATTTTATTTATTTGAGAGAGAACGCAAGCACGAGCAGGGTGAGGGGCAGAGAGAAAAGCAGACTCCCTCCTGGCGAGGAGCCGGACTCGGGGCCGAGCTGTCAGGCGCTACCAGCCATCCCGCCGCGGCCCTGTTCCCCCGCAGCCCCGCCGCCCGAGCTGGGGCCCAGCCTCATCGCGTCTGCTCAGCTGCTGTCTCGTGTGCACCCGTGTCATGTGCGGCAGCGCGCACCTGTGCAGGGGTGGGCCGCGCTGTCCTATGTGAACACGCTGCGTTCACGTGTCCGGGGAGCCCCCATGTCCGTGTTCCCGCGGGGACTGCCGGGTCACAGCGTGCTGGCCCCCAGCTCAGGAGAGCCGCACACTGTTCTCCGGGCGCCCCCCACACGCACTTCCCCGCCCTCCTGAGGCCGCGTCGTCGGGTGCGGGGCCCCCGCCCGCCTGCCGTCTGCTTCCTCCTGACTCCGGGGCCCCGGGGCTCGGCAGCTCCGAGGGGACTGGCCCGTGGCCTTTAGTCTGCTTTCCTCTCGGATCGTCACTCGTCCTGATGGGTTACTAGGGGCTCTTTAGATCTCTGTACGAGTCCTTTGTGGGATGTGTGTATTGAAGATATTTTCTGCTTGTCCTTTTCACACTCTTAAGGGTGTCTTTTGATGAATACAAGTTTCTAAATTTAATGGAGTCCAATTTATCGAATTTTTTCTTTTGTAATTAATGCATCTTGTGTCCTGTTTAGGAAATCTGCCTGTAAGATTGAACATTTTACCTTTCATAGTCATCCCTCTAGGGTTGGCTCTCTTATCTAAAGTGGGTACAGGACATGATACACTGTTTTCCCATATGGCTATTCAGCTGACCTGCCATATTTTAAAAAAATGTGTTTAGCAAATTTTTCAAATAAAAAAAGCTTTAGTGACAGATAACTGAAAGTAATGGCAGTCCACCGTCATAACGTCTGAGTGTGAGTCTCGCAGTTCCACGAACGTGCGCCGGCCTGGCCGCCTTCCCTCCGGCCCCTACAGCCAACGCCCCCGCGAGCGCCGAGCCTACGGGAGCGGCTGCCCGACAAACGGCGACTAGAACAGCGTCGCGCAGAACCGCGGAGACCTGGCCGTGGGGGGTTAGTGACAGGGACTGTGGAACGGTTTCATTTTTAACACTCTTCAAGGTTTGCTTATTTAAGAGGAGAGAGCACCAGTGGGGGGCAGAGGGGGAGGGGGAGTCTCAAGCCAACTCCGCTGAGTACGGAGCCCGACGCAGGGCTTGATCTCCTGACCCTGAGATCACGACCTGAGTCCGAATCAAGAGTCGGACATTTAACCGGCGGTGCCACCCAGGCGCCCCAGTTGGGTTTTATTTTTAAAATAGGTATTGGTATCATAGTACTTGGGCTTATGAATACTAAAGCGATAATATATTAATGAGATACATAACACATATACGTTGTCATGTAATAATAGAGCGACACTGTAGTAAATATTGGGGATACACAGTATCTCAGGATTAAAAGTTGCTTGGGGGCGGCTGGCCCGGCCAGGGGAGTGTGGGACTCTTGATCTCGGGTTTTGAGTTCAAGCCCCACATCAGGTGTAGAGATTACTTAAAAATAAAATCTTAAAAAAAATGTTTTTTAATTTAAAAAATAAAATAAAACTTGGTTGTCGGTCACAAGAGGGCGTGCGTGCCAGCACAGCGTCTGGTGATCCGGCCTCACCTGTGCGGCTTGGCCCGCGGGGAGAGAGCTCAGCCAGCCCTCCAGTGCGTATGGACCTCCGCATCCAGGCGGGTCAACCAGTGTCCTGAGGCTTCCCTCCGTTTGTAGGGAGCACGGCGGGGGCTACGTCAGACCTGCGGATGGCATGTGACCGGGCCAGGGTCCTCCTGCAGGCGGAGGAGCGCCCTGGGAACACTGTGGCCAGCAAGGTAGGTGGGGACCCTCTCTCCTGCCCGTGGGCTGTGCTCCCCGCGTGAACCTTTCCCCGCCACGTCCCTCTGATCGCGCTGCCTGTGCTCTTCTCAAGTCCAAGAGGAACGTGGTTGTTGCGGATGCGCCCCCTGCGGTCTTGCACTACCCAGAGACTAGCTCGGACGAGACCGTGTCCAGCAGGAAGACAGACGCCATCTTCAGAGCCGCCAAGAAGGACCTGCTCACCCTCATGAAGCTGGACGTAAGTGGCCGCCCTCCTGCCTCCTCTCTGGCGGGGGCAAGCAGGGGCCTCACACAGCCTTGGGAGGCGGGAGACGCCCACAAGCTGTCCTTGTAAGGACCCACTCCTTTTGGGCCTCGTGTCCCGGGCTGGGGCCCCCACAGCCGCTGCCTGAGGCCGGGGCTCCCGCAGAGGGTGCTCAGGATGGCGTCTTTGTGCTGCTGGCTGTGCGCACCTTCTCTCCGCACACCCCTGCCCTCCCCCGCGTGCTCGCAGGCAGCAGGGAGGGGCCGAGCGTCCTGTGCTCTGCAGACTTCGGACCCACCCAGGACGCCCTGTAAGGGTTAAGAGTGACGCTGTCCCGACGGGGTCTTCACCACTCTTTACCCTTTCCCCCTCACATTTTAAAGAATTGTGAATACCCCGTATACAGAAGAATGTGGGTGCCCGTGGGACCCCTGTGCCAGGGACCAGACTATTACTGTCTCACCAAAACCAGCTGTGTGCCCTCTGTGGCCACGGCCCCTCCTCCGCGGGGGCCCAGGGCCCTGCACCCTTGTGGGCGCTCTCTGTGCGTGACCCGTCCTGTGTGTCACCGTTCCTTGCTCAGCGTCGAGTCCGTGACTCGCCCACGTGGTTGCCGGTTGCCGGTCCTGGAGGCTCTGCCAGACAGGACTGCGTGTCCATCCCTTGTGCTCGCCGTCGAGGGACATGTGGCGCGCGTCCGTGTCCCGGAGGTGGCGTGTCGCCGCTCGCCCAGACCAGGGGCTCCCGTGGCCCTGCATGTGTGACAGGGGCCAGGTTTTCAGCCTTTTCCATTTCAGATAAATATGCGCACAGTGTTGAGTACAGCTTTTGGTTTTCAGTGACATTTTCTCGATTCCCAGGAGGGCGGGGTGCCCTCCACGTTTCTCTGGCGTCTGCTTCTAGGGGCAGCAGTCTGGGAATTCTGGCCGTTGTTGTGTGTCCTTGTTTGACTCTAGGGGTTTCTTCATATTTTCTAAACAAGAGTCTGTTTTGTGCACAATCTGCTCTATCATTTGCCTTCTTTGCCTTCTGAACGGCACCTTTGGTGGACAGAAGTTCTTAACTACAACAGCGTAAACTTACCAGCCTTTTCCTTTATGGTTTGTGCTTTTTGTGCCTTGCTTAAGAAGTGGTTCCTTACTTCAACTTCATAAAGATGTTTCTACATTGTTGTTTAAACATTTTCTTGCTTTACCTTTCTGAGATTTAATGAGACAGAGCTAATTTTTGTGCAGGAAGGAGGGATTCTGATGTTATATGTGTATATATGTATATATATTAAAGATTTTTTAATTTATTTGACAGAGAGAAATCACAAGCAGGCAGAGAGGCAGGCAGAGAGAGAGGGGGAAGCAGGCTCCCCGCTGAGCAGAGAGCCCGAGGCGGGGCTCGATCCTAGGACCCTGAGATCATGACCTGAGCCGAAGGCAGAGGCTTTAACCCCCTGAGCCCCCCAGGTACCTCTGATTATACATATTTTTGCTCACGGATTCCTCCAGCATCCTCGTTGGACCGTCGGACGTTTCCTGCTGGCCAGCTGTGCCCCGTCGCAAGCCGGTCCATGGGGCCCTCCGTCGTGTCTTCTGGCACTAGTTTCGGTGGGCTCTGCCGCTGACTGCCCTCCTGGAGGCCTTCCTCCCACGCCTTCCCTGCTGCAGGAGCTGCCTTTCCTGCCCCTTCGGGCGGAGAGAGTGGTTTTCATGACGTTTTGTCCTTTGTGCCCACGACGCAGCATAGCATCCGACTGGGTCAGCTTTTAGCCAGGGTTGGGGGCTGAAGGAGGAAAGAAGCCAAAAGCCTCCCGCTGCGCCCCGGGCGCTGTGTCTGCAGCGCCCTCGGCCTGCGCTCGGCCTTCTGTCGCGGGCGACACAGAGGCTGCACGGGCTGAGTCCCTGCGGGTGCCAGCCTGCTCGCGGGGCACTTCGCTGAGGTGAGCACCAGGCAACATCCCTGGCCCCGGTGTCGCTGCAAAAAGTCACGTGCTGGTCTTTCCTCCTTGGAAAACCACTTTTCTCTTGCTACTTTTAAGGTATTTTGTTTGTTAGGGTACCTGGGGGGCTCAGTCAGTGAAGCGTCTGCCTTCGGCTCAGGTCATGATCTCGGGGTCGCAGGATTGAGCCCTGCGTCGGGCTCTCTGCTCAGTGGGAAGCTTCTCCCTCTGCCCCTGCCCCCCTCCCCCTGCTCTTGCTCACTCTGTCTCTCAGATGGGTAAATAAAGTCTTAAAAAAAAAAAGATATTTGTCTTTAGCTTCCTGCAGTTTCAGAACTGGGCATGGATTTTTTTGTTTTATCTTACATGAAACTTTTTGGGCTTTAGTCTCTCTGAATTCCTTTTGAAAAATCATCAGCATTTTCTCTTCAGAGACTCTACGGAATGTATGTTCTCCTTTATCTTTTTATGTTTTACCCCCCCCCCTTTTTTTTTAAAGATTTTATGTATTTGACACAGAGAGAGAGATCACAAGCAGGCAGAGAGAGAGGGGGAAGCAGGCTCCCCGCTGAGCAGAGAGCCCGAGGCGGGGCTCGATCCCAGGACCCCAGGATCATGACCTGAGCGGAAGGCAGACGCTTCACTGACTCCCCACCGGGCGCCCTTTAAATCCATTTTTTGCATGTGGTTGTCCAGTTGTTCTCATACCATTTGTTGAAAAGGCTGTATGTTCTCCATTTTATTGCCTGTGCTCCTGTGTCAAAGATCGGTTTACTCCATTTACATTTTGGGGTCTATTGATACATTTTTGGGTCCTCTGTTCTGCTCCGTTGATTTCTTGGTCAACATTTCTCTGAAACCACACTGTCTTGGGAACTGTAGCTTTATAGTTAGTCTTGGAGTCAGGTAGTGTCAGACTCTGATTTTGTTGACTTGGGTATTGAAGTGTTGGTTATTCAGGGACTCTTGCTTCTCCATGTTAACTTCAGAATCAGTTTATTAATATCTGCAAAATAACTTGTTGGGATTTAATGGGATTGCATTGAATCTACAGATTAAGTTGGGAAAAACTGAGATCATGATAATACTCAGTCTTCCTATCCATGAACATGGAATAGTTCTCCAATTATTCAGTTATTCTATGATTTATTTCATTAAAGTTCAGTAGTTTTCTTTTTTTTTAAAGATTTTATTTATTCATTTGACAGAGAGAGATCACAAGGAGGCAGAGAGGCAGGCAGAGAGAGAGGGGGAAGCAGGCTCCCTGCTGAGCAGAGAGCCCGATGTGGGGCTCGATCCCAGCACCCTGAGATCACGACCTGAGCCGGAGGCAGAGGCTTTAACCCACTGAGCCACCCAAGCACCCCAGTTTTCTTTTTTTTAAATTTAATTTTATTTATTTGAAAGAAAGAGACACAACGAGAGAGGGAACACAAGCAGGGGGAGTGGGAGAGGGAGAAAAAGCAGGCTTCCCGCTGAGCAGGGAGCCTGATGAGGGGCTCAGTCTCAGGACCCTGGGATCATGACCCGAGCTAAAGGCAGACGCTTAACTGCTGAGCTACCCAGGCGCCCTATGGTTTTCTTATGTATATATTTTTTAGCTTTATACTTAAGTATTTCATTTTATGGATGCTAATGTAAATATTATTGTGTTTTTTTTTTTTTAAGATTTTTATTTATTTATTACAGAGCGAGAGACTGAGAATGAGAGGGGAGAAGGTCAGAGGGAGAAGCAGACCTCCCGCAGAGCCGGGAGTCCGACATGGGACTCGATCCCGGGACTCCGGGATCATGACCTGAGCCGAAGGCAGTTGCTCAACCAATGAGCCACCCAGGCGCCCTATTATTGTGTTTTTAATTTCAAATTCCACTTGTTCATTGCCGGTATATGGGAAAGTAATTGAGTTTTGTGTATTAACCTTGTATCATACAGCCTTGCTATAATTGTTTATCAGTTGTTGGAGTTTTTTTCTTGATTCTTTTGGATTTTCTATATAGATCATCACATCATCTGAGAACAAAGATGGTCTTAGGTCTTTCTTCCCAATCTGTATATGTTTTATTTCCTTTCCCTTTTTTTTTTTTAAGATTCTATTTATTTATTTGAGAGAGAGCATGAGCAGTGAGGAAGAGAGGGACAACCAAGCTTCCCACTGAGTGCAGAGCCCTGAGCCGGTCTATATCCCAGGACCCTGAGATCATGACCTGAGCCAAAGGCAGACCCTTAACCAACTGAGCCACGCAGGCGCCCCTTTATTTCCTTTTCTTGCCTATTGCGTTATCAAGGACTTCCAGCACAGTGTTGGAAAGGAGTGGTGAGAGGTGACATCCTTGCCTTGAACCTGATCTTAGCGGAGAAAACGGAGTTTCTTATCATTAAGATGAAGTGATATGAGCTATATGTTTTTTGTGGATAGTCTTGATCAAGTTGGGAAAGTTCCCATGGATGATTGTGTTGGATTTTGTCAGGTGCATTTCTGCATCTATTGATATGATCGTGTGATTTATCTTTTTTAGTCTGTTGATGGGATGAATTACATTAATTGATTTTCAGATGTTGGACCAGTCTTGCATACTGTTGTGTATAATTCTTTTTATATGTTGTTGGATTTGATTTGCTCATGGTTTGTTGAGAATTTTTGCGTCTGCGTTCCTGAGAGATACTGGTGTATGATTTTCTGGTAATGTTGTTGTCTGGTTTTTGTGTTAGGGAAACTCTGGCCTCATAGAATAAGCTAAGAAGAATTGCTTCTATTTTCTGAAAGAGATTGGAGAGAATTTTTTAAGAGATTTTATTTATTTATTGGAAAGAGAGAGAGAGCACCTGAGCAGAGGAAGGGGCTCCCTGCGCAGCAGGGATTCCAATGCGGGGCTCGATCCCAGGGTGCCAACCTGAGCAGAAGGCAGAGGCTTCACCGACCGAGCCACCCACGTGCCCCTCTAGAGAGTTGGTATAATTTCTTCCTTAAATATTTGGTAGAATCTACCCGTGAACCAGCCCACCTGGGCGTGGTGCTTTCTGTTTTGGAAGGTTATTGATTGCTGATTGAATTTCTTAATAGATACAGGTTTATTCACGTGGTCTCTTGTGTGAATTTTGGTGGACTGTCTTTCAAGGAATGGGCTCAGTTCCTCTCGGTTACCACATTGTTGAACATAGAGCTGTTCAGAGTATTCTTTTATTATCCTTTTACTTTGCTTGGCATCTGTAGTGATGACCCTTCTTTCATTTCTGATGTAATAATTTATTTTTTTTTTCCTTTTTTCTTAGTCTGGCTAGAGGCTTATTGATTTTATTGATAAGGGCTCTGCACTCAGCAGGGAGTCTGCTTGTCTCACTAAAATAAATAAATAAAAATCTTTTTTTAAAAAGTGTGTTGTTTTTAAAAAGTGCCTGGGTGGCTCAGTGGGTTGAACGTCAACTCTCGATCCTTGGGATTGTGCGTTTGAGCACCACGTTGGGTTTAGAGATTACTTGAAAAAAATATTTTTTAAAAAAGTGTGTTTTCAATTTCCAAGTATTTTTGGATCTTCCAGTTATCTTTCTGTTAGGACTTTGAGTGTCATTCCACCGCGCTCTGAGACCAGACATTGTATGATTAGCATTTTCTTACGTTTATGAGGATGGGGTTTATAGTGGAAGCTAGAGACTTTAACCCACTGAGCCACCCAGGCGCCCCTCTAGTCCACTTTAAAATTACGCTGACTTAATTAAAAATACATGCATTGGTCTCTGCCCGCGGCCCCTGACAGCTCCCGAGGCGACCGTGGACGGCGCTGGACACAGTCTGAAGCTCGGCACTTTCAGCCCTAACCCCACCCTCCAGAGAGCAGAGAGGGGCTGCAGGCTGAGTTCATAATCCATCATGCCGACACATAAATCCCTGAACTTCGGGGTTCGGAGAGCTTCCCGGTGGGTGGACACACCCACGCGGGGAGGGTGGTGCACCCACAGGGGGCCCAGCAGCTCCGGGACCGTGCCCCTGACACCCGGCCCTGCGCCTCGCTCCCACGGTGCTGCTCCTGACTCACGCCCTTTCTAACAACCACGGGGCGCCGGGGGGCTCAGCGGGTTACAGCCTCTGCCTTCGGCTCAGGTCATGATCTCAGGGTCCTGGGGTCGAGCCCCGCATCGGGCTCTCTGCTCGGCGGGGAGCCTGCTTCCCTCTCTCTCTCTCTGCCTGCCTCTCTGCCTGCTTGTGATCTCTCTCTCTCTCTCTCTGTCAAATAAACAAAAACTTTAAAAAAACAAAAACGAAAACCAAGGAGAGGGAAAGTGTTTATTTTGCTTTTGCTGGATTCATGTGCGGTACTTTGTCTGTGGAGGTCCGGCCCTGACCTTTCCCGTCTCCCTTCTCCCCGATGGAGATCTTTGAGCATCTCGCGAGGCAGGTCTGCTACGACAACGTCCCTGGTTCTCAGTTGTCAGCTTTATGGCTCCCGCGCTTTTAAAGGATGGTTTCACTGGGTACCGAATTCGAGGTTGGTGTGTTTTTCTCTCTCAACATTTGAAATATTCGACTTACTCTTCTCTGGGTCATATGAGTTCCTGAGGAGGAGCTGATACGTTGTCTTTACTCCTCTGCAGGTCGGGTGTTTCTTCCCTCCAGCTTCTTCCAGGATCTTTATCTTTGATTTTCTGTGGTTTGAAGGTGCTGTATAGGCCTGGGCGGGGTCTTGGCATTTACTGTGCGTGCGTTCTCGGACGTTCCTCAGGGTGTGGTTTGCTCCGATGTTACCCTCTTGGCCTCCTCGTCACATGGGCGTTGCGGGTTCGGTGCTGTCCCACAGCCCTTGGCTGCCCTCTTCTGTGTTCACTCGTGTTGTTTGCTTGCTTTTCAGTCCTAGGCTTCCTGCAGCTGGCTCCTCAAGCGTCGAGACTGCTCGGCGAGTCCAGTGCGCACACGAGCTCGTCAGAGGCGCATCCCTGCCGCTCTGTCTTTAGCTCCGGCTTTCCTCTTTGGTTCTCACGATACCCGCTCTGTGCTGCGAACTATCTACTTTACCCCGGAACCCTTAGCCTGTATTAACCACAGTTGTATAAAATTCTGGTCTGAGAACTCCAGTGCTCCCAGCAGGTCCGAGTCTGGTTCTGCGGCTTCTCTCTCCCTTCCGTGTGTGCTTCGTGGTTTTGTGGGCCTCGTGGCTGTTTCCTGATGGCAGAACATATCGTCTCCGGTCAAAGGGACTGTGGTCTCCACTTCCCTAGCGCGATCCAGGTGGGGAACGCCTGGGGAGGGGCCCAGTCCCTTCTCAGCCCCCCAGCTGCTGCCACGGGAGCCCCGGCCTGGGGCCAGATGGAGGGGAGCTGAGAGGCCAGCCCTGCCCAGCACAGGTGTGGAACCTGGGATCCCACCTGCGGCTCCTGCCTGGCCTCCGGGCGTCCAGCAGCCTCCCGGGCCTGCTGTCTGGGCTTCCGAGAAAGCAGAGGGCGGGCACGGCCGGCCACCGCGCACCGGCACCGCCTCTGCTCAGGCGCCCGAGGGGCTGTGGGCTTGAAGGGGAGAAGGGGCGGCCTCCTCGCTCGGCCGTCTGCGTACCCTGACTCCACACCCTCGCATTTCCTCGCTGCCACCTGACCTTGAAATAACTCTCTGCACCTTTGAACAGATGTATGGTTTTGAATTGCTGCTTTTAACACTGTTATATTAAATTTATAAATGATGAAAGAAGAAAGAGAAGGCACTGCCGTCAGTGGACGGTGGGTCCCACGGCGGTGAGGCATGGGGAGCAGGGCTGGCCTCTCGCCTCCCCTTCCATCCGGGCCTGTGCCGAGGGCACCCGTTCGCAGCGTGCGGGGTGCAGCCCGGCAGTGTCCTCGGCGCCCGTCCGTGCTCCTCGTGGGGCCGGGGCAGCCTCCTTGTGTTGATCCCTGCGCTCCTGTCTGTAGGACCCCTCGCTCTTGGATGACCGGGTGGCGCTGCTCCATGTTCCAGGGGGCACGGTGCTGTCGAGGCAGGGAGACCAGGTGAGCAGAGGGCCGCCGTCGGAGGGGGCGATGCCCAGGGCTGCCCCGTGCTGTGGCCGGCGCTGGCTGGAGCACTCGGGGTGGCCTCCCCGTGGCCCGGCCTGGGCATGCACTGGATGCGTGAGGCGGGGCCTGTTGTCCCTGGGCTTGGGAAGGGTCCGCAGACATGCTGCCGGTCACCCCGCCTGTCCTTCTCTCGGGGGAGGGTACGTGTCCACGCGCACGCACACTCGTCTGTCATCGCCGATCTCGCAGTCCCGTGCGGAAGAGGTGCGTTTGTTTCCTCAAGTCTCAAATCCAAATACGGGGGGAAAACAATTTAACTTAGTGAAACGAACCTGATTTCTGATTCTAAAAGCCGCATTCTGCTGGGCGAGCAGCGACCACCGCCACAGCTCCTGCCCTCTGGGGGCTCGTCTGCCCTGCCGCTGGCCTGCCCGGGCATCTCGCTCTGCAGGAGCTGCACTTTCCGCGGCCGCTGCACTAGCCTGGCGGACGCCTTCTGTCTGATTTGCTGTTAGAGCAGCTTTGATGAGACGGGTCTTTTTTGCTGGGAGAGCAGACGGAGCCTGGGTCCTCCACTCCCGCCTCGGGGGTCCAGGTGACCACAGCCGGCTGTGCGGACCCAGGCCAGGACTCGGGGACAGACGTGCCCGGGCGGCAGGAGCCTGTGGGCCCTGGACGGGGAAGGCATGGAGGGCCCGGGGGCAGGATGGCGTCAGGCCCCTGAGGGGACGCTCTGAAGCGTCCGAAGGCATCAGTGTCGCCGCCTCTCTCCCCCCTCTTCCTTCTTGTCTGCCCCGGGACCAGGAGAGGCGCTCCCTTTCCCCAGGGGAAGCAAGCACACTGCTGTCCGGCAGGGCCCCGGGTCAGGAAAGCCCTCGCCTGCACGCAGGCCTCAGTGTTCGCTACTGCCTTCTGTGGGGCCCTGTACCCGGGGGCCCCTCGGGGGCTGGGGGGAGGGACGGGGTGTGGAGCCGGCCTCTGAGGCCCTGGGGGCCAGCCTCCGCACCCGGGCCTCCCGGAGCCCCGCACTGGCCCTTCCCCGCTCAGGCCGGAGGAGAGCAGCCCGATGAGCGCAGGGTGAGTGGGTCTGGAGAGAGGCCGGCCTCGGAGTGGGGTCACGGGCACACCTGGCCGACGTGTGACGTGTGTGGGGTCGGCGAGTCTCAGCAGCGCTGCACAGGCTGGCGGACCCGCGGGAGGGGCGTGCGTCTGCGGCCATGCTCTCTGCCGCCAGAGAGCCGACCTCCTGTGATTGATCATCAAACGATGAAACCGTGGACGCTGTGACACCTTTTCCGGGAAGGCCCGGCCCAGGGACAGGGACCCGAGACCACGCAGGCGCAGGGGAAGCCCAGCCCGTGGCCAGCCCCCGTGCTCTCCAGCCCCCACGCGTGTTCGCGCAGGACGTGAACATCCTGTTCGTGGTGTCGGGGCTGCTGCACGTGTACCAGCGGAAGATCGACAGCGAGGAGGACACCTGCCTGTTCGTCGTGCGTCCTGGGGAGATGGTGGGCCAGCTGGCCGTGCTCACGGGGGAGCCCCTCATCTTCACCATCAAGGCCAACAGGGACTGCGGCTTCCTCTCCATCTCCAAGGCGCACTTCTATGAGTGAGTCCAGGCCGGCTTGGGCGGCTCCTGGGCGGGTGGTGGCCGTGACGGGGCCATGGCGGGCCCTCCTCGCGCTGGAGACGGGCGTCCTGGGGACAAGGGCGGGGCCCGCGGGGTGAGGCGGCAGGAAGGGGGGTGGCGCGGCGGGGTCGGCCCAGGAGGACTCCAGCTCCTCCTTGGGAGGACACAGCCGCGTCATCCGTGAGCCGGGGCGCAGGCCCTCGCCAGCCCCATCGGGCCTGTCCAGGCGCAGCGGTGTTCTCGGCCTGACCCCTGGGCGTGTGCCCGCTGCGTGAGTCTCCAGCCGCCGGCAGCTCCTGGCCTGCAGACGTCGTGTGCCGGGCGTCCCGCGTGACCCCGTCGAGTCCTGCCCCGCACCCCCCGACTTGACGCCCGTGCGCAGGCTCGTGTATTGGCCTGCCGCCCTCACGCCCCTCTGGGTGCTGCAGGGGCTTTTTGATCCATTGTCCGAAGCTGAACTCTAGATTTCCCCCCAGTTTGCTCCCGCTGCCACGTTCTGTCTGCCCTGTGACTGGTGACTCTTAGTTGCCCACCGCTCGGGCCGAGTCCTGGACGGGCCCCCGTCCGGCTGCGGCCTTCCAGAAGCCTCCACACTCCGGCAGTGCCCTGCTGCTGCCCTCGCCCCCACAGCCTGTTCACACACCCGGCGCCCGGGGGACCGGGCCGTCGTGTCCCCGCTGGCCAGGGCCTGCCAGCGACTCCGTTGTGCCAGGATCCGCCCCGCGTGGTGGCTGCCCTCCGGCCTCTCGGCCTCTCCCTGTCTGGTGCCCCCTCTCAGCGCCTTTGCCCGCCTGCTCTGGGCTTCAGGGCACGTCGTGGGGGGCAGGGACTCGGCATCCCACTACCAGGCCGAGCTCCCACGTGAGGCCTGGGCTCTGAGCACGTCTGTGGGTCGATGGCCGCGGGCCGTCCCAGGGCTGCCGGCCGCCGGGCCTACGTGGGTCACGACGGGGCAGGCGGCCGAGGGGGCACCGCGCTCTGTCCTAGCTCTGGGCCCGTGTCTCTGTCCCTCGCTACGTGGCGTCACCGTGTGATAAACGGGGGTCCTGCCAGCTCTCAGGCGCTGTGGCCTGGAGGCCAGGGGTGGCGCCGGCGGGAGGGGCTGCAGGCCGCGGTGGGGCCGGCGTGACTCCGGGCTGGCCTGGCAGAATCATGCGGAAGCAGCCGACCGTGGTCCTGGGCGTCGCGCACACCGTGGTCCAGCGGGTGTCGTCCTTCGTGCGGCAGATTGACTTCGCGCTGGACTGGATGGAGGTGGAGGCCGGGCGTGCAGTCTACAGGTGGGGCCCGCGGGGAGGGCGGCGCACAGGTGGGGTCCCGCGGGGAGGGCGGCGCACAGGTGGGGTCCCGCGGGGAGGGCGGCGCACAGGTGGGGCCCGCGGGGAGGGCGGCGCACAGGTGGGGTCCCGCGGGGAGGGCGGCGCACAGGTGGGGTCCCGCGGGGAGGGCGGCGCACAGGTGGGGTCCCGCGGGGAGGGCGGCGCACAGGTGGGGTCCCCGGGGAGGGCGGCGCACAGGTGGGGTCCCGCGGGGAGGGCGGCGCACAGGTGGGGTCCCCGGGGAGGGCGGCGCCTCGGATGGGCGCCGCTCTGCCCCACTGTCACCCCCCCCCCGTGCGCGCCCAGACGGGCCTCCTCACAGGCGTCTGCCCCGTCTTCCCCGCCAGCCCGCGCTGCCCGGTGAGGTGCCCGTGCGCTCCGTGTCCCCGCGTCCTGGTGGCCGCATACAGGGTCACCCGTGCGGAGGATAGCTATTGATTTTTGTGGTATCGGAAATGAAAACTAAGGACATTTAAAATATTTGTTTATTTAAAAATCCTAGTAAGCCCTTTCTATATTAGCATGTGTATTTATTTGTCTTAAAACCCTTTTTCCAAAGATCTTATTTGAGAGACAGCGCCCGTGAGCGGGGGAGGGGGAGGGGCAGAGGGAGACCTCAGACCTCCGTCATTTAACTGAGCCACCCAGGCGCCCCTAACACCTATTTTTAAATGAAAATAACTGTTTTCCAAAACAAAAAAATACAGTGAGAAGACCGCACTTCTTTTTTTCCCCCTCTCAAATGGTGGCGGGCTTCCTGGCCTTGCCCCTCGTCTCCCAGCAGCCTCTGTCCCCACAGGCAGGGGGACAAGTCCGACTGCACCTACATCGTCCTCAGTGGCCGGCTTCGCTCTGTGATCCGCAAGGACGACGGCAAAAAGCGCCTGGCGGGGGAGTACGGCCGTGGGGACCTCATTGGTGTGGTACGGCTGGGCCCCCCTCTCACCGCGCCCTGGGCTGACCGCCGGATCCTCTCACCGCGCGCTGCCTGGGGTGACCGCCGGGCCCCCTTACCGCGCGCTGCCTGGGCTGACCGCCGGGCCCCCTCACCGCGCGCTGCCTGGGGTGACCGCCGGGCCCCCTCACCGCGCACTGCCTGGGCTGACCGCCGGCCCGCTGCCGGGCGGGGGAGCCCTGGAGGCGGCCTGAGTGAGGGGGGCTCTCAGCCCCATCCTTCTCGGGGGGCTGGCTCGCGCGCTCCTGCCCAGGCTGCCGCGCCCGGGCCGGAACAGCCCCTCCGCCCCGGCCGGCGGGACGTGCTCGAGGTGGCTCCTCTGAGACTTGCGTGCAGGACGGGGCCGTGGCCGGTCTCTCCTGGAGCCTCACCCGGGGTCCCAGTGCTGCCGGCCGCCCGCCCTCGGGCCAGCTCTCAGGGGTGCCTCTCCAGCTGCACCAGCCCCTTCTCCTCCCGTGGCGCCCCCCACGCCACGTTCCAGAAGGGCCGCCCTGTGCTCTGCCTCGTGGGCAGGTTCAGAGCGCGGCCAGCTGGGCCTGCGGGGCCGGGGGCGTGAGCGGTAGCGGCCGTGCCTCCCCAGCCTCTCTTCTTCAGGTGGAGACGCTCACCCACCAGGCCCGGGCGACCACGGTGCATGCCGTTCGGGACTCGGAGCTGGCCAAGCTTCCGGCAGGAGCCCTGACCTCCATCAAGCGCCGGTACCCGCAGGTGAGCGCTCCTGCAGCCGGCCGCCGTCAGGGAGCAGCGCGGCCAGACCGTGCGCTAGGGGTCGTCCGGCTGGGGCTGGTCCTTCTCAGCACCGCTCCCAGCGTGAGCCGGCCGGGGTAGGAGGGGGTGGGGGGCGGGGGGGTCCCAGGGGGCGCCGGGGGGAGCGCCGTGCATGCGTCTGTGGCCCAGGTTCCCTCTGCTCGTGGGTCAGAGGGCAGACAGATGCTGAACTTTTTCCAAAACCGCCGACCATCCCCCATGGGGTGATGCGGAGTTACGGTCCCAGGGCCGCAGCCCCGCACGACCACTGTCCCCGGGGCCTCAGTCCCGCGGCCGCCTGCGCGTACTCCCTGGACGTTAGCCGCCCCGCTCGCCGGGTCTGCATTCCCGACGACGGAAAGTGTTGATTGAGCACCTTCTCCTGTGTTCGTGGCTTATTCTGAGCCTTTTCACTTGGTGTAGAATTATCTTTTGTATATTTAATTGTTAAGTTAACTTGAATTAGAATTGTTGTAAGTTTGTAATTCTGACAGTTTATCGTGGGTATGTTTTTTAACGCTCCGCTCTTTTAGAAATACAGATTCAGATATTACCAGATTAAATGCTGTGTTTCAGATTGGCTTGAAACCTTTTCAGGTGTAAAAAATGAAACTTTTCCGAGAGCACGTGTGTGAAGTGAGGTGACGGGACGGTGGGGTACTCATCCCTCAGCTGTTGTAAGATGTTCCATAACAATGCGGTTTTTTGTTAGCTCCAATGAACAGTTTGATGCTAGATTAGTCATAAACAAACCTGACTCCGTTTTAGCTGCTCTTTTGGACCACTCCTCAAGCTATTCTCTGTCTTGGGCCCTAAAATGGGGGTTTCACTCGCCTCTTGTGCGGGTTCTTGGCCCAGCACGCTGGGGGTGAGAGAGGCTCTCGGGGTCGGCTTGCGGGTACCGCTGCGCTGCGGCCTGAGGTCTCGGCCCGGAGCCCCGGGCTGCGGCTGAGGCCTGGGCGGCCGAGGGCAGGAGACGCAGCAGCACAGCTACCCCGTCCGTGCTCCCTGACTCAAGTGAGGGTTTCCTGAAGCTGACAGCAGCTCCTCTTCAAAGTGGCGGCCCCGGAGGGAGGCTGCCTGGATAGTACGGCCTCTGACCCTGTAACCCGCAGCGATCAAAAAATTTAAGTCACTTCATTTTTATACAAAAGTACTTAAGTAAATTACGAACATCTTGGCATTCCAACCTTAAATACTTTGTGACTCTAAAAATTCAGTATTAACGTGGCCACGTACTACTTCCCAGATACGATGTACCGCCCGGGCTGGGCCCCCTCAGGAGCACGTGGAGAGCCCTCGGCACCACGGAAGCCCTCCCTGGCCCGCCTGTGGTCGTGGGGTGGTCGAGCCTGCCCCTGGAAGTAGAAGGAGACCCTGGCCCGGGCGCCAGGTCACAGGACGTGTGCCCCTCAGACCTGCCGGCCCCCAGGGGCCCTCCGCGGGGCAGCCCTCGTCCCATAGATTCAGGGCCCACCGCTCAGTGCCCTCAGCCCCGAGGGGTTTACGGACATGGTGGTTTCGAAAATGGGGATCCAAGGTACTTCTCTTCTTGGTTTCAATATGAGGCCTCCTTTCTTTCTCTGCTCCCAGGTCGTGACGCGGCTGATTCATCTCTTGGGTGAGAAGATTCTGGGCAGCCTCCAGCAGGGAACTGCGACAGGTGTGTCCGTGGGAGCCCCGCCCTCCTGGCCCTGAGGCCGCACCTGCCCCGTGGCTGCCGTGGCCGGGCGTGGGCGGTGTGGGAGGGAAGCCCTGGTCCCTGGTGGACGTGGATCTGAACCGGGCACTGGGGGTACTTGTGGGAGGCCATGTGTGCCCCGCGCCCAACCAGTGACACGGTTCTCCAGGCTGGGACTTTCCCTGTCAGCTTATGTGTTCTCTTCCGGTTCTACTTCTGAGAAAGTGCTCGGTGAAATACTCGCTGGCCCCTTGTCCTGCTCTGCCTGCAGTCCTGTCTGCCGCCCTCGTCAGAGCGCCGCACCCGCCCGGCCGCCCCAAGCCCTGGACCCTTCCATTTCCCTCTTCCACTTCATTTCGGTCCCCCGACTCGTCCCACTGCTGCCTGGTCAGCCTCTGTGTCTTCTGGGCCCTGTGCCAGCTCGGGCGCTGCGGGCGGGTGGCCCTGGACACAGGGCTGTGTTTTGTGGAAGGCCTGGGAGGCCAGCATGCCCAGTGGGGGAGCGGAGCGGGGTGGTGCCCCCGAGCCCGGCATAGCTCGTCTCGATCGACCGCAGCTGAGAGACCCATTTCCAAACAAGGTCACTCTCAGGTCTGGGGGACGCCGGAGGCTCGGCCCAGCACGTGCTGCGTCTTCATGTTACCTCTGACCAGCTCCGTGGTTCCTTGTGGAAAGCATAGAGTCGGGTGGTATTTTAATCATCCCACGTGACAACTTGTTCTGTGTGTGTGTGTGTGTGTGTGTGTGTGTGTGTGTGTTAAAAGATTTTTATTTATTTGACAGAGAGAGAGCGATCACAAGTAGGCAGAGAGGCAGGCAGAGAGAGAGGGGGAAGCAGGCTCCCCGCTGAGCAGAGAGCCTGATGCGGGGCCGATCCCAGGACCCTGGGGTCACGACCTGAGCCCCCTAGGCGCCCCGACTACATGCGTCTGTGTTGAGCGCAGTTATGCCCTAGCTGGGATCCGTGCCTGTTCCTGCAGGGCTTCCTGTCCTCCCCTCTCCCCGTCGTTCTCCAGTTCTCCTTCCCTTCTGCTCTCCACTTCCTTCGGCCTCTCTGAGTCTTCTGGTGGTAGTTCGTCCGTGTGGCGTGTACATCACGCGGCACCCTCCGGCGGAGCGGCTGTGGGGCCGCCACTCCCCTTCCTCCCGCCCGCAGCCCCGGGTTGTGCTCAGGGAGCCCCGCCCACGGCCTGGGAACGGACGGGAACACACGCGGGAACACACGTGCCGTGGAAGCCCCAGAGGAGGCTCGTCTACAACATCACCGCTCTGCTGCTCTCTGCCCCGGCGGCCCTTCCCACAGCGGTCGTCCCAGGCCCGTCAGCTGGCCGCGGCCTCTCTGAGTTCCCTTCCTCTGAGACGGTCTTTGCTTTACCTCCGTCCCCCGGACCCGGACTCATTGGCCGACGCTCCACGGCCCCCGGGGGGCCTCCGCGGCTTCCAGTGAGAAGCGCCCACGTGGCTGTTCCCACGCCCGTTTCCCACCCTTTCTCTCTGGCTGCGTCGAACGCTTTGTCTTTGTCCTTAGTTTTTAGAGACTAAATGCTCATCTTCTTGAATCTATAGATGCATGTCTTTTACCAGACGTGGGAAGTTTTCAGCCTTTATTTCTTCAGATACTCTTTCAATTCTGTTCCCTTCATCCTCTTCCGGAAATCCAGTGACACAAAACGCTAGCCCTTCTGTTCCCGTCTCTGAGGTCTTCTGGGCACGGCTGGTTTTTCCCTTCCCCCCGATGTTGAGATTGGGGACTTTCTTGTGACCTGTCTCCCGTGTCCACTGTGACCACGTGCGTGTGTCACTGGTCACTGCTGTGTCGCCGCTGCCTTTCCGACCTTGTCCCTAATTCCAAACCCTGTGACCGGCCATCCCGCCTGTTGGTTGTCGTAGGCAAGGTTTTCCTGGCTCTTGGTATAGCTGCTGACTCGCGGTCATAGCCTGTGTTTCGGGCATGACATCGGGAGACTCCAGTTCTGAATCTTCTCTTCTAACTGACTGTCGCTGTGGTCGCATTCACAAAGCATGTCCTGACCCCGATAGTTAGTTAGTTAGTTAGTTAGTTAGTTAGTTCGTTCGGCTGCTCGTTAGGGCGTTAGTTCGGTTCTCGAGGCCTTTGTGGTGTCCCCCGGTCGGCCCTGCTGTGCGCCTCCCACAGCCGCTATGGAGGCGGGTGGGCATGGGCCACGCGGAGGTCAGCCCAGGACGTGGTGCTCCGGTCAGAGAACTGCTTCTCCGTCCGCCTTCTCTCTGGGATTTCCCCGTGCTGCAGGGCGTGGGGGGGGGAGGGGGTTCCAGCCCACCGTGTCTGCAGCCCGGCCGCCCTGGGAAAGAGCCCCAGAGGCAGCCCCAGCCCATCTGCTCTCCTCTCTGCACCCTCCGAGCTTCCTTGAGACTCTTGGGAGCGGTCAGGCGGTGTGTGCCTGCCCCGTGTCCCTCTTGGCCAGAACCAGAGCCTCCCAGTGCCTCTGGGGGAGGCTGAGAGAGAGCCATGCAAAGCTGGCAGGAGAGTCCCCTTTGGTTCTGCCCCAGATGGAGGGTTTTGACATCAGAGGTCGCTAGAAAAGACAGAGACGAGGGAGCTTCGCAGAGGAGAGGCTGCGGGGAAACTGGCGCAGAGGCCCGCCTGCCACGCTGGGTGCACCCAGGGACCCGCTTCCCGTGTTTCTTTCCCTGCCCCGGGCCAGCTCTGAGCCGCCTCCTGTCTCTGCTGCCCTGCGTGCCCTGTGGTTTCTGGGTCAGGCCATGCAGGGACACACTGCACGGCTCAGGAACTGCCATTCCTCACCCAGGGTGAGACGAGCGGGTCACAGATGGACGAGGTCGTGGAAAAGCTGGGCCCCCGCGGCGTGGTCGGCGCATCTCAGAGGTCGGGAGGGTCTGTGTGGGAGTCGGGGGGCAGCATGGAGCCGGGAAGAGAGCCCTCGGCATGTCCAGGCTGCAGGAGGCCAGCGTCTGCCTGGGGGGGCTGGCAGGAGGGCGAGGCTGACCCCCTGGCCACCCCCGCGAAAGTCAGAGGTGCTGCTGCCCAAGAAATGGCCGCTGTTGGAGATAAACTTCCAGGGACCCTCTGACTGATGACCTTGTGGGTTGACGGGTCTGTAGGGACCCCAGGGCCTCACGTGTAGAGGACAGAGGCTCCGTGGCCTCAGGGACGGGGGCTCTCGCTGCACTGGCTTGCCGCTCAGAGCTTCAGGCGCCGCCCCCCCACGGTCGCTCTTCCTGCTTGTAGCGGCCGAGGTGGGAGGCGTGCCTCACCTGCCAGCGCACTTCAACTCTCTGGGTTTCTCTGGATCTCAGGGTCTTCTCCGTATGCTGCTCCTCTCTCCTCAGGGAGGCCTGGGTCCCGGAGCGTGTGAAATGCGAGGGGCTCCCAGTACGGTCTGGTGCTTCCACAGGAAAGGCGGGGTGGTCCAGCGGGCGGCGCGAGACGCTTTGGTTACGGAAGCCAGGAGCGAACCCTGGGGCTCCTTCCGCTCTCCCAGGCCCCCGTGTCCCGGGGCCTCGAGAAACGGAGACTGTGCAGGCCGACACGCGACCCTGCGCTCCACAGGTCACCAGTTCGGGCTACACGCCGCAGGCAGCAAGTGGGACTCGGGGAACCCCGCCAGCAACCTCTCCACGGTGGCCGTCATGCCCGTGTCGGAGGACGTGCCTCTCACCGCCTTTGCCCTGGAGCTCAAGCACGCCCTCAGTGCCATCGGTAAGTCCTGCTCAAGGCCAGCGGGGCCTCTGGAGCCTTCCTCCTCTCGCCTCGTGGTCCTTCTAGTTCCTTCTGCAGGCGCAGCTAGTGTCCTTCGCAGCTGACCCTGGGGGTGCGGGAGAGTGTCTGCCCGGCGCCTTCTGACGGTCTCCGTGGCAGACACCTCTCGTGGGCGCCTGGCCGTCCCTCCTGCACCTGTGGCGTGGGGAGCCTTCTACCCGGAGGGGACACTGCGGGGCTGCAGGAGCCGGCTGACTGTGGCAAACTCCCTCAGCAGGGCTCAGGGAGCTCGGGCAGTATTTTGGAGTTCCCGACAGCTGCTGAACTTGGAATTCCACAAGGAATTGAAATTCCAGACAACTCTTAGGAATTCCCAGAATCACAAAGTGTTCTGTATTCCTTTTTTTTTTTTTTTAAGTCTTATTTATTTGAGAGAGAGCGAGTGAGAGAATCGCAAGCAGAGTCTGCTGAGCGAGGAGCCGGCACGGGGCTCGATCTCACAGCCCCGGGGTCAGGACCTGAGCCGCGGTCGAGAGTCAGGCGCCGCGTTTCTGCTGTTCGGGCCAGCGCGCGGTGAGAGCACATCACGGCTCCAGCTCTGCATCTCTGGTGGTTCACGATGCCGAACGTCTCCCCCTGTTCTTTTCACCATCTGTGCCTCCTCTCCGGCGAAATGTCTGCTCATGACGTCCTGTCTTTTGCTCTTTTCCTGATGGAGCTGTTTGCTTTCTTACTGTTGAGGTTTGAGAATTCCTCGCACCGGGCAGACACGGGCTCTCGGCTGGGCTGGGGTGCGGCCACCCCTCTGACGCCCCGTCCGCATTCACAGGCAGAACTACCCGCGCATCATGCTCAAGGCCAGTTTGGGTCCTGTTTTCCTTTTCATTAGCATTTCTAAAAACTCTGCACCTAGCCCTAGGGCCTAGATTTTCTCCTGTGTTTTTTCAAAAGGCCTGAAGTTTTACGTTTATTTTTTTAAAGATTTATTTATGTATTTGAGACAACGTGCGTGCAGGTGGCGGGTGGGGAGGGACAATGGGGAAGGGGACTCTCCCTCAGGCTTCACGTCCGGCGCGGCTCGGTCTCGCGACCCTGAGATCCTGACCTAAGCGGACATCACAGAGTTGGACTCTTCACCCACTGAGCCCCCCAGGCACCCCCTAAAGTTCTACATTTCACTTAATGATCCGTTTGGGGGCTAATTTTTATAAAAGGTTTGAAGTTTAGTAGAGGTTTGTTTCTTTGCTTATAGATATTCAGTTTTCCCACTATCGTTTGTTGAGAAACTAACCCTCTCCCACCGAATGACCCTGGCACCCTGCCGAGAACTGTTTTCGAAGGGCGAGGGTTCGTTTCCCGGCCCTGCTCTCCCGCGGTCTATACGTCTGTCTTCAGGTCGGCGCCGCGCGCTGCTGACCGCTGGAGCTCTGTAGTAGGTTTGGAAGTCAGGAAGCCTGAGGCCTCCAGCTCTGCCCTTCTGCAGGTGGTTCGGACTGTTCGGGCTCCCCGAGATCCGCATGAGTTTCAGGACTGGTTTTTCTCCACCTGTAAACGTGGCGCCGGGACTCTGACAGGGAGCGCGCGGACTCTGGGGTTCGCCCCAGGCGTGGGCGCACTTCGGCAACGTTCAGTCTTCAACCCGTGAACACGCGACGCGTTTCCACATACTTCCGTCACTGTATAGGAACATAAGCGACTTCCATGTTATTTTTATATCCCGCACCTTCATTTATTACTTGTACCAGTTTTGGGTGGACTTTTTGGGGTTCTTTACATATAAGATCGTATCATCTCCAAGCAGAGATGTTACTTTTTCCTTTACAATTTGACACCTTTTGTATCTTTTTTTTTTTGCCCAAGTGCTCAGGCTGGGACATCTGGCACGCTGTCGAATGGAAGTGGTGAGGGCAGCTGTCCTCGCCTTACTCCTGATCGTGGGGGAGGATTCGGGCCACTTCTCCATCCTGCAGTACTGAGCGTGATGTCCGCTTGGGTTCTTACGTGTGACCTTTAATTTACGGAGGAAGTTTCTTTCCGTTAATGGTTAGCAATTTTTTTTTTAAGGTTTTATTTTTTATTTTTTTAAAGATTTTATTTATTCATTTAACAGAGAGAGAACACAAGCAGGCAGAGAGGCAGGCAGAGGCAGAGAGAGGAGCAGGCTCCCTGCGGAGCAAGGAGCCCGATGCGGGACCCGATCCCAAGACTCTGGGATCATGACCTGAGCCAAAGGCAGTTGCTCAACCAACTGAGCCACCCAGGCGTCCCTTAAGGTTTTATTTTTAAGTGATGTCTGCACCCCACGTAGGGCTTGAACTCACAACCCCGAGACCAAGAGTCACACGCCCCATCGACTGAGCCAGCCGGGTGCCCCTCCGTTTCATTTCTGTGAGCTCGATAATGTCTCACTATCATTTCTGATTTTAATAATTTGAGTCTTCTCTGTTTTTTCTTTATTTATGTAGCTTAACGTTTGTCAGTTGTGCTGATTCTTTCAAAGAACCAACTTTTGTTTTCATTGATTTTCTCTATTTTTCTGTTCTCCATTTTATTTATCTCTGGTCTAATCTCAATTATTTCCTTCCTTCCGTTTGCTCTGGATTTAGTTGCTATTCTTTTCCGAGTTACCCAGGGTTTAAAGTTGGGTGCTTCGCAAAAACACTCAGAGTCTTAGCTCACTGAAGACGTGGAGGAAGCTCGGGCATGCGCTGCTCAGCGGGAGAGGCCGGTCTGACAAGGCCGTGCCCTGTGACTCCAACTCTGCTTTCTGGGAATGGCAAAACTGAGGACAGTGACCAGGGGCTGGGGGCGGAGGCCCGAGCAGGGGGACCGTGGAGGACTCTTAGGGCAGCGCTAGACAGACGTCATCCCGCGTCTGTCCCCACCCGTACCAGGGACGACGTAAAGCACCTGCTACGCACGCTGGCCGTGGGCTCGTCCCGCTGCGTCAGCCTTGGCTCCGGGCCGGGATAGCGACCCCATCGGCGCAGGGCGCCGTAACCCAGGGAGAGAGGGGTGTGCACCGGAACCGTGTGCTTTCTGCTCAGCGCTTCCCAGACCCAAGTGGGTTTTAAAAAATAAAGTCTATAAATGATTTAAACCAATAAGTAAAGCTAGGTCCCTGATTTGGGACCTTTCTTCTTTCTTCCAAGCACGTTGGTAGCTCTGGGCTCCTCTCTCCACCGCCGACGGCTCCCTCCCTGCGTTCGGGGTGCTGTGTTTGTGTCTCCCTTGGCGTCCAGGTTTCTTCTTTGACCTGCGGGTAGTTCAGGAGGGTGTCCCTTAATCTCCAGACGTCTGTGAATCTTCTGGTTCTCCTGTTAGTGATTTCTCATTTCATACCATTGTGGCCAGAAAATGATACTTTGAATGATTTCAGTCTTAAAGTTTATTAAGACTGGTTTTGTGACCTAACATACAGTCTGTCCCAGAGAACGTCTTGGGTTATGTGGTTGTTGTTGATGTTCCTTGCCCGCCGGTGTCACCCGCTTCCCGGGCAGAGCCAGCCGGGCGCCCCCCGACGAAGTCACCGGGGAGGCGTGCGGTGTCCACCGCTCGGGGTGGTTAGTCTCGTCTCTGTGCACTGTGGTACGTGGGCGGCGGCCTCTCTCTGGGGCTTAGTGTCTTCGCCAGCGACTGGGAAGTAGTATGTTCGCCCAGCTTCCCTTTGTCCGTTTGCCGGCTTCTCCTTGGTGGTGGGCTTGGTTCTTTATGTGACCCGGACACAGTACCTCGTTTGCGTGCCAAGACTGCACGCGTCTTTCTCTCTGCGTTTGATTTTTTGTCCTTTTAATGATGTCTTTTGAAAACAGAAGTTCTTAATTCTAATTCAGGCCACTTGATGGATTTTTTTCTTCCATCATTACTGCTTTTGTGTTTTGCTGAAGGAATTGCATGCTGCCCCCCAGCCATGAAGATGGTCTAAACCCTCCGCAGCTTAGCCGCCCCTTTTCAGTTCACAATCCGTTTGGGATGGCTTCTGGGGATGATGGGAAGTAGGAGTCAAGATTCATTTTGTCTTTAGGGTCCTTAGCGACTCAGACCCTCCTTTCAGGAGGCTGAACTTAGCCCGCTGCCGAGCTGACGCCTTTGCCGAAAGTCCGGCGCCCGTGCTTATGTAGGTAGCTTTCCCTTGTGGAGGAAGATTCTAGGCTGATGGCCATTTTCTTGCAGCACTTGGAGGTGGTGTTCCATTTCCTCAGCTTCCAGTGTCGGGAAGGAGGCTGTCCGGCAGCCAGGCCAGAGCGGGCTGGAGCAGTGGCCTAGCTGGATGCCCATCTCAGCCGTGCCCCACAGAGCCCCAGACGCAAGTGTGGGGGAGCCATCGTTCCTCCTCCCTGCCCTGGGCCTGCCTGCCACCCGGCCTCCAGCAGAGCGCCGCTAGGGGCGGGGTTGGTCACCGCAGGAGCTGCAGCCCACCTTTGCTGCCTCCACACTCCCCCAAGGGCTCCCTCAGCCCCGCCCAGTCTAGGCAGGGGTGTCTACAGGGAGAGCCCCGCCTGGAGTCCCTGGGGGGCGTCGGGGCTGGGCTCCCCGGTGTTCCTGCAGCCAGACACAGCTGCCGTCCCAGGGCGTCCTGTACGCCGTCCTGGGGAGGTGGGCAAGACTCCCCACTGTGGCGCCCAGCAGGCGCGCCCTGCCGGGCCCGTGGTGCAGCCCAGCCCTAAGAGGTCTCCTGCCCTTTGTGGGACCCCTGCCGACGAGCAACCAGAGATCGGAGCTGGGAGTGCAGGCCCCGACAGGACGAGCCCCTCACCCCGGTCCCTAAGAGGAGTGGCTTCCCTGCCACTGGAGTCCGAGGCTCCTGTGCGCGTGCCCTGGTCACACCAGCTCGTTGGGACACCCCCCACTCTGCGGGCCTCTGGGAGAGCAGATCGAGAGAGCCAGTTCAAATACGATTTCTCACGTCCCACCTTCCAACGGAAGCTCCCGGAGAGCTGTGCACCAGTGCGGGAGTAAGAAGGAGGCCCTCAGGACTCCTGGGTCCTCTCCAGCCCAGGGTTGTGGGTGCTCACCTGCAGCCCCCAGCGCGTGTGCGCCCCAGGGGACCTTTCTGCCGACTCTGGTGCTGGCGCTCCTGGCTGGGCAGGCCCCGGCTCCTGCGTCCGTGTGGGCATCATCGGGGACACGAGGTGTGAAAAGATGCGCATCTCTGCATGGCCGAATAGGCCACTCCACGGGTTGAATCCAGCCGGCCTTGCTCATCGGGGTTTGGGGAGTTCCGTATCATCTTGCGTTTTACAAGCTGTGTGTGGACGCACACACAGTCTCGGTGTTGCAAAGATGCGAATGCTTCCCGTGCAGGCCAGGAGACGTTCGGAGGGCCTTGTCTGCAGGCCCTGGGGCTGCTGACCCCAGGAGGTGGCCTGCCGGGGCAGTTTTCTGTAGTTGATCTTTGCATTTTCAGGCCCCATCCTGCTGCTGACCAGTGACAACATAAAACAGCGCCTTGGCTCGGCAGCTCTGGACAGGTAGGCCAGCCTTTGTGTGGGACAGCTTCCGGCCCCCCGGGGGGTCCAACACAGCCTTGAACTGCACCTCCCACGTCCGCGCGCACCCTGGCCTCTGCGTTCCCCTCGCCCCCTGGTGTGTGTGCCCCCCACCCCCCGCCGCGTCTGTAGCGCCGGGCCTGCTCTCCCCATCTATGCTCTGGCATCGGGTGTCCCTCCACGTGTGTGTCTTCCAGTATCCATGAGTACCGGCTGTCCAGCTGGCTGGGGCAGCAGGAGGACATCCACCGGATCGTGCTCTACCAGGCGGACGGCACGCTTACACCTTGGACCCAGCGCTGCATCCGGCAGGCTGACTGCATCCTCATTGTGGGCCTGGGCGAGCAGGAGCCCACGGTGGGCGAGGTGAG
This sequence comes from Nasua narica, assembly GCA_028533885.1. Classification (NCBI taxonomy): domain Eukaryota; kingdom Metazoa; phylum Chordata; class Mammalia; order Carnivora; family Procyonidae; genus Nasua; species Nasua narica. The sequence goes on along the minus strand of CM052813.1, from coordinate 80,329,717 downwards.
CTGGCCGCCTGGGGGCGGGGCCGGGGGCGGGGCCTCGGGGAAGGCCTGGCAGTGGGTCTGACGGGGCAGGGCTGCGGGCTGGGCAGGTCCTGGGGGCGGGGGCGCCTCTCTTCACACCCCTCTGCTTCTCTGTCTTTTCCTTTGAATGAAATATTTCAAGAATTCAGGAAAAGACAGATAATAAAGCCGACACCCGGAGCTCTGGCCTGCATGGTTTGGAAACATTTTGCTGCGTTGACCTCTGGTGGTTTTAGCACACAGCAGGGCAGGTGCCCCGAAGTGGCCCCCAAGGGGCCTCTTGTGAAGTGGAGTCTTTCCTGTTTTACTCTGAATGTACACAGCACTGTTTTTCAGGTCTCAATTTGATAAAAATAGTGTCCTATTTTATATCACTTTGAAGTGTCCTTTTTCCTCAACACTTAGGTGTTTAAGCTTTATCCATATTGTTTCCCTCATTTTTATGACTGTTTAGTTTCCCATTTGTGACTACCCCACCATCTGTCTGTTCTCAGCTGTGAGGTGACATCGCCGGCCCACTTTGTTTCCAGCTTCAAGGCTGCGAAGTGTAGGCTGGCCCTCTCTTCCCTGCACGCTCCGTTCCCCAGCTCCTTCCTGTCTGACCCGGGGCAGCTAAAATTACCAGCTCCGACGCAGGTTCCTCTTCTGCAGGCAGAGCTGCAGGGGCGCGCGCTTGTGGATGCCTCCGAGCTGGTCACAGTGTGTGCCCCGAGGTGCAGTTAGAGCCGCTCCCCTCCCGGCCACCCCACAGCTCCCTGCGGCCACTCTCACCCGGCCCAGCGTGAAGCAGCCACGTGGCCAGGGAGACCCCGGGGTCACAGCTCAGACTGCCAAAGGGCAGAGCACAGCTCCATGGAGTTGGCTCCCAGGACCCGGCTGCCACCCTGCAAGGTCCTGCCCGGGACCCTCCTGCCTATGGGGGCGAGTCTGCGGGGCAGGGCCTCGGGGGAGTGGCTGGCAGGGGGCAGGGCTTCAGGCTGGGCAGGTCAGGGTGGTTGGTCCGGTGGGTGGGTGGGTCGGTCGGTGGGTTGGGTCCTGCTGGCGCCCTCAGGCCGTGCGGTCCTGCAGCTGGAGCGCATGCTGGAGAGCACGGCCGTGAGGGCCCAGAAGCAGCTGATCCTGCTGCACCGGGAGGACGGGCCAGCGCCCGCACGCACCGTCGAGTGGCTGAACATGCGGAGCTGGTGCTCCGGCCACCTGCACCTCTGCTGCCCTCGCCGCGTCTTCTCCAGGAGGAGCCTGCCCAAGCTGGTGAGGTCTGGGTGGCGGGCGCGCCCCCCCTGGGAACTCCTGGCCCCCAAAGCAGCCTTCCTGACTGGCTCTGTGGTGGAAGAGGGCACTTCCTCCATGTCCCCTCTTTGGGTCCCTGTAGCCTGCGCTGCCTGGGGCGCCGATGAGGCTGGCTTGCCTCTCTGTAAGCTCACGTTTGCCTGAGCTTGACCTTTGGGAGCGGTACCCGGGAGACGTCAGCGGATGCCCGTCTCTGGGGCGCAGAGGGGAGGCATGCCGGCGCGCACACGCCTCCACAGGGAGGCGAGGGGGGAGGTCCCTGGCGGCTGCCGGGGCGCACGAGGAGGGCCTCTCAGCCCTGGGGGCTTGGGGCCTGGACGCCCCAGAGGCAGGCCACATGCTGCAGCTAGTCTGTCCCCACGGCTCGGTGGACAGGGTCTGGGCAGCCTCCACTCGGGGGCCCTGAGGGGGCTCTGTGGTCTCCTGCTGGGCCCTGGAGATGGCCTTGGGTCTGGAGTAGAGGAAACCGTGCCGGTCGGGCCACAGTGTGTGGGACTTGGCCCAGCCCTCCCTGGCCCCTGGCCCCTCTCTCAGGTGGAAATGTACCAGCGAGTCTTCCAGAGGCCCCCAGACCGGCACTCGGACTTCTCCCGCCTGGCTCGGGTGCTGACCGGCAACGCCATTGCCTTGGTGCTTGGGGGCGGGGGGGCCAGGTGAGTCCCCACGCGGCCTGCCTGTAGCCGTGTGCGCGCGCGCTGACCAACAGGCCGCTGAGCTCGTCCTTGCAGCAGGCCCCACGGATCGGCCCCCCACGCGGCAAGCACTTTCCTGCACCTTGCCGAGCGGTGCTCCCCCGATTTGTGTCTTGTTCTGATAGTCTCTGCTGCGGTGTCTGTTAGCCGTCCTCTGAAAACTCTGTTCTTAGCCTTTGCCAGTCTTTCCACTGGGCTCCGGGTGAGTTTCTTCTCATGGTCACACACGCTTTATAGAGGCTGTCCTTGTGGGCTTGCACACCTAGTTCTGCGGGCTCCTGAGTTCCTGAGATGACGGCTGCCCTGTGTGTCTCTCTGGCCCTTGCCCCCTTTCTCCTGAACCTAAAGGGGAGTCTGTGCCTGGAGCAGACGTGGAGCCCGGGGCCACCGTGAGGAGGTGCGACAAGGCCCAGGCCTTCCGCTGGCGAACCTGAGCTCGTGGCAGAGCAATGCCAGCCACGTCCATGCCGGACCCCTGCCCCTCGGAGGGAGGGAGGGAGGGCGGGGAAGGGGGACCTGGGCCAGGTGCTGGGCTGCGGGGTGCATGTTTAAGGAAAATTTAGTTTTAGTCAAAATGATACTTAGTTTAAAAGCCCCGTGGCCATCCCCTGAGGCGGTCCTCTGCCCGCCTCGCCTGGACAGCGTGTCCAGAGGGATCCCCGAGACGGTCACCCGCAGCGTGGTCTGCGTTTCCAGATAGCATTCCCCTTCTGTGTGTTTGGTTTTTCAGTTTATCTGTGCATCCATCATCTACCTATCATCTGTCGTCCATCCGTCCACCCATCCATCCGTCCTTTGTCTTCTGTCAGTCCCTCTCCCTGCTCACCACTCCCGGTCCCAGTACGGTTCCCACACTGGTCCTGCTGGCTGTCCCCGAGTCTCTGACTCTGACAACGGGGCGTGCCTCCTTGCACAGGTGTGGAGCTCCCGTGGGCTGTGGTCGTCACGGGTTGCTGCCCAGGCCGCCCCTGCCGTGGGTCCACCTCCTGTCAGCACGCTCGCTGCCATCCCGGGCGGCCTCTGCTTCTCCGTGTGTGGGAGCCACCCCTCCCCCAGGCCTCCCACCACCTGGGGCTCTTCTGGTCGCTTTCCACTCTGGCTGCGGGGACACGCTCCTGGAGTTTCCCTTCACTGTCATCCTGGGACCTGCCTTTGTCCCCCCTGAGTTCAGCTCATTTTCTGGATTCCGTGCCTCCTTCCTTCCTGACCAGTACCTGATTTGGGTAGCCTTCCTGCTCTATACATCTCCTTGAGAGAAGATGTTTGGAAAGTAAATGTTTTAAAAGGCTGCAGAGCCTAAAATGTCATCAGGGACGATTTGGGTCTGGAATCCAAGCTAGAAGTAATTTTCCCTGAGAATTTCTAAGGTATGCTGCCATTGTCTTCCAGACTTCCAGTGTCCCAGCTGGGACGCCCAATGCCGCTTCATTTGTAGGGCCTGTTTTCCCTCTGGAAGCCATGAGAGAGCCTCTTAGTTCCTGTCCCTGCAGGGACTTGGTCATGTGTCTTGGGGGCAGTCCATCCATCCATTACGCTGGGTGGGCTCCAGGGGCCCTTCCAGATTTGGAAATCATGACCTTTAACCCTGGGGAGTGTTCTGTGTGTTCCCCGGCCCTGGGCTCTGTCCTATTCCTGGAGCTTCTGACGCTCGGGCAGGCTTCTGAGATGGGCCCCAAGCTCTCCTGTCTTTCCTCTCTCGTTTTCTATCTCTGTCTTTTTGTCCTGCTTTCCAGGTGATTTTTCTCAAATAGGTCTTCTGCTAAAATATTTCTAATGCCTGAGGTGCCTGGGTGGCCCAGTCGGTTAAGAGTCTGCCTTTGGCTCCGGTCATGATCCTGGGGTCCTGGGATCAAGCCCCGCATCAGGCTCTCTACTCAGCGGGAAGTCTGCTTCTCCGTTTGCCTGCTGCTCTCCCCGCCTGTGCGTGCGCGTGCGCTCTCACTGTCAGATAAATAAATAAAATCTTTTTTTAAAAATCTTAAAAAAGAGGGACACCTCGGGGGCTCAGTGAGTTAAAGCCTCTGCCTTCGGCTCGGGTCATGATCTCAGGGTCCTGGGATCGAGCCCCGCGTCGGGCTCTCTGCTCCGCGGGGAGCCTGCTTCCCCCTCTCTCTCTGCCTGCTTGTGATCTCTTTCTCTGTCGAATAAATAAATAACATCTTTTAAAAACCTTAAACAATATTTCTAATGTGCTTTTCCATGGTGTTTTCTCTTTGTTCCTCAAGTGCAATGCTGACTTGCTCTGAGAACATTCACACAGGTGTCTCACCGCCCTCACTTTTCCACTCCGCGCAGGCTCCCGTCCGGCTTTGCTCACTCAGCCCTCCACGTGTGCGAGGCCACGTCCGTGGTCTGCGGAGCGCGGTGCACCGTCTGCCACGCTCTGCTTACCCTGCTCCTGGCCGTGGCCACCCGAGTCATCGTGGCGAAAATGGCTGTGACTTCTTGCAGGAATCTCTTTGCGTGTGATGTCTTTCCCCTCCTGCTCGTGGGGTCAGGGTACACTCTGCGCCGCCAGCAACGATGTCTGGATGTCTGACGTTCAGGCTCCCACGTTTTTGCCAACCCTTGGTATAATCAGGATTTTGAACTGTATGTGATGTAATGTGTACGTTCCATGTAACGCGGGTGCTGGGGGCGCCTCTCCCTAGGGACTAATGAGGTCACGTGCTTGCTGGCCACTTGTGTCTCTTGTTTCCTGGCATTTACGTTCCTCACTCGTGTTTAACTGGTGGCTTTTTATTATTGATTTAGAGGAAATGTTGCTATAGTCTGAACTCAAGTCTTTTGCCAGATATATTTATTGTTAATTTTGTCTCTCAATCTTTGACTTTTCATTTCCTCGGTGGTATTTCTTTGATGAACAGTTTTAAATTTTGACATATACGTGCTGCCAAAGTGAGCACAGTTTTTAGTTTGGTGAAGTGTGGTTTTCCATTTTTATGGTTATTGCTTCTGGTGTTCTGAGCACCCTTACCTGTCCCAAGGTCACGAAGGCCTCCTGTCTTCTTCTGGAAGCTCCGCGAGTCTGGCTTGTATGTTCATGTCTGTGACCCACCTAACATTTCTTGTGACAGTCGAGGCTCTGTTTTGTAGCCACACCTCTGGCTGAAGACTGCATCCCCTGAGGTCGCTGTGTCACCCGCACGGCTCTGTCGTGTGTGTCCCTCAGGACGTCCCCACACTGTCTTGACGGCCTTGTGGTGAATCTTGACTTCAGGCGCTGCACATCCTCCTGTTTTGTTTTTTGGGTTTTTTTCAAAATTGTCTTTGTCTGCTCTAGGTACTTCCACTTCTGTATAAATTTTTTAGAATCAGCTAAGTATCTTATGGGATTTTTTGTTGTTGTAAATGTCATCTTTTAAATTTCAGATTCAAAGTGTCCCGTTGCCAGTACGTAGGAACACCGCTGATATTTGTACCTTGACGCTGTATCTTACAGCCTTGCTAAATTCACGCATTCTAGTGACTTTGTTATAGGCTTTTTTGGGGGGTTTTTTGCATTTCCTATATACAAGTTACATGTTTTGGGAATCAAGTCAGCTTTTCTCTTTCTTTCCAGAATATGTTTATGCCTTTTGTTTATTCTTCTTGCCTTGTTGCCGCGGGAGGGAAAGCGTTGGCTTCTGTCATGGAGTGTGGTCTTGGTGCAGGTGTTTGCAGCTCTGTCGGATGGAGGAGGTGCCCCCGTCCTAGCTTGCTGCGGGTGCATCACAAAGGGGTGTTTCTCTGTGTCTGGTAAGGTGGTGAATTACACTGATTTTTAAATAAAAACTAACACTGTATTCGCCCACGATGCGTTGTCCTCCTTAAATATTGCTGGACTCCCTTTGAATCTGAGTGCACTCGTCCTTTCTGGACGTGCGTGTAGGTTTGTTTGCTGGCTTTAAAATTGAGTTGGGAAGTGCTTCTTCTTTCCCTATTTTCTGAAATTTTTATGTAAGATCTGTGTTACTCTTCCTTATATGTTCAGTAGCGTTCACTAGTAAAACCATCTGGACATACAATTTTCTTTGTGAAGATTTAAAAATTAAAGGCTCAGTTATGTTGATGGTTATAGTACGATTCAGATTTTCTCGTGGCAGATCTGGTAAGTTATGTTGCTCTAGGAACGTGTCCTTTTTATCTGAATCTTTCCTACTTACGCGTGAGGTTCACACCTACTTCTCACTGTTGGAACCGGGGGTCTGTGCAGATGTGCCCTTTCCCACTCCCGACACCCCTCCCTCCGAGTTGGTCCCCTCTGCTGTGTGTTCGTTTCCTGGTTCCTTAATTTCTGCTCTTCTCTGTATTATTGCCGTAATTGGACTTGACTTAAACCATTGCTTTCCTCCTAAGTGGCGGGTCGCGGATGTTGTGTCGTGACCTCAGAGGACAGAGAGGCCGGCCCCCCTGCGCTCCTCCCGTGGGCACAGTGGGCCTTCTGTCCTCAGGCTGCCTGGAAGCTTCTTTCTGTCTCGGGTTTCCGGCAACGTGGCAATGGCTTTCTTTTGATTTATGCTTGGGGTTCGTGGCGCTCCTCTAACCTGGGGCTTGAAGCGCACGGTCCATTCCGCCCAGACCACCGTCTGTCTCTGCAGAGACTGCTCCTGCCCCAGCCTTTCTCCTCTTGCTGGGCGCCTCTGCCGGACCCCACGCGTACCCTGGGCGCTGGCGCGTCTGTGCTGCAGAGTGGTCTCCATGGCCGCCATCCTGGGGCGTCCTGGACCCGGGGAGCTGCCGCTTCTGCCCTGTCTCGGTGCGGGGCTCCCTTCAGTGGGCCCGGCCAGTGGCATTCTCCACGCCGGACACCGTATCTCGGCTGCTGCTTCCTTTTTTTTTTTTTTTTTTTTTAAGATTTTATTTTTATTTATGACAGAGAGACACAGTGAGAGCAGGAACACGAGCAGGGTCAGCAGGAGAGGGAGAAGCAGGCTCCCTGAGCGCTGAGCAGGGAGCCCCCCATGGGGCTTGATCCCAGGACCCTGGGTTTGTGACCGGAGCCGAAGGCAGACGCTTAACGACTGAGCCCCCCTGGTGCCCCCGTATTATCTCCACTTCTAAAGTTGCTATTTGGCCTTTACAAGTTTTCAGGTCTATGCCAAATTATCGATCTTGTTTTTAATTTCTGGAAAAATTTTTTAGGCTTATACCTGAGTATTCAATTTTTTTTTTTTAAAGATTTTATTTATTTATTTGACACACAGAGAGAGAGATCACAAGTAGGCAGAGAGGCAGGCAGAGGGAAAGGGGGAAGCAGGCTCCCCGCCGAGGAGAGAGCCCGATGCGGGGCTCGATCCCAGGACCCTGAGATCATGACCCGAGCTGAAGGCCGAGGCTTTAACCCACTGAGCCACCCAGGCGCCCCCTGAGTATTCAGTTTTTTGTGGTGATATTAAATACTCTTTTTTAATAGTGTTAAAATATGCAGGCCGTAAAATTTATCATTTTAAATATTTTTGACTGTAAAATTTGGTAGCATGAGGCACATCCGTGGGGCTGTGCAGACATCACTGTTCACCCCAGAACGCTCATCCTCCCGCACCGAACCCCTGCTCTGCATGGTGTGTGTGTGCGTGACCCCCCCAGGCCCTCAGGTGAGGGGGTCCTCGTCCTCCTGTGTCTGGCTTCCTTCACCCAGAGGAAGGCGCTCGCGGCCGTCCGGTGGTACCTTTCCGAGCCAAGCCGCGCCCCTCGTACGCACAGGTGGTGCTTTGCTCACTGGGTCGCCCGGGCACGCAGGCCGCTCACCCCTCTGGGCCCCGGTGTCTGGAGCCTGGGTCGTGTCTCTGCCCGGTTTCTGTGACTTGCGTGGGAGGCGGGCTCCGAGGAGGGGGTGACTGGGGAGGGCCGTCTCTGGCGCCCTGGGGCGGCACCCGGCAGGCGGCTGTCCCGGTGACCGAGCTGTCCGTGCCCTGTGCTCCCGGTGGGTGTAGAGGCTGCGCCCAGGTCGGCATCATCCGGGCCCTGGCGGAGTGCGGCATCCCCGTGGACATGGTTGGAGGGACGTCCATCGGGGCCTTCATGGGCGCCCTGTACGCCGAGGAGCGGAACTACAGCCGGACACGGATCCGGGCCAAGCAGTGGGCTGAGGTGAGGGCCCGGCCATCCAGGAGCTCAGCGCCAGGCCCCTGCGGTACTTCGGGAGCGGGAGGACACGGGACCTTTGGCCCCTGCTCGCGGCTCTGCGGGGCTCTGGCCTCAGAGCGAGGTTTGTGGGGTGGTGGCGGGGGAATGGGGCACAGAGCAAGAAAGGACGTCAATACTGGGGTTGGCTCTTAATTTGTTGGGGTGACTGAGGACAGCATGGAGAGGTCAGCGCCACTGGGAGGAAGGTTTCACGTTACCTGTAGTTCAGCTGAAGGTCTGGCCCGGGCCATGCAGACATTTCCCTCCACCTCCGCTGGTCTGGTCCGGCCGTGGGAACGGCCACGGATCTTTGGGCCCGCTGCCCCCTTGTCCTCAGTGGGCGTTGGGTTATGGGACCCTGCCGGGAGACCACTCCCCAAGGCAGGTAGGCTGGATCCTGTCCAGACTGTCCCCTGTCCCTTTCTGGGGGAGCCTTTGGCCTCCTGCCACGCTGAGAGGGGTGGTGGGGGCGGGGGCCACCAGGCTGGGTTCTGCAGGCTCTCTGGTGCTAGGTGGGGGTTTCTTTAGGAGCGAGGACCTTGCTAAGCACGGAGGACCCCGGGGGTGCCACGCTGTCCCGAGTCCCTGCTCTCCAGCAGCGCCCTTGTTCCCTCTGCTTGTCCCGAGGCGGGGCCTGTGTTCTGCTCGTCGTCGAGGGAGCACACCGGGGGGCCCCTCGCCCTCGGCCGGGGGCCCACGTCACGCATGGCGTTCCCACCTCAGCTTCTGTGTGCGCAGAGGCGGGGAGGCTCTTTCCTTTCCATCCCCTTAAGAAGTCAGGCAGCTCGGAGCCGGGCATTCTTGCGGCCAGGCCAGTGCCGCCTGCTCCTTGCAGGTCTCAGTGGCCCCCGTCCTCATGGAGGAAGGACGGGCCCCAGCCCCACCAGAGAGAGAGGGTTGGGGGGCTTTGGCAGAAAGGGCCCTGGGCAGGGCTGCTCCTTCCCGGACCCCGATGGAGCACGTGCGCGGCGGCGTGTGAGCGGGGCAGGGCACTTGGCCTCCCGGGGAAGCCGTGAGGGGCTGACTTACCGCTCGAGGGACCCCAGCAGGGAGCTCTCTGGACCACTCACTGCCAGCCTTGGTCCTGGACGGAGCTTCGTCCGGAACTCCCCGAGCAGGCAGTGAGAGCCGGGCATCCGCAGGGACCCTCACAGGACCCCCAGGCCCTGCTGCTCAAGCCCTGGCATCCGCCCCCCCCCCGAGACCCTTCAGGACGCTCCCCAGACACCCTGTTGTGTTCACAGGAAGCACATGTGTGCTCTGGCCCCGCTCCCTTCCCAGACGGGGGCTCCTGGCTGGGTCCCAGAAGGTGGGGAACGTGAAGCCCTCACCCTGCGCGGGGTCTCACGTGTGCCCTGCCCGCTCAGGACATGACATCGATGGTGAAGACCGTGTTGGACCTGACCTACCCCATCACGTCCATGTTCTCTGGCGCCGGCTTTAACAGCAGCATCTGTAGTGTCTTCAAGGACCGGCAGATCGAGGTGCCCCCCCAGGCAGGGACGGCTCCAGGCCTGCAGGGTTGAGGGCTGACGGGGGGAGGACGGCCCTTCTGAGTCGTGCTGTCCCCTTGCAGGACCTGTGGCTCCCCTACTTCACCATCACCACGGACATCACGGCCTCCGCCATGCGGGTCCACACGGACGGTAAGCACCCCTCCTCGCGTCCCCTGATGGGGGTCAGACGTGCAAGCCCTCCCCCCCCCCCGTTAAGGCAGCACGGCTCGGGGGAGGAGTACTGAAGGGCCCACTCAGGGAGGGTGGGTGGTGCAGAGAACCTAGAAGATGCCTGAACCAGAGGAAGCCCCAGGACGACCCGAAGAATGTGAGGAGCTCAGGGAGGGCGGAGGGCACGCTCGGGCCGGGGTGGGGGAGGGCAGAGGGCACGCTCAGGCCGGGTGGGGGAGGGGGGAGGGCACGCTCGGGTCGGGGTGGGGGGCACGCTCAGGCCAAGGTGGGGGAGGGCGGAGGGCACGCTCGGGCCGGGGTGGGGGAGGGGGGAGGGCACGCTCGGGCCGGGGTGGGGGAGGGCGGAGGGCACGCTCGGGCCAGGGTGGGGGAGGGCGGAGGGCACATGCAGGGCGTGTGTTTTGGGGCCGCAGTTCAGCAGGTGGAGGGAGACTGCTGGGCGGGAACCGTGGGGCGGCCGGTACGTGGGTGGCAGCTGAGGCCCTTTTCCAGGGCAGGGTGGTTTGTAAGCTGAGCGCGTGTGTGTCTTTGGGGCTGAGTGGGGCCGTGGGGCTCACAGAAGGCTGCGGCACCCACAGCAGAATGCGAGGAGACCGCGGAGCCGGCCGGGCCTCCCCTGGGCCTCTGGCCGTCCCCACGCTCCCTCCATGGAGAGAGCGTCCCCGAGGGAGGAGGAGCGTCTGTCGGACCAGGCCCGGTGCCGTCCACCGGACGTCAGACGAGCAGACTTCAGGGCCCCGCGCCGGCAGGGCTCCGGGCTGGGGGTCCCGGGCAGGCAGCTCCCCTCGTGCCCCTTGGCAGCCGTGGTGACGAGCCCTGGCCCTCCCCCAGGCTCCCTGTGGAGGTATGTGCGAGCCAGCATGTCTCTGTCAGGCTACATGCCCCCCCTCTGCGACCCCAGAGACGGGCACCTGCTGATGGACGGGGGCTACATCAACAACCTCCCAGGTACCGCGGCCGCCTCCGCTCCTGGGGAGGCCGGAGGCGCACGCGCCCCTCCGCAGGCGCTCGCGGAGCCCCGAGAACACGCACAGCACGTGCAGACGCGAGCCCCGCTGCGCTCGCTGGGCCTCGTGTGCTCCCAGCATATGGCCGCGCTCGGCCGCGCTCGGCGCGAGGGCCTGGCAGAGGAGCTGAGAGCAGGTTCGGTCCGTGGGCGCCCGCGGTCGGAGCTAACAGCCGGGAAGCGCAGGGTAGCTGGGGCGCGTCCGCTCCTGGGGCACACCTATCACCTGTTGGATAGTTCTGTGCGTGAGTCCGGGAGTGACCCGGGCCAGCGCCCTCTGGCCCTTGCGGGCTCTACCCCCGCCCTACCCCCCCCCCCCGGGGCTCTGGGGCCTGTCCTGGGTGGGACCACGGCTGTCTTCTCCCCAGCGGATGTGGCCAGGTCTGTGGGCGCAAAGGTGGTGATTGCCATCGACGTGGGCAGCCGGGACGAGACGGACCTCACCAACTACGGTGACGCGCTGTCTGGGTGGTGGCTGCTGTGGAAACGCTGGAACCCCTTGGCCACGAAAGTCAAGGTGGGGGCATCGCTCTGCCGGGTGCTCCCTGTGGCTCCTCCGTGGCTTCTGTCCCGGAGACGGGCGGCGTGGTGCTGTGGCCGGAGGAGGGTGGCAGCGCTGTCCCGGCTCCAAGGCCGACAGGGCTGCGGTCACTTGCTCGCCGTCTGTGCGGGGAGCCTGCCTGGACCAGCTCCAGGGAGAGGCGGCAGGCCCCTGCCCGCCGGGATCCCTCCCCAGGAACCCTGACTGGGCACGGCCCTCCTCCCAGGCCCAGCAGAGACGCGCCCCTCCTCGGGAGGGGGGGCGAGGGCTGGGGGCGGACACCGGCAGCTGTGCCCACGCGGGGGCCGGGGGGCCGGGGGGCGCAGAGCCCCGCTCAGACGCTGCGACGGCAGCAGGTGTTGAACATGGCGGAGATCCAAACGCGCCTGGCCTACGTGTGCTGCGTCCGGCAGCTGGAGATGGTGAAGAACAGCGAGTACTGTGAGTACCTGCGCCCCCCCATCGACAACTACGGCACCCTGGACTTCGGCAAGTTCGACGAGATCTGCGTGAGTGCAGCTGGGGTGCGGACAGCCTGCCTCGCTTCTGAGCTCCGAAGCGGGGCCTCCTGACCCCGGCCCTGGGGTTCCTGGTGTGTGTGCAGGAAGTGGGGTACCAGCACGGGCGGACTGTCTTTGACATCTGGGGTCGCAGCGGCGTGCTGGAGAAGATGCTGCGAGACCGACAGGGCACAAGCAAGATGAAGGCGGGTGACGTGAGTGCCCAGCTAGCGTCCCTACCTCCCGTCCTGCCTCCCGGGACCGGCCCTCTGCCGGCCTCCGCGGGCCTGGGAGGTGCAGGCGCCCTGCAGCCTGCAGGACTTTGGTGCACCCCACAGCTGCTCAGGCCTCTGCTCTTCTCCCCCGCCCCTGCCCCAGCTCCGGGGGGTGGGCAGGTGGTCAGCAGGCCTGCAGAGAGGGGCTGGGGGCCTGGCCAGGCAGCCAAGGGCTGTGCTCTAGGGACCAGGGGAGATGTGACCTTGGCCACATGTCTCTTCCACCTCGGCCCTCCAGGTCCTCACCTGCCCCAACGCCTCCTTCACTGACCTTGCCGAGATCGTATCACGCATCGAGCCCGCCAAGGTAGCCACGGTGGACGGTGAGTGGACGCTCGGGACACAAACCCGCGTAGCATCTCCTTCTAACCCCCGGCCCGCCCCACAAGCCGCCCTGGCCGCCAGGCTCCCCCTAGCAGCCCCGGGGCCCACTGAGCGCCGTGGCGCGGCCCCTACCCTCAGGGAGGACCAACACAGCCCTCCCCTCTGGCCAGACGAGTCTGACTACCAGACTGAGTGCGAGGAAGAGCTGCCCGACGGCCCCAAGGATGCGTACGCCGACTTCCAGAGTGCCCCGGCCCAGGGGGGCTCGGACTCGGTGAGCTGCCCGGACCCGCCTGCGCCCCGGGGCTGAGTCAGCTCCGAGGGCCCCAAGCAGGCCAGCCGCCCGCTCCCTGCTGCCCTGCAGAGCCGGAGAAGCCTGGCCAGGGTCAGCCCTCCAGGCTCGCCCACCCTGACGTTGTGCCGTTTGCTTCCAGGACGACGAGTCCTCTCTTCGGCGTCGGAACCCCCGTCTGGCTTCCCAGAACTGCCCCCGGACTGTGGCCACCCCTGGCACCCAGACCTCGATGGGTAGAGGTCTCCCCTCGGAGGCACCGTAGAGCGGAGTAGAGCACCATCGGGGCGGGGCCTCCCTCAGAGACCCCGGCTCCTGCAGTTCCTGGGGCCCTCTCCCAGCCGGCCAGCCGGTCCTGCCGGTCCTGCCGGGAGCCACCGAGTCCAGCTTCTCCCGGAGCTGGGGGTCGAGCTGCCTGCGGCGCCTGGCCCGTGTGCACTGGCCACTTGGGGGGGGGGGGCGCGGGGTGATCGCAGCAGTGCCGGGGCTGTTCCGGCCGCTGGGGGTCCCCCAGGCCTCTGAGAGATATTAGAGCCCCCGGTGCACCCCCTCAATGTGTCAATAAAGGTGGATCTGTGTGTGGAAGCCCGCCTCCCCAGGTCCCTGCGCCGAGAGCCACACGACGGCTCACACGATGGGCCTGACTCGGAGCAGCCCGGCCCCCATCACTGCTCCACCGGGGGCGGGCGAGAGGGGCCATCACTCTGCGGGGGACCCCAGGCGCCCCTGTGACCAGGCAGGCAGGACGCCCAGGGTCCGCGCGGGGCTGGGGAGCCCCCCAACCAAGGAGGAGCCCACTCCTGACGGGCATCCTGCCCCACGGAACGCGAGACAGAGCGCGGGGAGCCCTTTTGTATAAAAGGAGGGACAACTCTGGCCCCGCATCTTTGGGGTTCGCAGCCCCTGCAGGTCTCCAAGGGTCACGGAGACCCCTGACCCGAGGGCCTAGGACCTCACAGTCGGGTGCCCCCCGCCCCCACGCCGGCGGAGCGGGGAGCCGCCGCCCCAGTCCCCTCCGGACGACCCCGCCAGGCCCGGACGTCACGGCGGCCACCCCCAGGCGTGACGTCGCGGTGGGCGGCGCCCGGGCCCGCCCCGTCCGTGACGTCGCGGTGGGCGGAGCCGCCGCCCCCGGCCCGGCCGCGCTCTCCCGGTGCGGCGGGACTCGCGGACGGCCCGGCGCGGCCATGCGGGGCCCGGGCCCGAGCCCCAGCCCCAGCCCCGGCCCCGGCGCGGCGCGGCTACCCCGGCGGAGGCGGCGGGCGCGGGGCGCGCTCTGAGGCCGGGGGATGCGCCGCCGCCGCCGCGACCATGGGCGCCGCCGCCTCCCGGAGGAGGGCGCTGAGGAGCGAGGCCATGTCCTCGGTGGCGGCCAAAGTGCGGTGAGTGCGGCGGGCGGGCGCCCGGGGCTCCGCGGCGACTCCCCGCGCGGGGCTTCTCGCCGCGGCCCCCGCCCCGCCCCCGCGCGGCGCGGCCCCCCCGCCGGAGACCGCTGAGCGCGGCGTGCCCGACCTCACGACCCCTGCCGCCCCCGGACGCGCTCCCCCAGCGGCCCGGCCACGTTGCCCTGGGACCCGAGGGTCCCTGGAACTGCGCCCTGCCTGCCCTGGGATTTCTGGGGGGGGACGGCGCGCTCTGCCGCGAGTGACCCCGACCCTTCCCCTGCGGGCGCCAAGGGCTGGGTGGGGGCGGGGACCCCAGGTCCCTTTTGGGGAGAGTCCAGAGTGGCCGGCGTGCACTGACAGCGCACCCCGCTGTCCACCCTTCAGAGCAGCCCGAGCATTTGGCGAGTACCTGTCCCAGAGTCACCCTGAGAATCGGAACGGTGCAGGTACGGGCATTTGAAGAGGGGCCGGGCGGGGTGGTCCGCAGCCCCCCGCCTCCCCCAGGCCGCAGGGATGCTGCCCCCTGCCCCAGGCCTGGCCCGGAGCCCCAGGAGGAGTCAGAGCCACTCATCACCACGGCACCCACCCAGCCTGGGCCGTTGGCATGGCAACAGGCCTCCTGGCACCCCCAGGGTTGGCACCGCTGTCTCTGGGGGCCAGCTGGTGGGGGGGAGGGGAGAAGTTGGCACGGGGCGCACGGGTGCAGTGGCAGGCTGGGAGGTGGCCTATTCCTTCCCGTCCCCCCAGCATCAACCACAGGTAGCATAGCCTGTCACCCCCACGCACACACACCCAGGGCTCCGGGCCCAGGTAGGAGGAGGGTGGGAGCCCCTAAGAGGGGCGCGCAGCTCACAGACACCTTTTCTGAAGGTAGAGGGGGCTTAGGATGTGGTCCCCGGGGCTGGGGGGCAGCTCCGGTCGTCCCCCCTCCCCCCACCCATCCGGGCCAGGCACTCACTGGGACCTCTCTGCCCTCGCCGCCCCAGAAGAAGGGGAGGGCAGGGCCAGAGGGCTGCCCTTCACCTGGCGCCTCTCCCCCAGACCACCTGCTGGCTGATGCCTACTCTGGCCACGACGGGTCCCCCGAGATGCAGCCAGCCCCCCAGAACAAGCGTCGCCTCTCCCTCGTCTCCAACGGCCGCTACGAGGGCAGCCTCTCAGAGGAGGCGGTCGGCGGGAAGCCGGCCGGTGAGGGCCCCCAGCCCCGCGTGTACACCATCTCCGGGGAGCCGGCCCTGCTGCCCAGCCCGGAGGCCGAGGCCATTGAGCTGGCCGTGGTGAAGGGGCGACGGCAGCGGGAACGGCACCCCCACCACCACAGCCAGCCCCTGCGTGCCAGCCCCGGGGGCAGCCGCGAGGACGTCAACAGGCCCTGCCAGAGCTGGGCAGGCAGCCGCCAGGGCTCCAAGGAATGTCCCGGATGCGCCCAGCTGGCCCCTGGGCCCGGCCCCTCCCCTCGGGCCTTTGGGCTGGACCAGCCACCCCTGCCTGAGGCCACCAGCCGCCGCAAGAAGCTGGAGAGGATGTACAGCGTCGATCGCGTGTCTGGTGAGGGCAGGCTCGGGGGCAGGGTGCTGATGCTGGGCTTTGCTGGCAACAACCACTGGGAGGCTTGGACCGGTGGAGGGTGTGCAGATGCCCTGCAGCACCAAGTCAATCAAGGAGTGCTTCCTGGAGGGGGGCGATTAGGAGATGCTTGAGGACGGAGGACACGTTAAACATGGCTTCATTAGAAGATCAGGCTGCCTTTGGGGAGTCCTGGGGAAGAGTCCATGCCCTGGGTCCCCACAAACGAAGTTCCCAGTAACCCTGGGAAGCACAGAGTGGCTGGGGCCTGGCAGGTAGTGTCAAGCTGTGGGGGTGGCTGGCGAGCTTGCAGGCTCACTCTGTGCAGAAGAGGCCTCCCGGGGACGCTGGAGCAGCCCCTGCCTCCTGACTCTGGGGTCACCTCCCGAAAAGCAGCGTGCTGACTAGCTGAGCCCCCACATCAGCCCAGGGCGCCTCCCAGACTTCCCAGTCCGCAGCCTGCCTGGGCATCAGGGCACTGGCCGGGGCTGTGGGCAGTTCCCCCGGCCTCATGCTCCTCGGACGGACACAGCTGGGGGGCGGGAGCGGGGGTCAGGGTGAGAAGGGAGAGCAAACGTTCACCCACCCCGCGTAGGAGCTGTAGGGGTCCCGAGGAGGGGCAGCCCTCAGCAAGACCGCCCCCACGCTGGCCAAGGGCCTCCACCTCCCCGTCCTGGTCCAAGGGAGTGGGGTGTGTGGGCTGCAGAGAAGGCCCGGGAGCCCCCAGGAGAGGCAGCAGCGCTCGTGTCCGCCCTGCACCTCCTCTCCAGCGGGCACGGCCCGGGCTCAGGCTGCGCTTGCACGGCACGCTCTTCCCCTGTGGGCAGCCCCAGGGACGCCGGGCAGAGACAGTCACGAAGCCGCTGAGCTGGCACGCGCTACCCTCGGGCCTCCCGCCAGCGTCCGCCCCCTGGGAGAGGGCTGGGGACCCTGGTGCTTGTCCTCCCCCGGCTGGGGCACAGGCACCCCTTCCCTGGCCTTAGGGGCCCCCCCTCGCCCCCCTCCTGTCCTGCAGACGACACCCCCATCCGCACCTGGTTCCCCAAAGAGAACCTCTTCAGCTTCCAGACGGCGACCACAACTATGCAAGCGTGAGTCGTGTGCCTGCCGCGTGCCCACAGCCTGGGGCCGGGGCCTGGGCCTGGGGCCACGTCCTGGAGCTCAGGACCTACTGCCAGACCCTGTCCCGCCTGCGGGGCCCACCTGGTGGCTGTTTCCGAGCAGCCCCACGCTCCCATGTCCCACCACGCCCTCCAGATGCGACTTCCGTCTCAGGGAAGGCAGAGCTGGCTGCCCCCCCAGCCTCCCACTGCCCCTCCCTCGCCCCCTCCCTCGTCACCCCTCCCTTCCCCACTGCCCCGGCCTCTGCTCTCCCGGCCTTCCCCTGGCCTTCACGGTCCTCCGGGGACCTGGCCCCGGGCTGCAGCAGAAGCAGTCACCAGTGGGGGTGCTTCTCCTAGGCCACTGCCCCATCTCAGCTCCCCAGACAGCGGCCCACTTGTATTTTGTGTGCACCTCGAGGGATCCCCCTCGGGCGTCCCTTGCGGGGGCCTGCCCTTCTCTGTCTGTGACACGGAGCTCCTTTCGGAGAGGCGCCAGTGGCTGCAGTGCCCCCTTATGCTACTCCGGGGAGCCCACCACTGCCCTCAGTCACCTTGGCCGCCAGGCCCAGAGCCGGCAGAAACAGGCCTCTGTGCCCGGCTGACCGTGTCACGGCAGCTGGCAGCATGGACCCGTGGCCTCCTCGCCCACCGCCCTTGCGCGGGCTTCCCGCAGCAGAGCTGGCGCCCTGCTCGTGCTGGGCCATGAGCGAGGGACCCCGGAGCCGACGGCCGGGGTGGTAACAGGGAACCCGGGGGCTGCAGGGCCGCGGCTCACTATGTCTTCTTTCTCACGCTGCCCCTTCCCGCCGCACCTCCAGCATCTCGTAAGTACCCTGCGGGACCCGAGCCTAAGAGCACTGGGGCTGTCCCTGGGGGGCCCTCCCGCCCCCACATAGGTTTGGGCAGGCCAGGGACCTGGGCCTTGACTGTGAGGGCGTGCCGCGTCCCAGCAAGCGCCACAGCCACAGCAGGGCCTGCAGGGGCCGGGCGGAGGACAGGGTGAGACAGGCCAGGGCCCTCCTGCCTGGCCCGGCGCCCTGGATGCCCCTCCAGGCCCTGTGCTCACACCTCTGTCCCCACGTCTCGGTCCCTCCTACCTGCGGCCAAGGGCAGTGCTGACTCGCGGTGGTTTCCCAGGGTGTTCAGGGGCTACGCGGAGAGGAAGCGCCGGAAACGGGAGAATGATTCCGCGTCTGTAATCCAGAGGTAGGGCCTGCCAGCCGCTCGCCGCCAGGGTCCGTCTCTTGTGTGTGCCGGTGTGGGGCCACTGGGCCCTGGCAGACCCGATGGGGGAAGGGCGGTGGCGACCACTGGCCTGGCCCTGCTCTGGGGACGCAGTAGGCAGGAGAGGTCACAGAAGCTGGGCCTCCAGGCCTGTGTTCTGGGTGCGCCAACAGTGGGACTGCAGCCGTACAGCCGGCCCGTGTCTCTCCCTGACCCTTGGACCCCAGAGCTGTGGGGTCAGCAACAAGGCTTATCCTCCCCAAGCCCCACCTCAGAGATGGGGCCGGAAACCCTGTCCATCTTGGACCCTGGGCCTTGGTAGGACACACATTTGGGGGTAAAGAAGGCCTGTCTCTGAGGTGGCCCAGGGCCCTAAGAGCAGGAGGGCATGTCCGCAGGCCCCACACCTACCTGGGGTTGGTGCAGACCTTGCCCTGAGCGCAGGACGCAGGAGCCCTTGACCACCTGGAGAACGGGGCTGGTGGGGTTCCCAGTGGGCCCAGAGGGGGAATGGGTGGGCGGTGGGGGTGGGTCCCCAAGGGCGTGGTCCTGTGATGGGGGCAGGGGCAAGGGCAAGGGAAGGCTGGATCATCGTGCCTCAGTCCTGGCAGCAAAGGGGAGCCCTGCAAAAGGGTCAGCAGGAGAAGGACTGGGTGGGATTCGCCTGCGAGTGGGCGGTGCGGAAGTCAGAGAACTCCAGGGGCCGAGGCATTTCTTTCCTAAAGAGGCGAAGGCAGAGCCGCCGGCTGCGGGGCAGTAGTGCGGAGCAGGGAGCATGGGGGACCAGGCCACCGCCCACCCCCTCTGGCGACCCTCACCAGCCCCCTGTGTTTCCTCCCCAGGAACTTCCGCAAACACCTGCGCATGGTCGGCAGCCGGAGGGTGAAGGCCCAGAGTAAGGCCCAGGGCAGGAGGGTGGGCAGGTGGGCTGCGGGGCTCTTGGCCGGCGGGGGCTTCGCGGGCTGCTCGCTGCACCTGAGAGACTGCGTTCCCAAACCCCCCACCGCAGCCGCACCCGGGAACCCTGGACTCTGGCCCCGCCCCTAGCCCAGCCGCCGAACCCCTGCCTCAGGCTCCGCCCCGGGCTCCAGGCCCCACCCCCAACTCGCCGCACAACACGCCCCAGGCTCTGCTCCCCACGACTGCTCCCCAGACCCTACTCTTCCTCCGCCTCCCCCACTGGGGTCTTGGGGCGCCGCTGCGGGCGCTGCTCCCCGCCCCCCGCCCCTGACCCGCTTCGCTCTCACTGCAGCGTTCGCCGAGCGGCGCGAGCGGAGCTTCAGCCGGTCCTGGAGCGACCCCACCCCCATGAAAGCCGACACCTCCCACGACTCCCGAGACAGTAGGTGCCCGGCCAGGCCGGCCCACCTGCCCCGAGAGGCCCCCTCAGCCCCCAGCTCCCGCGCTCCGCAGGGCAGGCCTCCTGCCCGGGCAGCTAGGCTTCTGCGCTTCTGCTCTCCGAGCCTCAGTTTACCCATCTGTGAGGTGGGGGCGGCTCGGCTGGCCCCTCCTACCTCGTGCGCGGGCGCCGTGTGCTGCAGCAGCTCCGGGAGACCTGAGGGCCGCGGGCGGCCCTGCCCGGCTCCTGGTTCCAGGGCCTCCCGGCCCCGCTGGCATTGCGCGGGGTCCACAGTGCGGTCGCGTGGGGTGGCAGTGGCCAGTGTCGCCAAGTTGGTGGTGGCCTGTGTTGGTCTCTGTCGCCCCCCCCGGGTTACTCACTGGCCTGCAGGACCCTCCGGGAGCCGTTATTGTGGGTTCTGTCCACCACTGGCGTCTGCAGGTCCCAGCTGGGACCGGCCCTGGTGACCCGTCCTGCCCCTCAGGTAGTGACCTGCAGAGCTCGCACTGCACCCTGGGCGAGGGCTTCGAGGACCTGGACTGGGAGACCGAGAAGGGCCTGGAGGCAGTGGCGTGTGACACGGCGGGCTTTGTGCCCCCCAAGGTCATGGTGAGGCTGGGTGTCTTTATGTTCTTCCTGTTGCAGCCGGTCCTGGGCTGGGGGGAGGAGGGTCCTTTCTCCTTCAGGGGCCCAGCGGGCTCTACCTGGAAATGCTGCAGCCATCACAGGCTGCCCGGCAGTGGGGGACCCTGCGGGCTCCGAGGCGGCGGGCCCTGAGCCGCCCCCTGTGCTGTCTGCAGCTCATCTCCTCCAAGGTGCCCAAAGCTGAGTACATCCCGACCATCATCCGCAGGGACGACCCGTCCATCATCCCCATCCTCTATGTGAGTGCCTCTCCGCCGGCCCCCGGTGCTGGGTGGGGCTTCGGCCTGACAGGGGCGCTGACCAGACAGGGGCCTCTCTGTTTCAGGACCACGAGCATGCGACTTTCGAGGACATTCTGGGTATGTGCCCTCCGGCCCCACTGTCCTCTGATCCTGGGTGTGGGGGGACGGCCGGCGGGGGGGCACTGGGGGACAGCTCACGCTCCTCCCTCCCTAGAGGAAATAGAGAAAAAGCTGA
Source organism: Nasua narica (assembly GCA_028533885.1). Taxonomy (NCBI): domain Eukaryota; kingdom Metazoa; phylum Chordata; class Mammalia; order Carnivora; family Procyonidae; genus Nasua; species Nasua narica. The sequence continues at coordinate 80,309,244 of CM052813.1, read as the reverse complement.
ACATCTACCACAAGGGGGCCAAGATCTGGAAGATGCTGATTTTCTGCCAGGTAGGGCTCAGCCCTTCCTGCGGGGGTGGGGGTGGGCTGAGAGCCTGCAGCCCCCGTGCACACGGGAACGGGCACGTGTCTGTGCCACGGCGGGCGGGGGGCCGGGAATGGCACCCTCTGTGTGCGCCGCACGTGGCCAACCCCCGTCTCCGGCAGGGCGGCCCAGGACACCTGTACCTGCTCAAGAACAAGGTGGCCACTTTCGCCAAAGTGGAGAAGGAGGAGGACATGATCCAGTGAGTGGGCTGCCCGCGGAGGCGGCGTCCGTGCGCACAGCCTGTCCCCACAGCCCCCCCCCCGGGATGCTCCTGTCTCCGCAGCCGGGTCCGGGGCCCCGGCCTGCCCCTCCTCGCACGTGAGGGCGTGGGCTGGAGGCCGCCGGTGACCCAGCCCCTCCCCCACCAGCTTCTGGAAGCGCCTGAGCCGCCTGATGAGCAAAGTGAACCCAGAGCCGAACGTCATCCACATCATGGGCTGCTACATTCTGGGGAACCCCAACGGGGAGAAGGTACGGGGACCCCCGGGCCCTGCCCCAGGCTCCTGGAGACCCCAGATCCACTCCAAGAGTTGACAGCCTTTCATTCTCCTTCTGTTCTCCTCCTCTCTTCCTTCAACTTCCAGAAGCCCCTTATCTTGAGCCCGGTCAGTGGGGGGCGGGGGTTCCTGCTCCCCGAACGCCATCCCCCACCCCTCCCTTCCCTGTCCTGAGCTCACGGCCCGCCCTGCCCTTTCAGCTGTTCCAGAACCTCAGGACCCTCATGACCCCTTACAGGGTCACCTTTGAGTCCCCGCTGGAGCTGTCGGCCCAAGGTGAGCTTGCCAGGGCCGGGCTGGCTCCCCACCCGGGCCGTGGGGTCCGGGGTGAGGCCTGAGCCCTGGCCTTCCCTCTCGTGCCCCAGGGAAGCAGATGATCGAGACCTACTTTGACTTCCGGCTGTACCGCCTGTGGAAAAGCCGCCAGCACTCGAAGCTGCTGGACTTTGAGGATGTTCTCTGAGGGCCGGGCCCCCACCCGGCTGCTGCCGCGGACCAGTGGCTGGGGCCACTTGTGTACGGCCCGGGACCGCGGGGGTCCCCGCCTCAGGGCGCCCTCAGATGTCGCTCAGGTTCCCTCCTGGGGGTCTGGTCCTCACCGCACCACAGCCCGCTGAGGTCAGAGCCCCCGCGGCCCTGGCTTGCTCGGCGGCCGGCCGGCCGCGGACAGGGCCTCGGCCCTGCCCCGAGGCTGCAGCTCCGGGCGCCTCCTCTCTGCGGGTCCGTAGAAATAAGTGCAATTTTCACAGCCCTGAAACAATTCAGAAGGAAGCAGCATCCCTAGTTGAATAGTTAAGTGCTATGTTACCAATCACGGTGTAGACGCCCCAGCCCCGTGTGTGTCCAGGACCTCGTCTGCCCCCAGCCCCTCAGCCCTGCCCTATCCGATCACCAGCACCGGGGCGGCCCGTCCGGGGGCACGTTGCCCGGCTGTCCGGCCTGGCTCCAGCCCTGGCCGCGTCCCCGATGGTGTGTGCTTGTACCCTCCTGCCGCCCCTGCTCACTCTGACCTCAGCCGCGCCGGCCCGGCAGGGGTGCCCACGCAGCAGTGGAGGGCCGCGCCTTCCCTGGTCCCCGAGGAGGCTCTGGGTTGAGCTGGCCCCTGCCGGCTCCCCGTCCTCCAGCACCCGCCCGGGCCCCTGATGCCGCGGTGCGGCTCAGCTTTTGCCAGCCCGGGTCTGGAGCCCTCTCCCAGGGCAGAGCGGCCAGCAGGGGCGGGCCGGGGCTGGGCCCCGGTGGGTGGGGACCCCGCGGCCGGGCTGAGCCCTGGTGGACTCTGGGCGCGTGGCCGTGCTGGGGCCCAGCGGGGCCGGCTCTTGTACATAGCTGGGGCTCGGGGGCAGGCCCCCCTCCGCAGAGCCTGGTTGTGAGGACACCTGGCTGTGCCCTCAGCGAAGGGAGGAGCAGGGGCGCGTGCTGGGCTCTGAACGATGTACGATACCCCTTAGAGTGACCATTAAACCCGACCCTCCGCTGCGGCCGCCGCCTGGCTCTCCTCTCTCAGCACCGTCCGCTACCTCCCTGGACCCAGAAACCCCTGGGCCTGCAGGTCCCAGGTTGCTGCCGTGGCCCCTGGACTGAGAGGCCCACGTGGGGCCCCTAGACCTGCCCTGCCCAGGGCACGCTCCGCGAGAGGATCTGGCAGCGGCAGGGATGGAGAAGAGCAAGTTCCAGGGAGAGTGCAGGGGGGCGGGGGGGTGCTCCTGGAAAGGGTCGAGAAGGCTCGGGAGCGGCCAGCAGAGCCCCCCAGCCCAGGCCACGCGCCGTGGCTGTTCAGCGGTGTGGCTGCCGCAGGCTGGCGGGACGTGCGCGGGGGCCCAGCTGGCCACCCTCCCTGGGGGCTCCTGGTCTCCAGTGGCCCAGGGACGGGCGGCCCAGGACTGGCTGTGCACACACTAGGCCACCAAGGGCTGGGCAGGATGGGGGCCACCAGCAGACAGCGTGGGAAGCGTCTAAGAGGCCTGAGGCCTCGGGTGCCGGGAGCCTGGAAGCAAGCGGCCCTTCCTGGGGTGGGCTTGCCAGCTCGGGGAGCGGGGCGCAGGGCCCTGCCGCCTCCGGATGCTCCCCGGGTGGCCCCACAGCGCCGTGTCCGAAGGAGTGGGAAAGCGCCTAGATCACGTGCCCGTCCGCGAGCTCTCACGCATGAGGTCGAGTCACTGGGGGGTGTTGGCATCGGGGCCTGAGCCTGACCCGCCACCCCTGCCCCTCACGTCTGCGGTCGGTGCGCGTGGCGCTGCCCGCGTGTGTGCCGGGGCTTTCGTCTCACGCAGGCAGGCCAGGAGGCTGGCTGTCCCCCATCCCAGGGCCAGCCGGCGACTCGGCCGCCTGTCCCCTCCCCTCACCGGGCGTCTGGGGGCTCAGGGCCAGCTGTGCCGGAGGAGGCTGGGAGGTCTGACGGCAGGAGCCCAAGGCCTTCTCGTCTGCCCCTCAGGCTTCCTTCCTGGCCCCGCAAGCACTGGGGAGAAGCGCGGGGGAGGAACGGAGGTCAACTGTGGGAGGGACACCATCCGGGAACAAGCCCCGGATGAGGCGGACGAGCGTTTGGGGCAAGTACAAGCGGGGAAGGCGGCGGCAGACGTGGGGGCCGGGGCCACTAGGGCGCTGAGCCCGCACCTGCCCCCGCAGCTAGAGGCGTGTAGAGCCGGAGGGTCCTTGACGGGCGAGACGTTCTCGTGTGTTAAGGACAGCAGTCGGTAGGGGAATGAGTAAGGGTCTCAAGAGCTGCCACCGCAAAGGACGCCAGGTGCTCAGAACCGCACGGGGTCTTCTTAGCCCATCAGGGACCCCGAAGGCCGGAAGAGGGACAACGTATTCTTCACCCATTCACCGCCGGTTTGGCACAGAGATCAGGGCTTTCGCGCCCTGTGCTGGCGAACGTGTGGGGAAAGGTGATGTGAATCGTCACAGCCTTTCAGGGAGCTACTGCGGCCACGGCTCCTAAAATCTAACTGATGGCGGGCGCCTGGGTGGCTCGGTCGGCTGGGCATCCGCCTCTTGGTTCTGGCTCGGGCCGCGATCCAGATGGAGCCGTGCGTGGGGCTCCGTGCGCAGCGGGCAGTGGGCCCGGGTTCTCTCCCTGTGCTCCCCCCCCAACCCCCTGACTCACGCGCACTCTCACTCTCAAATAAATAAGTCCTAGAGTTGTCCGTATATGTGTCTGATAAACTGGCGCGTCTGTCAAGCCAGCACCCCCCAACTCCCTCCCCCCTCAAGGGCCAGCACCTCCCCCTCCCGCCGGCAGGGGTCCATTGTCCCAGGTCCAGTCTCTCCTGGAGGGAGCAGGGGTTCAGGAGGCGCGTGGTTAGGGGGAAGTATGGTCCGGCCTCTGTCTGCAGGAGCAGGTGGGTGAAGAGGGATGGGAGCGTCCTGCCCACTGGGACGCGAACGCCTTCCTAATTCCCCGGGAGGCCGGGCCTGAGCACAGGCCTCGTCTCCCCAAACGGCATGGGCGCACGAGGTCCCAGCCTGCCCGTCTCCCCCACGCTGCCCTCGCCGTGGCCCCCGATGTGCGCCCTGCTGGGGGGCGGGAGTGTCCCCAGCCCCACCGAGGTGGGGCTCCTGGCCTGTAACGTAGAGGAAAACAAGCCCTCTCGGTGGAGGACACAGGCTGGGAGGGGGGTGTGGTGGCTCAGCCCCAGCAGTAGGTGTTGCTGGGGGCGGAGAAGATGTGGAACCCGCCCCTGCAAATGGCGCGATGGGCCGGGAAGCCGCCTTCCACGTCTCCCCGTGGGCCTGCTCCCGCCGCCTGGGACAGGCCTCGGCCGGCCTCCACTTACAGCCCTTGAGTATCTTCTCTGCCCAGCAACACAGGGAGTATATCTGCCTTATCTAGAACCTTCCGACGCTCCCTCACTCTTAGAATGAAACTCACACTTGGCACTACCCTTGCCCCCCACTTCCAGAAGGGACACATTGGGACGACAGCACCTTACCCGGTCCGGTCCGTGCGTGCGAGGGAGTGAGGATTCCCCTTGGAGCAGTGTCTGGAAACCAGGATCGATTGGGGGGTTGTCAAAGCGCCTGTGGGAGCTGCCCCCACTGGTCCCGCCCCACGCGGCCACCCCCGAGCAGGGCCCGATCCCGAAAGTCCCCATGGACCCCTAGTCCTGCAGCCAGGCCCGCGAGGAGGCGACCCTAACCCATGTCCCACGCACGGCCCCCTCCCAGCCTGGAGGCGCAGCAAAGCCAAGCAAAATGCAGTGAAGGAAAACGGGGTGATCCGGGACTAGGGTCACCGAGGCTGCAGTTGAAACCCCAGCGTTCTCCGCAGGTTGGAGGCAAGACCCCAGTCTCCCACAATGGCCTTCGGAATATCCAGCCAGAGGCGGTGACGCCCGGAGAACCCTGAGAGGACTGGCAACATGGGGCAGCCCGAAAGCCGCATGCGCAGGGTCGTTGCTAACGGCTCATGGGGACAGAGCACAAATGTGCAGACGCACTGCGCAGGACGCTGTCCCGCGTGGGGCTGATGAGAAGGCCGACGCTGCCTCGTTCCCCTGCGCACCCGGCCCCGAGGGCTCTGCACCCCACGCGCGGCCGTAAACGACCCGCAAGTACGGCTCTGGGGTCAGAGAACCAGCCTGGCTAGTGGGCACGATGGTAAACACAAAATCCACAAGTCATGAGGACTGCGCTAACAAATAAAAGCCGGGGACATATAAAGAAAAGAATAAGCACAACCAAGTGGAGTTGCTGCTGAGACTGTGAGGCTGGTTTAGTGTCCCAGGAAGGGACCCGGTGTGACCGCTCGGAGAGAGTCTAGCGAAGACAAATCGCGTGAGCGCCCTGGTGGATGAGGAAGAGCACTGATCAAACGCAACGTTCGCTCGTGAAGCTCTAGCAAACCAGCAGGGCATCTGCCGAACGCAGAGGTCACGCCACTGACACGGCTCCGCGCAGCGGGGAACAACGGGGACGCTCACCCGCCCCACCCCCGGGTCTTGGCCACGGCAAGAGGGCAGGAGAGGGAAACAAAACACACGCCTGTTGGAGGGAATGAAGGTATTCCTGTTTACTGACAACATGACTGTCTGTCAAAAATTCCAGGGAAACTGTACACAAATTCCTTGCACTAACAAGTGAGCGTGAAGATACAAGTTCAACACAAAATCCCAACTGCATTTCTGTTGACTATTGATGAACAGTTGAATACGGAATTCAGAAATAATACAATTTATAATAGCTCCCACCATAATGAAATAGGTATAAATCTAACAAACATACACCATAAAAGGCAGCCTGTAATAAGAGACAAGTAAAAACATTAGATAAAGGGATCAATCCAGTAAGAGGATATAATGATCATAGATGTTTACGTACCCAATGTGGGAGCACCTGAATAGATAAAGCAAATACAAACCTAAAGGGAGAAATAAACAGCAATATGGAAATAGTAGGGGACTTTAACACCCCCCTTTCTTCAACGGAGAGATCGTGCAGACAGAAAATCAATAGGAAACATGGGCAGTAAGCACCACCTTAGACCTGAGCGATTTAGCGATGCACACAGAACACGCCGGCAGCAGCGGCCCCCAGGCTCTTATCAAAGACGGGAACATTCTCCAGGGCGGATCACATATTAGGCCACAAAACAAGTCTTAATAAATGTAAGAGGATTGAAATCATACCAAGAATCTTTTCTGACCACAGTGGTATGAAAGTAGAAATTAATTACACAACGAAAACTGGAAAATTTAAAAATAAGTAGAGATTAAACAACGTGCTACTGAGCAACCAGTGGGTCAAAGAAATCAAAGGAAAAATTTTAAAAATACCTTGAAACAAATAAAAATGGAAATACAACATACCAAAATTGATGGGATGCAGCAAAAGCAGTTCCAAGAGGGAAGTTCATAGTGGTAGATGTTACCTCAAGAGAGCAAGAAAAGTCTCAAATAAACCACCTAACTTTACACCTCAAGGAACTAGGAAAAAGAACAAATGAAGCCCAAAGTTAGAAGAAGGAAGGAAATAAAAATCAGAGCAGAAAGAAATGAAATAGAGACTAAAAAGATAATAGAAAAGATCAATGAAACTAAGAGCTGGTTTTTTGAAAAGATAAATAAAATTAACAACCTCCAGCTAGATTTAGCAAGAAAAAAAAGAGAGAACTCAAATAATATGAGAAACGAAAAAGAAGTGACAGCGGATACTACAGAAATACAAAGGATCATGAGAAACTACTATGAACAATTATACACCAATAAATTGGAAAACCAGAAGAAATAGATAAATTTCTCGAAACGTACAACCTACCAAGCCTGAATCCTTGGATTCAATGGACAATTCATGGAAAATCTGAACAGATCGATTATCAGCAAGGAAGTTGAATCAGTCATCGAAAACATCCCAGCAAACAGAAAGCCGAGACCAGATGGCTTTTCATTCAGGTCTACCAAACACCTAAAGAAGAATCAATACCAATCCTCCTCAAACCCTTTCAAAAGTAGAGGAAGGGACTCTTCCAAACATTTTATGAGACTATCGTCACCCTCACACCAAAACCAGGTAAGGATGCCGCCAAAAAGACTCAAAACAAAACAAAACAACAGAAACAATACCCCTGATGAACAAAGATGCAAAAATCCTCAACAAAAATTTTTTTTAAAGATTTTTATTTATTCATTTAACAGAGAGAGAACACAAGCAGGCAGAGAGGCAGGCAGAGGCAGAGAGAGGAGCAGGCTCCCTGCGGAGCAAGGAGCCCGATGCGGGACTCGATCCCAAGACGCCGGGATCATGACCTGAGCCAAAGGGAGTTGCCTAACCAACTGAGCCACCCAGGCGTCCCCCTCAACAAAATTTTAACAATCCAAATCCAACAATACCTTAAGAAAGATCATATGCTTTGATGGAGTGGGATTTATTCTAGAGATGCAGAGTGGTTCGACATCCGCTAATCAGCCCGTGGTATTGACACACCACGTCAATAAAACAAAGGATAAAAATCCCACGTGCATCCCAATAGATCCATAAAAAGGATGGGACAAACTTTAACATCCACTTAAGATTAAAAACTCAGTAAAGCACGTATAGAGATAATATAACTCGACATAACTTAAGCCCACAGCCAACCTCACACTGGGGAAAAGCCGAAAGCTTTCCCCTCAGAGCAGGAATAAGACAAGAATGTCTACCATTGCCACTTACATCCAACACAGAATTGGCAGTCTTAACAAGAGCAATTAGGCAAGAAACAGAAATGAAAGATTTTCAAATTGGAAAGGAATCGGAAAAATTCCAAATTGGAAAAACTATCACTATTTGCAGAGGGCACGATATGTATAGAAACCTTAAAGACTTCACCAAAAAAACAGAACTTGCAGGATACAAAACCAACACACAAAAATCTGTTGCATTTCTTTACACCGATAATGAACCATCAGAGAAATTAAGAAAACAATTCCAATTACAATTGCATCAAAAAGAGTAAGGGCTGTCTGGCCAGTTCAGTTGATGGAGCATGTGACTCTTGGTCCCAAGGTTGTAGGTTTGAGCCCCACATTGGGTGCAGAGATGACTTAAAATATAACTCTTGGGGGCTCAGTTGGTTAAGTGTGTGACTTCAGCTCAGGTCACGATCTCAGGGTCATGGGATTGAGCCCCGTGTCGGGCTCTCTGCTCGGCGGGGAGAGCCCTCACCCCCGGCCCTCTGCGGCCTGCTTGTGTGCTCTCTCTCTCTCTCGCTCTCTCTCTCAAATGAATGAGAGTTTAAAAATAAATAGACAGATAAATAAAATCTTTAAAAAAAAGAATAAAATATCTAGGGATAAATTTAGCCAAAAAGATAAAAGGCCTGCATATTGAAAACTACAAGATATTAATGAAAGAAGTTGAAGAAGACGCAAAGAAGAGATATTTCATGCCCATGGTTTGGACGAATTAATATTGTTAAAATGTCCGTACTGCCTAAGACAATCTACAGAGTCAATGCAATCCTTAACAAAATTCCAATGGTATTTTTCACAGAAATAGAACAGTCCTAAAGTTTGTATGGAACCACAGAAGATCCTGAAAAGCCAAAGCCATCTTGAGAAGGAACGGAGCTGGAGACATCATGCTCCTTGATTTCAGACTATTTTACAAGGTTAGAGTAATTAAAACATTACGGGACGGGCGTAAGAACAGATACGTAGAAGAATAGAGCAGGACAGAGAGCTCAGAAATAACCCCGCGCGCGTGTACGGTCAATTAATTTACAGCTGAGTAGGCACGAATGTGCAATGGGAGAGGCAGTCTCTTCGATAAATGGTGTGGGGAAGACCGGACACTACTTTACGGCACACCGAGAATACTTGGAATGGATTACAGACTTGAGCGTAAGATCCGAAACCCTGAAAACCTAGGAGGAGCTCCCTGACATCGGTCCTGGTGAAGATTGTTTGGACCTGACGCCAAAAAAGCAAAAATGACAGAAGCAAAAATAGACAAGTGGGACGACATCAAACTAAAAGTCTGCACAACAAAGGAAACGATCCACAAAATGAAAAGGCCACCTGCTGAGTGAGGAAACATAATACTAAATCCTGTATCTGCAAGGGGCTGGTGCCGGAGCTCACACAGCTCAACAGCAAAAAGGGAAGCTGATTACAACAGGGCGGGATGACCTGAACACACGTGTGGCCCAGGAAGACATCCAGGTGGCCAACAGACCCATGAAAAGACGCTCGACATCACTCATCATCAGGCAAATGCAGATCAAAACCGCAGTGAGATCCCACCTCACACCGGTGAGAACGTCTAAAATTAGCAAGTCAGGAAACGGCAGATGTTGTCGAGGATGCAGAGAACGGGGAGCCCTCGTGCACCGTTGGCGGGAATGCGGGCTGGGGTCGCCGCTCCTGAGAACAGTATGAAGAGTCCTCAGAAAGTTAAAAATAGAGCTGTCCTAGAAGCCACAATTGCACTACCGGGTATTTATCTGAAGAAGACGAAAATACGGATTTGGAAAGATATATGCACCCGTCATTGCAACGTTACAACAGTCAAGATAGGGAAGCGATCTGCATCCAGCGACGGATGAACGGTATAGAAAAGCGTGGGGTGTGTGTGTGTGTGTGTGCGTGTGTGCATGAGGAGTATTAGCCATAAAATGATGAAATCTTGCCGTTTGCAATGCTGTGGATGGATGTAGAGGGCATCACGCTCAGTGAGATAAGCAGAGGACCACAGACCCCTGTGGTCTCTTACATGTGCCGGGGCTGTGGGCATGGCTGTGGGCATGGCTGTGGGCGTGGCTGTGGGCGTGGCTGTGGGCGTGGCTGCCGGCGTGGGCTCCAGCAACAGAAACGAACTCACGGAGCAGCCAGACTCGTGGATGCGGAGAACTGGTCAGTGACTGCCAAAGATGGGGATAGAGAGTGGGAGAAATGGGTAAACTGTCTAGTTTTGCTTAAATAAGTTGAATTTAAAAACACATGTGTACTGGATCATTGTTTTGAAAACTAGGAATTCCGGCAAAAAGAATGTTTAAAAGACCTAAATCCTAAATAAATGGAGAGAAGAGAATTGTGTTAATGGGCTAGTCCTCCCCAAAATGATAACCGAGATTTCAGGAGAATGTTTTGTCGCCGGAGAGGGGCTGACACAGAGGAACCAGAAGATCTAAAACAACTTTTATCAAGCACGAAGTGGGGGGGGGGGGGCACGGCGGCAGGGCTCACACGGGCGGCAGCGGTCAGCACGGATGCAGCGGAGATGGACTCAGCAAGGACCCAAAAAACCAAACAGCCCACACGAGTGACCATCGTGCCAAGGTGCACGAGAGTTCATAAGGAGAGGATGGCCTCTTCGGCAGCGGCGGCAGACATGGGACATGAGCCCATCTGGACCTAAGCCGCGCGCCTCCCACGAAGATTAGACGGACCGCGGCTCTAAACGCACATCATGGAACTACAAAGCTTTTAGGAAAAAGAAATCTTCAAGGCCTCGCGTTAGGCGAGGGGTTCCCAGCAATGACGTAAAAGGAGCCGCCCACCGGAGAAAACCAAATTTCATCAGGAATTTAAAATTCTGCTCTGTGAGATGCACCCTTAACAAAATGAAAAGACAAGCTACAGACCCGGGGAAAAAATTTGCAAACACGTACATGATGGGGGTTAGATCTAGGATATACAGAGCACGTGTGGGGTCTAAATGTGGTGTCTCTCCCGATCGGATGGGGCCCAAACGTGGGCCCGCCCGACGGGGTGGAAGCCGGTGCAGCAGGAGGTGCAAGGACTCACATGGGCAGGGCGAAGCAGAGCAGAGTTTCCTGAGCCCACGGCAGGGAGCGGCGGGCAGGGCCCCAGAGGGCAGGCTGTCCGCCACGCGGCCGTGGGAGAGGCTGCCTTGACCAGGGAGCGAGAGGGGGTCTGGCCATGTGCGGAATTTGCCCGTTTGGTGATGGTGCCCGCTTGTAAGTCGCCCACTGCTCAGTTCGGGCCGCGGGTATCTTGGGGGGTCTCCTGACGGGCTCGGCTGTGGTCAGCCAGGGAGCCGCTCGAGCCTGTGGCCTGGAAGCTGTCTCCACAGAACTCCCTAAACTCAACAGGAGGAAATCAAACAATCCAATTTCAACCCAGGCAGAACGTGGCTCTTCATCAGGGAGGGTATGTGGGGGCACATCAGCGGTGGGAAGGTGTCCAGCATGCGGCCCTGGGTGCAAAACCATAATGAGATCTCGCTGTGCACCCTTCAGATCGGCCCAAATTAGAAATCGTGACGTCGAATGCCGAGGAGTGTGCGGGGAAGCCGGACGTCGCTCCAGAAACCGGCAGTTTCAAACCCAGTGACACATGACTTGGCCACACGCTCAGCCGTCTGTCCCCGGGTGAGACACAGGCCGAGGCCCTCGGTGGCTCCTCGCACATCAGGAAGTCCCCAGATGCCTTCGACAGGGACAGGGCGCGCCAACTGCGGCCCGTCTGCACGGACTGACGCAGACGGACGCATATACTCCTGCCCTGCGTGGCGGAAGCCAGGCTCTCCCCCTCCCTGTGGCCTTCTACCAGAGACGGAGCTCTGACCTGAGGCCATCGGCGGCGGGGCTGGGGGGCAGGGCGCGACCCCAGGGGGCACAGGAGGGGTGCCGGGTAGTTCCGACTGGTGGTGGTCCTGGGAGTCTACACATGGGCACAAAAACGGGGCGACCTCGTTATACACTTGGAACAAGCAGAGACAGCTGCCTTCAGGGCCCAACTCTCACCGTCCTCCCCGGAGCACAAGCTGGCCAGGCCTCTTCCGGCCTTTGCGCTAGCCAAGCCCTGGGTCACCAGACTCTGATCTGCCACCTGCCAGGAACCGGCTTCCTGCTGGGGAAGGGCAGGGTTCAAGGGCAAAGTCTGCTGGGCCTCCAGGAAGGGTGGGGGTCCACCTGGGCGGACACCGAGTGGGGCCGTGGGCAGGGGCAAGCCGGGCCGCAGGAGAGGGCATGACCCTGGGTGGTCGGGGGGAGAGAGTGACCCTCGGGAGCGGGGGATGACCGCCCAGCAGCTGCCTGAGCTCGACCCCACTAAACCGCTGTTGGCAGTCTGTGAACTGGGCATGGGCAGGACCAGCGCGCGGGGGATCCCTTTCCCAGGCCCTGCCCCGTGAGGTCCAGGTGGAGGTGGGTGGTGACCAGCCAAGGGGGAGGGAGAGGCCGGAAAACACCTGGCAGGCACCTGAGCGACCGCACTCCAGCTTTGTCCTTACTGCCGCCGGCCGTCCAACAGCCCAGGTGAGGGGCCTCTCTTAGTCTGGGGGGGTCTGTCCCGGTCTGGGGGGATCCTGTCCCGGTCTGGGGGGA
>CM052813.1:80253799-80296393 GCA_028533885.1 Nasua narica | reverse complement strand
TGGGGGGGTCTGTCCCGGTCTGAGGGGGTCTGTCCCGGTCTGGGGGGTCTGTCCCGGTCTGGGGGGATCCTGTCCCGGTCTGGGGGATCCTGTCCCGGTCTGGGGGGATCCTGTCCCGGTCTGGGGGATCCTGTCCCGGTCTGAGGGGATCTGTCCCGGTCTGAGGGATCTTTCCCGGTCTGAGGGGATCTGTCCCGGTCTGGGGGATTCTGTCCCGGTCTGGGGGGATCCTGTCCCGGTCTGGGGGGTCTGTCCCGGTCTGGGGGGCCTGTCCCGGTCTGGGGGGCCTGTCCCGGTCTGGGGGATCCTGTCCCGGTCTGAGGGGATCTGTCCCGGTCTGGGGGGATCTGTCCCGGTCTGGGGGGGTGTCCTGACTGTGGGAGAGTCTGCCCGTCCTCCTTGCCCACCCACTGGGGGTCCAGGCTGGGGGGTCTCAGAGTACTCTAGTCCTTGGAGATGGGGTTATGAGGTGGGGTTCCAGTGTCCTGGGTGCTGCTTGGGGGCACAGGCCAGGTCCCCTCTGGGCCTGGACTGACTGGCTCAGACAGGTCACCGGTCCCAGGGTGGGAGCCGAGACGCACAGCCCGTCCCCGACCACGTCTGCGAGTTCGTGAGGCCCACAGCGGGCTGCGGGGAGCAGTCTCCTGGGGGCTGCGGCGCCTGCCGGCCTGGCTCGGGGACTTTTGGGGCCTGGAACAGGCCCTGCGGGGACCCTGTGCGGCTCACATTCCCGGCCCTGCCTCGGCTGGCCGCCCAGAGCCCATCTGGAGCCAGCTAACAGATCGGAGAAAGCAGAGGTTGGGTTTTCAAATAGAAGCCAGTGTCTTTGTTAAGAACTCCCTGACCTCAAGCCCTTTCGTCAAGAAAACGTGCTTCTCGGGGCCCCGCAGACCCCACTCATAGGGCCCATGTGAGGTGGCCCGGCAGGAACCAGCCATCCAGCTGGTCACCTGTCCCCGCCTGGCTCGGGCCTGCCCTCAGGGCTCCCGGAGAGAACGCGCTGCCCGGGAGAGGCCCGGGCTGGGGGCCGCGGAGCAGAGGCAGGTGGGCGGCCGAGGGGGGTCCTGGGTTCCCTGACTCCAGCCTGCAGCTGACCTGCTCGGCGGGGGCTCCTCTTCCTGGAGGGGAGCAGGGCTGCCGGGAGAAGGTGGGGGGCACAGCTGCGCCAGTCCCCAATGCGGCACGAGGACGGGCTCCTCTGGACCCCGTCACCGTCAGCTCTGTGCGTCTCGGGCTACCTGCTGCCTGACGAGCCCTCCACGGCCCACGGCCCCCGGGCAGGTCCGGCCCCCCGACCCAGCCGGGGTGTGCGGAGCCCCCGCGAGGACTGGGGGCCTCTCCAGGCGGCTGTGTCTGCCACCACGGGAGTCTGAGTGCCCCTGCTGCCCCCGCAGGTACCGGCCCTCATGGGGCTGACCTGGAAGAAGCGGGTCCTGGAGGTCCTGCTCGGGGCCACGGTGGCCTCAGGCCTCACCACGCTCATTCTCATCCTGGTGGAGACCACCAGTGTCCTTCTGCCCGCAGACACCAAGGTGCCGGGGCCCAAGCAGGGGGTGGTGGGGCTGGGCCGGTGCTGCCAGCCCCACCCCTGCTGACCCTGCTGTCACCCTCAGTTTGGGGTCGTGCTTGACGCCGGGTCCTCCCACACGTCCCTCTTTGTGTATCAGTGGCCGGCAGACAAGGAGAATAACACAGGTGTGGTCAGCCAGGCCTTGGCCTGCCAGGTGAAAGGTCAGTCAGCAGCCGCGTCCGTGGCGGGCGGGCTGGGTGGGGGTCCCAGCCGGGTGGGGGGCCGGGGGCGGGCTGGGCCGGTGAGAGCGACATTTACACCCTTTAGCAAATCAGCCTAAAGGAAAAGTGGCTCAGAGAGGTTGATGACTTACGCCGGGAGGCCCAGCTCTCGGGACAGGTCCTGGGCCAGAGCCTACGTGTGCCTGCAGAGGACAAGCACAGCAGCTGGCCCATCCTTGCTGCCCCTCCCATCGTCCGGAGGCTCCGGGCATTCCCAGGCTCATGTCCCATCATTCTAACCTCTCCCTCTAACGTCACATAGCCTTCTTCCTTGTACGTCTCAACCCCTCCTCTCCTCTCTCGTAAAGGACGTGGGCCGAATTTAGGGCCCACCCGGGGAATCTAGAGTGATCTCATCTTAAGATCCTTAATTATATCTGCAGAGACTTATTTTCCGATCAAGACCCCACTCAGAGATCCCAGTGGTGAGGGCGTGCGTGTACCTTCTGGGGGACACTGCCCACACCGCCATGGGCCCTCCCATCCCAGCCAGCCCTCAAGCCTGGAGCCTCATCCTGCGATGCTGTGTTTCAGGGCCTGGAATCTCCTCCTATGCCTCCAATCCCGCACAGGCTGGCGAGAGCCTGCAGGGCTGCCTGGAGGAGGCGCTGGCGTGGGTCCCAGAGGCTCGGCATCGGGAAACGCCCGTGTTCCTGGGGGCCACGGCCGGCATGAGGCTGCTCAGGTGAGGTGGGCTGGCTGGGGGCATGTGCAGGGGGAGGAGCTGGGAGGACGGTGGTGTGGACGCCTTGGGCAAGTGTGCAGGGCGGAGGGCCACGGGTTTCCCCCCGGCTCTGGCAGCCGGCCCTCTCTGCCCACAGCCAGAAGAACAGCTCCCAGGCAGGAGACATCTTCGCGGCCGTCGGCCGGGTCCTGGGTCAGTCTCCCCTGCGCTTCTGGGGTGCTGAGCTCCTGGCTGGGCGGGATGAAGGTGCCTTAGCTTGGATCACCACCAACTACGTCCTGGGCACGCTGGTCAAGGTGCCGCGGGCAGCCCGCGGGTGGGGGTTGGGCGGCAAGGGGCCGGCGTCCATGTGGCTGGTTCTAGGACTCAGTGCTGCCTGCCTGTGCTCAGTATTCCTTCTCCGGAGAATGGATCCGGCCCCCGGAGGGGTCCCTGCTGGGCGCCCTGGACATGGGCGGAGCGTCCACCCAGATCACCTTTGTGCCCGGAGGCCCCATACTGGACAAGAGCACCCAGGCCACCTTCCGCCTCTACGGCTCTGAGCACAGCGTCTACACCCACAGCTACCTCTGTTTCGGGCGGGACCAGATGCTGACCAGACTCCTGGCTCTGCTGCTGCCGGTGGGCGGCCCGGCCGAGGGGGCGGGGTCCGGCCGGCCGAGGGGGCGGGGTCCGGCCGAGGGGCGGGGCCGGCGGGCTCCAGGCCACCTCCCCTTCCTCTCGCAGAGCAGCCCCGGCCTCGTGGTCCGCCACCCCTGCTACCACAGCGGCTACTCGGCCACGCTGTCCCCGGACTCCCTGTATGAGTCACCCTGTGTCCACCCCACACTCGCCCCCGGCCTGGCCCGGAACCTCACTGTGGAGGGAACGGGGAACCCCGGGGCCTGCGTGTCCGCCCTCCGAGGCCTCTTCAACTTCTCCAGCTGCGAGGGCCGAGGACACTGTGCCTTCAATGGGGTCTACCAGCCCCCCGTGCGGGGCCGGTTCTACGTGAGTGGGCACTGTCCACACTGCCGTCCCCGGGCTCCCAGCCCCCTTCCAGAGCCCCGAGGGCCTGATGCCAGGCGGGCCCCGGACCAGCCCTGGGCGGGTGGGGGCACCCTGGGTCCCCGAGGGTGCGGGCCGGGGCTTTGCCTGGTCTGTGCTGGGGCTCCTCTGAGCCGCCGCTGGGGCCTCGCCCTGGGCAGGCACGCCCAGCTTCCTTCCCGCCCCCAGGCCTTCTCCAACTTCTACTACACCTTCCACTTCCTGAACCTCACCTCCAAGCAGCCGCTGGCCACCGTCAATGCCACCATCTGGGAGTTCTGCCAGAGGCCCTGGAGGCAGGTGGGTGGATCCTGGGGCCACCTGTCCCCTGCCTGGCGCTCTGGGCCACCGCTGCCCCAGAGCTCCGCAGGCAGGGCCGCGGCGGGACTGTGTCCTGGGCGCTGAGGCCAGCATGGGACGGCGGGGCAGGGGACCCAGGGGCCCATCCTTGGGTGGGACCGGCCTCTGGTGGGCCGGGAGAGGGGGCGTCACCAGGGTCCTTACCAGGTGGAGGCGAGTTGGCCCGGGCAGGACCGCTGGCTGCCTGACTACTGTGCCTCGGGCCTGTACATACTCACGCTGCTGCTCGAGGGCTACGGGTTCAGTGAGGACACCTGGCCTGGCATTGAGTTCCACAAGCAGGTGACCGCCTCCTGGGGCCAGGCCATCCGTCGCGGGGCAAGGGGGCGGGGCTCTGGGGCCGTGGCCACAGCCCTGACGGGCCTGCGTGTCCCACAGGTGGGCGGCATGGACATCGGCTGGGCGCTGGGCTACATGCTGAACCTAACCAGCATGATCCCGGCCGAGGCGCCCGCCCGCTGGCGGGCAGAGAGCTACGGCGTCTGGGTGGCCGGAGTCGTCTTTGCCGTGCTGACCATCGTGGCGACCCTCGGGGCCGCCGCCGTCCACCTCCTCTGGCCCCGGGGCTGAGCTGGGCTGCCCCCTGACATCGGTGGGGCCCGGGGGGGGGGCGGTGCTGCCCCGGCCTGGACGGCTGTGTGGGCCGGAGCCTTCTTGCGAGCCCTGCCGGGTCTCCCCGTGCTGTGGGCTCCGGCCCCGGGGCCAGATGGCCACGCTGGCTATACAGCGGCCTCCCCATCCCGGCCCCCGGGTCCCCTTCTCTGCCCCACTTGCCAGGGCAGTAGGTGACGTCCTGCACAAACGCCGGGACACAGGGCCCTGCCGCACTCGGGGCTGCGTGACCTGCGGGACGGGGGCCCCGTCGAGCCAGAAGGGCAGTGACCGCGGAAGCAAGAAGGGCCTCGCTCCCTGGGAGAGCCGGCAGCGGGGCCCCGGGGGCTCTAGGAGCCCCAGGAGGAGGGGAGGCTGGGGGGAGGCCCAGCTGGACGCCTGTTATTTCCCGGCCTGGGGGCGGTCTGCAGGCTCCGTGGCTTCTCCCGAGGGGCAGCTCCACACCCGCCCCTGAAGCCTTCGTCAGGCCCTCCACGTGGACCGGCCTAGATTACAGACCACGCCTTCGTGGGGGGCACTGCTTTATTAAATCCCTGCTCGCCACGGGACGGCTGACTTCTTCGCGGCGGCTCCGGGTGGGCGTCGGGCTCCTCACGCGTCCTGTCCGGCCGGGACCACAAAGCACTTGGGGAAAATGCCGACGCGGCCGTCACAGTGACCCTCCAGCCAGGCCTGGTCCACTGCGTGCGAGGGGAGTCAGGGCTCCTGAGAGGGCGCCAGGCAGCCCACACAACCCGCCGTGCCCCGGTGGCCCACTGACCTTCACACAGGACGTCCACGACGTCCCCCGGCCGCAGGGCCAGGTCCACGGGCCCCCGGGCACAGTAGCTGTGCTGGGCCACCACCTGGTAGAGGGCAGCTCGGCCACCTGCTCCCTGTGGCGGGAAGGGAGGTGCAGGGCAGGCAGGGCTGGAGAAGGGCCCTGGGGCCCCCACCCCGAGACCACCCGCGCCCTCCCGAGGCTCACCCGACACTGGAGCTGCAGGGCCCCAGCGCTGGCCGCCGCGTCCCGCCAGGCCCTCTGCAGCGCCTCCTCCCCGGGGAGGGGGACCCAGCGCCCCTTGTTGCTGGGGTCTCGGTAACTGCAAAGAGACTCTTCAGAGAGGCATCGAGGGGGCAGGGGGCTCTTCGGACGGGCCCTGACCTCTGACCTCTGCAGGGCTGCCCCCGCCCACCCGCTCACCTGAGCTGCGCGCACTGGGCCTGGAGACAGAGGGCTTGGCTGAGCAGGCCCCGCAGGCCGGCCAGGTCCGCTCCCCTCGGGACTGTCAGGGCCAGGGTGAAGGCGCACTGCACGGTGACGGTCGCTGAGGACGCAGGGCCCCCCACGGCCGCTCCCTGGGGCAGGGCAGCAAGGCCGTGGTCAGTCGTGAAGCCCAGCTCTGCAGGCCCAGGGCCCGGCCTGGGTGGCCTTCGAGCCACGAGGCTGGGAGGGGCCGGGGTCCCCAGGGCCTGGCCTCTGGGCCCCAAGTCCCCGAACAGTGGGGGTGACATGAAGGCCTGTGCCTCTTACCCCAGCACCTGAGGGATCCTCCGAAGGGCAGGGGTCCGGCCCCCCTGACACCGGCGGCCCTGTGGGGTGACAGAGCAGAGCCTCAGGGGGCCCCACCCCCAAACCGGGCCGTTTTGGGGCGCAGGAACTGCTGGCAGCACACGCCCGCTGGGAGGCCCAAGGTGGCCAGCTGCCTCCCTCGGGGGCAGAGAGGGCGCCCCACACCCCCGGCCAGCATTCCCGCTGTCGCCGCCTCTGCCCGCACCTGCAGCCTGGTGCCCTTACCCGGAGGAATCTGTTCGCCAACGAACTCCACACGGGGCCCCTGCGGGCAGAGACACAGGCTGGGAGTGGGGGCCGGGCTGGGGGGCCCTGAGCCCGGCAGCTTTCCCCGGCCTGGGGCTCGTGGCAGCAGACCCGGGGTGAGGCGTGGGGCCGGGGAGCCACCTGACCAGCAGGAAGCCGGAAGTACAAGCCAGTGGGGATGCGTTCAGGGCGGGAACTGGGCCCCCATGGGCCCGGAGGCCACACTGCCTGGCGGGGCGCCCTCCCAGCACCCACTGACTCACCCGCACCGCCATTCCAGAACCGACCTCCGTCTCCGCCTCAGGGGGCGTCCTGGGGCCGCCGGGCCTTCTGCGGGGGCCTGAGTCTCCGGCCCTGGGGGGCGGGGGAGCCCTCGTTGTCAGGACTGGCTCAGCCCTGACTTGTTGCCCCCAACACAGCTCGAGAGGAGCCCCGAGTGTGGAGATGAGGGCCCCCGGCTGGGGGACTGCGCGACGTCCCCACCCCACGCGTGACCCACCTCCCGCGTGACCTCAGGCTGCGACGGCCCCGTGAGGGTCCAGTCTGGCAAAGCCAGCGGGGTCACCGCGTCCGCCCGCAGCCCCGCCTGCACCCTGCTCGGGCCCCTCGGCGCTGAGCCTCTGCGCTGCCTGGCGGCCGGCGGCCGGACGTCTCTACTCCCCCGTCCGGTGCCCCCTGCGCCTGAGTGACGGGACACCCGGCTCCGGACTGAGCCCTGGGCCTCTGGGCAGAGGGGGCACGGGGAGGGTGAGAGAGGCTCTTCCTCGGCCTCACACCTGCCCCAAGTGGAGAGACGCGCGCAGAGGGGAGACCCACTGCTCCCTACCGTGGGGCGCCTCCAGGTCTGCCTTCGCCGGGCGCACCCCAAACCTGTGGGCACAGAACCACGTGCTCTCTCTGGTGGCAGGTCTCGGTGGGGCAGCGTCAGGGCAGGGAGGCCAGCACTGCCCCCGCCCCGGGCAAGGCTCTCACACACGGCAGGCCTGCCAGTCCTGACTTCAGATCAGAGGGATGTGGGGGAGCCCCGGGAGGGGTCAGGGCGTTTCCCTCCCTTCACAGGATGAACAGGCCTGCAAACAACAGGCGAGAAGTCTGGGCCGGCCAGGGGCGACCCACCCACCTGGGGCCGCCGAGGCTGCACGTCCCCCCGTTGGTCGTCGGGCACGGCAGAGGACACCACCTGGTGAGGGACGGCAGAGGGACGGCTGAGCCTGGGACCACGCCCGCTCCCATACCTCCTGCCCACACCACACTCCGGGGTGTCTCCTGGGTGTCGGGGGGGGGGTGCTGCCCATGCCTGTCCAGGCCACGTGGGGGCTGGAAGGTAGGGAAAATACGTCTGATAGAGAAAAGCCCCTATGCTGACAGTTTAAAAAAATTCTTCAAGATATTATTTATTTGTCAGAGAGAGAGAGGGAGAGAGCGAGCAAGGGGAGAGGCCGGCAGAGGGGAAGCAGGCTCCCCGCCAGGCAGGGAGCCAGACGCGGGGCTCCGTCCACCACCAGGGATCGTGACCCGCGCCGAAGGCAGAGGCTCAACCCACTAAGCCCCCCAGGGGTCCCTTAACTTATTTTTAATACAACTTTTAAAATGTTTTTATTTCTTAGACTTTTGTTCTGTAATAAACGGACTCTAAACTGAGAGACTCATGCGGCTCAGATGCGCCCGGGCCCCGCCGGCGAAGTCTGCACAGACCAGGGGCACGTGAGCTCACACACACACACACACACACACACCTGGTCACACCAGCGCGCTGGCCCTCGGTGACCTCAGTGGGTGCTGGGCTAACCCAAGGGCCACCACCTTGAAACCCCAGTGAATTTTCCTTTTTGGGCCCTGGAGTCACTTCCCTGCATCCCTGCTCCCCAGTGCTGTGTGACTCGGGCGGTGCTGCCTGCCCCCGCTGGCCCCTTCGGCCCCCGCTGGGACCTCACTGTCCTGAGCAGAGATGCGGGGACACACAGACACAGAGAAGCACAGGGCAGGGCTGAGGCCAGAAGAGCGTGGCTGAGGTGGACGCGGGGCGGAGGGGGGGGCAGCACCACCAAAAAGCCACGGGCTCCCTCGTCTGCTGCACGGCTCCACTGGGGGTCCTGCCTCCCGATTCTAGGAGCCCAGGATCTGTGAAGTCCACTTGGAGACACTGTCCTGACCCAGGACGCTCAGGCCCTCTGCAGTCTGGGGGTGGCCTCGTGCCCGCTCTCTGCCCACCCTCCGGGGCCCTTCTAGCGACCCAGACCCACCGCTTGCGCCCCTGTGAGCTCGGACCTGCTGGCTGCTGCTGGCCCCCGAGCCACAGGAAGCCGGAGGCCGCCCCTACCTCGGCCTTGCCCAGGAAATCCACTGGCTCCAGGTGATCCAGGTGCCGCCTGTGGGGCCGGAAGACCTCACCTCTGGGGACCTGCCGAGGCTGCAGGGGGACCTGTTTCTGGAGGGGATCCGGCCAGTGCAGACCTGAGCATGTGACCAGGGCTGTGGCCTCAGGGACCCTCCGCCCACTTCTCACGGGCCCTGGGAAGTCCTTCCCCAGCCCCCACACCTGGGCACACGGGCCACCTCCCTCTAGGAGTGTCCTTATCTCATAGAGTGGGCCCTGGGGGCCTGTACACATAGGAGCCCCGGACTGGGGGCTTCAAGCCCAACAGCGCCCGCGGGGTGTGGGGGGGGGCGGGGAGGGGGCGGCGGCGGCCCTCTCTCCACCTGCCCCCTCACCTGCAGTTGGCCCAGGGCGGCGTGCAGGTCATCACTGGCCCCTTCTGGCCCCTTGCAGAGGGCTTCCTCTAGGCTGCGGGTGGCCTCGGCCCAGAGTCCCAGCTGACACTGCGCCGCCCCCACGTTGAAGAGCACCTGGGAGCCACGGGGGAGATGACAGCCCCCTCCCTCGCTTAGCTCCCCTCCTCCGGCCTCACCCCTGGTCCTGCCCCTGGGTCAGCCCTGCAGGCCTCAACCTCCCCCTGGGCCGCCCACTCCTCCCCTGCCTCCTCTGATGCGGATTCCAAACCCGGCGGCGCCCCAGTCCCACACCAGGTCCCCCTCCAGCCCCTCTCCTGGCCCCGCCCCCTCCTGGCCCCGGCCCCGCCCCCGTCGCGCCTCGGACACGCCCCCCCTCCCCGGGAGCCCCGCCTGAAGCGGGGCCCGCACGGCTCGGGGTTGGTGGCAGCCGGCCCAGGACGCCGGTGCGGGGCTCTGCCGGGCAGACCTCACTGTCCAGGCGCCCGGCTGGAGCGGCTCGTCGCTCCCGCGCTCAGAACACCGGGGGCAGGTCTGCGCGCGTCCTCTCCGCCCGCCTCGCCCCCACGTCGCGGGCGGCCCGACCCCTCTCGCGGCCCTTCCACTGCGTGCGGCCCTTCCACGGCGTGCGGCCCTGCTGGGCGCCCTGCTCCGGGTGCTGTCCCAGGAGCCCCCTTCTCTGTCCCGACCCCTCCCTCACGCCCACCCCAGCGTGAAAAGACGCTGGGTCCGGTTAAGGCCGCGCCAGCGGGACGCGCTGAGGGCAGAAGCGAAGGTGCCCCGTTCTCCTGGGAGACGCCCGGGCCTGCTGAGCCCTCCGTCCCTGCGGGGACAGCGGGTGCTCGGCCGGTTCGGCCTCCGTCAGGAGAAACCAAGCCGCTCTTGCCGGGCGTCAGTCCCCATGGCCTGCCAGGTGCCACCACACTCCCAGAGCCCGCCACTCTCTGCAGATGCTGTTACCCGGCTGGGTGGGGGTCACCGCCGCACCAGCTCCCCGAGCCCCTGCTGCACTGTTCGGTGCCCTGGGCCCAGGGACCCAGGGCCCAGCGTGCTGTGGACCCGAGCCGGTGGGACCACCCCACGATGGCAGTCCAGGTGCTTTGGAGAAGGCTCTGAGGCAGCACAATTCGGGCAGCGCTGGGGGTGTCCTCCCGATTCCCCTCTGCTGGTGTCAGCCCCGCGGAGAGGCCAGGGCGGGGGCCCACAGCCAAGCTGTGTGTCCTTCCGACCCCGCCGGCCTCTCTGCTGACTCTGGCCCTCCCCTGCCCTTCTCCTGGTGGTCTCCCCCTCTTCTGCCCCTAAGCTGCCCTGGGGTGAAAGCGTGGTGAGTAGGGGTAGTGGGGCGTCTCAGGCCAGAGGGAACATATCCGTCAACGTGCCCTGCCCCCCGTGACAGTGACAAGACAATGGGGCCCAGAGGACGAGGCCTGAAGAGGCGCCCGGGCAATCCGCCCCAGACAGCACCCGCAGGGCCCCAGCTGGCTCCCCGCCTCGGAGCCCAGCTCCCTGTGCAAGTCTGGTGCAAGCTCACCTCCCAGGCCTTCAGCTTGAACCGAAGGCCCAGCTGCGTATAGTCAATGGCGGCATTTTCCCTTAGCTGTGCCTGGGCCAGCCGGAAGTCAGACAGGGCCTCCTGGAACCTGCCGGCAGTGGGGGTGGGAGGAGGGGTCAGCGGCTGCAGGGAAAGGGGCCAAGCCCTGCCCGGGCTCCCCCCACCCGCCCCCAGCTCCAGGGACACCTGCTAGGGGGCAGCGGTGGCCACCAGTCCTCGTACGTGGTAGGCACTCAAGTCCCAACCAATGAGTCAAGGGATCTATCCACAGACGTGGCTGTAGGGGGTGTGAGTGACACCAGCTCTGATCCAGCTCTGTCTTCTGGAAACTCACTCCCCGCCTGGGGCCCCTGTCTGCTCCCCAGCCCCTCTTCCAGCTCTGGCTGCGTAGGGACCCCGAGCATTTCCCTCCTGCTTCTCAGGACTCCTGTTCCCTGCGGGCCTCCCTCTGCAGAGACCTGCAGAAGCTCCCACTGGACTTCCCAGCTCGCCCCGGCAGGGTCCCCCCGAGTCGGCCTGCTGGGTACGGGGCCATCTGTGGGGCTTGTCCGGGGCCTAGGTGGGGGAGGGGCAAGGTGAGCTTGTCCCGCAGAAGGCTGCCTTCTCTGGGAAGGACCGCAGTGCAGAGAGTCCAGGTGAGCACTGAGGACCTGTGTCCTGGGACACACCATTCCTGCAGCCCTGCCCTCGGTCTCCACATCTGCAGAGTGGGTGTAATCACACCATCCCTGCCGCAGCGCAAACGTGGAGAGGAACAAAGGGGGTGCGCAGAACCTGGGCGTGGAGACAAGCCTCCCCCCGGGGCCCTGCCCTGCGTCCTGCTCCGGCAGGAGCACGGTGTCCTCTCCAGGCTTCCCTGGGGCTGCAGAGGAGGGGCTGGCATGAGGAGGTGGCCCACGGGGAGAGAGGGGGAGGAGGAGCACAAGAATGGCCTTTGCAGAGAAAAAGGGCCGTCAGAGAAGAAACAAGGCGCCCTGTGCTCACCTCTCCAGCTGGAAGTGGGCCACTCCTCGCTGGAAGAAACCGACAGCCATGCAGGTGTCCTTGGTCACTGCTTGGTCAAATGCCTGGGGAAAAAATGCCCATGGGTCGCCAAGGTCTGCAATCCGATCACCCCGGGTCACAGACACGGTCCAGGCAGATGACCAGTGGCAGGGGGCCCAGGAATTCCACGGGCTCCCAGGACGGCCCGCTGGGGGTAGACGTTTCCCGCCTGGTCCAGGGGCCTCCAGAGCTTGTGCCTGCATGCCTGCAGCACCATTCGGTCTCCCTCGGTGCCACGGCCAGAATGAGCCCGAGCTCTCCCCGAGTGCAGACAGCACAGCAAGGTGTCGCCATAACCCAACCTGTCTGCCACGAGGACGAGGAGAAAGGACAGAAGGGAACACTCCACGCATTGATAATAGTTACCTCTGGGGCGTGGAGTTGTGCAAGATTTTTGTCTTTTCAAAATCCTATTTCTGGTAGTTCATACAAAATGACACACTTCTTATCTATTAGAATCAGAATGACGGGCGCCTGGGGGGCTCGGTTGGTAAGTATCTGCCTTCGGGTCAGGTCACGATCCCGGGGTCCTGGGGTCCTGGGCTCGAGTCCCGTCAGGCTCAGTGGGGAGTCGGCTTCTCCCTCTTCCTCTGTCTCTTCTCCCCTGCTCGTGCTCTCTCGGCCTCTCTCTCAAATAAATAAATAAATAAAATATCTTAAAAAGTATTATAAAGAGGGGCGCCTGGGTGGCTCAGTGGGTTAAAGCCTCTGCCTTTGGCTCAGGTCGTGATCTCAGGGTCCTGGGATCGAGCTCGGCAGGGAGCCTGCTTCCCCCTCTCTCTCTGCCTGCCTCTCTGCCTACTGTGATCTCTCTCTGTCAAATAAATAAATAAAATCTTTTTTTAAAAAAAAAGTATTACAAAGAACAAGAACACAAAAGTCTTAGCATCTGTGTAAAGTACAAGTTTTCCCTAAACTTCACTCAAACGAGGTTGACTATTCCTTTATTTATTTATTTATTTATTTATTTGATAACAAATAAACTGTCAGAGATAGTTTTATTAATTGTAGCCATTCCGCCTGCTTTTAGAAATGTCCATATTTCCAGCTGATGTGCCCAGGCTATTATTACTCAATGTTATTGACTTTGAACAGTCCTCTCTCTTCTCTTAGGGTAAAGAATTTAATACCATATTCCTCTGCTCACCACCTCTGTCCCCTCTCTGGTTAAATCACAGTTCGTGAGTAAGTGATCGATGGATTGGCCTTATACACACACTATGGGCTGGGCTACCTGGTGTCCCATGACTGTATTCCCTTCCTTGGGTAACACTTTGAGACTTACATTGTTACTGAGAATTGTAGTTTCATATGCAGATACAAGAAACAACAGAGGAGCTCCCTTGTACCCTTCACCCAGTCCCCCGCCCCCAACTCCCAGGGTCAAGTTTTGCAAGATACTGGCATTGATGCTCTCCTACAACATCTAATTCTCTTTGCATTTGTGTCATTTTCCAGGTAGCTGCCGCTGATTGTCTCAAACACTGCAGGGTCCTGGTTCTTTCTGCTGGGGATATTTGGGGACCAGAGAAGTGAGTCGAGGGCTGCTGGATTTTTGTATGCACCTGGGGAACGTGATCACTTTCCAGACCACAAAGCGTTTAAAGGGCGGAGAGTGGGTCTGTGCTGCCCTCTCAGCAGAGGAGCTGTGTGCGTGCCCACGTGCACTCTTGAACTCCTGGTTCGTTTTGGGGAACAGACTGGGGAAAAGATAGGTACTTGGATCTGGGGTCTGGGCACCAACAAGACAGACCGCATCTCCTTCCCACAGGTGTCTGATGACGTCCCCGCTCCAAATTGTACACCTTGGGGCGCAGGCAAGACCCTTGTGAGCAAGGTCCACCCTCCAACCTATTTCTAGGTATTAGCACCATGAGCACCGGAGCCGGCAGCACCCAGTCCTGGCCCATGACCAGAGTGCGGCACACGGCCCTCATCACGAGGAGATGGCGAGGAAGGCCGCCCCCCCATCATGCCCTGAGTTTTGGGTGGGGTCCCCGACTGCACAGCTCCTACTTGCCTTCGGTGTTCGCCGAGGCAGAACACTGGGGGACACCCCCAGAGGGCCATCAGGAAGAAGGGCAGGGACCCCGGGCTCACCGCTGCGGCTGAGTCTTTATCGCACGGTAATAAGGTTCCCCAGGGCCACTCCCCAAGTTCGACCAACCGTGGGTGCCGGCGGTCGCCCCTGGCTCACCCGCAGCGCGGCCTCGGGGTCCCCGGCCAGCAGGTGCACGCAGCCCACGTTGAAGCACATCCTGGCGGGCGGCTCCGGGTCGCCCTGGAAGAGGCGGAGGGCGCAGCCCCAGTCCCCGCGCGCCACGGCCTGCACGCCCCGCTGCCAGTCGCGCACCAGGTCTCGGAGAGACGGCATGGCGGCGCGGACGCCCGCCGGACTGCGTCTGCGCTTCCGGGCCGGGCCGCGGCGGGCGAGGGGGTCCCCGAGGGCTGCGGCGGGAGACCGGCGTGGGGATGTGGGCCCCCCGCCCTCGGAGGCCGGCGACGGGTCTGCACCGGCCGGGCGCTCGGTTGGAGCGCGTGGACTCCACGAGCGGCAGGTGCGCCACGCCTTCCGCCGCCCACGGCGCCCCCTGGCGGCAGAGCGACCCCGCCCGCCTCGGCTCCGCCCCGCCCACAGGCCACGCCCCACAGGGACCGCCCCCTCGACATCCGGCCCCCGCCCCTGCCCCCGCTTCCGCCGCGCCCCAGCGGACTTCCGCCGGGAGCTCCCGGAGTTGGCGTTTCCCGGCCGGCAGTGCCCCGGGCCGTGTGGGTCTCGGTGCGCCGGGGAAAGCTGTCCGGGCCCGCCGCTGCCGCGGCCGGGCCAGGGTTCCGGGCGGACCCCGCTGGCTCAGGTGAGCGATTGGCGGGGCGCGGGCCGCGGGGGCGGGCTCGGGGTCCCCGGGACGCCGGGAGGTCGGGCGGGGCCGGCTCTGCCGGGACGGACAGCCGCGGGAGCTGGTCCTGCCATCCCCACACGGGACTCTCCGTCCGCGGGGGCCGCGGGGGCCGGGCGGCGGGCCGGGGGGAGGTGCCGGTGTCGCTCGTGGGGACCGCCCGTCCCTGTGTCCCGGCCCCGCTGTCGGCCTGCGCCCCGCAGCCGCGGTGGCCCCGAGGACCTCCTGCCCCGCGAGCGCGGAGGCTCCGCGAGCGTCTGCGTCCCCGGCGCACGGCCCCGCTGACACCCCGCGAACGTCCTACCTGTGCTGGTCGCGGTCGCGGGGGGAAGCAGGGCCCGCAGGTGCACAGGGACGGACAGACGGACGGGAGGCGGTGCCCAGGCCGAGACCCAGGGACGAGCCCCGCTGCCGCGTTAGGGACGGTCGCCTGCTTCCCACGAGTCTGCTGTTGCATGTGTTGGTTTCATAAAAAATACTTGCCGGGCGCCTGGGTGGCCAGGCGGTCAAGCCTCCAGCTCTTGGTTTCCAGCAGGTGGTGAGCTCAGGGTCCTGGGGTGGAGTCCCGCCTGGGGCTGGGTGCCGAGCAGGAGCCCCCTCCTCTCCCTTTGCCCCTCCGTTGCCCCCCCTCCCCCCCTCCCCAGTGCTCTTGGCCGCTCTCTCTCAACTCAGTCAGTAGTACTTTCCCAGCAACCTGGGACTGGCCAACTGTGTGGGCACCTGGATTTGCCCATGGCACAGAAAATGAACTGCTGCTGCCCCAGCCCCAGAAACGCTCCCCGTAGGCAGGCTCTGCCCTTTTGTTTACGTAAGGGAAGGTCCAGGGGAGGCTTACGCCCTCGATGGCCATCAGAGCCCGAGCTCAGCCGTGACTCCGGACCTGGCTTGCCTTCTTTGTTGGCCGTCCTTCCCCGGTCGGGGCTGTGGGTCCTGGGACCTGGGAGCCACTCTGCTCGCTTCTGGCCGCATCTCCTCCCCGCGAGCCCCGGGCCAGCTCTCTGACCCTGCAGGCTTCCTTAGCGGAGTCCTGGCCCGGCGCACCTGGGAGCACCCATGCCTGTGGCATATGCCCGGGACGGCACCTGGGCAGCCTCCTCAGCAAACGTCCGTGAGCCCCTGCCCCTGAGGGCCTGCTTCCCCACCAGTGGGGCCTGGGTTTCCTGACCTGCTGGCCTGGTGGGTGGGTACCGAGGGCGGGATCCTGTCCTTCCCAAATCCCCCCATGTGGATGTCCCTCCCACTCTCCATCCTCCCTGCCTTCCCTACGAGGTTCGCTCGGGGTCACTCCTGCAGCCCTGCTCTGCCCTTCCCAGCCCCCGGGGTCGCTGCCTGAGTGCCCCCCCCCCGGCCCACCTGGATCCCACCTAGGGCTCCTCAGTGCTGACAGCTGCAGCCCCCCACACCCCAGCCCGTCCTGGCAGCTCACACCTTCGACCTGACACCCCTCACCACCCACAGCTCCAGTCCCGTTCCCTTCATCGGGGCTGGAGGAGCCCCGCCGACGGGCCCGGTCTCTGTCCATCCTTGACACGAGCCTCAGGTGGGTCACTCACTCCTCCTGCAGTGGTCTTCCTTCCTCCTCCCGTGTCCTCGGCCCCACTCTGCCCCGGCCTGCCTCCCAGCCCAGGACCTGGCTACTGGCTTCCAGAGAAAATGGAAGCAGCTGGAAGGGACCCCCCCCCCCCCAGCGTCTACACCCACCGATCTGCCTCCTCCCTGCGACTGCCCCTGCTCCGGCAGGCAGGGCCCACCTGTCCCCTCTCCCAGCGCATCATTGTGTCCCCTCGCTAGGGTCAGCCCATCAACATACCGTGATTCTTTCCATCTTCACCCTCCTCCCCAAGCTCACAGCCCATCATTTCTTTACTCCCCATTCGCAGCAGAACCCCCCCCCAAGAGTTCTCAGTGTGTCCAGTACTTTTGCCGTGTACGTTTTAGAGATTGAGATGTAATTCGTGTATCAGCAAATTCAGTTTTAAAGTGTACAGATCACTGGTTTTGTCCCGTTCGCAGGGTTGTACAGCCCGTCCCCATAATTGTAGGGAGCTTCATCCCGGGCCTGGCGCGCCCGTCCCCGCTGCCCCCACCCCGGGCAGCTGCCGGTCCTGGCTACAGGTTTGCGACTTCAGGGTGTCGCGTGTAAACGGACCCGCACGGCTCGCGGACTCTGTATCTGGCTTCTCTCACTCAGCGTCACTTATTTTTGAGGTTCGTTCGTGTTGTCGCCTGTGTCAGAGTTTTGTTCCTTTTTAAGACTGAGTAACATTCCATTGCATGGATGGGCCCGCTTTGTTTACCCATTCACGCTGATGGGCATTAGCCACCTTTCGGCCGCCACGAGAAGTGCTTCCATGAGCATCTGTGTGCGGGTTCTCTGCGGGCGTGTTCCCCGTTCTCTTGGGCGCACACCTGGGAGCAGAGCCACCAGCTCCCGCGGTCACTCCGCCGAGCCTTGTTCCGGTGGCTGCCGCGTCCCCCGTCTCCCTCACGCTGCCTGCCCCGGAGCCGGCCCCAGGCGACCCTCCCGCCACCACTTTACCCAGAGGCTCCTCGGGGTCGCCGGCAGCCGCATTAATCATTTCCGCCGTCAGGATATCTGTAAAACAGAAAACCCTAAGATTCTTCCAGCTCTGAAGTTCAACTGTTGCACAGAAAACTTCCTGTGTCTGAGCTGAAATCTGTCCCCAAGCCGGCCTCGAGGCAGGCCAATCTGCGGCCGGGTTTCACAGACGGGGGGCTGCTGTCCGGAGGGAGGCCCCCCAGGCCCCGCCGCGGTCTCCCCTCGCATCAGCGTTCCGGGGAGGCCCGCTGAGACCGTGCGGATCCTGCCCATCCTCCGTCAGCGGGAGAGTCCAGCCAAGGGAACCTTTCCTAAGGTAAGACCCTGACTCAGCTACCGGTCAGCACGGTGCTGAACCTTATTTCTACAGGAATGCAACAACTGTGGTTAATCCTGGAGCCCAGATGTCAAAGAAGTGACAGGAATTGGGTTTAGCCCAATACAAAGAAGTTGTGTGGGGTTTTTTTTCTTTTTAAACAACAGACACTTTCCAAGAAAAAAATAAAATGAAAATAAGATTTTTCTCTCAGGAAATAAAAACCTTAGTGTGATGGAAATGCTTGGTGTTGGAGACCAGCTTCCGGGGACCTGGCCTGACGGGGGTTGCGTCGGATTTGGGGCCACAGCGCGCCTCCGTGGAGGGTTCCGTGGGGAGGCGCCCGCCAGCGGCCACGGCTCTGACACTCACCTCCGCAGCCTGTTGGTGGGCTGCCGACCACGGACTCGGGCGCTGAGGACCTCGGCTCTGCCATCTCAGGGAAGCTTCGAGAGGGAAAGCTGAGGGACCCAAGGCCGCTGTGCAAACAGGAAGTGGCTCACGATTCATCCCCTTTGGGTTCAGAGTTGGGACCGTCACCCTGGACAGTTTTAACGCGCCCCTGCAGGCCTCCGTGGTGGTCCAGGGCTTCCTCCTCCGGGGGCACCAGGCGGCACGCCCCGCTCCTCCCCGCCCCTCCCCGCCCCAGGCCGGTGCCGGGCACTTGGCCTTGCCGCTTCAAACAGAGGAACGCGTTGCCGCTGGTCTCTGTGCTCTTCTCTGTGCTTGGCCCTTCCAAAGTGGGGGTCTGTCTGGGCCAGGACTGGCAAGCCAGATACAAGACGGTCGCTCAGCCATCCGGGGCCCTGCTCCGAGCGCCAGGGCCTGTCTGCGGCGCGGGCTGCTGATGGCAGGGGGAGGCGGGGAGGGCGGCCAGCTGAGACCCTCCGAGCAGACGCACAGCCTCCCGTTACATCTGATGAAGCCAGCGAAACGGTCCGTGGGAAAGGGGGAGTGTATGTTGCTGAAATGAATGCACAACACCTTGAAACACGTAGGGGTGAGTCCTGAAAGCCGACGAGATCCCGGAGAGAATAGCGGGTCATTTACAGAGGAGGGAGCAGCGGGCCGGCACAGCAGCTCTGGAGGTCAGAAGGAAGCAGAGTTTCTCTGCAGAACCCGCAAATCCAAGGAAGCCCGAGTTTACCCAAAAAGGAAGGAAATCATGCCCAAAGAAGTAAAAAACAAATGGAAGAAACCAAAAGGAAAAAGAGGGAGTTAATAAAGAGAAAAGCTTAATTAGTTAAGTAATTAGGAAGTATAGAATTAGTAAGACCAAAAAGTAGTTCTTAAAAAGACCAGTGAGGGGCGCCCGTCGGGCTCAGTCGGTGAGGCTGCTGCCTTCAGCTCAGGTCATGATCCTGGGGTCCCCGGATCAGGTCCCGCGTCGGGCTCCCTGCTCATGGTCTCCATCTCTCTCTCCTCTCGTTCTCTTTTCAAATAAATGAGATCTTAAAAAAAAAGACCAATGAAACAGACTTCTGACGAGACTAAGGACACGCAAGAGAGAAGGAAAGGTGTTAATGGGAGGAGACCACACACTCGCCACGTGCACACTGATACCTGGTCACAGTGGGAAAACCTCCTCAGGAAACAGGTGCGTCTGTCCCAACAGACGCAGAACCAGGAGGTCGGAGCCGGGCGGCGAGCATCGCGGGCTGTCGGGTTTCAGCCACGCCCGTGCCGGGCAGCTCCCAGCCCGCGCTCCAGCTCCGGGCACGGCCCCCGGCCCCGGCCCCAGCTGAGCCTGGAGGCAGCGCACCCCAGAGACCCCGGGCAGGACCCCGCGGTCAAGCCGCTTCCAGTTCCTGACCCCTGGCCCCGTGCAGGGCGATGCAGGATCGTTCTGCTCTAAGCCACTGAGTTTGGGGCCGCGAATGACTGAGGAGCGGTGAGTGCGGTCAGGCTTGGTCACGAGGGCAGAGCCGGGGCCGCGGGCAGCCCCGGGGACAGAGCGCCTGGTTTCTGGGGGCAGGGGCGCCTCCCGGCGGCCTGGGAGGGACAGAGGGAGAGAGACTCGCACGCAGACTCCGCACTGAGTGCAGAGCCCGCCAGGGGGCTCCATGCCCCCACCTGGAGACCAGGACCTAAGCCGACACCAAGAGTCCCACGCTGCACTGACCACGCCACCCAAGCGCCCCAATTTTAACTGTTAAAATATCATTGGTGATTTTCTTTTTTCCGTGAATACAAAGTGGAATGTGTTTGTTGTATAATATTTAGCAAATACAAAAAAATAAAATAGAAAATAGAAGTGGTGGTCCTTCCCCCCCCCCCCCCCCCCCGCAGTGCCCGTTGGCTCCAAGCTCTGTCCAGGGCTGACCGGGCGGGGAGCGTCCGGCGGCCCTTGCTGTAGCATGGCGGCAGCTAAATACAACTACGTGCTACGTTGTGGCGGCAGCTAAATACAACTACGTGCTACGTTGTGAGGTCCTCTTTTCCCCACGTCATTAGATGTTTTTGTAAAATGTTGTTGTTAAGTAGCCATTCATGATTCACGTGATTTCTCCCCCATTACTGGATAGCAGGAGGCCCTCCCCAGCTGCAAAGCCCAGCTGAACGGAGGGGCCAGGGGGAAGGGGCCGACAGAGGCGCTCTGGCGAGGCCCCCAGGAGGGGCTGCTTCCTCCTGCACGGCGGATGCAGGGAGTGACCCCTGACCGTTCCCTCCGCAGTGAGTGTGGGGGCGTTCCGTGGCCACTCCGGAGAGACCCCACCCCCCACGTGGCATCTCTGAAAAGGTACTTGTGTTTTAGATTGGCGATCCTATTTTTTTTAAAAGATTTTATTTATTTATTTGACAGAGATCACAAGTAGGCAGAGAGGCAGGCAGAGAGAGAGGGGGAGAGCAGGCTCCCCGCTGAGCAGAGAGCCCGATGCGGGGCTCGATCCCAGGACCCTGAGACCATGACCTGAGCCGAAGGCGGAGGCTTTAACCCACTGAGCCCCCCAGGAGCCCTAGGGATCCTAATTTTTAAAAAAGGAGTGACTCTTAAGTGAAATCAGTAAGTCAGAAATCACTCCCGCTAGGCTGGCTAAAGTAGAAAGACAGACACCCGCAGGTCAGCGTTGGCGAAGGCGCGGGACGACGGGGGCCTGCGTACGCCGTGGCAGCTCCTCGGCTCAGCCCAGCCCATTCCCCCGGGAGAGGGCGGCCCACGTCGGCGAGAACACCCGTGTGCGACTGTCCACCGCGGCCACAAGGCGAACCCAGATGAGTGTGGTTCGGCCACGGAAAGCAGTAGATGCCAGCAGGTGCCACAGCGTGGACGGACCCTGAAAAGAGCCTGCTGGGGGCAAGCTGGATGCAGACCGCTTTGCAACAGGTGGGACCCTGGGGGCAGAAAAGGGGCCTGGGGTTGCCAAGGCGGTGGGGAGCAACAGAGTCTTCTTGGGGTGGTGAACATGTGCTGGAATTAGGCAGTGGTTTCCTTATACCTAAATATACAAAAACACTGAGTCGTGCACTTTGAAAGGGCAGATTTTAGGCTGTGTATATTAGATCAATAAAGCTTTAAGAACTATCACCGAGATGTGCGCCCAGACATTTAATTCAGTTCGCAAGCCAATCGAAACCGCTTCCAAATTAGTGCTCTTGTTGAACCAGAGACATAAGTGGCCCGTCTTCAGGGGTCCAGGCTGCGCCCCCCCGTGCGTCTCGGGTGCGACCCCAGCCCCCTGCATTTGGAATTTGGGGACAGCAGAGGGAGTCCCCGATGCTGCTGTGCAGGGTGGTGGCTCTGTGCGTCCGGGCACAGCCCCTCCGCTGGGGAGGCCAGTGTGCCCAGCAGAAATACGTGAACCCCACGTGTGGTTTTAAACTTTCTAGTATGAACACTAAAAATGTAAAAGGAGAAGGCGAGGTGCTCCTGGCTGGCTCGTTGGTAGAGCGCGAGTCTCTTGATCTCAGCATCAGGAGTTCAAGCCCCAGGGAGGGCATAGAGCTTACTTATAAAAAAGTATATAAAAAAAGTTAATACTATATTCTAACTCCAGTGTCCCCTGAATATCATCCCACCTGTAGTCGATGCGAAGTCAGCGCTGAGACGTTCTTTGCTCTTACCCCAGGTACAGTTTGGACTCAAAGCAGGACGCGGCTGACCGTGGGGCCGCGGGGCCGGGGCCTCCCCGTCGGCATCCGGAGTCTGCGGCTGGTGCACCCCTGGCTGCGCCGTGGTCCCTGCGCTGTGTTCCCGCTGTGCGCCTTGCCGGGCACGTGGGGCGGCCCAGGACGGCTGGGTACCTGCGCGGTGGCCCCGGCAGGAGTCGGGCTCTGGCGCACAGTGAGGCGGCCGCCACCGTCACCCCTCCTGGGCCTCAGTCACCCTGTGATGAAGAGCACAGGAAGAGGCTGCGGGGGTCACACAGCCGGCACCTCCGTGTTTGCAGGAAACCGCGCAGGGCAGTGGTGCAGGAAGCACGACCGGGTGTCCGAGTGACAATACTCTGATGACCTATTTAAAGGTCGCGCCCGTTGGCCACAGCATGGAGAAAACTCTCGTGTGCCGTGGCTGCTCTCCTGGGACAGGGGATGGACGGGCGGAAGGCTGAGCCCCAGCCCCACCAGGCTGCTGGGACCCTTGGCCGGCAATGTGGCTTCTTTTGGGTCCTTTAATTTTGCCCGTTGCCTGTAATTTCCACCTTTCGGGGTTATTCGAGGGGCAGCTTCAGGTCCAGAGGCACCTTGAAGTGTCCACTCTGTGCTGTCCCTTCCAAGCTGGGAGCCTGGTCCTCTGGGCTTCTGGCGGGGTCCCAGGCTGGCCGCTGTGTGCCTCCCTCGCACGGAGCCTGTAGTGGGGAGACCCCGGGCCCCGCACAGCCGGGTCACGGCCGGGGCCACGCAGGCGTTGCGAGCCCTCGCCCGGTGGTTCTCACACCTTCACTCAGCCCACGCAGCCCACTTCCCGGTGCGGCCGGGCCGGGCCCCCAGCCTGGGTGTTGCTGATGCCGGGGGCTCTGTCTGGAGGGCGCCCTCGGAGGTGCCCTCTTGCCCCCTGCTGGGCCTGGTCGAAGGGCTGGGTTCCAGAGGCCTTGGATCCGGCTTGGTCAGTGTGCGGAGCGAGAGGCCGGGCGGCACGGGGCATCCCAGACCTACAGCAGATGCCGGGCGCGGCCTGGGTCAACCTCGAAAATAAAACAGCCGGTTATTTTACCGGCAGAATGGCTTCGCTCAGGCATGGCCCAGGAATTGGAATTCAGGACAAGCAAGCTAAGGCAAACCACAGGCAAGTCTGGAGAACGCAGAGGAAGTCCCGTGGAGGGGAGTGAGGGCTCGGGGTGCCCGCAGCCTCTCACCGAGTTTGCAGGGCAAGGTCGGAGCCGGCCTCCTGCTGAGGGGCACTTAGTGTGGACAGCCGGTGGCCGGTCAGCGGGCTCGACACTCAGGTCGAGAGCTCCCCCTGCTGGCCGCCCGGCTCCGTGGAAAATGAGGTTTCCTCTCTAGGGTTTGAAGCCGCGGGGGTCCCGCTGGGGGGTGCTCCCAGGTGGGCACCCAGTTAAGCTCCGCGGGCCCAGCTGTCAGAGGAGGCAGTGTGGCGCTGGGCCACGGGCCCCCCTCGCGTGCGGGGCAGGGGCTAGGGGCGGGGGGGCTCCCTGAGGCCCGTGATCCGGTGTGTGGCTTGGTTCCCAGCAAGAAAAAGTTGTGAGGCCTGCACGAGTTGTGCGCGTCCACTGTTCCTTTTAAGCAGACGTTCCCAGGCTTCCAGGAGGCGCCCACCCCGCGGGCTGCGGCCGGCCGGCCCTGGGAAGGCCTGCTCGTCTCGGGGTACCCTGCAAACCCCGAACCATATTTTCAGCTCAAGACACATTGGACTCCAAGCAGATTTTTTTCACTTTAAAATGAGGTCGGCTGAGACAGTCTGCCGTGGGCTGTTTTCCTTCTCAGAAGCACGGGGCCTCGGTGCGCTGCTGCCGCTTGTGGGTTTCGGATTCCAGGCTCGGGAGCAGAACAGAGGTTGTGTAAGGAGAGCGGAGGGTAGCCTGGGGCAGATCTTGGAGTTGTAGGGGTTTCTCCTCTGAGGCTAGAAAAAGCCCTTCTCCCCGGAGAGACCATGTGGTCTTCTGCCTTCTCCGCAGGCTGACCCCCGGAGCGGGTGGCTGCTTGCAGAGGAGGTCGTCAGGGTCATGGCCGTGCGGACAGACCCTGGCCCCAGGGGGTGAATGGACCGCAGGGCAGCGTTCCTCCTGGGGCGACCTGACTTGAAGGGGTCGGAGGGACCTTTGCTCTGCACTGATGCCGGTTATTGTTATAATTATGGTCAGAGTGATGGTCCCTTTTTTAAAGAAGAGCCCGCAGGCCCGCACGAGTGTGGGGACGGCCAGAGATGGGGACAGCCTGGGGTCTGGCTCTGCTTGGGGGGGCTATAGACAGGGCATGTCTGCAAGCCCACTGCCTGCCCTTGAGGCCCCTTTAGCAGCCCCCCAGAGTGGCCTGCAGCTCGGGGAGTAGCAGAGGGAGCCTGCCGGAGACGGAGGCCAGGGGAGCCACCATTTGGAGTTTATCGAAACACCCAGGTGGCCCTCTGTCACTCCTGTAGGAGGGAGTGCTCGGCCCTGTGTTTCTGGGGAGCTGCCCGCCCCCCCTCATGCTCTTCACTCGTGCCCACCCCGGCCTTCTGTCCGGGGACGCAGGCCCTTTCCCCACCGCAGCCCGGAGCTCACTGCCCATGGGGGCTGCTGTGGATGGGCCCCGCCCAAGAGGCCGGTCAGGAGCCCCGCCGCGCCTGCCGCGAAGTGTCAGGGCCCCAGAGACGCTCGGCAAGGCTGTTGACACTGCGGGCGTCTGCCCCACTCTCCGGAGAGGACGTTTTCCAGCGCTCTGCCGTCATGTTCACCGGTCCATCAGTCGTCTCCAGTCCAGTGAAGTTTTCATTTCAGTTATTATACTTATTTTTTTAAAGGTTTTGTTTATTTGGCAGAGAGAGAGAGAGAGAGAGAGGGAACACAAGCAGGGGGAGTGGGAGAGGGAGAAGCAGTCTCTCGGCTGAGCAGGGAGCCCAATGGGGGCTCGATCCCAGGACCCTGGGATCACGACCCGAGTCAAAGGCAGACGCCTGGCCACTGAGCCCCCCGGGCGCCCCTTCGCACACGCTTATAACACTTGTGTTTATCTTTGATAAATGCCACATCTGAGCCACTTGGAGTTGGTCCCTATCATCTGGGTCTTTTAATTTTTTTCTCCTCAATCACAGGTCATATTTTCCTGTTTCTTGGTAGATCTCGTGGTTTGTGTATCACGTGCCGCTCATTGTGAGTGAAGCGTTGGAGCGACCCTGGATCCTGGGTTCTGCTATGTTCCCGGGAAGAGTGTTGATTTTTGTTCTAGCCGGCAGCTCATGTCTAGCTGATCACCTTGAACGCGGGAGCATTCAAGTTAGAGATTGTTTCTCGGAAAACGTGGCCTTTGTGGGGGCCAAGGGAGCTGAACCACAAGGTCCACCGTCGGGGTTTGCAGCAGTGCTGGATTGCCCTTCCGCGGGAGAGTCCCCAGTCCCTTGTCGCACAGACGGAGGGAGCCCGTTTCCCTCCCTCGGACCCCAAAACACGGCCCCCCCGCACTGGGGCATGCCGGCCGCAGAGCTGGCCCTTCTCAATGTCAGGTGTTGGGGGGAGGGTCTCCCCCGCCCCAGGGGCCGTGGAGCCACAGGAGAGAGGCCGTGAACCCAGGGGGCACACACACACTTTCCTTGCTGTGTGACGGTGGAAAAGTTACTCAGCCTCTCTGTGTTTCCTGGTCTGAGAGAAATGGCTGTAAGCCAGTCCTGACCTCCCCGGGTGAGTGCCGAGTACAGGCCTGCCCGGATCCAAGGGCAAGGGGTCCACCGCGGTCACTGTCACTCTGGGGTCCGGATGGGATCAATTTTGCCGTGCGATAGGAGGTATGGGTCAGGCTCGCTTGTGTTTCTAGAAGACCATTCAGGTGGGTGTCCCTGCAGTGCTCAGGGAGCAGTCCTCTTCCCCTCTGCCGCCACGGGCCGGGCTGCCCTGTGTTTTGGGGTTCGGCTCTAGCTTTCTGCTCTGGTCCCTGTCCCCTTGTGAGCCAGTAGCGCCATGTTCTGGGGACTGTGGTTTCCCGGTGATTTATCTCTCTGGCAGGACCAACCCTCACTGCTTTTTCCTTCCCTCTCCCTTCCTCCCTCCCTGCTCTCCCCCTCTTCCTCCCTCCCTCTCTTCTTCCCTCCTCTTCCTCCCTCTCTCTCCTTCCCTTCCTCTCTCCCTCCCTTTTCCCTTCCTCCCTCCCTGCTCTCCCCCTCTTCCTCCCTCTCTCTCTTCTTCCCTCCTCTTCCTCCCTCTCTCTCCTTCCCTTCCTCTCTCCCTCCCTTTTCCCTTCCTCCCTCCCTGCTCTCCCCCCTCTTCCTTCCTCCCTCTTCCCCCCTCTTCCTCCCTCTCTCTTTCCCTCCCTTCCTCTCTTTCGACATCAGAGTGAGCCCGTTTGGTTCCACAACCGCGCTGTATTCTTCCTGAGTGTCACTGCGCGGCTGGTTGGCCGGTGGTGACAGGGCACCTACAGTGTGGGCACAGCGGCGGCTCCTCTGACCCTGTCCCCCACAGCGGTCCCTTGCCTCGGACGGGCCTTGGCTTCGGCGGCTACTTCTGATGAGTGGAGGGGACCGTCCCTGAGCCCAGGTGCCCGCTGTGCTCCGCGACCACAAGAAATGACCAGTGTGTGTTTCAGGTAAAAACAGGAACACTCCTCAAGGACAGGGTTTGCCTTCCTATTTGTTCTTTTGTTCTTAGATGTGCCTTTTAAAAAAAATACGTCTTCCACGTTGTTCGACATTTCTTTAAAGCCTAAGTGGTTCATCTTTTTAAATTCCTGTTGTTAGTAGCACCCTTTCTTCCAGCAGACTCCCTAACTGGCCTTGAACCGGGCGGTGTCCGTGTGTGCGTCCCTGAGTGGGTGCCCGGGCCTCTCGGGGGGTCTGGTGACGTCACCTGCTGTGGGGACTCTGTGTGGCCTGATGCTTTGGGGCGCCTGGGCTGAGCGCCGGCGGGGCGGGGGCGGGTCCTGTCTTGGGGGCTTGGGTCTCTTTGGAGGAAGCAGGACGGCAAGGTCTCCTCATCCCACTTCCCGGACGGGGGAGCCCCCACGGGAGACCTTGCCCTGCCTGTTGGGTTGGGGTGCTGCTGGGGGCCTCTGCAGGGTTTGGATTTGAGGGCTCCGAGGAAGCCCCTTTCTCTCTGCCTGCCACCTGTCCTCACCGTGCCCCACTCGGGAAGGGCTGAGCCCACCGTCATGTCCCAGCTCCGCCCGGAAGAGGGTGGACCCTGGGATCCCAGACCCAGGGGGCGGCCCCCACCCGTGCCGAGGGACTGCGTGCCCCCCGTCCTGGGTGGCAGGACGTTGCCGACCCCGCAAGCCACGTGGACATCTCCGCGGGGGTGGGGGTTCCTGCGCCGGCGGTGCGGGGGGCCGGGCGGGAGACCGCGGCCGGGTGTGCAGATGCCACGGTGGCTGACGCCCGCGCTCTGCAGCTGCCCGAGGCCCGGCAGGGTCAGGACAGCCGTCGCGGGGGTGGAGGTGGACAGGCGGTGACCTGCAGAGAGGGCGGGGCAGCCTGGCCGCGTGAGCCTCCGCGGGTCCTGCCCCGCGTCCCTGGAGGGGGCTGCACGGAGACCGCGGGGGGGGGGCGGGGGCGGCGTGCCCCATGCAGCTCAGCCCGCCCGCCACGGCTCCCGCTCCCCGAGAGGAAGCGCCCACTGTGTTCGTGTTCGTCTCACCTGGCTTCAGGACGGGAACTGGCGGGAGTGCCGTGCTCGCCTGGCCGCTGGGCTGTTTTCTAGAACGCATCTGTTTCTAGGAGTGGGGGCCACCGGGTCAGCCCAGTGTGCCTGTCCCCGCCCCTCCCCGGCCCTGCAGGAGCCCCCGGGCAGCCGGCAGCTCTCGGCGTCCGGTGGGCTCCAGGGAAGCAGGGGGACGGGACGGGGGGCTCCCCCCTGTGTCTCCCAGTCCATGGCCCCCACACGCGACAGGAGCCTGAGGCCCCCAGGCACGTGTGCGGGAGGGATGCCGGTGGGGACAGCC
The DNA here is from genome assembly GCA_028533885.1 of Nasua narica. Taxonomy (NCBI): domain Eukaryota; kingdom Metazoa; phylum Chordata; class Mammalia; order Carnivora; family Procyonidae; genus Nasua; species Nasua narica. The sequence goes on along the minus strand of CM052813.1, from coordinate 80,268,999 downwards.
CGTGGGGGCAGCGCGGGCTGTGCGTGTGGAGCTTTGACTCCTGAAACCGAGCTGCTTCTCGGTGTCCTTCCTGCGCAGAGCCTCCCGCCCCCCGCACGGTCCCCGGGTGGGGTCAGGGGCCAGGCACCGGCCAGAGGCCATCTGTCTCCGGCTCCCACCTGCCGTCTGACCCTCTGCCGGCAGGTCCAAGACGTCAGGGCGCCGTTAGCTGTGAACTTGGGCCTGGCCCAGCTCCAGGCCTGGGGCGGGGAGGCGGGGGGCCACGCCGGGCTGCGGTAAGGCTGGTCTCCATCCCGCGGACCGAGCCCCTTCACACCGGCTCCCACATGCCCCCTCGGCCCGGCCCCCTGCCAGAATCCCCACGTCAGGGCCGCGGGGACCCAGGCCCTCCGGTCCCTGCCTGGGCTCTGCAGTGACATTCAGCTTATGTGTCCCTTCGGATGGACACCTCCCGACGCCCCCCTTTCTGTGTCCCTGGCTGGACATCAGCCTACGCGCCCTCCCTGCCCTGCTTCCCACACCCCACCCGCACCTCTCTGCCCACCAGGCCGTGCCCCTGCCATGCCCCACCCGACCCAGACCTGCCTTGGGTCCCCTCCAGCTGCATCTTGGGCCACCAGGGGTCTCCCCGAGGCCACTCAAGCTGGTGACTGTGTGTGCATTCTCGGCTGACCCTGGCACCGTCCCCAGCTCGCTGTGGGGCACCGTCCAGGCCAGTGTGGTCACGGCCCAGGAGGGACGGACGGCAGGCCCTCACCGGCATGCAGGGCCCCGCTGCGGGGACCGGGACGCGGGGCCCCCAGGGCAGAGCTGTTGGCTGCTGGCCCCTTAGATGGCGGGACCACTCTGGGCAGGGGCAGGTCACATCCTGCGGTTTCCTGCAGGGTCCTTTAATGAGTGAGGATCTTGTCCGAAATTGTATTTTTGGGGAGACCTCTCTGCCCCACGGTCGTGAGGATGTTGTCCCACAGGCTCTCTTTCTGGGGTGGGGGGAGGGGATTGGAGGTGCGAGGCCAGTGATGCTCAGCGTCGTCAGTGGGGACACGGGGTTCCTGGGCCGGCCACGCATCAGGGCCCCGCGAGTGCCTGCGCTGGCCCGTGGCTGCCGCCTGCAGGCCGCTCAGCCTTAGCTAGGCGGTGCCGGGCCTGGGCGGGGTGCCCTGTGGGGGCGGGCACGGGGACCCCGTTCCAGCCCGGAGTGGGGGGCCTGCCCGTGCGCGCTTCCGGGCGGCCCCCTCCTCTCAGGAGCGCGGGTTCCTCCGGGCTTTCTCCCGGCGGGGCGCCGAGCGGTACTGCGCGTCGGCCTGGCCCGGTGGTCAGAGTGCGGAGGCTTCCAGGCTCCGGGCGGGCAGGGCCCCCAGGGATGCTGCCGGCTTTCAGCGTCAGCTTCCGTGTTTGCCGAGGGTGTTTCTTACAAACATCTTTCTTCCGGGCGACGAAGTTGCCTCTATTCCTGGTTCGCTGGGTCGTTTCTTAAATTGCGAATAGAAATTACTTTTACGAGATCCTCTTCTGCGTCTGCTGAGAGGCGCATGTGATTTTCGCCGCGTGTCTTCCGTGAAGCACGCCGGACCCCCAGGCCTTCAGCGCGCTGTGCGTCTGCAATGCACTCAGCGTGTCAGTCTGCCCACTGCCGTCCTGCCTGAGTCCCCGAGTCTGTGTCCTCAGACGGGCGGGCGGCCGGCCGTCCAGGCTTTGGTCCCGGTGTCCCCGCCTTCCCCTCCGCGCCTGGTCCTCGCGGGAGCCTAGCGGGTTGCTGTTGTCCCCTCGATTCTTGAGTAGATTTGCGGGTGAAGTCCCTGGACCCCTGAGCCCCTAGTGGCCCTGGGGCATCTGTTGGTGGCCTCCCCTCTCCTAGTGTGTGGGCTCGGTCAGGTCCTGACTCTGACCGCCACGACGGGAGGGGCACGCCCGGGGTCCCGGCTCGCTGTCCCCGTGCGGCTGGCGAGGGTTAGGCCGGATGGTGACTGAATTTGCACCAGGACTCGCCTGGTGAAGGGGGGTTTCTGCAACCCTGGGGCTTGCGGGGAACCCGGAAGGGCGGGGGGGGGGGGGGGGGAGGGTGGCCCTGCCCTGAGGGCTGGGGGAGGTGCCCACAGGGCCGGGGCGGGCCCTCCCACTGCAGCCAGGGGGCGCTCGTGGCTGTGGGTGACTCAGGGGCCGCTTTCTTTCCCAATGGGGAGAGCAGGCCGCGGGCACCGCCCCAGGCCAGCCCCCCCTCTCTGGCACTGACCTGAGACCGATCCGAGGGCACAGTTCCTTTTCTAGCATGAAGGGGACTCCAGCTTTCCCTGGGCCTGGTGTCCCAGTGGGCCCCCGTCCTGACCGGCCATCCTGCATTGCGCTGGGACTTGGGCGAGGACCAGGGCTGTGGGTGGGAGGCTTTGGGGAGCGGTCAGCCTGTGGGGGCGCCCCAGGGGCCGCAGAGCAGACTTGGTGGCCGCGGATGGGCTGGGCTGTAACATGACACAGCGGGCGGGGTGCCGCGGCCACCAGGCCCTGAGGCTCGGTGCAGCAGGCTTGGCTCTGCCGTCCACTCGCTCACACGTCGCGGCCAGTCCGCCGAGCCTGCAGCTCGGCACCGCAGACCCGAGGCCGGGGCTTCCCCGAGGCCGTGGGAGGAGCCCACAGTGAGCACGGCAGGTGGCCAGGCCCTAGGCCCCAGCGAAGGGGCAGCAGGGAGCTCTGGCCAGGGAGGGCCAAGAGTCCATGGACACCGGGTGGCATCTGCGGGGCGCCCCCGGCGTCCGTCCAGTTGGGGTTGGTGGGCTCCGCAGAGCCCTCTCTTGTCCCCCTGGCCGTGCAGGCCCAGCGGGCGGGCGCTGTGGTCCACGCGGGAGCTGCAGCAGGTGAGCGAGCACGTGGGGCGGGCCTCTCCGCTGGCCTCAGCGGCTGCCCGGTCTGACAGTCCTGGCAGGCACGCGTGGGCTGGAGCCCTGGGCTGCCACCCGCCGGACACTGGTAGACGCTGGCCCCTGGGGCTGAGAGTGCAAGGCAAGGGCCTGCGGCCACCACCCCGCTTCTGCACAGCACAGGGGACCCGGGGGTCATGACCGCCCATGTGCCGCGTGGGGCCGGCGTGCTCACGGTTCCCACCAGCCCCGCTCGTGGCCTCCTGTCCCGGGGACGGCCTGTCTGGCCACCGAGGGATGTGTGGGCCCCGGAAGGGAGGCTGCAGTGGTCTCCCACGGCGCACGGTGGTCCTGCCGTGACCTCGGCCTGGAGGGCGGCTTTGCCTGACGCACGGGCACCCCTGCCCCTCACTTTGCCCCCAGAGGCAGCAGGACGGTGAGGTCACCCTGGTTCCCAGGGAGGACGGACGAGTCAGGATGAGGCCCGTGTCTCCTGTCTTGTCTCCTGCTGCCGGCGGAGGGTGGGCAGGCTTCACGAGCCTCCTGGGCGGGCGCCCCGCGCAGGGGCCTGCCAAGCAGGGCTGCAGGCTTGTGGCGAGCGGCATCCGTGAGCTGGGGAGGCTGAGGGCGCTCCCGCAGGCCCAGGGCTGGCTTTGCGGCGCGGGGGACCCACGCCTGGCTGACGGGTCAGCCAGACTTCGGGGGTCTCCCGGGTGTGTGGAGGGGGGACAGGCCCGGGCTCCGCGGCGGCCGGCGGCCCCTCTTGACGGCACGCACGGAGCATTTCTAGCCCTCAGCGGGAGAAAGCCAAGGGTTTTGTAAAAGCCAAAAGCTCTTTTGAATGCTTGTGTCGTCAGGTGATGCTCAGCCACGTCCCGCCCGTCTGGATCGCGTCCCCCGGGTCCCGGTGCGCGCGGTGTTTGCAAGGTTGGTCTCTGCTCCTAGGCTGAGGCGAGCTAACCTCGTAAACTCGGTGGAAAGCTTCCTCCTGTTCCCGTTCTCTGGAACCGCTGGTTGAGGACAGAAATTCCTGGTTCCTGGGGGGTCTGGAAGACGCAGCCGGTGCTGCCGGGCCGCGCTGGAGCCGGGGTCGGGGACGACCGTTTCTGGGGGCTCTCGCTTGTGGTTTCTGGCCCTGGGAAGCGGCCACCTCACCGGTGTCCTCGTGGCTGCGGCCTCGTGGCTGCGGCCTTCCTTCCTCGCGGTTCTCGAGACGCTCAGATGTGGGAGTCGAGGGCCTCGGGCCCCTGCGGCCGCCGCCTCGGTCTCTCCTTCCCAGGTGCTCACTGACCGGGGCGCCTCCCCCGCTGCGGTCCCTGTCACAGGTCTCCGCGGGCAGGGCTCCGTGGCCCGTCTTCTCGGCCCCTGTGAGGCCATCTGCCTAGACCGACGTGTTCCTTCTCCCCGAGCGCACGCAGCGCCGTCTGAGGTCTTCCGCGACCGGTTTCTGTCCGTGAAGGAGCGCGTCCGTGTACCGTCGTTTTCGGTGCCACGGAGGCCGCGTGGGTGGGTCCCCGAGCGCCCCCCGCCGGGAGCCAAGCTTCTGCCGGAGGGACGCGGGCTGTCTCCCTGGGTCCGCTTGCCAGAACTGGGCCGGCGGCGGGTGGAGGGTCCCCACAGGAACCCCGAGGCGGTGGGGCAGGCACGAGGGGAGCGGCGCCCTAAGGGCCGGCCGTGCACAGGGAAGTTTCGGGGTTCCCCAGAACAGGCCAGGGAAACGAGCCTGGATTTGGAGAATGCTTTGGGGGGTTGTGGTATCAAGAGGAAGGAAATGGGCAGGTGGGGGGATGGGCGGGGGCCGTGGTACCTCCTTTAGGCGGCAGCCGGGACGCTGGCGGGGGCGGGCAGGACAGAGGCTGCAGGCGGGCTGGTGCGTGCGGGGCCCGGGCGGACGGGCGGGGGGGCGTCCTCAGAGCCCCCCGGGGGGACAGTCGGAGAGATGATAGGTACAGGAGGGGCGAGCAAATGGGCAGGACAGTGTCCCCAAGGCGGCACGGCCCTGGCAGCTTGTGTGGAGTCCTGGCTGGCCGGCAGGCCCACCCCTGCGGAGGCCGCGCCAGGGGTTGGAGCAGGGCCGCGGGGGCTCCACCCCAAGCCCCAGGACCACAGGGGTCCGCTGCAGCCCGGCGTGGGGCGGCCAGCTCCCCTCCGCAGTGTGAGCCGGGGGTGACAAGAGGTGGGCCCTGCTGGGGGGCAGAGGGGAGCGGGGGAAGCAGCCAGGTCCAAGGGTTGTCACTGTTGACGCTGGGACCACCAGGCCGAGGGGCGGAGCAGCACCGGAGACGGGGCCTCGGGGCCCGGACTGAAGTCTTCCAGGACGAGGGGCGGCCGGCGGGTGCCCGAGAGCGCGTGAGGTCCCCCCAGCAGCGGCGGGGCCCAGCCCCCCTCCTCGGGGGCCCCTCGTGTTCTTCACGGAATTTCCCCTCCTCTGCCGTCTTAGCACGTTTGCGTCTGTCGCGTTCCCAGACCAGGGTCCTGCTGCCCCTGTTCTCAGCGCTCCCTGTGCCCCGCTGCTGTCGTCACTCGCGGGGTCTCGTTCCCGTTGGCTCTGGGGCCTCTCACCTGAGCTCCTGAGGCTCTCTCCGCACGTCCCTGGTGTGTCGCCGGGAACTCACGCAAATGCAGGTGGTGGTGATGTCCCATTCCCCGGCGGCCCCCCCGTGGGCCTCCTTCCTCAGCGACCCTCTCCCTTCCTGGGTGTTTGCAGACGGAGACGTGCCTGGTCTCCCGCGTTCACCCGCGTGCTTGAGGCTGCGGGGAGTGGGGCTCAGAGGCCACGTTGCTCAATACAGTGGTTTGGACCAAGGGGCTCGTGCTCTGCGCGTCCCGGGGAAGCGTCGGGCACACGGGGGGGCCAGGGCCGGGGCCGTGTTCCAGCTGTGCACCCTGCTGCCTGCCCGCTGCTCTGAGGGGGGCCCCTCGGCCCGGGGGCGCCGGGCGCTGTCGAGCACAGCAGGGGCGTTGGTGTGGGAGAGGGCGCGCACAGACAGGACGCGGGTGCCCCTCGGAGCCCCGGCCCCAAGCGGAGCCGTCCAAGGAGGGCGTTCTGGCCCCGCCCCGCCCCAGGCGTCTCCCGGGGCAGAGAGGCGGGAAGGGCCACGGGGCGGACAGCAGAGGGGGTCTGTCCCTCCCTGATGACTTCCCCTCCACGGTCGCTCGGTCACTGGCATTGGGGGGGGTGGTGTCTGTGCCCCAGACTTGGTCCGCAGAACCCTGGGGAGCCCCCCGGGGCTGCTGGAAGGCCTCCTCTTTCCAGAGGGCAGCAAGGACCTGCCTGGGCCCTCGGTGGTGGCACCGCCCTCAGCAGGGCCCGCGGACCCCCGTGGGGTCTTGGCTCCTTCAGGGCTGCGCCTGCCTTGGCCCTGGGCCAGGTGAGTGTCACCTGCGTGGCGGTCCTGGGGATGGGGCAGGACCATTCCTGCCTCCCCCTTGGCTCTGGGTGCCTCAGGCCACGGGCTGAGACGCTCCCAGCGGCAGGAGGAGGGGAGGCGCGGCCATGTCGGGTCAGGGTCCCTCGTGCTTTGTGCTCACGGAGGGCGATCCTCCAGCGTCTTGGGGGCCCCAGAAGCTGACGGCTATCCAGCTACACTCCTGCCCTTCAGTTGCTCTCCTGAGCCCCTGGGAGGGGACAGAGCCGCACCAGCCGCCGCTGCACCAGCAGTAGACTGTGGCCATCCCGGAAGGACGTGCCTGCTCCCCTTCTGCTGGCCGCCGGGAAGGCTCCCGCCGGGAAGGCTCCCGCCGGGAAGGGCAGCTGGACGACCCCAGCGGAAGGAGCTGGCCCCACGGTTGACCGTGGAGTGGGTCTGGGGGCTCCAGGGGCCGTCCTACTGGGAAGGGATCTGTGTGGCCTCTGGGGGCCCTCTTGGGCACTCTTCCTTCTGGCAGTGCGGCTACACCTGGCTGCCCATCACCCCTCACAGGAAGGACGGTGGCTCTTTTGGGAAAGCCATCTTTGTGGCCACGGGTCAGTGGGCACTAAGCCCAGGGCTGGAGAGTGTCTTGGGCAGGATTTCTCCTTCCAGCCCCCTGCCCTGGACTGCGGCCGGCTGCGCGCCCTCTGGGGGCCGGGGGCCGGGCAGGTGGGGGCTGCCCGGGGGAGAAAGGAGACCGGTGTTTACCCAAGTTCACCTTCCAAGGAGGAGGGCGGGCTGGCCGGTAAGTAGGAGCCACGGGTCCCAACCACACGGCGTCCCCGCTCTGCTCTGTGACCCGTCACAGCTGCTCTTGGGAATGGGAGCCGTGCGGGCACACGTCATGACCAAAGACCGGAGCGGCATTCTTCTAGATCTTTCCTTCCGCGAGCACGAAGGCGATGCTGGTTCAGCCTCAGGGGTCGTTTTCCACACATCTCCCTGGTGGCGACAGGGGACAGTGGGCCCTGACACCCCCGTGTGGCCTCTGCCTGCCTGTCCCGGGGGTGGCAGCGTCACACCATCGGAGGCTGTCCTCGGGGTCCGCCCGTCTTAGGTCTGCGGACGCAGCGGGGCCTCAGCTCCTCGCTCCCCAGAGCGGCCCGGGCGTCGGGATGTCTGTCTCCCGAGCTGTCAGCCGGCAGCTCTGCCGTCGGGGCGGCCGGGGGAGAGTCGGGCTGCAGGGCGTTCCGGGGAACAGCAGAGGCCAGCTGGGGCGCAAGGGGGCCCTTGTCTGGGGACAGGCCTTTCCTCTTTCCGCTCCCACGTGTTTCCACGTCTTCTGCAGCACAAGAGGAGGGAAAGTCAATCCGAGGCGTTTTTCAGTTTGGGTTTTTTTCTTCCATTTTTCTGTTTCCGTTGCTTGCTGGGCCCTGCGACCACGTCACTGTGTCTGAAGGACCGGCACGCGTCCCGGGTGCCACGCAGGTCGTGGGGCGAGCTGAAGCCTCTCGGGGGGGCTCCGCCCTCGGTCCGCCTCGGGACCGACCCCCATCTTTACGGGCCTCGGCTGTGGGTGGACCTGGGGCACGGTGGCTCAGACCAGACCAGGGCCCCGAGGAGGGCGGACGGTGCCGACGGCCCTCCGACCGACCGTGCAGGCGGGGGAGGCTCCGCCGGGGGGGGGCTGGGGCAGGACGGGGCCGCAGTGAGAGCCCCCTGGTCTCGTGGAGCCGCCGGTCAGCATCTAGCACCGCAGGACGCGCACCCGGGCCCTGCTGGCTCGCATCCGCCGGCTCCCCCAGGACGGCAAGTTCGAAGAAGTGAGTGTGGCCCCCCGTGGACTGCGGGCCGCGGGCTGGGCCTGCACATGGGGTCAGACAAGGGCGGGCTGAGCGGGCTCACGGGGTTGGGTCCAGCCTGGCAGTCCTCTGGGCCCTCTGGGCCCTCCGCTGCGGGGGCTGCCCGGGCTGGAGCCCCCCGAGGGGCCCAGCGCAGGGCTGTACCAGACGGTGGGCTCCTAGGAGACTCTCCCACTCAGCGAGCTGGAAGAGTCTGGGTGCAGCCCCCCACACCTGCCTGGCTCTCTGGCCCAGGATCTGGGGTCCTTCCTCTTGAGGTGCTGACCAGGTCCTCCGATGGGGTCCGCGGCCCAAGGACCCTGGCTCTGGCCCGGAAGCCCTGTGGCCCAGCCGCGCGCCGGAGGCGCTGCCGTCCGGCCTCATTTGTCACTTCCCGGGGACACCTGTGGGGGCTAAGAGGGTCGAGGTGTGGGGGTCCCTCCGCACACAGTTCCCACCCCTCGGGCCTAGGTCAGACAGCCGGCCCTCCCACACCCTCCCAGCCCAGGGAGCCCCCACATGCCCCGATGGGGCGGGAGGCCCCCAGCCCCCCCTTCCACCTCTGCTCAGGCCCATGAGCACAGTCCCCGGCCTCTGTGTCGGCGTGGCCTGGGCACGAGCACCCGGCTTCCCTCTGGGCCCCGCTGCTTCCAGCTGCTGCTGGCTGAGGCCAGAACCGTCCCTTTGTGTCCTTGTGGGGGCCCTGCAGCCACACCCACACCAGGCCTGGGGACCGACCACTTTGCTGCTCTTTTGACCACAGGGTCTGGCCCCAGGAACAGCCCCTCGGTGGCTCCGCTGGGCCTGCCGCCTCCCGGGACCCCTCACAAGGCCCTGCCCTCACCTGGGACGGCCCTCCGCCTGCTGTTTGGTGGCTCGCTTGGGTCAGGTCCGACCAGTGGGGTGCCCCTGTGAGGGTCAGCCCCCCGGAGGGTCCCGCGCGGCTCCTGGCTGGGCCGGGCGGGCCGGAGCCCCATCCCTCCGGTACCAGGGACCCCCGGGACCAGCCCGGCCTGGAACCCAGGCTTGTTTGTGCAAGTTCGGGGTGGGGCCCAGGTTACGGGTCATGACAGCGGAGTCCCCTGGACGCGGGGCCGTCCCAGGTCAGGGCAGGCCTGGGTCACAAAGGGTGAATGTGCAGACGTGGGTTTAGCAGCCGCGCATCTTCGGGTAAGAGCTCGTGCGACTCCAGAGCTCTCGGTGCATTTGTCGGGTCTCCTGCGGGAGCGGCGCCAGCTCTCACGTAAGTCCAGAACTTTCCCGGAGCAGACGGAGGCGGCCAGGAGCGCCAGGACTGGCTCGGGTCTGCGTGAGGCAGGGGACGGGGCCCTGCGGTGCGGAGGGAGGGGGTGGCCGTGAGTGCGTCCCGAGGCCTCTCTGCTCTGAGAGTGAAGATCGCCCCCTGGGGAGGCAGGCGGTGGGGAGGGTCCTGGGGCCCCCAGCTCGGGGGCGCGCTCTCCCCGAGTCCCAGGTCCCGTGTTCCAGGGGGAGGCTCGCTCCTGGCTCGCCTCCACCCGCTGCCTCATCGGGCCCCGAGTCGAGCCTAGTTCGGGGCCGTGCTGCTCACGGACACTGCTCCCCATACCTGTGGAGGCTCAGGGCTCGGTGGGCACCGAGGCGGGATCCCGGGCCCACCCCACGGGGCCGGTCGCCCCCAGGGGGCTCGTGGCGAGGTAGGCCTCACCTGGACCGCCAGTGCTCGGTCCCTGGAGGCGAGGGCCATGTGTTGGTGGCCGTCATGGCCGGGCCCGGGCTCTTGTGTCGAGGCTGGTGAAGGGCGCTGAGAAACTGGGATGCCACGCCGGGGACAATGTGGCAAGGGCTCCGCTCCCGGGGCGCGGGGCCATTCTCCGCAGGCTGAATGGGCGGCAGGGCCTGCAGGAACGCGGGAGGCAGAAGGCAGGCCAGTGTCTCGGCGTCTTCTGTCACACCCGGGCCTTTCAAAGAGTGTCTCGGGCCGGCTGAATGCGCCTCCCTCGCGCTCTGAGGCAGGAATCCCAACACAAAGGGGGCTCTTGTCCCGCACAGGCCCCTTCTGCGAAGAAAAGCCATTGTCCCCAAGTGGGGCGGCCCGGCAGGCGATGCACGCTCCAGTGCCCACCGCCGCGCCCCGCGAAAGGGGCCGCATTCAGGCCTGTCCGCTCGGATTAGCAAGGGCTCACGACTTAATGTGCGCCGATATTTCATGTCGAGGGCGGCGGCCGGCTCCAGGCAGGATGAATGCCCGCTTTTGTCTACTGAGTTATTTTATTTACATTTTTTAAACAGCTTATCAAGGTAAAAAGATAGCTTTGCTTCGGGGGGGCGGGGGGCAGGCCCCTGGCTCCGGGCCGAGCCGAGCTGTGGAGGTGGGAGGCAGGCCCGGCCTGGGTGAGGCTGCGGAGTCCGGGCTCCTGCCCTGCGGAGCTGGCGGCCGGGGGGCCCGTGAGTGCTCCTCCCGCGGCGGCCGCCCGGCCCCTCTGGGTCCCTTAGTGACATCCCCCAAGGCAGCAGCTCTGGCACCTGGCTGGCCAGAGAGGTCCGCGGCCTCGCTCCGACCCGGCTGCCGGGCAGCCCCGTCCCTCTTCTCAGCGGCCTCCGTGCAGCGGCAGGAAGGCCCGGGAGGTGCCGGGTTCCTTGGCGGCTTCCTTCTGTGGGGCCTGAGTCGGCAGGGGATCTTCCCGCGCCCTCTGGGGCCCTCCATGACCAGACAGGGGCCCTCAGCCGGCCCCAATGACAGTGGCCGACCTACACGGACTCCCCCAAAGGCAGAAGCCAGGCCAAGCGTGCTGCTGCCTGCCGTCCCCCCAGGGCACCCGCCCGGCTGCCCCCTTCCTTGTCCGGCGCCAGCCGCCCGCCCCACCCCAGGGCTGCAGGAGCAGGATGGGGGCACGTCCCCGGCTGTCCCCGGGGTGCAGGTGGTCACCGGCTCTGGGCACGTGGGCCGTGCGCCGCGGCACCCTCGCGGGCCGAGAGGGGTCACCCCGAGCACTGGCTGGCCGGGAAGCCGGCTGCTCTGGAGGAAGCAGGGAGAAGAGAAGGGCCGTGCAAGCACGCGGACCCCTGTTAGGACACAGGCACCATGGGGCCGGGTGGGGCGTGCGCCCGCGAGGCCTGAGCTGCCCGCCTGGGGTGCGTAGGGTTGGGTCCCGAGCACAGCCTGAGCCTCTCCGCCCCTCCGGCCCCAGCCAGCGGGCCCCTCGGACGAGGACCTTGAGGGTTGGGGTTGGCAGAGGGCTTCCCCGGACCGCACTGGCCCCCGGAGGGACAGAGGGAGGCTGGGGCTGGGCGGCAGGCTGCCCTCGTGCTACAGTGGGGGACAGTGCTCACCCGCCCTCGGCCCTACCCTGCCCCCTCCACGCAGTCCGCCGGTCCCGGCTACCCCGCACCCCAAGCCTGATTCCCCCAGGCCCCACCCCAGTATGCAGAGGGGTTGTTGGATGGACAGGGGCCAAGGATCCCCTCACGCCCCGCTGCGGGCTGGGGCCCAGAGCACAGAGGAAGTCTCGTCCTTGGGGAGCAGAGGTAGAGGCCGGCAGGGCTGATACCCCGCAGAGGCAGTGAGGGGCGAGGGGGGCCAGGCCCCTGGGGTCCTCTGTGCCACCCGTCCAACCCCTTGCCTTGTGGCTCCCCCCACTTCATCTCCTCCAGGGTCACTGGCCCCCCGGCCTGGTCTGAAGGGTCGGAGGGCCCCAAGCCCCCAGGTGCCCCTCCCACAGCCCCTTCCCCGACGGAGGCCTGTTCCTACGAGCCCAGCTCAAGTGTCGACCGCGGAGGAGGCCAGAAGCTAGCCGCACAGGGCGGACGTGGGACACGGGCGGCAGGGTGCTGACCACCCCAGTTTCATGGGGTACGGGGCCCCTCCCGGATGGGGGCTTGGCGCTCCCTTCGCTTCTCAGGGGGTCTCCCATCCAGAAGCGATGCGGTCCCCCCTCCTCCAGCTCCGGCCCCGCCCCTCTGCACCCACCGGCCCCTCCCCTGCCCCCGCGCACCCCCCCCCCACCCCTGGGCCCCCGCGGGGCCTGGCGGCTGCCGAGCCCCTGGACCACGGCCAGGCTGTGGAGGCGCCGGGTCAGCTCCGCGCAGGGAAAGGCCTCTGGCCCTGCGCCCCGCCCCGCGCGGTCCGGGCCGGAGGCCGGAGCAGCCTTTCCCAGGCCGCTATTTTGGTCCTTTGTGTGAGCTGCGCGGGGCGGGGCGCCCGGCCGCTCGGCTGGTTATTTTTGCTCGTAATGGGAGCGCGATGTATGGAAATTATTAATAGTAGCCGGGCCTGTGCTACGTGCGGGCACTCAGGGCCCCAGCGCGCTCTGTGCCGGGTCGCAGGAGGGTCCCTGTGGCCGCGGGCAAGGCCTCGCGGCTCAGGGCTCCCGGTGGTGCCCACGTCCCCACTCCTGGGACCGCTGCGCTCCCGGCCTCACCAGGAGGCAGCTGGGGTCACAGCCGCTTCCTCGTGGCCCCGAGGGGCAGCTCTGCGCGTCCCCCCAACACACACAGACCACAGCACGTCCTACTCCGGCCTGTCCCCCGGGGCCAGCCCACTCTTTCAGACAGACAGCCTCGCGGTCGTTAGTTGTTTTGGGGGGCACGCAGAGTACACCTTGTGGGAAGTGCTCGGAGGGGCCTGCACTCAGGCCCCGGGGAGCACAGCCCTGGCCCCCGGCTGGAGCACCGCCACTGTCGCTCGGGCACGTGCGGGCGGAGGGCGCACCCCTGGGGGTCCGGGGCAGGTGAGAGAGGTGTGGGGAAGGCACGATGTGCCCCGCCCTCTCGGCCGTCGACCCCTCAGCAGCAGCCCCTGAGCACAGCCTCCGGGCCGCACCCAGCCTGGCAGGGCCCACCGGGCCGGCTCCTTCCCACGTGCCGGGAGGCTTCGGGGTTCCCGGCCCCGGCCTGTGCCCGCCGTGACCGGGCGGTGTAGGTGTAGACTGCCTGCTCCCCACCAGGCCCGGCGTAACCTGCTCTGTTGGGGACCCCCGGGCCGCTCTGCTGGGCTCGAAGCTGAAGCTGCACCGCAGCTCGATGTCCAAAAGGTGAGGAGGGGTCTTTCTCATGAAAATTATTTGGGGTCCAACTCAGACAAAGCCTGGGCCTCCAGAACCACGATTAGGGGAGGGGGTCCTGCCACCACCCTGGGCTCTGCCCACCCGGGAGCAGCTGGCCCTGCGAGGAAGGCCCCCGGGGGCCGGGCTCAGAGGGTCTCTCAAGAACGGGGCTCCCCATGAGGACCACCGAGGTCCCAACCTGGCCGATGGACCGTGTTCAGTGTGGGCTCAGACAGCCTGACCTGTGTGGCCACACGGAGAGGAGAGGGGCTGAGGAAGGGTCTCCTGTTGGGGCCACTGGGAGGGGGCTTTATAAACCTCTTGCGGTGGAAGGGGCAGGAGTGTCCCAAGGTCCAGTGCCCCCAGCCGGGGGCTCCCTCAGGGCTTCCTGGTGGGCTTGGGCAGCTCGGGCTCCTTGGGCCCCATGCACAGCCGCGCCACCTGTGTCAGTGAGGAAGCGTTTGCAGGCGCGGGGTCGGCCCCCCACCTCCCACCGCAGCTCGGTGAAGACGGGGGGCAGCTGACCTTCCCCAGGAGCCCCCTTGCTTTGGGGGGCCTCCAGTCCTTTGTAACGGAGATGGGGATGACCGCAGAGCCCCAGGCCCGGGCCCGGGGAGCCGTGGGGCGCACGCGTGTGTGCAGGGGTGCGGGCCCAGGGCGTAGGCCAGGGGGAGTGCACCGCGCCCTGGGAGCCAGGAAGCACGTGGCCGGGCGTCCGCAGCCCCTGAGGGAGCCCGGCCACATGGGCGGGCCTCTGGCCCTCTCAGTTCCGAGGCTCCTCCTTTGGTGGGAGGTGAATCTGGGGTCTTGGCCCCGGGGCGGACGGGCCCGGCACCTGCAGTCTGTGACGCGAGGACAAGGGGGCCCTCGTGGAGCGTGAGGTAGCCGGCTCCCCGGACCTCCTTCCAGCGGAGGCTGCTGGCCGTCCTCGACTCCTGGTGCCAGCCTAGCTTTGACATCCGAGTCGTGGCCGGGGGCGTCCCGTGGGGGCCCAGGGTGGGGCATGGGCGGCAGGCACCGGGAGAGCCGCGTGCGCGGTCCCCACGGGTCGCTGCATGGTCAGCCGGGCAGGGACCTGCGTCTGGAACCCGGAGGCCGCACCTGGCCAGATCCAGACAGGACACGGTTGAGTCCCTTAAATGAATAAAAATAACTCTCCCCATTGCGTGGACAGTGTGTTACTCGCCGGAAGTCACGCTGTCCCTTCACCTGACAGGTCTCGTCTGTGACACACGTGGCGCCCAGGGGGCTCCTTTAAGCTGCGTGTGTGTGTGACGCGAGGCTGTCCCCCGAGTGTGGGGCATGGGGGCGGCCACGGGGTGAAGCAGCACCTGGAGGGCCGCGGAGGCTCCTCGGGCCCCCTGTCCACCCGCTTGATGGTGGCTTCATCCCGGCCCCATGAGCCACCCAGCCCTGGGACCACCCCGTTGAGATGCAGACCCTGGGCTCTGGGGCGGACCTACTGGATCCAGAAAGCCCTTTCCCTTCCTGGGCTTATCTCCTCAGCCCTAAAACGGCACGAAGGTTGCCTGTCTCGCGGGGTTGTGGGACCTCACACTCGACGAAGCTGACACAGCGTGCGCGGCCCCCAGCCCGGCTCCCCGTCGTGGTCCGTCGTCGCTGTCCCTCTGTGTCTGGGAAGGGACACAGGGCGGCACCCGACCGGCCCAGTCGGCGTGGCACGGGGGTGTCGATCTTGGGGTCCTGGGTTCGAGCCCCATGCTGGGTGCGGAAGTTACAGATAAAGTAGTTTTAAAAATGAGAAGACAAGGGGCGCCTGGGGGACTCAGTGGGTGAAGTGTCTGCCTTCGGCTCAGGTCGTGACCCCGGGGTCCTGGGTTCGAGCCCCACTCCCTGCTCAGCGGGAAGCCTGCTTCTCCCTCTTCCACTTCTCCTGCTGTGTGCACGCGCGGGCGCGCTCTCTCAAATAAACTAGCAGATCCTTTAAACAAACGAGAGGACAAGGAGAGAATGGAAGAAAATACTTGCAAAAGACGCAGTGGCTTCCTTCCTACCGACCGGAGTGGAAGCGTCTGCGCACCCGGTGCTAGCGGGGACGTGGAGGGCCCGGAGCCCCGTGCCGGCGCGGGCGGCCCTCGAGGAGGCCAGCCACGGCCAGACGTGCTCGGGCCG
>CM052813.1:80197536-80253699 GCA_028533885.1 Nasua narica | reverse complement strand
GACACGGAGGCGCGCACGCGCTGACACGTGACACGGAGGCGCGCACGCGCTGACACGTGACACGGAGGCGCGCACGCGCTGACACGTGACACGGAGGCGCGCACGCGCTGACACGTGACACGGAGGCGCGCACGCGCTGACACGTGACACGGAGGAACGTGGCGTGAGATGGCCCAGGCCCCAGGCCCGCGCGTCCCGGCGCGCGGTCTCTGCTGGTCAAGCGTGGCTGAGGGGGCAGGGCCGCACACCCCGTGCTGGGCTGTGGGCGGCAGGTCCTGCGTGCGAGGACGCCTGCGCCCCACTCCTCGCCGTGTGGCCCTTACACCACGGGGCTGGGGGAAGTGCTTCGAGCAGAGAAACAGAAGTGGGCGTTACCGACTCTCTGCTTTAAAATGAAGAGAACGTGTTGAGAGAATGAGCGAGGCAGTGACCGCAGGGGAGTCCGGGCGCGTAGCCGGGGTCAGACAGCGGCTCTCGGCGCTGGGAAGCTGAGCACGGGAGTCCAGCACGCAGCCCGCGGAGGGCCCAGGGGCCAAGGCCCCCGACTGCTTGGCGTTCAGCCAGACCCTGGGGCCCCGGCCGTGGTGTGCGGGCCTAGCGGCGGACGGCGCCGAGCTCTCAGAACGCAGAACACAGCTCTCGTCGGTAAAATGGACAATGGCAAAGAGAAAAGCTCAGTAAGGGTTTGGAGGGTAAATTTGAAGATGTCTTCCCAAACGTGCAAAGTAGACGAACAATGAAAATCCGAGAGAAAAGATGAAAATGAGAGATCCTGCCGAGATAGGCCCAACACCTGAGTCACGGGAACCGCGGGAGAGAGGACGGCGCTCGCGCCCGAGGGGCCTGACCCGGGCTGCTCTGCAGGGTGGCCGGGACCCATGGGACCCGCGGAGCAGACACAGGGCCCAGCGGGGGTCCCACGGGATTCTGGGAGCATCGCGTGCCCCGCACGAGGGAGAGCAGGCTCAACCCCAAAGTCTGAGCTCAGCCGAGCCGTGCAGCCCACTGAGGCAGCGCACAGACCCCGGGCGGACCCCATCTCCAGCTCCGGCGTCCCGCTCGCCGCCTCATTCGCTCAGGGCTAGGCTGGTCGGGTCCTGAGGTCTGGAAACTAAGGAGGCTTTGACAAAACCAGACGCGTTAACCCTGCGGAGAAGAGGCGTGGTCTGCCATGGCCGCGTCTGCCCCAGGTGACGGCGTCAACACAGGGTGTCCTGACTTAGGTGGGGCGCAGCGGACGCTGTCGGGGGCGGAAGGGCGGGCACGGAGCGCCCTCCACGGCAAGATGTCCGTGGGAAACGCCTGAAACTGGACAAGAGCTCGTGGCAAGTACGAGAGGGAAACACAGAGGCCAATACCGGACGTGAGGGAGTGGATGTGTGGGCGTCGGGGGCGTCGGGGGAGCGTGGGGGGACGTGGCGGCACGCTGCTCTTTCTGTGGGCCTTGCAGGGTTACCGCGTCTTAAGCTCTGCGTGTGCGCGGCTCCAGGCAGCAGACAGGTCTCGCCCTGTAGGCGGCAGTGCAGGTGACCTCCGTGAGGCTGGAGAGGCTGAGCCCCAGAGGGCTAAGTCGGCAGGTCCGGAGCTGCTGGAGCGGCAGGGCCTGGACCCAGGTGAGCGGGCCCCCACGCCCTGGGCGCCCCCGGGATGCCGGGGCTGCCCGGGGTCCACTGACCCCCCTTCCTTCCAGGGGCCCTGGGCACTGGGCAGGGACGGAGGTCTGCCAGCCCTTTGTCCACCTGCAGTGACCCCGGCGTAGGGTCCGGGGCTGCTCCCCTCTCCCCCGCCCCCTCCCCCTCCTCTCATTTCATGTCTTTTGTCCAGTGATAGCCTTTCTGATTTGCGTCTCCCTGGTCATTACTGATGTCTTGGGCCATTTCATGTACTTGCTGGCCATTTGGGTGTCTTCTTTGGAAGATGTCTATTGAGTTCCTCTGCCCGTTCTTAAATTAGGTTATTTGGGATTTTTTTTTTAATTTTTTTTTTGTTATTGAGTTGTATGAGTTCCTTATGTATTTTGAATATTCACCCCTTATCAGATATGTGGTTTGCCAATATTTTCTCCCACTCCGGAGATCAGCTTTTCATTTTGTGGATCGTTTCTTTGACATGGAGAAACTAAGTTGTACTTGGAAGGAATGCTACTTGTTGATTTTTGCTTTTGTTACGTGCTCTTGGCTTTTTGGTTCTCTCTTGTTTGCCCTCCCGGCCCACCAAACTGAATTTAAGCCTTCTTTCTCCTTAAAATACTCTCCATGTTTCACTATATGTCATTTCTATTATTGTGCAGCTCAAGATATTTTCTAATTTCCATTTTTTTCTTCTTTTCTTTTATTTTCTTAATGTGACTTTTTTGCAATTTTTGTTTGTTTTGATGTGAGCTCCGTCTCATCATGATCAGAGATGATGCTTCGTACAACGTTCGTCTTTTGGGTCGAAATGTGTTGTTATGAGGAAATCTACCCTCTTGTCTCTGAAAGCAATCTCTTTTTTTTTCCTTTGGCTATTTTTAGGATAATCTCTTGTTTTTGACGTTCTTCGGTCTCACCGAGAGGAGACTAGTTGTAGATTTCTTTGTGTTTATCTTGCTTGGTGTTCGCTGGGCTTTGTGAATCCGGGGCTTGCGGTCTTCAGTCAGTGCTGGGAGGTCGTAAGTCGTGATCTTCTCACACATCACTTCTCCTGGTTTCTTCTGCTGTTCTCCGGGTCCCTGTGTGCGGGTCGGTCTTCTCCCCCCTCCCGGCGTCCTCTGCATCGTCTGCTCGGGGGGCATCTACCCTTCCCCACTTCGCTAACCCCCCCTTCATCTGAGTCCGACAACCAACGACGAGCCATGTCCACCACTTCTGTTTTGATTGTTGTAGCTTCAGCTCTAGAAGCTGCAATGTGGCCTTTTTCAGATCTGCTGTCTCAATTTGTGCGGCTTCTTGATGCTTAAATGCATTTCTGATTTTGTCTTTTGTTTGACTGTCTTGCCCACGGTCGTTCTAGGGTCTGTGCCCACATCCCAGCCACGTCTCTGGCACCCGTTTCTCTGTGTCCCTCGGGGGCTTAATTGCCATCATGTTTGTTTCTGCCACCCTGGAGAAATTACGCGGGTTTCCTGGCCCTTGGATGAAGGTGCTCGCCTCCAGAAAGGAGGCCGATCTTTGGGGCTTTTGCAAAGAGAGAAGCACATCACCAAAAGGCTTTGACTTCTGATTTTAAACAGCCCGCCTGGGGGCACTGGGGGGGATAGATGGGGAAAGCAAGAAGGTGCGTGGACACCTGCGGGCTGCTATGCTGGGCAGTCAGGGTCAGCGGAGAGCAAGCAGCTGCTAGCTGTGCCGACAGGGGCTGGGGGCCCACCCAAACCGTAGGAGTCAGGTCGAGGAGGACCCCTGAGGCGCCAGGGAAGCAACGGTAGGAAGGAGCTGCCCTCAGCCGCAGCGCGAGACCAAGGGGTGCAGAGGCTCCAAGGAGGGTCCCAGCAACAGAGACAGGGTCTGAGGGACTGGGAGGTCTGGGGTGTGGGGCACTTGCCCCAGTATCTGGAGAACTAAAGCACTGTGTTGACACAAAAGAGTGCCCCCCCATCCCTGGCACAGGGACCTCCGAGGTCACCTGCACGCCAGCCGTGGGTGCGGGCTGGGGGAGCCCTGCTGGCGTCCCCCAGCGGGAACACGGGCCGGGCGCGCAGTTCAGGCTGCCTGCCGGTGCGGCTCCCAGGGGCTCTGGGCACAGAATCACTCACCGGGTCGGTGGGGGCTGCTGTGAGGCTGCCCCCGTCTCCCTGGGGCTCTTCCCACCCGGGACTCAGGACCATGGGGAGCAGCGTGGGGGAGGTGGGTGTGAGGCCCACCGAGCCGGGGCTGGTGGGCAGGCCGTGTGCAGGTCTGAGGGTGCGGGCTCTGGGTGGGGCCGTCGTTCCTTCCAGCAGCCCTGCCGTGCCCTTTGCTGACCCCCAGGGTCCCCAGCTCAGCATCAGGTCATGTCTGTGGTGGGACCAGGGCTGAGGCCAGAGGAGTCTCTGGGGGTGTTGGGCCAGCCTTAGCCCAGCACCCCCCAGTTCCGGGTGTGTCCTTGAGGTCCACCCCACCCCCCAGGTCTCGGCTGAGTGCGAGACAGGAGCCGATCTGGTGTCCAGACACCCCGAACAATGCGACGTGCCCCCATCTGTGTGCAGAGTCTGGCGGGTTGTGGGACAAGAGGGGAGGGGCAGGTGCTTTCTGGGATGTCTCGCTCAGGGGCTCTGCTCGGGAGTGGGGGGACAGCCACCCACCTGGGTCTCCCATTCTGCACCCCCGTGTGCTGCCCGACCCCGTCCGCAGCCTCCCCAGCTGGCCCCAGGGCTCTCTCTTGGCCGGGAGGCCTCCGGGTGCCCTTTGCCCCTCTGCGGTCCTCACGGGGCATCCGCCATCACAGCCGTGGTCCTCCACGCACTGACATCAGACCCAGAGGGCGGGCTGGGGAGTGCTTGCCTCTCCACGCTGAGCTCCCCGCAAGCCCCCCGCCCGGGCCTGAGTCCCAGGTGGAGCCCCCCAAGGAGTCCCGGCACAGACGCGCCCTTCGCGTGCTGTCTGGGTTGTGTTTGGATTTTGTGGCATTTTCAGGTGTTTAGGGTGCATCATGTGGCTTGTCTGCTTCCCCTTCCGTTAAGGGTTAGTGCCTGGGACTGACCAGGCTGCCGCCGAGCTCCGTCGGGGGCGGGGGTGGGCACGGCCTCCGGGAAGCTTTTGGACCACATAGCACCAGCCACGTCAAGCATCGGAGCGGCTGGGCTCTGTCTGCAGATCTGCGCGTGCGCGGTGCTCCGAGGGCGTGTCGGCTCCCTCGCGCCCCGGCCAGGGTGGCCGCAGCTCCTCTTCCCCCCGGCCTGGTTCACCCATCCGTCCCGCCCTTCCTCGGGCTCCTTCCCCCTCGCCCTGCAGTGCGGTCCCAGGCTCCTGAGCGGCCTCCTGGGGTCTGGAGCCCTCGGGTCCCGTGCAGGAAGGAGGAGGGACAAGTGCCTCAGACTCGCCGGCCAGCCTCTGGGCGGACAGCATCGACCTCCGCTGTGTGTGCATGGCGGCCCGGCCACCAGGGCGCCCCCCAGGCTGGAAGTGGGTGCTCATGGGGCAGCCACTGTCGTGCAGGGTCCTTAGAAGACCAGGTCCCGAGCTGTCCTGTGGCCAGCATCCCGTCCACACCGCCAGGCTTCAGAGACAGCTGGCCCCGGGACAGGGGAGCCGAAGCCAGATGGCCGGCCGGCTGGCCGGGGGGACAGGGGCACGGGCAGATGCCCTCCTGGGCGCGAGGCGACGAGTAGACATCGGTGCGTCAGCGTGGGAGCGAGACAGCCTCGTCCTAAAGGATGTGCGTTCCCGTGGGAGAAGGATGGGACGCAAACGCGCCACCGAGGGGTCCTGCCCGGAGTGTGGAGTGGCACCTGGAGAGAAGGGGCTGCCGTCCCTTGTCCCCGGGGCGGAGGGAAGGGCTCCCGGAGACTCTGGAAGCGGCTCCAGCCTGGGAGGGGAGGCCACTCACGAGGGGAGCATGGGGTGCAGCCCCCGCCCCACCCTGAGCTCTGCGGTCTCTCCGCAGCGCTGTGTCCCCACGCCGTCGCTCAGCAGCACCCGGCCGCCCTGCGCCATGAGCGGTTGGCGGAGATGCGTGTGCCGGCCTGGAGCCTGAGCCGGGGCGGGGCGGGCGTGCTCCGGGGGGCGCCGTCTCCGGCTTCTCCAGGTGTCGCTCCTCTGGCAGGGAAGCTTGTGCCGGGAGAGCGGGACGGAGCTCGTGCAGGTGAGTCCGGAGGGCGCTGGTGGCCGGCGTGAGGACCTGGGCCCCAAGAGCGTGCGTGCGCGCATGCGGACTGGGCACGGGGTCCGCAGGTCACGCGTGCGTGCAGCCCGGCCCGCTTTCCCGTTGACCCCCAAGCTGGGTCAGGTCCCCCGGTGTCCCTGGCGGGGTGGGGAGCAGATGGTGTAGAGAAAGGGCTTCTCCCCTCCTTGGCGAGGACCCGGACCCCAAGCCCAGGGCTGCCCACCCCCGCCAAGCTCGAGGGGCAGGTGCTGAGGGCTCGGCCTCGTGTGAGGGCCCCACCCAGGTGAGGCGGGGCCGGAGCGGCGGGGGTCCCGGACCCTCCTCTGGCCCTCAGTGGACAGAGCCCCCAGGCGGCGGCGGTCGCGAGGTTTGCTGGAGGTGCCGCAGCGTTCCCCAGAGGAACGTTGCAGACCACCTGTGAGCACTGCCCTGGCCCAGGGCTCTGTGCCCCCTGAGGCCTGGTAGGGGTGAGCCCAGGCCCCGGGAAGGAGGCAGCCGCCCCTCGGGGCGATGCAGGGCTGCAGAGAGGGTTGAACCGTGAGCCCGCGCCTGGGCGCAGGGGCTTCAGAGCCCCCCAGGACGGCAGCCTGGAGGGGACCCTCTGGTAGCTTCTGTCCCTCAGGCCTGAGCTGGAGGTGTGGCTCATCGTGGGCACAGAGATGTCCCCAGCCTGGGCGAGCAGCCCTGGAGGACGGTGGAGTGTGAGGGGTCCCAGGTGCAGCTCTCATGGGGCCGAGGGCCCGCTGGTGGGGCGGGGGCCTGCCCCCCCCATGAATGGTCCGGCGTCCTGAGTGACATCCAGTGGGGGGCAGCACTGGGCCAGCCCGGAGTACTGGGCTTGTGGGGCCGGTGGTGAGTCACCGGAGAGGAACGAGGACCCCCGGGGAGGGCCCGGAAGGCTGGTCCCCCCTGGGGGCCACGGCCGAGGCCGCCGGAAGGGCAGCGGACGTCCTGAAGAATGTGGAGGGGTTTCCACATATTGTGGTCCACGTGGGAACCCGCGGCCTCCGGGAAGCGGATGGCCCGAGGCTACTGGGGGGACAGTCGTTGGGGGGGGGGTGCCTGGCCTGTCGGCCAGTGGGGGCTCCTCAGAGCGCAAGGCCTCACGGGCCAGAGATGACGAGGGCGAGAGGCTCGGGGTCCCGGGGAGGGTGGGGTCCGATCCTCTCCCACCTGAGTCACGGCAGCCTCTGACCTGTGGCCCCAGGGACTCAGCCAGGACGGAAACCCTCCTTCGGGACCCTGGGTGTCCAGACGCTGAGGCAACCCGGGCAGGACACCTGGTGGCTCCTGTGTGCCCCCTGGTGTGGGAGACACAGCCTCGTGAGGCCCCCACGTTCGTTGCCACTCAGGGCTGCTCGCCTGTGCCCACCGTCTGGACTGTGGATTCGGAAGTGTCCCACGGGCCACCCTCCCCCTCCGGGGGGGGCGGGGCGAGGAGACCTGAGGGGCAGCCCCAGGCTCAGGAGTGGGCCCCACCAGGCGAGGGGGAGAAGGAGCAGGGCCTGGAGATGGGCAGATGGGGCGAGGCTGTCGGGCTGCGCCATGGACGCGGGACAGAGGCCCTTCAACCCAGCCACGCGGCGGGGCCCCCGACAGCGCAGTCGTTGCAGAGCCGCGGTCGTGGGAGCTTCTGCGGCCTCCCTTCAGGGCCTGGTCCGGGGCTCGTGAGGTCTGGGGGGCGGTGCGGCCGGGGGCACCGTCCGCTCCCCCGCGGGCAGAGCCGGGCCACACAGCCCTGCCCGCGGGCCCTGCAGGGCCCGGTGGGACAGGACGACTGGCGGCAGGAGGAGCTGCTGGGGCGGCGGGCCCCTCCCGACAACCAGGCCGTGGCCGCCCCGTGCGCCCTGGACCTCTCGCTGCCCGAGGCGCGGCTGCCAGCCTCCGTGGCCACAGAGCTCCGCCGGCTCCGCTCCAGGGGCGGTGAGCACCCCACGCTCGGGAGGCTGGTGGGAGGAGCCGGCGCTTGGGCCCCCGTCCCCTGGCAAGTGGCCTCGTGAGGCCCGCATGTCCTTTAGGCAAGGACCCTGCAGGCGCCAGACCCCGACGCACCCCCGGACGTCCCCCGCCTCCCCGAGGCCTGCTCTGGGCCCGGGCGGGCCGGAAAGGGCCCAGCTGGGGGAGGCCCCAGGGCCCCAGGGTGGCGGGGCTGCCGCAGCTGCGCTCCTTGCTGAGGTGCCGTCCAAGGGCCGGAGGGACGAGTACCACCACCGCCCATCGCCAGGGGCATCCGCTTCCCGGCCTCCTGCGAGGACCTGGCCGGGCTCAAGGAGGAGCTCCTGCAGGTGGGCGGCTGGCTCCGGGGGGCTCTGTCCACACTGGGACCCACCAGGCCCCCGCGGAGCAGGGCACCCCGCCCAGCCCATCTGGAAGATTCTGGGCCTAGAGCGCCAGCGCTGGGCACCTGCCCACGGCCGTTTGGCGTCGGCCCCCCCAGCAGCAGCTTCACGCCTGCGCCACGGCTGGTCTGGGCCCAAGAGGCCAGAAGCCGTCCCTTGAGCCCCTCTGTGTGGAACGAGGGGCAGCCAGGGGCCGGCCCGGTCCTGTAGGAGCCCACAGGGTGGGTCAGGCCCCCCAGCAGACCGCCTCCCTTCGACTTCACCCTCAGGGGGCTGTGCCCTCGGCCGCAGGCCTGCGGGCCCCGGTGGGCGCCCCCTGCTCGCCCCGGCTCTCCCCAGCCCGGCCAGGTGGTCGCTGTGGGCCTGGAGTGGCACCCCCGTTCGGCACAGGCGGCCGGACCCGGCGTCCATGCTGCCAGTGGCC
Organism: Nasua narica; assembly: GCA_028533885.1. Taxonomy (NCBI): domain Eukaryota; kingdom Metazoa; phylum Chordata; class Mammalia; order Carnivora; family Procyonidae; genus Nasua; species Nasua narica. The sequence goes on along the minus strand of CM052813.1, from coordinate 80,245,155 downwards.
GTGAGGGGCCACGTGTTCCCGCTGGGCCTGCCATGCTCTCGCGGCCAGCAGGAGGGCACGCATCCCAGGCCTTCTCCCGGCGGCTCTCGCACCCCTCCATCACTAAGTTGGGCCAGCAGGGGGAGGGTGCTGGGGCGAGGCCGGGGCCCTTCCTTGGGTGCCCATCACCCTGACGGCCCTCCCCGCAGGCCTCGGGGTGTCGGGGGACCTCCCGCCGGGGGGTGTCCTGCCGGCCCCGGCTTACGTGGAGCAGCAGCTGCCGGCGGTCTCGACCTCCCTTGTCCACTGGCGGTGCCCCTGCCAGCCGGGGTCTGTGGGTCCGGATGTGCTCAGGGCCTCGGGGCACCTTGGGGTTGTTCGGGTCACCAGGGCCCCCCAGGGAGGGCGTGTCACTTCGTGTCCCCACACTTTCCCCAGAGCCAGCCCTGCTTCGGGCCCCTCGGAGCTCTCAGCACACACGTTGGGGGACGAAGCTGCTAGCCCCAGAGTGGACGGCGGTCCGGAGCCCCGGCGCCTGCCTGCCTGGGCCACCTGTGCCCTCCCGTCTGTGCACAGGCGGCTGTGGACGCTGAGGGGCCTTCCCCAGGGCAGGGCCCCCGGGTGCGGCAGTGACGGCACGAGTAGCGGCCGTCCCTCCTCCAGGGCAGGCCCCTCACCCCTGAGGGGCTCTGTCGCAGCAGATGCGGGTGGCGGACAAGCCAGCTCTAGGCAGGGGTGAGGCCGGGGGCTGCGGGGCCTCAGCCTCCCGGTGCGGCAGGTGCTGGGCAAGCCCCTGGACGAGGCGCAGCAGCTCTCTAAGTGGGACCGGTGGCCGCTGAGCGAGGGGCCACTGATTTTCGCAGGTGCCCCCCCCCAGGGCCCCTGCCCCCCAGCTGGAGGCCGAGGTGCCCCCTGCCCCCCAGCCGCCGATGCCTGCTGCCACTGGAGGTGTACCGGGCTCTGTGCAGAGAGCCCACCCGGTTCAGCCTGTCCGAGGACCTGGCCGGGAGCCCGAGGCCAGGGAGCAGCGAGAGGTCGGGGGCCCGGGAGCTGCCCAGCCTGCAGGAGGCCTCCGCCTGGGCGCGGCAGGTGAGAGAGGCCCCTCGGGGTCACTTCCCTCGGGTTCTCAGGGATGCTCCCTGTTCTTAAAACGGCCTTGCAAGGGAGGAGGCCTGGGCTGGGGCGTCCGCAGCTTCCGAGAGGGCCTGGGTCCCTCCACCTGGAGAGAAGGGCGCAGGGCCCCAGGTCAGCGTCCTGGGGGGGTCCTCAGCCCTCTCCTGCCGCCAGGCCTGACCTGCCCCCGCCGAGGTCCGGGGCGGTATCTGGCGTGAACTCTGAGGCCCCTGCCCCGCTCCGCGTGCACCCCCCCGGCCCCAGAGACGTGTGGAGGCCGTGCTGGGCCCGGGGGTAGTCGTGTTTCATTCCGCGAGTCAGTTCTGCTCCTTTCTGCTTTGGGCACAAAGCCCTTGACTCCTCTCCAGTCCGGCACCAAGGGCGGGGGTGACGGCCCGCGGGCTCCAGCCAAGCCGCCTTGCAGGTGCCTGCGACCAAGGAGCAGGACGCCGCCCCCGAGGTCCCGGCCGGGCCTTCCGCGTGGTGTGCGACAGCCTGCTGCAGGGGCTGGCCCGGAACCCGCACAGCCTGCGCGCGACGTGCGGACGCTGGGCACCGACGAGGAGGGGTGACCGGTGGGACCGCCGAGGTGAGCGGGGCTCGGGGCCCTTCTGTCTCCCTGTCCTTTGGGGTCAGGGGCCGTGTCTGAAGTTGCCAGGGCGGAGGACGGGGGCCCCCTGAGTCCAGGGACAGAGATGTCTGTGGCTGCTGGGCCCTGAGGTCTGCCGGCGGGAACCCTCTCAGCCCCTTTGGGGGGCCTGCCCCCACCCTCCACCCCTTGCCCTATGGCCCCTGGGGACACTGCCCAGAAGGAGGCCCTGCGCACGGCCTCGGCGGGGCCCCCGGGGCCGCGGAGAGAGCCTGAACGGGGAAGGTGGCGTGTGGGGGCGGGGCCGCACTCAGCTGCCGCAGCGAGCCTGCCGTCCACCAGCCTCCCTGTGGCCGCCCCGGCACGTTTTCACGGCCGTGTTCGCGGTCCTGTCCAGGAGGCTGGCCTCGGCAGCGCCGCGCTTTCCGGGCCCACGGCCGCCGTAGCGTGTTCGCATTTCGTTCCCTTCTGGGGCCCAGTAGCAATGCGTTTCGCGTGGACCTCGGCAGTGTCCCCGCCCTCCCGGCGCAAGGGACGGTCACCCGGCTGCTTCCGGCGACGCTACCACACGTGAGACACACAGCTGCCACGTCATTTTTATTGTTCGTATGTGGTTTCTTCTATGCGTTTGCAAACGCGCTTCTGAGAGAGGGACCCCGGCTCCGCAGACGGCGGGCCGCCGCCCGAGACCGCAGAGCCGCGGGGCTGGTCTGCCGCCAGAAGGGGCCGCACTCCCGCACGCCCCCTGAGGAGGAGGCCGAAGCCGGGACAAGAGTGGGACCTGCCCGGTGCCAGAGCCGGGGGACAGCGGCCCCACAACGACGGGACAGCGGCTCTCTCCCCAGCTCTGGGCCCTGGCGGGCCGCCTCTCCCTCAGGCCTGGTCCCGGCGTCCAAGGGACCCTGGCCGCAGCCACTGCCCTTGCACAAAACACCTGCTTCCAACGCAGGCTGCGTGCAGCCGGCGGGGGGCTGAGACCGAGGCGGCCAGCCTGGCTCCGTGCCAGGCCACGGGATCCGGGGTCAGAATGGGGTGCCCTCCCACCGGCGCCCAAGAGCCCACGGGGCCGCCAGCGGATGAGAGGCTGGGTTCGGTTGCCCCGCGGCTTGCAACTCTACATCGCCTGACAAGTGGGATTTAAGGATGTAATTTACTCACCAATTGACCTTAAGGTAGATTATTTTAAATGACTCTGTGGGCCCAGGGTGGTCACGTGAGCCCGTAGGGCAGAAACAGAAGGCAGGAGTCCCAGCCGAACACGGGAAGGGGCCGCTGTGCTGGGGCTGCCCGAGGCCCCACGTCGGGCAGGGGGCTGGGTCCTGCCGGCCCCTCGGAGCCTGGAAGTGGGTTCTCCCCCGGAGCGTGGCCACCGGCACCCAGATTCCGGCGTGAGCCCAGAGCAGGGGCCCAGCGGAGACGGCCTGCCGCCGAGCGGTACTGAGGCCTCGCAGCGGCGGCAGACGCCGAAGGAGCTTGGAAATCAAGTGACAGCTGCAGGCTCAGGGGGCAGGGGCTCCCCAAGGAAAGCCTGGCCGGCCTTGGGGGAGTGCGCGTGGAGGACGCTAACAGCGCAGGGGTCTGAAAAGCGCAGCCGACCCACGCAGGACTGAAAGAACGTGGACGCCCCTGTCCCGGGGCCCGGGAAGCGGCACTGGTCGGCGGCCGTTCTCGGTGCCACACCGGTGGATGCCACACCCGGGCCGTGGACCGCTGTCAGCCACAGTCTCCAAGACCCCTCTAGCTTGGCTCTAGTGGGCCTTTTGATCCAAGGTTTTGAGGAATTCTGTGTTTTCAGTCTACGTCTCCGGAGTGGGAGGCTCCACGCCGCTTTGCTCGTTTCCCGGTGCAGATGCCCCAGGCGGTGGGGCAGATGCGCGTCCTCTCACGGCCGGGCCCTCGGGCACCTTCCAGAGAGAGCACCTCCGGCAGTGGGAGCTGCTGTGACCCTTTGGTTCTCTGTCCTCCTCTGTGGATATTTCCAGATCATGTCTTTCCCCATCAAAACTCCTGAGTCGATGAATTGTATGTTTTGTGCAAAGCAGGGTGCTGGGGCGCCTGGGTGGCTCCGTCGGTCACCTTTCTGGCTTGATCCTGGCTCAGGTCATGATCTCGGAGTCGGGAGGGCCAGCCCCTCGTCTGCCTTGGCACTGAGCGTGGCCCCTCTTAGGGCTGTCTCCCTCCCTCTGCCCCCACCCCCACGTGCACACAGCTCTGTCTCCAAAAAAAGAAAGAAAAGCAGGTTGTACAAAAGAAGGTTCCACCTTCTGTACCTTCTATCTTGGGTGTGTTAATACACTGACGAACATGTTCTTGAGAGGGCAGGGTGCTCTGCCACCCAGCGCCCAGGGATGCCGGGCTGTGCCCCCCGCAGAGAGGTGGGCACTCAGGGAGCACAGTACGACCGTGTTCCTCGCCCGCCGGGCAGGCTGCCCACAGTGGAGGAGGCTTCCATGCCCGGGCCTAGGGGCGCATCCTGGGGCCTCGAGAGGGAAGGGACGGGGTCAGTCGGGGAAGGTCTCGTCAGGCGATGGGGAAGTCTCGGTCTGGCGGGATGGTGAGAGATGCTCAAACCAAGAGCTTGATTCCAGAAGCCTGGGCTGCCGGGCACGGGCGTGGCCACACAGAGGGCAGAGAACGAGCTCACAGAAAGCTAGCAGGGGCCTTGCCGGTCTCCACCAAGCCTGAGCCCGCAGTCCCTCCACAGGAGCCACAATTCACAGAGGAAGTCCGTGCCGTAGTGGTCCCGCGGCTGGTGACCTGCCCCCGACGGGCAGCGGACTTCAGGTGCGCTCGGCCAGGCCCTCGCTCACACCTCCAAGGTGCTTACACCTCCCGGGGCGACGCTCGCCGGCCCACTGGGGCCAGAAGTGGTTCCCAAGGGCGGTCTTCAAGATGTGGTCTCTGCATGGGGTCTGGGGCCTCTGGCTTGGTCCTCGAGTCCGAAGGGATTGAAAAGCACTGTGTCCCCTTGGGAACAGCGTCACCAGTCATCTGTGGCCTGCCCGTGGGTGCCCGTGGGTGCCCGTGGGTGCCCGTGCCCAAGGGCCGTGGAAGGAGACATTCAGGTGAACCCGTGTCTGCTGCCTCCAGACGTTTTCATCCAAGTGGCGAGGATGTGGCTCAGGGGCCGCTCTGACTGCTGGACAAAGTGGCAGAGGAGGGATGTGGGCGCCACGTTTCCCACTCACGGTCGGGTAGGGACTGAGTGCTTCTGTCCCTGCTCCAGGAGCGAGCCCCGGGACGTCCTGCTGCGGGTGGTGGAAGGACAACCCCCTTCACCGCTGGGGCCCGCCCGCCCGTCTCGCTAGGCCGGTGGGTGTGAAATCGTATTTCCTGTGTTTTAATTCGCCGCACTCTGGTTGTCGACGAGGTCGGGCATCTTTTCCCTGTCCCCGAGCTGCCGGCGCCTCCAGTCCAGTGCGGAGCTCCGGGAGGGGTCACTGGGCACGCCCGCCGCGGTCCCGGCCGGCGACGGTGGCTCGGGGCTCAGAGTTTCTGTCCGGGAGGCGGCACCCCGGCGCCCCGGGGAGGCTGCCCCTGCCGCATGTCCCTGCAGGGGCGGAGCGGGACGGCAGCACCCCTCCCGGGGGCGCCTTCTGCCCCTGCCGCCTGCCCACGCCTTGCCACGCTCTGGTCGGGCTCCGTACCCTTGCCCCGTGCGGCACGCGCCGCCACGAACCGCGACACGTTCCTGCCTCGGTCTCTGGTGGTCCCCTTTCCGCGTCACGCTCGCTCACAGCCCCGACGCGGTGTCACCCAGGACCCGCCGACGTGGGACAGCGTCCACGACCACGGAGGCTCGGTCCCTCTGCGCGTCACCGCGACGGCATTCCTTGTCGGCCCCATCGCGGCCGAGCCTGTGACCCTTTTCCAACACTGCAGGCTGTCGTCTCAGGTTCTTACTGGGGATGTTTGGTGGCGCGTCCGATGTCGAACGGTTGTTTCCCGTCGCCTGTTTCTCCGGCTTCGTCATCAACAGCAGAAAGAGGAGCTTTTGCTCTTTCTGCCCCTTCGAGTGATGCTTGAACCATCTTCTCCTGAATGTCGGCTGCCGTTCCGCAAGGCTTCCGGGCCTGCTGTGTGAGGGTGCGAGGGTCTAGTGATGGTTCTCTTTCGTTTAACAGAAGTATAGGGTTCTTTAGTCGTCCGCATCTTCTTGAGTCACTTTTGCTGATTTCTGTCTTCCTGGACTGGGTCCGGCCCGCCCGACGCCGCGGCCACATCCGGCCGTTGGTACCCTCGCGGGAGTCCCAGCCTGTCTGCACCTGTGCTCACACCCCCAGGCTCACGGGGACACACTTGTGCTCCTTCTTCCTGGATCTGGTAGAGATTTGTCGACTTAATGAGGCTTTTCAAATAACTAGTATTTGGTTCGTTGGTCCTATTGCATTTTTGTTTTCTGTCTCACTCATTTCTATTCTTATCTTTATCGTTTCCTTCCTTGTGCTTTCCTGGGGTTATTTCCAAGTGGAGTGCTCATTATCTCCTTAATTTTTGGCCTTTTAAATTTTATGATGTAAACATTCAAGATCATAAATTTTTCTTGAAGTACTGTTTTCACTGCATTCCGTCAGTTTTGCTATGTAGTGCTTTTATTGTTTTATAGTTCTGATAATTTTTGAGTGCCCATGATAATTACTTACGTGACTTAAGAGTTCCTTAGGAGACTATTTTTCAATTTCAAAAAGCTTGGAGTTTTGGAGGTTTTTAGTAACTTTTTAAAAAATGGGTTTCTAACCCTCACTATATAGTAGTCAAGGAGCATAGTCCATATGTACACTGCCAATTTAGATATTTGTGAAGACTTGCTTTGTAGCCAAGTAGATGAGCCTTTTCATAAATGTTCCACATGGGTTTTAAAAGGGTACGTACTCTCGGCTGTGCTCGTTTCCATCGCTCTCTGTCATACACACACACCCTCGATAGATCAAGCATAATTAATGTATTGCTCAAATCATCTGTATCTTGTTTGATTATTTTCCTGCTTAATTCTCCGTGCTGAAGTTCCCTAGGATGGTGGGTTCGTCTTGTAGTTGTGTCAGGATTTGGTTTATGTGTTTTTAAAATGTGTTATTAGGTGCATACGTATATATATTTTTAGAATTTTTATATCTTCCTGTTGAGTAAAATATTTTACAATTATGAGGTAAACCATTTTGATTCTAATAATGCTCTTTGCTATGAAGACTATTTTAACTAATATTGATATCATTTCTCCAGCATTCTTTGGTTCATATTTGTATAACATTCCTCACCTTTTTACTCTGAACCTTCCTTTACTCTTATATGTTAGATGTATATCTTATAAACTGCTTCTAGCTGAATGTAAAAAAAAGTCTAGTCTGACAATTTTTGCTTTTCAGATTTTTGGTTTAGTCTGTTTACACTTAACATAACTACTGATGTACTTTGGGTTCAGTTGTACTACCCTGACTTGTGCTTTCTGTTGGTCTTACTTTTTCTGTTATTTTTTTCCCTTTGTTTCTTAACATTCTTTTAGCTTTTTAATCCTTTTTATATTTTTTCTCTGTTAACTTGGAAGTTATAAGTTGTTTCCATTCTTTTAGAGATTGCCCTAGAAATCTTAATGTTTATATTTGAGTTAACATTGTCTGAAGTTAGAGTTAATATGGAGATCTTAGAACAAGTGAGCTTTCTTTCTTTTTTTTTTTTTAAGATTTTATTCATTATTTGACAGAGAGAGAGAGATCACAAGTAGGCAGAGGCAGGCAGAGAGAGGAGGAAGCAGGCTCCCTGCTGAGCAGAGAGCCCAATGCGGGGCTGGATCCCAGGACCCTGAGATCACGACCTGAGCTGAAGGCAGAGGCTTTAACCCACTGAGCCACCCGGGTGCCCCACAAGTCAGCTTTCTTATGCCTTTCTCAACTTACCTACTAGTATTTTCTTTTTCTTTTTTTTTTAAGATTATATTTATTTATTTATTTATTTGGCAGAGAGAGAGAGCGAGAGCAGGAATACAAGCAGGGGGAGTGGGAGAGGAGGAATCAGGCTTCCCGTGGAGCAGGGAGCCTGATGCGGGGCTCGATCCCAGGACCCCGAGATCATGACCTGAGCTGAAGGCAGACACTTAATGACTGAGCTACCCAGGCGCCCCACCTACTAGTATTTTCTAGTATTTTAACACAATGTGTTTTTTCTTAATTCTACAAATTAGACATTATCATATTTGTTTTATGCATTTGATGGTTTTTAGAGGTTATGATGTGTGGATGTACATATGCACAACAGACCTTGCTCCAAGAAAAAGCAAACTCTTTCTTGCTAAAAGAACGTCTATTGCGACATCTTTTCATTGGGGCTATTTTTCCCTGAAAAATCTCTGTCTTTACTCTTCTGAAAGAGAATGTTGCTGGGTTTGTAATTGTAGTTTGACAAAACTTTGAAATTAACACATTGTTTTTTGGTGTCCGTTGTTGCTGTTGGGACGTTCGCCATCAGTCCTTTGTCGTTTCCGTGTAACGAGTCTGTATTTTCTATTGACCATCCATTCACTTGGTTCTTTCCTCACATTTACTTCAGTTGTGTTTATTTTGTTTTTTATTCATTGAATAGATGTGTATTTGTCATCACTATAAAGTAACCACTTTATTGCTTTTTTCTTACTCTTAGTAGTAAGACATACAAAACATATCATTTTAGCCATACTTGAGTGTGCAGTTTCGTAACATTAAGGGCGCTCCAGTGCTATGTACCCGCCGTCTACTTCCAAAAATGTTTCATCATCCTAAACAAAGGCTCTGTCCCCATTAGGCCATCATTCTCTATCCCCCAGCCCTGGCACCCACCATTCTGCTTTCCGTCTCTATGAATCTGACCCTAGATGCCTCATGTACACGGAATCCCGTTATTTGTCTTTTCGTGTCTAAATTGCTGCACTTAGCGTGGTGTCTTTAGAGTTCATCGGCGCTGGGGCGTGTGTCAGAATTTCCTTCCTTTGTAAAGCGGAGTAAATGTGTGTGTGTGTGTGCGCGTGTATGTGTGTGCATGTGTGTATGTGTGTGCATGTGTGCGTGTGTGTGCGCGCACGTGTGGGTGTGTGTGCTGTGTGTGCACGCGTGTATGTGTGTGCGTGCATGTGTGTAGCGTGCGTGTGTGTGCTGTATGTGTGCACGCGTGTGTGCATGTGTGTATGTGTGCGTGTGTGCATGTGTGTGCGCACGTGTGGGTGTTTGTGTGCTGTGTGTGTGCACGCGTGTGTGTGCGTGTGTGCATATGTGCGTGTGCGTGCATGTGTGTAGTGTGCGTGTGTGTGCTGTATGTGTGCACGTGTGTGTGTGCATGTGTGTATGTGTGCGCACGTGTGGGTGGGTGTGTGCTGTATGTGTGCACACGTGTGTGTGCATGTGTGTATGTGTGCGTGTGTGCATGTGTGTGCGCGCGTGTGTGTGCATGTGCGTGCGTGCATGTGTGTAGTGTGCGTGTGTGCTGTATGTGACCACGCGTGTGTGTGTGCGTGCATGTGTGTAGTGTGCGTGTGTGCTGTATGTGTGCGCGTGTGTGCGTGTGTGCGTGCGTGTGTGCATGCGTGCTGTAAGTGTGCACGCGCGTGTGTGCATGTGTGCGCGCATATGTGTGTGCGTATGTGTGCACGCGCGCGTGTGTGCATGTGTGTGCGCGCGTGTCAGGGGCGAGTGTTTACCCACCCGTCTGGTGACGGACACTTGGAACACAGGCTCTCCCCACTGTGGGCTGTCGTGAAGAACACTGTCAGGTCCTGGGGTGCAGGAGTCTGTTCGAGTTTCTGCTTCAGTTGTTTCGGATGCGCGCCCACGAGCGCGAGTGCCAGGCTACACGGTAATTCTCTTGGACTTTTTGAGAAACTACCATACTGTTTTCCACAGAAAATATACTATTTTATTACAACTAGCAATGCATGAGGGGCCCAATCTCTCTCTCCTTACCAACATTTATTTTCCTTAAAAAAAAAGAAAAGCCATCGGGCTCCCGGCTCCATGGGGAGTCCGCTTCTCACTCTGACCTTCTCCCTTCTCATGTTCTCTCTCACTCTCTCTCTTTCCTAATAAATAAATAAATAAAATCTTTAAAAAAAAAAAAAAAAGAAAAGCCATCCTGATGGGTGTGAACTTGTACGCATTGTGGCCGTGATTTGCATTTCTCTAATGACGAGTGACGCTGAACGTCTTTTCGTGTGCTCGTTGGCCATCTGTGTGTCTTCTTCAGAGATCGTCCGTTTAAGCCCCTTGCCAGCATTTATTTGCATTTTTGTTGCTGCGTTGTAGGAGTTCTTTATGTATTCTGGATAGTAATCCCTGAACAGACACATGATTTGCAAATATTCTCACTCACTCTCTGGGCTCCCTTCTCGGTGTCTTGGTGGTGCTCTCTGATGTACAAGAGTTTTTGATTTTCATGAGACCCAATTTTTCTATTTTTAGTCTTGTCTGTGCTTTGGGCGCCAGGTCAAAGAAATCACTGCAGATCCAATGCTGTGACATTTCCCTCACCATGTTTTAAGGTTTTTATAGTTTTCGCTCGTACATGTTCGAGTGGCCCCGTGCACTCTGCAGAGATGACTAGTGACTGTTTGGAAAGGTGCTGGACGCATCGCTACAGCCACGCCGGGCATTTCCGCGCGCTGCCGCCGTCTCCGCCCCCACCGTACTTTGCCGCCGCAGCGCATGAGAGCTGCCATTGCACCCTGAGTCCCTTGGCTCGGACACCTGTGGACTTTCACAACGTCATTCCAACGAGAATGGCGCAACGAGACGTTCCAGCTTCGTTGGGTGCATTTTCTGCCGCAGACCCAGAATCAGCTATTTCTCAAGAAAGCGCCGATCCCCGTCCCACCTCCGCGGAAGCCAGTCTGGGCGAGGCTGCCCCGGCTGCAGGGGGGCTCTTACCTCCAGGCCCTCACGGGAGCCGGCCCCAAAACACGTCTCAGTACGTGCGGGTAAGAAATTCACGGGGAAGCTTTCCATTCGGGCCTGAAGCCGCGGTAATTTCCTGAGTTTGAACTCACAGCCCCTCTCCCAGCTGAACCCCACCCGGCGCCAGCGTAACGAGTCTGTTTTCGTCACAGTTCCCCCGCGAGCGTTTCCGAGGAGTGACGCGCACTGTCGCCGACAGCAGGGCCGCGGCGGGTGCTCACCCTCGCTGTGCGGTGCCGCACCGTGGCACCGACGCCGGGCCGGGCCTTCGGGTCCCTCAGAACCCTTCTCTCTGTGTGGCTCATTGGTTTCACCTTCTTTGGATCTGTAGAGACGGCTTTTTAAGTTGTAATTTTGTTTGCAGTTACGTCAACTGTAGGACTCAGACCCAGTCTGTCCAGCAAGGCGACGCCCCAGGACTCGGGCTGTGGGACTTGCTGGCTGCTCAGGTCCCAGACAGAGGCCGCTCTGGGGCCGGGGTGGGAGCCTGGAGAAGACCGGCGGAGGGCAGAAGCAGCCCTGGTCGCCGGCACCGCCGCGCCCCTCACCTGTCCGCCTGCCTCCCGCACAGGTGGCCAGGTGGGAGGGAAGGGTCATGCTGCCATCGGGGCTGTCGTACCACAAGGTGAGCGCCCGAGGGCGGCTCCCGTCTGAGCCTCCTCTTCCCAAGGAGCTTCAACCTGGCCCTTGGGCCACCCCCCTCGGGATCTTACGTGGGGCCCGATGGGCGTGGGGGCCGAGCCGACACTGCCGTCCCGCCCTGGGTGGGCTGAGGGGAGGCCCTTGGCCCGAGCGAGCGCACGGGAGAGGGGCCTGGAGAGGTTCTGGGTTCTGGGCCTGCAGCCCAGCAGCCCCCCTTCCGTGCAGCTCCGGGCCAGGTCGCGGCTGGGCGCTGCCTGTCGGTGGACCGCTCCCGCAGGCTCAGCAGCAGGCGAAGGCCGCACTCAAGCGTTTCAACGCTCATGTCACCCCTGCCGACATCTTCAGCCGCTGCCAGGTGAGTCCCGTGCGCCCCGGGCCTGCCCGGGCCGGTGTGTGAGCCCCCGGGCTGTCAGGGAGCCACTTCATGGCAGCCGAGACCACGCATGTCTCTGGCTGGTGGCCGGAGACCATAAGCTCTGGGGTGTGCGTTCCTGCAAGCAGCAGCCGCCATGACCCCATCTGGGGCGTTTGCCCCTCCTCCTCCCACCCTCCGGGCCGGGGGCTGGGGCTGCACGGCCAAGGGGGCCGCTCACATGGGCCGCCTGCTCCATCCAGGCGTTTCCTCCCACGTCCACGGCTGGCCTCCCCCCGGGCTTCTAGATGAAGGAAAAGGAGCCCACGGAAGTCGCATCTGGTCGGGGGTCCCCTGTTCGAAGGGCAATGTCCACAGCCACAGATGGCCACTAGGTCGGTTCCGACATCTAGAAAGGTCTGGGTGAAGAAATCACCGGGTCAGGGCAGTTGCACCCAGGGTTAAGGGCAGGGAGGGGTCTGGGGCCTGGGTTAGCGCCCCCGCCCCCGGGCCGTCCGGCTGAGGGGAGGGGGCGCGGGCTAGGGCCTCCGTGGGCTACCGCGGCGGAGGGCCTCGGGGCCAGTCCTGGCGCCCCCGGGGTTCCCGGGGCAGAGTGCTGGCTGGTCCTGGGATATTCTAGGGCGGGAGCCACGATGAAGCCCCATCCTTGCCAAGCCCAGTTGCTCCGTGGCCGCCAGGCCTCCCGTCCACGGTGCAGGGGAGGGACGACCTGCAGCCGGGCCCGTGGCTCCTGACCCCGCGGCCGAGTCGGGAGATTTGCAGCCCCTGCGGCGTCTGTGAGCCCCCGAGGGCAGGCGTGTAGCCGAGTGGCCGGGAGCGGGGAGGACCTGGACCCCAGCGCCAGGCCTGAGGTGGGGTCTGCGCAGACCCCCGGCCCCCAGCGCGCACAGCGGCGGACCCAGCGGCGGGAAGTCCGCCGTGGGGCCTTTTCCTTCAGTGAGCTCTGGGAGGACAGGAACCTCTCTTTGTCTGCGCTCAAGCCGACAAGTGTTGTAAAGACCCCAGGACGTCCGGGACGCCTGGGAGGCATTTTAATGAGCTTTTCAGAGCCTGTGCTGCAAAGTTTTCTTGAGAAAACAGGAAGCGGGGTCGCTGGGAGGAAACCCCACTGGCGCCCCGGGAAGCCTCGTGCTGGGGACCAGCCTGACCTCCTTCAGGCGTGCGAGGGCGCCGAGCCACCACACCGCTGCCCGGGGGAGAGCGTCCCCGGCCTCGCGGCCCCGTGCGTCCTGGGCGTGCTCTGCCCCCCGGCCCCACAGGCGGCCGCCGGCAGGCCGTGGGCGCCCCTGCCCTGCCAGCCGGGCGCGGCAGGACGCAGGCTGCTTAAGAAGGCCTGGGAGGCCGCCTGCAGTCAGCCCAGAGGCCGGGGCGCGCTAGGGGACCAGCCGGGGCCCAGGCCGCAGAGGCCGGCCCTCGGCCACCGCAGGTCAGAGCGAGCCCGTGTGGGGTGGGGACTAAGAGGCACTGGGGTCTATCTGGGGGCAGCAGGTGGGACACGTTCGGAGGGCTCCGGCCGTCGGGTAGGGAGGTCGGAGACCTGGGAGCGGCCGCTGGGCTGGCCCAGGTGAGCTGTGGGGCAGCAGAGCAGAAGAGCACGAGCAGATTCGGAATACAGGGTAGGGCCGCGGCCGGGCTCCGAGCGTGTGGGCTCTGCCCCTGGCCAGCGGGGCTGGGCTCCCCGGGGTCTGGTCTGGAGATGCCTCAGCCCCCAGCCCCCCGCTCCTCTGAGGGCTCTGCCCCGCACTGTCCCCACCAGGCCGGCCGGTGAGGATGGACACAGGCTCCACAACTCGGGACCGAGCGGCTGCGCTGGCCTAGGAGCAGAGGGCAGCCACCCCGGTACCAAAGGGCGCACAGGGCTGGGGGCGTGCGGGGGTCCCAGGCAGAGACCTGTGTGTGTGGCCACAGGCAGGGGCTGGCCAACCCGTGGGCAGCCAGCGGGGGCGCAGGTAGGAGGCTGTGTGTCGGCGCCCGCTGGGCCTGTCAAGAAAGGGCCCGGGGAGCCTTCCGGTCCCAGGGGTGGCCCGTGGCCTCCAGCTGAGCTCCGCTCTGCAAGAAAGTGCGGGGGCGGTGCCCCAGGGCAGGACTGTCCCTGGGTCCGTGAGTGTGCATCAGGACCCCGAAAGGCCAGCGTTACCAGGCCCGGTGACGGAGAAGGGGGTCTCTGAGAAGCCAGAGTTTCTAAATTTGGACCTGGCCGTGTCACCAGGGAGGCGCCCTGGGAAGGGTGGGAGGGCTGAGCTTACTCCAGGCTGGTGAGCTGGTGGCATTAGTGCCTGGGCCTGAGGCCAAGGTCCCCACCGAGGTTCTCAGGCCAGACACGCAGGAACTGTGAGACAGGTGGCTCGCCGATGCGTGGCAGGTCCGTGCGGGCCCCAAGTCTGGGCAGGCCTCTGGCCACAGTCCCTCCAAGGGCTCCCAGAGGCCCTCTGCCGTGGCATTCCCAGCTGAACCCCAGGAGCTCAGCCTGGGAACAGACAGGAATGGCTGGCCTCCCCCGCCCCAAGCCCCATGCTGGGGTGTGCTGCTGTTCTCGGGCCGGGCAGGGCGGACCAGCAGCAAACCCCAAGAGGCACAGAAGAGGCGCCCCACGAATGCTCCAGGGTGATAGCCTGAGACTCAACACAGTGATGAGGCTCTGTGGGCTCCGTGTCGTTCCATGGGCTCCGTGTCATTCCGTGGGGCTCTGTGTGGTTCTGTGGGGTTCTGTAGAGCTCCATGTCGTTCCGTGGGGTTCCGTGTCATTCCGTGGGGTTCCATGGGGCTCTGTGGGGTTCTATGGGGTTCCGTGGAACTCCGTGGGGCTCCATGGGGCTCCATGTCATTCTGTGGGATTCCATGGGGCTCCGTGTCATTCTGCAAGTTTCCGTGGGGCTCTATGGGGTTCCGTGGGGCTCCATGTCATTCCGTGGGCCTCTGTAGGGCTCTGTGTCATTCCGTGGGGTTCCCAGGGCTCTGCAGGGTTCCATGGGGCTCCATATCATTCTGTGGGGCTCCATGTCGTTCTGTGGGGTTTTGTGGGGCTCTGCGTGGTTCTGTGGAGCTCCATGGAGCTCCATGCCATTCTGTGGGGTTCCGTGGGGCTCTGTGTGGTTCTGTGGGTTTCCATGGAGCTCCATGTCATTCCATGGGGCTCCGTGGGGTTCCATGGGACTCTGTGTGGTTCTGGGGGGGTCCGTGGAGCTCCGTGTCATTCTGTGGGGTTCCGTGGAGCTCTCTGTGGTTCTGTGGGTTTCCATGGAGCTCCATGTCATTCCGTGGGGTTCCGTGGGGCTCTTTGGGGTTCCGTGGGGTTCCATGGGGCTCTGTGTGGTTCTGGGGGGTCCATGGAGCTCCGTGTCATTCCATGGGGTTCCGTGGGGCTCTGTGTGGTTCTGTGGGTTTCCATGGAGCTCCATGTCATTCCGTGGGGTTCCGTGGGGCTCTGTGAGGTTCCGTGGGGTTCCATGGGGCTCTGTGTGGTTCTGGGGGGCTCCGTGGAGCTCCGTGTCATTCTGTGGGGTTCCGTGGGGCTCTGTGTGGTTCTGTGGGTTTCCATGAGGCTCCATGTCATTCCGTGGGGTTCCGTGGGGCTCTGTGAGGTTCCGTGGGGTTCCATGGGGCTCTGTGTGGTTCTGGGGGGCTCCGTGGAGCTCCGGGTCATTCTGTGGGGCTATTGGCTCGTAAGCCCATCTAGGCATCAGAAGGTGCCGTCCCCTGACCAGCAGAGAGCATCACATTCAGGGCTGATCCGAGGAGGGCCTCTGTGCAGTGCTCAGCCTTCAGAGCACCATCCCGTGCTCCGGTGGGCCAGAGCACCCCGGCTGGTGGCTCAGAGCCTCTGCCGCCCCGGGCCCCGGCTGGAGCGGGCTGCCTCCCCCGAGACCTCCCACTGCCAGGCTGACTTTCCATTTTCCTTCCCTTCTTCATGCTATTTTAGTGCCATTCCCAGGGGGAAAGCCCCCTTGACACACACAGCATTCCCGGAGCCCCGGAGCGGGCCTGGCCACTCTCGGGGCTGGTGCATCGGGTACGAGGCTGGTTGTGCAGGGGGAGAAGGCCCAGTCCAAGGTCGGGCCAGGTGCCTGGCCAGGGGTCTGTGGCCACGCCTCACCCTAGCGCCCAGCCCCTGACCCCAGGCCTGTGGACACTCCCCTCGGTGTGTGCCCTGGGCACCAGGGTCCGCCTTCTGGGGCATCCGCACGTGAGGGCAGAGCAGGCTGGTGGAGGCCCGAAGCAGGCAGGGGGACGGCCTACCGGCCCACTCCAGGGATTTGGTGGGTCTCGCATGGGGGGGCAGGATCGTGACCCCTGAAGCTGGCGACCTGGGCCTGGGATGGTCCATCAGGCATATCCGCCGAAAGGACATTCCCAGTGCCGTCCACCATGGGAAAATATTTTATCAAAGAAATTTGAGTTAAAAAAAAAGCCTAAGTACGAACCCCTGACATGGCTCGGCGTAATGTCTATTTTTACTGTCCCTCCGGTCCCCCGCACTGTGGCCCCCACGTGGAAGTGGGAGTGTCCTGGGAGTCCGTGACGCCGGCCTCCGGACGTGGGCACCCGGGAGGGGAGGCCTCTGCGGCAAGCTGACCCTGCCTTGGGGAGCTCTCGGGCGCTGCAGGGTCCCCAGGAGGGGAGGGTGTTGGGCCAGAGAGAGGCCTGCAGTTCGGGGAGGCCGGGCCTTGGGCGCCCAGAAGGCAGGGGGGCTGGGCAGGGGCCCAGGCCCAGGTGTGGCCAGGGAGGGGTGCATGCAGAGGGCTCCCAGGGCCTGGGGGCGTGAGCGGGGCTCCAGGGTCAGCCACCCCAGCACCCACGCCTGGAAGCCAGGGCCGGCCGCGGCACCTGGGCCTGCAGACCCTCCCTCTGTCCTGATGACCGACTGCAGACCAGGGACCCGCAGGAAGAGGGGCAATGGCCGCTGACCCCGCCCCTCCCCAGCCTTTGTGCTCCGAGGCCCCGGCCCCGTTCCCACACTCGGTGCCCCCAGGGTCACACAGGCACAAAGGCTGGGGAGGGGCGGCCACCACCCTCCGCGGGGAGAGACCCCGGCCCGCTGGCTCTGGGGCCGCAGGAGGCACGGCCGCGGGGACTCTGGAGGAGGACGGGTCGGGAGCAGCTGGCGTCGGGTCGCCGCGCTGTCGTGAGACCTCAAGAACAGTGGGATCACCAGCAGGTTTTGGCAGGGACTGAGGCCAACGTGCCCGCAGACTCGAGAGGCCAGCCAGGATGATGGCCCAGTCAGGAAGCCCGGTGCTGTCCCCAGGGGTGACCCCCCCCCCCCACGAGGCCACCCCTCCGCCCTCCCTCCCCCCAGGGAAGCCGTGGGTCTCAGCCAGAGCCCCAGCTTCTGTTCCCACCAGATGGCCGTGGGGCACTAAGAACTCGGGCCCCATCGGTGGCCCTGATCTGAGCTCGGCTACTTAGGCAAGATCCTGGGCCCGCCTGCACCCTCGACACTGATGCATGGCTGCCCCTGGACGCCAATGCGTCCGGCCGCCGGCTTCTTGCAACACCCGCACCCACAAGAGGCACCTGGGTCGTGTGTCCGCGCCAGGCCCTCTGCCTCCGCCCGCCCCGGCCCTGGCTGGGCCTGCCGTCCCTTGGAGCAGCTGGGCGGGGAGGAGGTCTGAGGGCCGGTCCTATGCATGTGTCTGGGGAGGCTCGTGTGAGAGGCCCCGGCTCCTTTCTCCTTCTCCGTCTGCCTGTGTGGCGGGCGCCCCAGGACCCAGCAGGCGGTGACTCTGTGCTCCTGACGGGCCTTCCCGTCGGCGATGTGGGGTCCCTCTGGGCAGGGCTTCTCTGGCTGCACCCCGAATATTGCTGGCAGAGCGAACACGTGGCCTCTGGGGTGACAGGTTCCCGTGTGGACTTCCGAGACCGCGGACGCACCCGGGCTGGGGCGCACGGTGCTCCCCCCCGCCGGCCGGTGGGAGGGGCCGTCCGCTGCGGGGAAGCAGGCGGCCACAGGTGCGCCGACTCCCGGGGAGGCGGGCGGAGGGTGGGCGGCCTGGACAGACAACCGTGGCCCCACGTCAGGCCACTGGGAGTGTGGGCGAAGGGCAGCAGCTTGCTCCCCAAGCAGGTGCTGGCCACCCGGGCCAGGGTGTCACCTGAGCCGGTCAGCCAAGGTCAGAGGTGGGAGAGGCCGGCGGGGCCGATAGGGGCCCATGGGCACCCTCGGCGTCCCCCTGTCGGGTGACTGTCCCAGACTCCTCCGACGGTAGGACAAGGCCCGGCACCCAAAACGCAAAGTCTGGGGGTGCGGCCGTGTCTCTGGGGACCGAGGTCCTTTCCCCTCTCTGCTCTGTGCCTCCACGGGCTGCCGTCGCAGTGCTGCTGCCCGCAGCCCCGAGCCATGGCGCCGTCCAGAGCCCCCAGGCCGGCGTGCGGAAGGCCAGCCCAACCCTGCCGCTCACCGGCCTCTGGCACGGCCTGGGCGCTGGCCTCTGAAGGAACAGAGGAAGCCGGGGCCCCTGGGGACCGGCCTTCCGTGGGGCGAGGGGCGCTGCATGCTGGCGAGGCCTCCCGCTTGGGGGGGAGGGTCAGGGCTGCAGAGCGGAATCCCTCCCTGCCCTGCACAGTCCCAGGGACCCCGGGGCTTAGGGGGAGAGCAGCACAGGGTCCCCTCCGGGCCAGGGATGGGGTTAGTGGCAGGTTGAGACTTAGGCTCTGAGCACACCGCAGCCTGCAGTTAAATCATGAAATTCAAATTCCAGCGTCCATAAGTAGTTTTTGTGGCCGCAGCCCTGCCTGTGATCCCACATTGCCCTCCGCTGCCTTCTTGGGGACCCGGGGCCCTTGCCAAGGACCGACCCGGGCCTCGGGCCCTGGCCAGCATCTGACAGGGGAGGAGGGCATGCTGCTTCATTTGGAGCAATTGCCAGCCCCAAAGCAGAAGTGAGGCCCAGGAGCAGGGGGCTGGAAGCCCCTGGGGGTTAGCCATGGGGCCTGGATGGGGACAGCAGGCCTGATTTCTGCTGCCCACTGTCCCCTCAACACTGCATATGGGAGGCAGGACAGGCCCGGCTGGCCTCCGGGGTGTGCGGCCAGAGGCGGCCAGCCTCTTGGGGCTGCAGATAGAGGAGGCCACTGGCGGCCGTGGATTGGGTCTGGGGGGTGGCCCGCCAGGCAGTGACTGCTCCTTCCGAGTCGGGTGGATGGCCGGTGCTTCGGGGCACGTCCCCTGCTGGGGCTGGGGCTGGGGAGTGGGCTCTGTCCCCTCCCCCCACCCCGCGGCACCCCGTCCGCTGCCCACCCGCTGTCCTGAGGCAGGGCCACGGTGCGTGGAGAACATTCAGGACGAACGCAGACCGGAGCGGGGTCTGAGGGGGGCCGGGGCCTCGAACCGCATGAGACAGGGCCAGCCGAAGACGGGGAGGGGCCGCAGGATAAGCCTGCCTGCCTGCCAAGCTCTGCGCTCCTTGCTGGAGGGGGCGGAGTGGGGGGGTCTCTCAGAGAAGTGGGGGGAGGCAGGCTCTGGCAAGGACTGCTTCTTCCTCCCCCGACTCGGAAAACCCATTTCAAGGCACAGGTGGTGGTGGAAGAGGCCGCCTTTCCTGCCTGGCTCAGTGGCTCTGGGAGGGGGCAGGAAGGAGAAGGGCCAGGGGACCCCTGCCCTGTGCTCAGCCCCCAGTCATGCTGGCTCCCTGCCACGCTGGGCTCATCCTACTGTGGCCCTTGGCACCTGAGCACCCAGCCCGGTCTGCCAAGCCCCGGCTTGGCTGTCACTTCCTCCAGGAAGGCCTCCGGGCTCCCAGCCCAGTCTCTGGAACGTCACACCTCCTTTGGAGGAGGCCTTTGGGGCTCCTCTCTCCCTTGGCGGGAACAGTGGGGCAGGGCTGCTGTGAGTGAAAGACAGGCCCTGAGGACGTCCAGGCAGGGTTAGACCCCCGGGGTACAGGGCTTGGGGTCCCGGAGCACCACCTGCTATCTGAGGGCCTGGCTCCTCTTGTCTGAGGAAGGAGGACGAGCAGGGCTGCTCCCCAACTTCCTCAGCCTGTCCCCCGCCGGCCCCCGCGGCCCTAGGCGGGAGGGGCCCCCAGCCCCCTCGCCCTGGGTCCTGGCGCGGGAAGGCAGGCACAACTGTTTGCTTTTGAATCTTGGCCGGGTGTCCTGAGTGGCCCTTTCAAAGGCCGGCGGGGGCGGGGGCCGTTCCCAGGCGCGCCCCGCCCTCCCCGCCCGCCCCTCCTCCCGCTTTCCCACGCGGCCAGGCCGCCGGCTGGTTCTCACGGCCTGCTGCCCCTCCCCCGTCTGGGAACGGCAGCGCTGCGCCCGGCTCTGGGGTGCCCCCCGGGATGGGTGGTGCGCCGAGTGGGGGTTCCTGGAGGGGGTGCCGCCTAGGGGTAGCTGAGGTGCCCAAGGGGGGCAGACAACGGCCCCCCGGCCCCCCAGGGCCTGAGGCTGGAGGAGGGCATTCTCTGGCCCAGATTCTGTTTGCTCTAACCTAGGGCAGGTGGTGACGGCCCCCACACCCCACGGAGAGGCCTGGGGGCCCTGGCTGTGCCTGCCTGGTGCCCAGGGACAGTGAGCACTGAGCCCTCACTGTGGCATCCCCGACACGGAGCAGGTGCCGGGGCCTCTGTCCCTCCCGGCGGCCTGGAAAGGCTGGGGCCCCGGACTTCACAAGTGCAAAGAGAGACCCCCCACCCCAGCCCCACGTGAACTTGAGGAGACGGTGACGGCCTCCTCACACGGAAACCACCCCACACCGGACCTGAAACTCCCGTTTAGGGCCCGAGTTCTCCCCGGCCCCTCCGGTGTCAGGCTGGAGGAAGCAGCAGGACCCGGCCCCGTCTGGGCCCCGCCACCCGGCTCGCCCACCCGAGTGAGCCGGGCCTCACAGAGCCTGGCCAGGCTGGGTTGTTGACCCCGCGTCCCCACACCACGGGCCCTGCAGGGGCCGAGTGGGCCTTGGGCTGTGGTCGGCGCAGCTACGGCGCCCAGGGTGGGGAGGGGACGCGCGCCGGAAGCCCACCTGCCCATCTTGCCCGTGGCCGCCGCACCTCAAGCTTGAGGAAGGGCTGGGATCCGCCCGTCTGCCCCTGGCCAGAGCAACCGGGGCTTTCTTCCCACTTCCCTCGCCGCCTCCCTCGGCCAGCTCGGGGACTCAGGGAGCCCTGAGGGTGCTCACCCCGGCCACGGCTGCGGGGGCGCTCCTCGCTGGTCTTCAGCCCCTGGCCCACCCTGCAGGCCTGACCTCAGCTCTGGAGGGTCGGGGGCAGGTCCTCGGGACGTCGGCGGGGCCCTCCTCTCCTGGCAGCGGGAGGGGAGCCTGGCAGGAGGCTGGGGGGCAGGGGTCTGGCTCCCGCGCCCAGGTAGACCCCTCCCTCTGCACCAAGGTCCCAAACCCGGGCTGCTGGCCTCCCGTCTGAGCCTGGGCCGACCCAGTCTTGTCCTCTCCCCACCTGCTCAGGAGCTGCCCTCACGCCCGTGGCGGCCCCGGGAGGAGCTCAGGTGCCCCGCAGCGCGGGCACACAGCCCCCGGGGCCGGGGGGGCACGGGGCCCCCTCCTCTCGCCCTGAGACAGCCCGCCCCACCGGCCCTGGGTCCACGGGCTCCCGCTCGTGCCTCCGGCCACGGCTCTCGCGCAGACGCTCGCTCGGCCACTCTGAGGCTGGGCGCTCCCGAGAGGGTCACCTGCGGAGCACCCGGCCCGCCCCCCGTGAGCCCCTGCGGGGACTCGGTCACGCCACCCGCCTAGCCCCTGCAGCCCCTGGCCCCATGCAGGGGAAGCGGGGGACCTGCGAGGACGGACCTTCCTGCGCCTGGGGGCAGGGCAGGCGTTGGAGCCAGGCCCCCGCAGGGCCGCCATCCCAGGCCGTAGACGTCGGAGGTGGAGGCCGCTGGAGGGCCACGAGCCCGCCTCACGGCAAAGAGCGCTATTGTTGGAGTGGTTTTTTTTTTTCAAGATTTTATTTATTTATTTATTTGAGAGAGCGCACCCACAGGAGCCGGGACGGGCGGGAGCGGCAGAGGGAGAGGGAGAAGCGTGCTCCCTGCTGAGCACGGGCTCAGTCCCAGGACCCTGGGACCCTGCACTGAGCCCCAGGAAGGCAGACGCTTCACCGACTGAGCCCCCCAGGCGCGCCTTGGGAAGGTTTCCGCTCCGGGTCCTGGGGCCGAGCCCCACGTCGGGCTCCCTGCTCGGGGAGCCTGCTTCTCCCTCTCCCACTCCTCCCGCTTGGGTTCCCTCTCTTGCTCTCTCTCTCTCTGTCAGATAAATAAAATCTTTAAAAAACAAAAACAAGCCCCAAACGGTCCCACGAAGGCCCGTGCAGCATCCGCAGCCACGCACTCCCCCAGGGCCTGGGGCCTGGCCCTTCCGCCCCCGGCTGGTGCCCCGGCCGGTGGGATGGCGATGACGCCCCAAGTGTGCCCCAAGCTTCTCAGCTGCGGGCTGGCCACGACTCTGCAGACCCCTGGCCCTTGGCCTGTCTCCAGCGGGAAATCCAGCCACATCCCAGGCGGGGGCCGCGGGGTCTTCTCAGGCAAGGCTGGCTGAGGCGCTCGTCTTGGAGGTGGGTCGCGGCCCCAGCAGCTGTCTTCTGCTCGGGGGCAGAGGGCCCCCCGGGGTGTTGGCTGGCCGTGTGGGAGAGCGAGGTGTGGAGGGGACCCAGGCCTCAGTGCTCCCGCCCCTTCGGCTTCAGCCCTCCCCGTCCGCAGAGGTGTCAGCCCCGGCCGGGGTCTTTCATCCCAGCCCTTTGGCCCTGCACCCGGCACCATTTGCTGGGGTGGCTCTGCGGGGGGCGGTCACGGGGGGACAAGCCAGCCTGGGAAGGCCTCGGGACCTGCCCATCTCAGGACGGCGACTGTAGACAGTGAGGGGAGGCGGCGCCTGACGGGCCAAATGGGCAGAAACCGCCACGGGAATGGGGACACTGGCGTCCCGTGACTGAGCCTTCCAGGGCCCCCAGCCCCTGCTGAGAGCGTCTGAGCCGCGGGCTGCCTGAGGGTGGGCTCCGGGAAGGTGCTGGAAGCCGAAGCCCTTCTCAAAGCCGTGCTGGCTTTTCCCACGCGGTGGTGGGTTGAAGGGAAGTTGATTTTCATCTGCTTTTGTATGTTTTGCTGTTTTCCTAATTTGCTCTAAGGGAGCACGAAATGGCCTATGACTCGAGCCCAAGCCCCCATCCTCCCTGCCTGGGGTCAGAAAATCCCGGAACACGGCTTTCCAGGGTTGCACCCCTGCCGGAGGTGTGGGCTGTGGGCCTGGTAGGGCCCTGCCTGGAGCCCGAGCAGCACTTGCCGTGAGGCAGGAGGAGGTTTCGAAGAGGCCACCCTTCGCTCGGGAGAGTGGCGAGCCCTGACAGCGGGGCCCCCGCGTGGACGGTG
Source organism: Nasua narica (assembly GCA_028533885.1). Classification (NCBI taxonomy): domain Eukaryota; kingdom Metazoa; phylum Chordata; class Mammalia; order Carnivora; family Procyonidae; genus Nasua; species Nasua narica. The sequence goes on along the minus strand of CM052813.1, from coordinate 80,222,240 downwards.
GGGCCTGCAACTCTCAGCGGTGCCAGGTGCCCACCGGGCAGGGAAAAGGGGGCCAGCGTGCAGTGGGGAGCTCAGGTCCTGGCTGCTGGTTGAGCCCGGAGCCTCCCCCACATCCTGGGCTCCCAGCCGAGGCAGGCGCCTTCCTGCTGCCGCGCACCCTGAGGAGCATCGGTTCCCCCTCATGCGCCATGCCTTGGGGAGCCCCAGGTGTGGCTCCTGTCCCGCCCTCCGCTCTCCCCCTCAGCAACCAGCAGACCTCAGCCCGTCTGCTCTTAGCCCTGACCCGGGCCTGCAGGCTCTGGCGGCGCTGCCTCCCAGCCCCTCTCCACTCTGTATGCGCCTGGGGCGGGTGGGCCTCGGGGTGGGGGGGCGCCTGGGGCAGGTGGGCACACAGACGTTTCCAGGGACAGCGCTCGGGACAGGTGCTCAGCCCTGGTTCTGCCGGCCGAGACTGCTCCTGCGGGTGTGGCGGTGATCCCTGGGCTCCGAGCAGGGCTCCCCACAGCTGGGGACTGACCCTCGAAGCCCCCCACTGTTCCCTGCCCAGTTGTAGCCTCAGAGGAGCGGACGGCTACCCCAGGTGCCTGCTGTGGCCTTTCCTCACGCAGCCACGAAGCCCAGAGAACCAAAGCTCCTGGAGAAGTGACCAGAGCAGGCCTTTCCCCGCTCCCTTGGGCCCTAGGGAGGAGCAGGGGAGGAGGGTGGACAAGAGGTCAGGCCTGCCTGACTACGGGCCCGTGGCCCCACCAGTCCCCAGGATTCGTCCCTGCCGGCGGCCCAGCCCCCAGGAGACGATGTTCCCCTCGCAGGCTCGTGCCCCTGCCTGAGGCGGTCCCCAGGCAGAAGTGCCCTGTGGGACGGCACGGCAGACGTTGGCCCCGAGCAGCTGTAGGAGCTGTGGGAAGCCGGCAGGCAGGTGCGCCCCTGGGACAGGGGAGCCAGAAGCCTTCCCGCTCCTCCTGCCCCCCATACCCAGCCTGGCTCTGTGGGTGGAGACCGGCCCTGCCCTCAGGCTCCCAGGCTGAATAGGGGTCAGGCTACACTCACAGGACCGTATGTCCCAGTCCCTGTCCAGGCCCCCCCCAGGACCCCCACTGCTGTCTGCCCAGACCCACTGGCACCCCAAAGCTCCGGTTTGTACGTCCTCCAGGGAGGAGGGGGCGTGGCCCAGGGACCACCAGCAGCCCCCGTCTCCCAGGGTCTGCGTGAGGATCCTGGTGTGGGGCCCTGGCTAGCCGAGGGCCCTGGGACTGGGAGCAAGTTACTCAGCCCCTCGGGAAGCCCCCTTTCTGCAAAAGGAAAGGGAAGCGGCTCCGCCTCCTTGTGCCTGGAGGGGCCTCTGCGGGACTGGCACCAAGGCCGCGTGCGGGCACATGCGAGGCCGCGAGCCCCAAAGGGCAGGACGGGCCAGCAGGCGGCCAGGCGAGGAGGGCTGCGGGGCCCGCGGAGGGCAGGAGACCCACAGAGAGGCCCTCGGTGCTGCCCCTTCCTACAGCGGGGAGCGTAGGGCAGGGAGGGGGTGAGCGTGCGGAACCGGCTTTTCCAGGTGGAGCTGGGGGAGGGCAGAGCGTCCCAGGGCCCTATGGCGTGACGGCAAGGGCCCCGACAGTGGGCCCCGGCGTGGGAACACCGGCACCGGTGGTTCCCGAGGGTGGGGCCGGGGCCTGGGGATGGCACCCGGCGCCTGTCTGCGTGCGGTGACTCAGCACATGAGCTGGCCGCCCCGCCCCGGTCCCGGGAGGCCCGCAGAGCCCACCGAGAGGGGCCCGCCCTCCTGCCGCGGCTCCGGCCCTCTCTCACCTGCCGGCTCCGGCCGGGCTGGCCTGCGCGGGGAGCACGGGGGGCCCCCGCGGTGGGCAGCCCAGGGCAGCGGTCGGAGGCTCTGCTGTCCCCAGTTCCCGCTCCTTCCCCGGACGGACCCGGGGCGGCCACAGGCCAGTCGGGCCCCCTACCCAGGAAGGTCCCTGGGTCCAGGGACCAGGAGGCCAGCCGCCCCCACCCCGGCCACAGGCCGGCCCAGGCGCTGGTTGGCAGAGGTGGGGGGGCAGGAGGACCCCCAGAGAGGCAGGAGGAAGGGTCCAGCCTGGGAGCAGCCCTGGCCCGGCCCCGCCCCGGCCTCCCAGCCGAGGCGACCCCACCCATGCTGCGCTCCCAGGCCCCGGCTCCTGAGGCTGGATGTGGGGCCATGAGGCCACAGGTAAAGCCGGCTCCCAGTGTCGAAAGGCCCGTGGGAAAAGGGCGTGTGGGGGCGGGGGGGGGCACCGCCTCTGCCGTGGGCTCACCCTGAGGCTGCTGGGCCCATGCTGCCCCTACCCACCCGCCCCTGGGAGCCAGGCATCCAGGCACCGGCCCGGCGCCTCCGGGGGAGCCGAGGGTGATCCCCTGAGCACAGGTCTTGGCCCCCTCCCCACTGAGGCCTGGGAACGCCCCAGGCCCTGCTTCCTCCAGACGTCACGGAAGGGCTGTGACCGCTGTGCGCGTCCCCGTGGGTACCTGCGCCTACCTGCCTGGGAGCCAGGGCTCCAGGGACCTGCCCCCTCCCCCACGCTGGGCACCCGGGGGTCCCTCACCCTGTCAGGCAGGGCCCACCCGAAGACAAGCCTGGAGCAACTGTATGGGGAGGACAGGATGAGTCGCCGTAAGGTCAGTGGGGCTGAGCTCAACTGACGGGCCCGTGGCATGTCCTAGACACGAGACAAGGAACCCCGACAGAAGCCCAAGTGGGTCCCCTCTCGATCCCTCAGAGGCGTGGCACCCCGCGGGGACAGGCACAGGCAGCATCGAGAAACACGGACCCTGAGACGGCCTGGCTCAGTCCAGACCAGCGGAGGGCTCGGCCGGGGGCTGCTTACCCCGCCCCTTTAATGCTGGGCCCTGTGTCCCCACCACGCAGAGCCAGCCCGTGGCTGCCCAGGCTGGCTTTGCCCTCAAGACTCTGGGGTTGGGGAAGAAAGCCCAGGTGGCTGCAGAGCCGCGGGGTCTCGGGAGCCAGGAGAGGCTGCCCAGGGCCCACTAGGGTCCAGAGCAGTCAAGGAGGGCCCCCAGGAGGTGGTGTGCCCTGTCTCGCGGAGATGGGAAGGGATGTCATTTGTGTCTCTGAAACCCCCTAGCCAGACCAGAGCTGCAAGGGGCAGTAGGCTGTGGGTGGCCTGCCTGGCCTCAGTGCCCTCTGTCCCCAGGCTTATAGCTGTGACCAGTACCCGAAGGTCTCCGAGAACACGATGAAGCAGCTGGTGGGGCTCAGCAGCCACCAGGACACAGGTGCGTGTGCCCCACGGGGTTGGCCTCGGGCTCTGTGGGGTCTGCGGGCAGTGACCCAGCGACAGGTGCTCCCGGGACGAAAGTGCACGCGTGGCCAGGGGCCAGGGAAAGACAGAGCGCACGACGGGCCAAGGCCGCAGACCCTGGGGACCGGGGCGCCCCAGCGCTCCACGTCCCTGAGGGCCAGTGGGGGCAGCACACGCACCCACACACACCTGTCGTGTAGACGCCCGCACACTCAAACCAGCACACGCTTGTGCACACGGGGCCACCTGCTTGCAGCCCTCTGCACCCCGGGCGCGCGCTGGGCCATGTGAAGGTGGTGCAGCCGGGACAAGCAGGAAGGAGAACAGGCCTCAGAGCCCCCCAGCCAGGGCCCAGCCTCGGCGTCCGCGTTCGTAAAACGAGAAAGGAAGGGGTGCAGAGCACCGAGAGCCTCTGGGGCTGCCGCCGGGCCCTGAGCGTGCGCGGCCATTCCTATCGCTGGCGCCTCCACCCTCTGGAGAGCAGGCCCCGGGGAGGGGGCACCCGGAGGGGCCCGGCTGCTGCTCCCCAGGCTGCCGGCCCTCCCTCAGCGGAGGGCAAGGAGGGGATGGGTACCAGGGGGTCTCGAGACCCTCTCCAGGGGCCCAGCCTGAGGCCCGGGTGCCTCTCCAGGGAGCTCACTTGTTCTTCCCGTCTCCCGCTGAGGTTGGGGCCAGAGCGGCGGGCCCCCCGTCCTGCAGGTGAGCTGTCGCGATGGCCTGGGTCCGGCCCCGGTGGCTCGCAGCACTCCGCCGGCCGCACGAGGCGCGGGAGAGGAGCACCCGGAGGCCCGTACTGGCCCGGGGCAGTGGGCAGCCCTCCTGCAGGCCACCTGGCACCTCGGGGGCTCCAGGTGGAGGCTGAGACGGGCCAGGGCAAGCTAGGGAGGTCTTGGCCTTGCTGGGTTCCAGGGAGGCAGTGGGGCCGGGGTGAGGGGCTCATCCCGTCAGACCCCCGCCGCTGCTGATCTGAAGCCAAATGGGAAGGTCCCTGGAACCCGGGAGGACCCTTCTCCCGCCCGCCGGCCGGGCCTCCTCGGCCATCACCACCTCGGCCTGGCCATCTCCCCGCGGCTCCCTGCGCTCTTACGGGGGGTAGGGACCCTCTCTCCCAGTCAGGAGGTCGCGTCCCAGGGTCTCTGGAGCACCCTGAGCTCCAGCAGGGCCGCTGGGCCCCCGCCGCCCGGGCTGTTAGGAAACGCGCTCTCCTGGCAGGGGCTTATCTGCTCATCGCCGCAGCCGGGATGCCCCCGCCCCCAGCCACCAGTTCTCAGGCCCCCAAGTGCCCTAATTGGCCAATCTCACGCCCAGGACTTGTTTCCCAAGGACCTTTGAGCCCCAAGAACATTCCAAGGTGTGCGTTCCCATGGGAGGGGACGAGGCTGGCACCAAAGCCCCTCAGCCTCTCGCCCTTTGCCCTTTCTGCTGAGGGTGGGGGAGGGGTGGGCGCCTGGGACGCACTGGACGCCCCGATTGCACCTCAGGCCCACCCTGAGGACGATCCCTGATGTCCTTGATTGACTGACAGGTGATGAGGGCAGCCCGAGGGAGGACCTGCAGGAGGCCGGAGAGCCCCGGGAGCACTCTGCGGACAGCGGGCCCCACCCCGAGCCAGGGTGGTGTCCCGATGCAGTGGGGAGGGTGGCAGCCACTGCCAGTGGGGAGGGCCGGGGGTCCGTGGGGAAGATGAGGCAGAGGGTTGGGTGGATGGGGCGACGGAGGGAGGAGCTGAAGGAAGGAACGGGGTGGGGGCCCCCGGGGGAGGCCCCCGGGGGCTGCACCTGTGACCCGCGGTGCGGCTGGCAGGGGTCCCGCCCACGGCCCTTCTCCTGCTGCACCGGCTGCGTCGAGGGCTTCTGGGAAGGCTCGCACCTGGGCCGCGTCACCCTGAGTTTCAGCAAAGTCCCGCATGGGGCCTCCAGCCCCGGCTGCCCCCGCCCGCTGCCCCTCCTGAGGACAGGCCCTGGGCCCCGCTGGCCTGCACACAGCTGAGTGCTCCCCGCCGGCATGCCCGCGGGGTTCCAGGCCCACACAGAGGCTGCAGCGAGGTTCCCCACACAGTCGGGGTGCTCGGACCCTGAACTGAGAGCCGCCTGACCTTCGGGAACGAGGCCCACGGAAGGCAGGAAGGACTTCCTGCTAGAGGAAACTGCACAAAGGCCCAAGGGTGGGACCCAAGTGGCTCCCCGTGGGGCTCAGCGGGCTGGGGGGTGGGGGCACAGGCCCCCCCTTGCGCTGGTGGCCCGCTGCCTTCGCTGTGGCAGCCCCATCCCCCCCCACCTCCCCCCACCCCGCTGCCTTCTCAGGCCAGGCTTCCAGGCCAGGCAGGGCAGGACCTTCCCGCCTTCCCCCAGGTAGGTCCCAGCCAGGCTGGCCTCGGGACCCTCAGGGGCCCTCTGGTTCCCCAGGAGTAATATGGCGGGACCCTGCGAGGGCTGTTTCCTGGGGACCAGGCCCCAGTCCTGCCTGGTGCCAGGGGCAGGGCAACCCCCGCTAGGAAGACATCCGTTGTGTACTGCGAGGCCGTGGCCTGGAGGGGAGGCGGCACCTCTGAGTCTGTGGCTCTGGCCCCCTCGCCGGCCTCCGCCCCCCTCCCCCCGCCACGTAGAGGCTGGGTGGCCGCCTCAGCAGCCAAAGCCACAAGGGGGGCCTGCACACGAGACCCTCCCCCCCACAACTGCAGGAAGCAGCTGCTTCTCCACCCACTCGGAGGGAAACTGAGGCACCGGCCCTGGCACGCCGAGGGTCCCTGGGCACCGGTGCCAGGTGGGCGGGGAGAGAGCCTAGACGGCATCTTGCCCTCGCTGCTCCTCCTGGCTCACCCCAGGAATGGGCCCCCCACACACACACATCCCTTTCCTGTCCTTCCTGCCTTGAGCGGAAACCAGCTCGGATTTGGCTCGGGAGCCCAGGAGGAAGCCTCGGGGCCGCTGGGGCCTGGGGGCGGGGCAGGGCTGCCCTCTCTGCCCCAAGCAGGGGGCACCTGCAGGCTCAGGTGTGCTGGCCTCAGGTCCCAGGTGGGCACTGGCCATGCCAGGCCTGCCTCTGCCCCCGCCCGGGCCGGGGTCGTGCCGAAAGGCCATACAGACGACCTGCCCCATCTTCTCCTTCCCCCGCAAGTGCCCCCTGTGTGCCACGCACTCAGCCCCCAGCGACTCTGGGGCCACCGCACGGACGGAGTGAGAGGCTCCGAGGACAGGGCCAGGCCCAGTGGGCTCCATGTCCGGGCCAATCTGCAAACTGGCCTCCCCCACCTCTGGTCACTGCTGAGCCTGAGGGCCAGGCAGGACTGCCAAGGTGTGTGGCCAGCCAGACCCCACCAGGGCTGGGGACTCTCTGTCGTTGGGGTGCCGCTTCCAAGAGCCAGACCGCCAGCCCCGTCCCAGGCGGCAGCCCCGAGCCTGCTCTCCCCAGCAGGGTGCTGGCCCCACCGCCCACCCCAGCTGCTTCTTGGAGGCTCTGCTCGACCCGGGGCCGGGTGCTGGTCGCAGCTGGTCCTCAGCAGAAAGAGGCCAGAGTCGGGGACGAGCACGCGGAGACAGGAGGTCAATGTCCTTGCTGTCCCCCCCGGGCAGGCCCAGCCCCAGCACCCCTCTGCCCTGTGTACCCTGTAGAGGGAGGAGAGGGCAACCAAGCGGGGCCCCTTTCTCAGTGTGCCCCTCTCAGTGGCGCCGGTGCCTCCCCACCCCTCTGCTCCCCGGACTGGCTGTCTCCCTCCGGGACCCTCCGGGCTCACGTGCTCGGTGCCCGCCCAGCCCGGCTCTATGGCAAAGCCCGGATCCCGAGCCATCAGGGGGCCGCCCGAAGGGCCCTCTAAGGCCCCAGGACGGCTTAGGCCCCTTCCCAGGCCAGGGGTCAGGCACCATGCCCCCAGGGTGGGCTCCGGTCCTAGTGCCAGGCCGTGCCCCGAGTGGCCGGCAGGGCAGGCCAGAGCCGAGCAGGGATTGTCTGCGGCAGTTCCTGCCCCGGGCGTCCTTCCTCCGCTCTGGCCGAGGGCTGAGTGTTTGTTATTTGATCTCTATCCTCTCTCGGCCCTTCTACCAGGTGTCTGGGCTGCTGGGAAGAAACACTCTCCTCTTTCCCACGCTCCCCGACACATTTTAATGAATTAGCTGGAAGCCCCGCCCCCACTGCCCGCCTGCCTGCTCGCCCTCCCTCCCCCCCCCTCCCTCCCCCGCCTGGTGCCTTTAAGGTGGCCGCAGGCCTTGGCCCAGGACTGGCCGGCCGCCTCTTCCGTATGGCCCTCCCCCGGCAGCCCCACCCCGATCCTCCCGGCCCGCATCCCAGAATGCCCCACCCCTGCCCACGCTGCCCCCCCAACTGCTCTGAGCCTGCAGAGGAGGAAGGGGGCCCTCTGCGACCCAGCCTCCACCCCTCCGTGGTCCTGCCGGGTGGCGCCCCGGGCCAGCACCCTCGGGAGCTGACGCAGAGCAGGCGGGGGGCCAGCTGCGTCGTCATTCAGTGCGTCTCCACGGATCCCAAGTCAGGGATTTCTCCCTCTGAGCCAGTGAACCGCCGGCCTGTTTGGGGCCGATCTCACCAAGAGAGCCACAAACACCAGAAGGGGGCTTCTCTGAGCCCCAGGGCAGGGCCTGGCCGATGGCGGGCCTCTCCCCCTCCCTCCGAGGCATCTGGAACAAATGTCCTCCTTTTGGACTGGTCCTTCAGCGCACAGGAGCTAGTGCCCTGGGACCCCGCTTGCCCCCGTCCTCGACTGGGGTGACTCCTGGGGGGTGGGGCGGAGCGGCTCCGAACGGAGTGGCCCTCCAGCCGCTCCCCAGGCACTCTGTCACCTGAACCCCACAACGGCAGACCTGGCTACGCCTGTCCGACCCTTACACCGAACCCTGGGTGGGGCGGGCGGCAACCTCCGCTAGACTCACGGCCGCTCGGGGCCAGCTGGGCGACCCCCAAACTCCCGATTTCCTGCCCCGCGGTGGCGGCCGCACCTTCCCACGTGGAGCTCACAGGGCCCCTCTGTCTGCCCTCCCTGAAGCCCGCGGGGCGTCAATGGGACGCTGCTCCCGGGCACAGCAGGGTCTCCAAGGTGCCCTGCGTCAGGTCCGGGGACCTGAGCCCAGCCGGGCCAGGGCCTGTCTTTGAGCCCACTGCCTTCCGGGACAGCCCCGGCACCGTCCAGAGCTGGGGGTGCCTTCTCGGAGGGTCCCGCCATCCACACCCAGCCCCATTCTGGGGAGAAGCAGGGAGGTACGTGCCCATCCAGCAGGTCGCAGCCCTGCCAGGGACGCGTACTCCCCTGCTCTGAGGGTAACCGTCCAGAGGCAACTCTGGGCCCCAGTGGACAGGGCCTACGCCCTCTTTCCTGCTGGGGAGATGCTGGGAAGGGGATGCTGGAGGCGGCCAGGGGCCCTGCCCTCGAGGTGTTCACACTCCAGCAGCCCGGGGACTGGGCCCAGGGACACTTCCCAGTAAGATGAGTGGGACAAGGGAGGGGCTCCTGATCCCAGCAGCGGCCCCCAGGTCCCAAGCACAGCTGGACCTAGCACAGGGCTCCACCGAGCCGGGGCTCCCCCACCTGCACAGTGGGGGGCTCCTGGCCGGAGCGCGTCTGAGCAGAAGAGCCAGACCGCCAGCCTCGGGAGACCCGAGTGAGGGACTGGGGGAGTCCCCGCTGCTACAGTCAGGCCTGCGGGTGGCCAACCAGAGGCAGCCCCGGGCGGCCTCACCCAGTTCTCCCTGCGGTTTGGCCGTGACTCCTCCAGAGCACAGAGCAAGATGGGGGCACCCCCGGTGTGTGTCCAGACCCCGGGACACCCGGCAGACAGCCCCAGGAGCCCATCCCCAGACGAGGCCTAGCCCGGCGTCCTCCCTGATGAGGCCCGGAGCTGCCTGGTGGGGACTCCCGGCCGGCTTCTGCCGCTCCCGCTGCCCCAGGCGTGCCGCCAGGAGAAAACTCCCGCCGATTCCCAGCCACCGCAGCCCAGCTATAAACTGTAAAATCCTAATGAGGAAATTTGGCGGCAGTATTAGAGCACCAATAAAAAATGGGTTTACAGTTTGGAAATGAGTCATTTCTGGGTTTCCTTTCCGAGCGGCCCTTGCCGCCTTACCTGCGGCTGCTCACCTGGCCAGGTCCCCCCTGTCCCTAGTCGTGCTAATGGAGGTGGCCCAGCAGAGGGACGCAGGCCCTGAGGTCCCTTGGAGGAGCTTCTGAGTGGGGGTGGGGTCGAGGGGGGCAGCCCCAGGCTTCCTCAGGTAGCGACCCCTGCTGCTCCGTCAGGGCGGGGCCGCGGGGTTTGCCAACCCCGCCGGGCCGGGGAGTAAAGGCGGGATGACCCAGGCCGCCAGAGGAGCCGCCCGCGTGCGGGAAGGACCGCGCGGCCGGGGTCGCACGCCCGAGCTGTTCGTGGAGTTGGCCCCCGCGTGGACCTTGTGTCCTGGGGGCCAGGCGGGGCCAGTCTTGTCGCCGCGCACCCGGCGCACTGGGGACACGGAGGGTCTACGGCCGGCGCTCCGGGAGCGCGGAGCGAGTCTCGGGTCTCTACCCGGGCCTCCCGGGTCTGAAATGCCCGCGAACCCCCACCGTGGGGAGGCCGCGCTCGGCCAGGGATCGGGCCTGGGTCTGTCCGAGCAGGGAGCTCGGAATTCCCCGAGCGGCCGAAGGGAGAGCAGGCGGGACGACGGCGGAGATGCGGAGAGCCCCAGGCCGCGTGGAACAAGGACTCCCCCCCGCCCACCCCCCCACCGTGGCCACCTGGCCCCCCGCCGGCGACCAGCGCCCCCTGCCGCGAAGCGCGCGGCCGCCCAGGCACGCCCCGCCCCCGCCCCGCCCCGACGTGGGCGCCGCCCAATCGTAGGGCCGCCGGCGCGCGCGTCACGGGCGCCCTATTGTTATGCAAATATAAAGGGAGGTAAAAGGCGCCCCGGCGCGGCGGGCGGGCGAGTGCAGCTGCGCGTGGGGAGGCGCGTGGGACCTGCGTGGGAGCCACAGCGAGCAGGGACCGGGAACGCGCGGCGCCGCCGCCGGGCCCACCGGCCCCCGCGAGCGCAGTGCCCGCCCCCGTCGCCCGCCCGCCCGGGCGCGGCTGGATGCGGCGGGGGCCCCACGGCGGCGGCCCCCGGCCCCCAGCGCCCGGAACGCCCAGGGGCGGCGTGCGGGGCCCGGGGGCTCCGCGCCCTCCATGCGCCGAGGCGCGCCCGGAGACAGCCAGGGGCCCGCGCCGCAGCCGCCGCCGCCGCCGCCCGCGCTGAGCCCCGGCGCGGCCCGCGGCCCGCGCCCGGCGGCAGCATGAGCCAGGCCGAGCTGTCCACCTGTTCGGCGCCGCAGACGCAGCGCATCTTCCAGGAGGCCGTGCGCAAGGGCAACACGCAGGAGCTGCAGTCGCTGCTGCAGAACATGACCAACTGCGAGTTCAACGTGAACTCGTTCGGGCCCGAGGGCCAGACGGCGCTGCACCAGTCGGTCATCGACGGCAACCTGGAGCTCGTGAAGCTGCTGGTCAAGTTCGGCGCCGACATCCGCCTGGCGAACCGCGACGGCTGGAGCGCGCTGCACATCGCAGCGTTCGGCGGCCACCAGGACATCGTGCTCTATCTCATCACCAAGGCCAAGTACGCGGGCAGCGGCCGGTGATGCCCGCCCGGACCCGGACCCGGACCCGGATCCGGACGCGGGCCTCGAGCGTGTCTTCTGCTGTACCTTCCCGCCAACTACCTCGGTGCGCACCGGGCTCCCCCGCCTAGAGGCCACGACGAGTCTGGCGCGCGCGCGTCCGCGACCACGGGGGCCGCGCGCCGCCCGCTGCCAGGGGTCGACGCCCCCGCGCGGCCGCCAGGACCCGGGCCAAGGGCTTCCCACGGCTCCCCCCACCGCCGTCTCGTGGGGTGGGGGCGTTGTGCGGGAGGTGGGGGCGGGGCGCGGGCTGCAGCCCCTTTGAAATTTGAGTCTCGCTACCAGCAAGTTCCGAGTCCCGAGACACCGGATCCTCCGGTCAGAATGTTTTCTCCCGAAGGTGGAAGGCGGGCGGCGGGGACGCCGGGCTCGGGGCTCCCCGCCGCCCTCAGGACCCGCAATCGCCGAGGGGCCACGGCGGGGCGTCGCCGGCCCGGCCGCGCGATGGTGGAGACGCTTCGCTGTCCTGGGGTTCTAAACTATTTATCATGTGTGTGTATATTTGTGGGTGAAGTTTGTGCGCCTGACTTTTTTTTTTTTTTTTTGGTTTGGAAAATATTGTGCGTGGTCAGTGTGCTTATAGGGGGAAGATGTTTGTTTGTTTGTTTTTTCTAGTTTTAAAACTAAAACTTGAGTCTGTCATTTCTCGGTTGCACTGAAAATACCGCCCAGCCCGATGGTTCTCCCGTGCTAGTCCCTCTCCCTCCTTTCTCTCCCCTCCCCTCCCCCTCCCCCTCTCCTTACACACGGACACACAATTCCGAGTGAGTTTTGGAAGCCCCGGGCTTCCCTCTGCCCTCTCCTGGGGGCCCCCATCCCCCAAACCTGCGGGCTTTGCAAAGTCTCCTCGGGAGCATGGGCGCTCGGGTGTGGCGGTGGGGAGGCGCGGGAGGGATCGTACCTTTTCTGGTGAGTTCTATTATAGTTAGTCGGTTGCACACTTTTTTTTTTAAAAGTAAATGGATTTGCCACGATTGAATGTCATAACATTTATGACAGAATATAAAATATTAACATATTTTAAGCCAAGTTTTAGGTGTATTTTTTGAATCTTGGTTATAAACCCAATTTTAAAGGGCGTTGTATCCAGCGTTGTGAAGGCAACAATGTACCCATATTTATATTTTTATAAAATACCTATAAGACTGTGAATCTCTTGTGCTAATTGCCGAGTGAGTTGAAGGACTGTTTTGCCCCTCGTCAGTCTCCCGGAGCTTCGAGGACCCGATTCGAATCCGAAAAATCCTGTCGTGGGGGAGGGGCCGCGCGGGGACCTGGGCCGGAGGCGGGGCTTCTGCGTCACTTTCGGTCCCGAAAGGCGCCCTTCCTGGTCTCCGAGGTTCCAATTTTCTATGCAACCCCACACCCCTTGTTGTTTTGATCCTGAGAAATAAAAGGGAGGCTGAATTATTCAAATTTAAATGAGGCTTCCCCTGGGTAGAAGTGCTGCTGACCCTTCGTGCAAAAATGGGGAGCACTTGAGGACACAGGTGGGTGGAGGCCCTTTGTGCGTGGCTGGTCAGACCCGGGCAGTCATCTGTGGCTTTTTATAAAACCTTGTGTGAGCAGAATATATTGATAATGTCCGTGAAACAAGCAGACATTGAAATGGAGGCACAGATTACTCCAGAAGGAGTTTTTCTGTATATTTTTTCTAGATGCAAATACCTTTTTAATTATGTTAATTAATGTTAAGACTTTCTAGGCTTATGTGGAAGCTGTGTGTGGGTCCTGGTCACTTCTAACTGGATAAAGTCAGCACATTCCTGCGTGTACGACATAGACTTGTAGCCCAGCATGAAAAATTTATGAATAAATTTTTCATTGATTCTTTTTTATTAAAAAAAATGTTTGTTGGTTCTTCTTGGTCTTGGCACCCAGGAGGGGGTCAGGCTGCGGCACGCCGTTTGGGGGTGCCGTCTACACAGCGAGTGGCTGCCTTCACCCAAAGACAGAGCCTGTGAACTGCCTCTGGGCTCCACTGAGCGAGCGCCAGCCCCGGTGGCCCTGGTGGCCCCGTACGGGACCCCCTCCCAGCTGGGGGGAGCCTAGGCCACCCTGAGAGCGCCCAGAACCAGCCCAGGAGCCGTTTCCTCCGCTCCCTGGCCAAGCGGCTGAGGCCTCTGTGTGGAAGCTTCTTGAAGCTCTCCCCACGCCCTGGCCAGCCCGAGGCGCCGCAGGTCCTCAGAGGAACCAGGCCTGTCTTCTGCCCGCCACTGCCTTCCCTGCTGCGGGTTTATGCCGGACCACCTGCTGCACAGGAGGGGGATTTCTTAAATCTGGGGAACTTCCTAGCTGTTCTCTCTGGCCACTGAGAGTCTGGGAGCTGGGGAGGCCAGCCAGTCCCCGGGGAGCACAGGCCCCAGAGTAGAGGGGAGTGTAGAGCGGGGCGTCTGCTCCTCGCACCCACGGGACGGCAGAGCCTCTTGGCGCCCAGACCCCGGACCCCGTCGGGGCCCTGTGGCCTCCCGAGAAGGGCGTGCAGGGGAGGGCTGCAGCAGGCCCCGAGAAGAGGCTGCAGACACACCGCCCTCCCCACACCGGCAGCTTCGGGCCGTGCCTCCCAGGTTCCCACTTGCTCTGTTCTGGGCCCCAGGCTTTTCTGAGCCCGTCCTCCTGCGGGTGACGCGTTTGCTGTCCCCTTCGCGGGCCTGGAGACGGGTGGGGGAGGGCGCCGCTCAAGTCCCAGACACCCTCGGAGGGGAGGGGACCACCCGATGCGAAGGAGCTCCCAGGGGAGGCGGCGCCCCGGGCAGAGGGGCCCAGGCCGCCGGCCTCGAGAGGGAGAGTCGCTGCGAGACCGTGGGCTGCATGCGGCCGTCTGGAGAGGGCAGCCGGGCCAGGCACTCGGGGTGGCCCTCGGGCCAGCAGGACCGGACCTCCGGACACAGGCACTGTCGCCCGCGGGCGAGGGAGGAAGCCAGCTCAGAGCCCGCAGGGCGTGCTCGTCCCGGCCTCTGCTGCCGGGGAGGGGTCTGGTTCCCCGGGCTGGCCGGGCCCCTGATGAGCACCGGGCCCCTCCCGGGCGCTAGCTGGGAGACTGTCTGCGGCTCCCTGAAGTCCTCGCTCTGAGAGACACATTTGCCTGAGAAAGGCTTTGTGCTGCTCACAGAGGAATCGCTTTCTCTCCGGCTTTCTCTCTCTCAGGCCGCCGACGAAAAGGAGGCCAGGCCCGCTCGGCCCACAGCTGCAGAGGAGGCCTGGTGGGCTGTGGGGGCCTTTCTTCCCGAGGTGCTGTCCGTGCGCGGGCGACCCCGCCCCAGCCTGGGCCCTGGCTGCTGGGGAGGGCCCGGGGGCGCCTGGAAACAGGTATGCAGGGCCATTCCGCAGCCCTTTCCTCGGCCGGCTTCACCCTACCACGGCCCTCCTCCGCCGCGGCCCTCAGGGCTGTGAGCATGAGCCAGCCGGCCAGTGGGGTCTCCTGGGGGCCCCTCCCCAGTGGGCTTCAGGGGCAGAAGCCTCCTCTCCAGCCTCTGTGTGGCCGGCTAAGAAAGAAGTGAGAGCGGACCGCCCTGTCTGGCTCCCAGGATCCGCAGGTCGGCCGTGGAGGCCAAGCCGGTCCCAGCCAGGAGCCCTGAGGACACCCCGGGGCGGAGGGGTCCAGCCGGCAGGGGCTGGGCCGCTGCTAAGTCCTGGGGTGCCTGCCAAGGAGAAGGAGAGACAGACCAGACAGGGTAGGGCCTCCCCGCCACCCCCAGCCAGGAGTGATGGCGGCTTCTATCCAACGGTCTGTCTGTCTGACCCCGGCCAGACACAGGAAGTGTTTACTGTTGGAATGGATGCCAGAGAGAGACCAGGAAATGCAGGAAAATGGTCAGCCAGAGAGAGCGATGTCTAAAGTCAACAGGCGTGGGAGCCCGGACAGAGGCCGCCAGGGGAGGGAGGGCAGGATCTGGAGGCCAGACCAGGGAGGGGGCTAGGAGAAGCAGAGGGAAGGGGCTGCCCTCTGGCTGCGTCCCCCAAAGGTCTGTGGCCCAGCGCGGGGCCCACAGAGGTGGCCTGGCAGCTCCTAGAGGCCGCAGGCCACCTGGGAGGGGAAGGAGGGACAAGGTGCCAGGCACAGAGGGCAGCTGGGGAACAAAGCCTGGGCTCGGCAATGGGGGCCTGGGCGAGAGGGGGCCTGGGAGGTCTGGGAACCTCCCAGACAGCTCCTCCCCGAGGCCTCCAGCGCAGCCTCCCCTGGGGTTGGGGTCTCTGGAGAATGCCCTCCCCCACCTCCCATTGCACACTCCGCCTCTGTGGCCCCGGCTCCCCGCTCCCCCCCAGCACTCCCCCCCTCAGGCTGGCGCATTCTTCTGCTTGGCTGTACGTCCAGCCGTCCCTCGGCGTGTCTGTCTGTCTTTCTTCTCCTGCCCCCTCCAAAGCCGCGGCCCCCATTCATTCTCGAGGCCTCTGCCCTTTCCTCCGCGCGGGTCCCCGCTCGGCGAGCAGCTGCTATGCTAATGAGGGCCGAGGGAGGTGGGAGACCGGCGGGCAGGGGGAGGCTGGGGGCCCCCCGGGGGGGGGGGGGGTGCCGCAGAGGCGCAGGAGTGGGGGAGTCCCGCTGGAGGGCGCGACTGAGGGGCGGACTGGGGGAAACGGGCTTGGACAGGGGAAACCCGCGTGGGGAGGTTGGGGGTCCTGCATTGGGGGGGATGGACTGGGCAGTGGGGGCCCTGGCCCGGGATGGGGGGCGGGCACTCACAAAGGCCGGGGTTGTGTGGGGGCACCGGGGCTGCCCCGGCGCCCTCGACTCAAAGCCCGTCTTGCGCACCCACTCGCCAGGCGCGGGTGTCCGGGGTAGAGACCAGCTGTCATCTCTGTTCCGGGGTCACGGCCTGGGATGGGCAGCTCGTTCGAAGGGGCCCCGCAGACCCTGCGGCGCTTGCGGACGGACGGCAGTGCCCCTCCACTGGAGGGCGTCTGAGCCGAGAGTGATGCTCAGGCCCTGCCGCCCGCCCCAGGCCTGGAGGGTTGGACACTGGGGGGGGGGAGCCCCCAGGAGCGGCGCCTGAGGACCCCGGGCCTCAGAGGGGCGGAGGAGGAGGCCGAGCGGGAACGGAGACCCTGAGAACCGCCCGCCCGCCCCCCCCCCCCCCGCCCCGGCCTCCGAGGGGCTCGGAGGGATGGAGCAGGGCCCCCCACCTCCCCGCGAGCCGGGCTCGTGGCGCGCGGACGCCTCTGCCCCTTCCCGACCTCGCCCCCCACTCCCCCACCCCTCGCCCCGGCTCAGGCGAGAACCCACGGGTGCAGACTGCAGGCAGCGTCCGCGGCAGGTGGGGGCTGTCGCGACGGGCGTCCGCGCTAGCTGCCCCGGGGCGGGCCGGGCCCCAGGGGAGGCGCGGGCCCAGGACCACGCGGCGCGGGCTGTGCTGCCGCCCTGCGGCCGCGACGCGCACTGCGCCACAAGCCCCGGGTCCCAGGGTCCCCGGCAGGCACGCCCCCCGCCGGCCCTTGGCCGCGCGCACGCGTGCCCTCCGGGCCTTCTGCGGACACCCTGGAGCCCACCCCCGGTCTGCGGAAGGGCCGTGCGCGGACCCCACGGTGGTTCCCGGCTTCCGCCCTCCCCACAGGGGCCGGGGCCTGGGCAGGCGAGCCCACCACGGTCCCCAGCAAGTGACCGGCCGTGCTGCCATTGGGCCCAGCGGGGAAGAGGCGGCGTCCCAGGGCCCTGGGGCCACGACGAACGGACGAGCAGCGGGACCCAGGACCTGTCGCAGCCCTGTGGACGTGGCCCCCTGGCACCTGTCACACTTCAGGACCCGACCTCCTCTCACAACCGCCCGGACCAGCCATAGGGGGTGGGCAGATGGGGGCGCGCCCAGATCGCCGCCCAGAGCCTGGGGCCTTGGCACAGGGGGCTGGGGGGGGGCGGGCACCGGAGTTGACACCCCTGCTGACTCCGCACCGCATTCCGGCGACGTGGTGACGAAGGGCAAGTGCGAGGGCGGAATGCCTGTTCCCCCTGCTGCCCGCTCAGGGCTGGGGGCTGGAGACCGGGTCACAGCCGGCCCGGGCTCCCCCAGGGGCTAACCCCTCTGCAGGTCCGGGCCCCCCGCGAGCGCCGGGGGCCAAGAGCCTCCAAGGGAACCAAGCCGTCCAACAAGATCGGACAAAATGCAAATCCGCAGTGGCGCTAACGAGACAGAATGACTCTATCAACGGGGCGGGGGGGGGGGGCGGCGTCAGGGGCCAGGCTCCTCCGATGCCCTGGGCTCGGCGGGGTCTCGGCCACAGGGCTCGGACCGCGGCCCCTCAAGCCCGCATTGCGGCCAATAGACGGGAAGAACCGGAGCTTGGATCCTCTCCTGCAGGTTCGCTGCGCAAGAGAGACGCCGGCCACATCTGCTCACATCCCATTGGCGAGGGCTCGGTCACATGCCCAACCTCGCTGCAAGGGAGGCTGGGAAATGTAGTCTCTAGTCAATGCTGCTCCCTGGTTAAACGGGGTCGCAGAGAAAGGCTGGTAATTTGGAGATGGGTAGGTGGGTAGCAGACAGTGCCTGCCTCGGTGCCGTCAACATCATCCAGGCCATGTTGTCAGGTGATGGGAAACAAAGGCAAAAGAAAAACTAGACTTCTTTACTGATGTAGGAAAGATATTAGGGTTTGAAGCCCTTTGGCCAAGAAAGAATTCTTGAGACGTCTTTGGTGCAAAAAGGTGATCTTATTAAACCGTGGGGACGGGACCCATGGGCAGAAAGAGCTGCAGTGGGGTCATGAGGAGGGACCCTCAAGTTGGGAGGGGGTTAAGGACAGTGAGTCTCTAAGGAATTTTGGAAGCAAGGCTAGCTATTGTTGGGAAAAGGTCATTTATTACCGTCTAATAAAACCTTAGTCATGAGACCCTTCGGATGTCTGTCGGTGGGCCATATGCTTGGGGGGTGATTGCCAAAACGTGTCTTGGGGGTTTTAGAGATGAAGGAAGTTTCCAAAGGAATTTTTATACTCTAAAGTAGACTTACAGGACCCTGGGTGGGTGGGGGTCAGGCTAGGATTGCCTTTTGCCCTTAACAAAGTATCAACATCGAGGCAGTTGAGTCACTAGAGGAAGCTCACTCTGCCTGTTTCAAGGACTTGTCAATGGGCTGTAAGGAAATTTAATAATTTTTTCTTCTGCCTTTGTTTCCTACGTGATTTCCATCACTTACAGCTCATTGACAAGTCCTTGAGACAGGCAGAGCGACCCTCTGGGAGCTCAGCTGCCCCAATGTGGACACTTCGCTAAGGGCAAAAGGCAATCTTAGCTCCCTGTCCCCCTGCAGGATTCTGTGAATCTCCTTTAAACATATAGAAATTCCTTTGGAGACTTCCTTTATCTCTAACCCCAAAGATATGTGTTAGCAATCATCCCCCACACACCTGGCCCACCGATACACATCTGAGGGGGCTCCTGGCTGAGGGTTTACTAGACAGTAATAAATGGCCTCCTCCTAACAACAGCTAGCCCCCTCAGGGTCCTGGAAACCTTGCTTCCGAAATCCCTGGGAGGCTTGTGCTGTCCACACCCCGTTGCCAACTTGAGAGTATATAACGGGCCGCTCTTCACGACTCCGGGGCTGCTTTTTCTGCCCGCGGGTCCTGTCCCTGGGCTTTAATAAGACCACCTTTCTCTGGGGCGCCTGGGTGGCTCAGCTGAGTCTGCCTTCCGCTCCGGTCATAATCCCAGGTCCCGGGATCCAGTCCCGCCTTGGGTCCCCTGCTCAGTGAGCGCGCTGCTTGTCCCTCTGCCTGCCCCTCCCCCTGCCTGTGCTCGCTCGCTCTCTGGCTCTCTCTCTCTGACAAATAAGTAAAATCTTAAAAGCAAACAAACAACAAAAAACACCTTTTTGTACCCAGGACGTCTCGGGAACCCTTTCTTGACCGTTTGCTCCGAACCCCAACACTTCCTCCATCATCAGGCAGAACTGTCCGTGCTTCGCGCTGTGTCTTGTCTTTCCCAGCTGCAAACACACCCGACACTGTAGGTTTAGAAGTTAGTGCTGAACAGCCTTCTAGGGACTAAAACTGCCCAGCGATGGACCGAACAGAAAGAAAGCAGGGCAGTCCTGAGCGTGGGAGAGAACCAGCCTCGGGCTGCACTGGGGTCCCCGCTCCCAGCCCGACCCAGGGAACGGGAGAGGGAGGATGCTGGCACACGGGGCGCGGGTACTGATGAGTCTAGTGACGATAGGTCAAGTGTGCCCCTGGTCCTGTTTCCACGGCAGAGCCCGCACTACGGAGCCGGCAGACGGCGCTCCGCTTGGGCGGCCAGCAGGGCATCAAACCCCTTTCAGAGGCTCGGGAAGGACCTCAGGAAGCCCGAGAGTGCGCGGGGGTGTGGGCGTGACTCGCCCTTTGCCCCCCAGGCCCCCCCTTCCTGGTTCTCCCGGGCTCCACCTGTGTCTGCCTCATGGGGAGGGAAGTAATAAGTAACCCAGCACTGCGAATTCTCAAGGTCATGTTAATAAAGTACTCCTTCTCAAGGCTTCCTGAGATGTCTTTTTATGGGTGGCTTCTTTTCATTTTATTCAAAGCTAAAAGAAAATCGCTAAGGTTATCATTATTCCTAAAAAGCCACTTTATTGTGGCGTAATTTACACACAATCAAGGGCCGCCATTTGGAGCGTGCTCAGGGCCGGTTGCTGAGTCCGTCTGAGTAACTAATCCCACAGAATATTTCCATCATGCCCACGAAGTTCTGCCAAGCCCCCCCTCAGCTCTAGCCCAGGTCACTGCTGGGCCGATTTCCATCACCAGGGATTGGCCGCGCCTGTTCTAGAATTCTCCATAAAAGGATTCGTGTGGGATGTACTTTCTTGGTGTTGCTTCTGACACTTGGCATAATGTTTTGGAAATCTAGCCGTTTCAGTAACTTCTGGGGGGGTGTTGGTCTTTTTTTTTTTTTTCATTCTATTTTTTTTTTCCCCTAGAAAAGTCTGGCTGGTACCGCACCAGACACAGGCAGGTTCTCGGTGGTAATGTTTCATTCAACAGAATTACCGTCCCCAGTAAAGGTGCTGGTGCCACAAGGAACCCCGGAACACTCCGGGGAGCGCAGGCACGGGCCCAGCATTGCTAGTGAGGGTCACAGTTCATCCCCCGCCCTGCACACTGAGCCCTAAGAACTGAAAATCCGACCGCACCGTGTCCGCAGAGCCTGCCTTCCCCGGGAGAACACGCCGGTGGCACGGCGTCGGAGGCTGTGGCCCCGAGACCCAGGCTTGTCCTCTGTGAGAGGTGAGAAGGGGAAGCTGCCTCGCTGTCGCTTTGCAGGGACAGATCTGAGAGCGGCCAACTGTGCAGTGCAGTCCGGAGACAAAAATCAAGTCTACTTCTGCGTCCTGTCCATTAACAAGCAGGAAACAACTTTAAAAATACGATCACAAATAAATAAATAAATGACAACGCCGTTACCGTAGCATCACAGAACAGAAAACACTGGAGGACAAAGGGAATGAAGGGTGAGTGAGCTCTCCCTGCTGAACACTGCAGAGCGTTGCCAGGAGAAATCTGTAACCATCAAAATTACACAAGAACTGCCTTGTGTTCATGGGCTGCAAAACTCAACATGGTGAAAGTGCCCATTCCGCCCAAATTCTTCTAGATTCATTGCATCCCACCCAGAATTCCAGCAGGGGTGTGTGTGTGTGTGTGTGTGCACGTGTGTGTGTGCGTGTGTGCACATGTAAACCGAGTCCTCTCCTCCAGGCTCACTTTCTAAGAGTGGCTCCCCTCACATCAGCCCCCATGCCATTGGGGGTGAGGAGACTTTCCTTAAAGACAACACCAACAAAGCAAGAAACATAAAGGGAGAGAGTAATACGCACATCACGTCTTTCATCAGGATGCTATTAGGAGAGAAGGAAAAGGAAGCCAGTGAGTAGGAGAAGGAATCTGCCACTCATACAATCAACAACAGGTTCATATCCAGAATTTATAAAGCACTTCTACAAATCAGTAATAAAAAGACAACCCACTTCAAAATGGGCAAGAGAAGCAAATCGGCACCGCACAAATCATCCAGGAGATGCAGGTTAAAACCACAGTGAGCACTACCGATGACACCACATGTTGATGAGCCTGTGAGCCACCAGCGGCTGTCCCACAAGCACCCGCAAGCGTGGGGGAGGGGCGGAGGCAGAGGGAGAAGCAGGCTTCCCGCTGAGCAGAGATAAATAAAGTAAATAAATTCCGCCGAGCGGGATGGAACCCAGGACCCTGGGATCATGACCTCAGCCGAAGGCAGACGCTTAATGACTGAGCCACCCTGGCGCCCCAGAAGAGTTAAAGGAAAGTATGATGGAAATGACTCATCAAATAGGGAATATCAGTAAAGAGAAGTTATTTTGAAAAAACAGGACTGCTTTGGAAAATAGTTTGGCAGTTACTTACAAAGTTAAAAGTGGTGTTTCCACAAGACCCAGGATGCATCACTCTTTTCCGAGCCTCAGTGTACCCGGGATAAATTAAAACATATGACCAGGCAGGAAAAAGTATGCAAAAGGTCACAGCAGCATTATTCATAATAGCCAAAAAGTAGAGGGGCACCAGGGAGGCTCTGTCAGTTAAGCGTCCAACTCTTGGTTCCAGTTCATGATCTCTTAGGTCATGATTTCACAGGTCATGGGATCAAGTCCTGAGTTGGGGGTCCATGCTCAGTGGGGAGTCTGCTTGATAATTCTGCCCCTCTGCCCCTCCCCCTGTATTCACATGCTGTCTCTCTCTCTCTCTCTCTCTCTCGCTCTAAAATAAATTAATAAGGGGCACCTGGGTGTCTCAGTGTGTTAAAGCCTCTGCCTTTGGCTCAGGTCATGATCTCAGGGTCCTAGGTTCGAGCCCCACATCAGGCTCTCTGCTCAGCGGGGAGCCTGCTTCCCCCTCTCCCTCTGCCTGCCTCTCTGCCTACTCGTGATCTCTCTCTCTGTCAAATAAATAAATAAATAAAATCTTTTTAATAAAATCTTTTTAAAAAATCAATAAATCTTTTTTCTTAAATAGTTAAAAAGTAGGGGAGGAAATGAAGATACAAACACAATGTAGGGACGCCTGGATGGCTCAGTTGGTTAAGCAGCT
The DNA here is from genome assembly GCA_028533885.1 of Nasua narica. NCBI lineage: Eukaryota > Metazoa > Chordata > Mammalia > Carnivora > Procyonidae > Nasua > Nasua narica. The sequence goes on along the minus strand of CM052813.1, from coordinate 80,200,289 downwards.
GCCTTCCGCTCGGGTCATGATCCCAGCGTCCTGGGATCGAGTCCCACAAAGCAAGGAGCTTTGGCTCCTTGCTCAGCAGGGAGTCTGCTCCTCTCTCTGCCTCTGCCTGCTTCTCTGCCTGCTTGTGTTCTCTCTCTGTCAAATAAATAAATAAAATCTTTAAAAATAAATAAATAAATAAACACAATGTAGGCTACCCATGCAATGGCATATTACCCAGCCATAAAAAAGAATGAAGCCCTGATGCTTAGACCTTGAAAACATTATGCTAATAAAAGAAGCCAGACACAAAAGGACCAATATTGTATGATTCCAGTTAAACAAACTGCCTAGGGCTGGGTGGGGGGGGGGGTGAGTAGAAGGGATGGGGAGTGAGTCCTAATGGGCACGGGGTTTCTTTTTGAGATAAAAACCTAAAATCAGAGTGTGGTGACAGGTGCACAATTTGGTGACTAAAACTATGGATTTCTGTGCCTTAAACGCGTAAACTGTACGGTGTGAGTTACATCTTTAATAAAAGAACTTTTTTTAATATCTTTTAACCATGTGTAATTTTGTAATGGAGATCATCAATAAAAACAGAGATCCAGGGGCGCCTAGGTGGCTCAGCGGGTTACCTGTCTGCCCCGGGTCCTGGGATCCAGCCCCATGTCAGGATCCACGCTCAGCGGGGAGTCTGCGTCTCCCTCTCCCGCTCCCCCTGCTTGTGTTCCCTCTCTCGCTGTCTCTCTCTGTCAAATAAATAAACAAAAAATCTTTAAAAAAAAAAAAAAGAGAGAGAGATCCGCTAGAGGGGCACTTGGCCCTCCACGGGTCTGGGACTCAGGATTTTCAGCTTGGCATTAAAAGCCCCGCCCAAATGGGCACCTGGAGGGCTCAGTCGGTTGAGCACCTGACTATTTATTTTTGCGTCTGGCAATTTCAGCTCAGGTCGTGATGCCAGGGTTGTGGGACGGAGCCCAGCGTCAGGATTGAGATTCTCTCTCCTGCTCCCTCCCTGTCTCTCTCTCGGATAAATAAATAAATAAAGTCTCCAGCACACAGTGGAGACCCGGATGCGGGCAGTACGGTGCTTCCTGCATTCGGGGCGTCACACAGCGGCACCTGCAATCCAGGGGTGTCGGTGAAACCATCTCCGAGACACTCTCGGACGTCGGTCTCATAACTTTACAGCTCGGTCCCCAGACGTGCCGTCCAACTCGGTCCTGAGGGACTTTGGATTATTGCAAAACCTGCGAAACACATCTTTACAGGATGAAGCTTTCTGACCCCGAGGGCGTTTAAAAGAACGCGCCACTTGTTCTGAAGGTCATTCTGAAAAAATAAGTTCCCGACATTTCGCACATTCCTGGAAAAAAGGATCCATACAACATTCTCTTAGATACATCAGCTCCATCACTTTTAGGAAAGACCGAGGTGCACTCCAGCGGCTCAAGGCAAGAGGGTGGAGCCGCGAGCTTTGGGGCTCAGACCCCCGGGCGGTCATCGGACGCAAGGTCACCCTCTGTGTCCCTCCTCTCGAGCATGTGAGAGCGGAGGACTGCAGGTCACGGCCGGACCCAGAGGAAGTGGGCGAGCGGGCTCGTGGCTGGGGTTCGGGCAGTTCCTGAGCTGTCGAGGGGCCCGACCGCCGTGAGCTTCCCCTCCCGAGCAGGACTGAGGAGGGACGGCGTCCGCTCGTCCAGAAAAGCCCCAGCTGCCCACGGATCAGCTCCACACAAAGATCTTGGCCTGGCTCTGTGATAGTTTCCACTGGCCAGGCTCTGTGCGGCCACTCTGGGAAGACCAAGCTCTGTCACGCCTTCTGCTTCAGTGCCCGTGACTTGGGTCCCGAGGCGGCACCCGGAGGAAGGGTAACTCGCTTCCGGCTCTGGCTCTCCGTGCTTGCGGACCTGAGCCCCAACGTCAGTAGCAAACTCACCTATTTCCGTTGAGGTTTAGCAGACCTCTGGGCTTGAGGAGCAAAGGACCAGACTTTCCCAAAAGATTTGGCCTGGCCTTTTTCGAAACCACTCACCACTGTCACCAGCAGGTCCGTTCGGGGTCGTGTGGGCGGATGACTCTCTGCGGAGCGCCCGCTTCTGCACGCAGCCCCCTCACCGTTTCCCAAGGCTTCCCCTTAAAAACTCTCCAGCTTCCCCTGGACTGACAGAGATGGCCTCTGGACATCCGTCTAACGCCTTCCCAGGTTGCCCGCTTCCTGAATAAACCAACCTTCCCTGACTCACTTTTCTCTCAAGTATCAATTTTTGAGTAGCAAGTAGCCAAAGGTGAGTTCGGAAAGGGTCCTCCGTCTGGTAACAGCTCCAGCGGCCCTGCGATCACGGGGGGGGGGGGGGAGACGCACGCATTCTGACAGTGCAAGCCCCCATCCCAGCTCCGACGTTCTGCAGGGACCCTTGCCGTGTCACCCTTCATCTCAGCCACCGACGTCTCCAGAGACAATCTGATCCTTTAGAATCTTCAAACATTTTTGTAGATTTCCATCACTTTCCATTCTGTCTGCAAAATGTTTCAATTCTTCGAAAAGAGAAGATGCTTTGGCTCTAAAACTTCCAAGATTGAAAACAATAGTTTTTTTGTGATACGGGATTGGAAAACAGAAGAGAAAGGAGAAGGAGGAAGAGGAGGGGGAGAAGAAGGAGAAGGAGGGGGGAGGGGAAGGGGGAGGAGCAGAAGGAGAAGAAGAAAGGGAAGGAGGAGGAGGGAGTGGAGGAGGAAAAGGGAGCAGAGGGAGAGGGGAAGGAGAAAGA
>CM052813.1:80179084-80197436 GCA_028533885.1 Nasua narica | reverse complement strand
CCCCCGCCTGCCTCTCTGTCTACTTGTGATCTCTCTCCTCTCTGTTAAATAAATAAATAGTCTAGTGCTTGCTTCGGCAGCACATATACTAAAAAAAAAATAGTCTATTTTTTAATCCACTCAAGGGTATCAACAGCAGACTTGAAAAGCCATAAGAAATAATCACTGACTTTGAAGACAGATCAATAGAAATTACCCATTCTGAAGACACCAAAAAGGAATGAAGTAAAATAAACACAGCCTTTTAGAGACCCACAAGACATTATCAGTAATAAAAAAATGCACATGATGGGAGACCCAGAAGGAGAGGCAAAAGAAAAAGAAGCAGAAAAAAAATATCTGAAGAAATAATGACCCTATATTCCCAAACTGGATGCAAAATATTCATCCATACTTCAAAGAAGCTCAGTGAAATCCACACCTAGACTTATCAGAGAGAAGATGGTGAGAGTCAAAGACAAAGAGAAAACCTTAAGGCAGCAAGAGAAGGGCTTCTGTGCTAGGACACAGAGCGAAGTGACAATTGCTTTCTTGTCAGACACAAGAAACGTGGACAGTGGTGATATGACATTCTTAAAGAGTCAAGAGGAGGGACGCCTGGGTGGCTCAGTGGGTTAAAACCTTTGCCTTTGGCTCAGGTCGTGATCCCAGGGTCCTGGGATCAAGCCCCTCATTGGGCTCTCTGCTCAGCGGGGAGACTGCTTCCCCCTCTCTCTCTGCCTGCTGCTCTGCCTACTCGTGATATCTCTCCCTGTCAAATAAATGAATAAAATCTTAAAAAAAAAAAAGTCAAGAGGCAAGAACTGTCAACCAAGAGTTCCATATCCATCAAAACTCATTGAACTTATTTGCTATGTACAAAACACTGCTGAAAGAAATTAAGAAGGGATGCCTGGGTGGCTCAGTTGGTTGAGCAGCTGCCTTCGGCTCAGGTCATGGTCCCAGCATCCTGGGATCGAGTCCCACATCGGGCTCCTTGCTCAGCAGGGAGCCTGCTCCTCTCTCTGCCTCTGCCTGCCTCTCTGCCTGCTTGTGTTCTCTCTCTGTTAAAATAAAATAAATAAAATCTTAAAAAAAAAAAAAAAGAAAAGAAATTAAGAAGACCTAAATAAATGGAAAGAAATCCCATGTTCATGGATTGAAAGACTTTTTTTTTAAAGATTTTATTTATTTATTTATTTGACAGAGAGAGACACAGTGAGAGAGGGAACACAAGCAGGGGGAGTGGGAGAGGGAGAAGCAGGCTTCCAGCAGAGCAGGGAGCCGATGTGGGGCTTGATCCCAGGACCCTGAGACCATGACCTAACCCGAAGGCAGATGCTTAATGACTGAGCCACCCAGGCGCCCCATGGATTGGAAGACTTAATATTGTCAAAATGTCAATATGCTCCAAGGTAAAGTACAGCTTCAGTGTAGTCAAGTTACATAAATTGGACTTATAGCAGTTTTTGTAGAAATGGCAAAGACAGAATTTGGATGTCTATCAACTTACAAAGAGACCTAAAATGAAAGGCTAGAATCTGAGAGTACATTCAGAAGGGTATACTAGATGAAACATAAACACAAATTGAAACAATCTTTTTCACAAGGACTATAAGAGGATACTGGAAAAACTTTATGCCAATAAAATTGGACAACTTATGTGAATTGGATAAACTCCCAGAAATTCCTAGAAAGCCATAAATTATAAAAACTGACTTGCAGAGTTTGCAGATTTAATTAAGAGTACAGACCTTAAGATGGAGAGCATACCCTGGATTATCCAGATGGAACCAATCTATCCAAATGAATCCTTAAAAGCAAAGAAATATTCTTGGCTGTGTTCAGAAAGAGATATGAAAGGTCAGAGAGATACAATGTTACTGGTTTAGGGAATGGAGAAAGGGGACAAGGAGCCAAGGAATGCAGCCTCTAGAAGCAGGAAAAAACAAGCAAACCAACTTTTCCCAAAGCCTCCAGAAAGAAATGCAGCCCTGCTGATAATTTCATTTTAGCTACTTTGGTCCAATTTGGATTTCTGACCCAAAGAACTGTAAGATAATAAATTTGTGTCGTTTGGAGTTACTACGTTTGTGGCAACTTGTTATGGCATTAGCGGAAAACTGGCACAATTATTCTGATACCAAAGCCAGACAAAGACATCACAAGAAAACAAAACTTCACACCAATATCCCTCATAAATACAGATGCAAAAGTTCTGGACAAAATATTAGCAAACTGAAGCAAGCAACATATAAAAAGGACTACACTCCATGATCAAATGGGATTTATCCCTGGAATTCAAGGTTGGTTTAACATCTGAAAGTCAATAAAATAGGGATGCTATTGGTTAAGGGTACGACTCTTGATTTTGGCGCAGGTCATGATCTCAGGGTCGTGAGATTGAGCCCTGCATGCGCACACATTCTCTCTCTCTCTCTCTCTCTCTCGAAGGAAGGAAGGAAGGAAGGAAGGAAGAGGGGCACCTGGATGGCTCAGTGGGTTAAAGCCTCTGCCTTTGGCTCAGGTCATGATCCCAGGGTCCTGGGATCGAGCCCCGCATCGGGCTCTCTGCTCAGCAGGGAGCCTGCTTCTCCCTCTGCCTGCATCTCTGAGTACTTGTGATCTCTCTCTCTGTCAAATAAATAAATAAAAATATTTTAAGAAAGAAAGAAAGGAATTAAAGAGCATGAATCACATGATCCCCTCAATAGGTGAACATACATGACAAGATCCAACACTCATTCACAAAACTTTGAACACTCAAAGAATAGAAGGAAACTTTCTCATGTTGACAAAGAACACTACAAAAAGCCCTACAGCTAACATCCTACTTAACGGTAAAAGACTTGATGCTTTGGCCCTAAGAATGGGAATACCACTTCTGGTCAAACTTGTACTAGGAAGTTCCAGCCAGTATAGTGAGGCAAGAAACAGAAATAAAAGGCATAGAGATTGGGAAGGAAGAAGTAAAACTGCCTTCATTGGCAGAAACACGATCCCATATGTTGAGCACCCTAAGAAACCTGTACCAAGAAAACAAAACAAAAAAAGGACTGATAAACAAGATTCACAGGGTCACACATGCAAGATCAATATACAAAATTCTGTTTTTTTTTTATATGCCATCAACGAAGAGCTTGAATATGACAGTAACACCATTCCATTTGCAATGGCATCAAAAGAATAAAGTGCCGGGGAATACACAGACAAGTGCAAGGCTTGCACACTGAGCTACACACCTCGTCTCGAAGGGACCTGAAGACTTGGGAGCCTGAGCAGCTCCAAGTCCAGGGACTGGAAAGTTCAATGTTATCAAGATGGTAGTTCTCCCCAAACTGATCTCTAGAGTCAATGCGATTTTTTTTTTTTTTTTAGAGTCAATGCGATTTTTGTCGAAACATAGAAATCGAGTTTTTGTTTGAATTGTTATGGTTTTTCTTCTTAGAAATTGGCAATCTGATCTTAAATGTATATAGAAAGGCAAAGGGCCCAGAACAGCCAGAATGATACTGAAAACTAAGAACAAAGTTGAATGACTCACACTTTCCAATTCAAAGCTAGCTATAACGCTGCAGAAATCAAAAGAACATGATTTCGGCAGAGGCACGGACACACTGAAATAGAACGGAACTGAGAGTCCAGAAACAAACCCTCATCTTCATGCCCGGTGAATTTTTGACAAAGGTGTTATGATACAGTTGTACGTGGTGACTACGTTAGTTACTCAATCAAATCGTAACCTGGGTGTTGCTGGGAAGGCATTTCGTAGAGGAGCCTCAGTCCATAATCACTTGACTTTACCTAAAGGAAACAATCTGACCTGACCTGGTGGGCCTGATTCAAGATGTTGAAAAGACTTAGGAGCACGGCTGAAACTCCGCCTCCACCAGCCTGCCCGTCGCCACGGCTGGCCTTTGTGGAGGTCACCCACTGACACGCTTGCTCTGGTGAGGCCTTAACTGCCACAGGCGTCAAGGCAATTGAATGGAGAAAGGACAGACTTTTCAACCAATAGGGGACTTTCACTCGCAGTAAGATTGATTTCGACCGCCATCTCACACCATGCATAAAAATTCGTTCAAAATGGTTCACAGACCTAAATGTAAGAGCTAAAACCTTAAAACCATTTAGAATAAAGCACAGGGAAATGTCTTTATGATCTGGGAGTAAGCAAGGAGTTCTTAGAAACATCCGAGTTGCAATCCATGAAAGAAAAAATGGGTACATTTGACTTCATAACATTAAACACGTTTGCACTTCAAAACACATTTTTAATTATGAAAATTAAGAACAACCTATAGACTGGAAGAAAACATATGCAACATACATCTGCTCAAAAACGTACGGCCGGGATACATAAAGACCTCTCGCAAGTCCACATTAGTGAGACCACCCCAACAATGTGAAGGTCCGAGCAGCCCACGGAGCGTGCTCAACACCAGGCGTCATTAGGAAAACACGAACCGAGCCACCCGCGGGGCCGCTGTCACACGAGACTGTCGGAGTCCATTCCCCCCACACACGGCTGCAGGAGTGTAAAAGGGTAGAGCCACGCTCTGTGTCACACAGAATGTTCTTCATGTGACTCAGCAATTCTACTCTTTGGTATTTATTCACAATAAAGGAAAACGTATGTCCACACAAAGAAATTGGGGGCAAACGTTCCTTGCATGATTTATTCAAAATAGCCAACAAGTGCAATCAACCCAAATGCGCACCGAATGCGTCTGGGCCTCATAATGGAGCACCACGAGCGGCAGAAAGGAAAGCACCCAGGAAGCCAAGCCCTATGGCCTGGGCGAACCTCAAAAGCCGTATGCTGAGGGAAAGAAGTCGGGCACCGAAAGCTAAAGAGCCCACAGATAGGAAACGCCTTTTAGAAAAGGCGACCCTCGGGAGACAGGACGTGCGGTTCTCTGAGGAAGGCGTGGGGACAGGTGTTCACAGAGAAGCAGGACGGATCTTTCCAGGGTCACGGAAAGGTCCTAAGCCTAAATTGTGGCAATATCTGCACAACTCTGCAAATTTACTAAAAATCATCAAATCGTCCATTCAAAAGGGTCAATTTTGTGGTATATAAATGATCCTTCTCTTAAGCTGTTCTGGTTTTTTGTTTTTTGGATTTTTCTTAAATTAAGCAGACAGGAAAACTACAGCATGAAAAACAAACTAAACCAGGCTGGTCACAGGTGAGAGGTTAGGTGGCTCAGGCGTGAAGGACACAGGCATCAATTAGGGGGAAAGTGGTCTGGTCCTTGCCTCGCTGGGGGCCGCTGAGTCAGAGGGGCGGGGGGAGTTCTCAGGGGCCTGGGCGGCCCGTTTACTGACCTGGGTGGGGGCTTTGTGACGAAACTTCGAATATATTTTGCTTTACCCACTTGTCTAGATGTATGTTTTAGTAGGCAACATTAACCCTTTACAATACCAACCAAACTACAGGCTGTTAGGAACAAATCGCACAGACGCGAGCAAGGCTGGCGGCAGAGCACTACACAGGTGTGCCCGCGCACGCGACTCAGGGCTCGTCAGCCGCACGGCGGGGCGATGGACTCGGTCCCCGCGCCGTCGCGCGCATCAGCGCGGTTCCAGTTCGAGTCCAAAAAGGTTTCCCAAAGAATCTGACAAAATCACGGGCACCTGGGGGACTCGGACACTTGAGCATCAGACTCCTGATCTCAGCTCAGGTCTTGAACTCAGGATCACGAGTTCAAGCCCCAGGTTGCATATGAAGCCTGCTTAAAAAAAATAAAAAAAAGAATTTGCCAAAACCAAGTTCTAAGGAAAAAAACCCAAGAAGAGCCATGGAACTCTTCAAGCAGGACCTCCTGCCAATTGTCCTGCCCGGGGCGGGGGGGTGGGGGGGGGTGGGCAGCTGACCCAGAGCCCGGAAACAGTCCCGCCGGCACAGAGAACCTAGGAAGCCGGTTTCTAGCAGATTGGGAATTACAGAGCCTCGGAAAAGAGGGAACTAGTTGATAAATACATCAATAAAATAAAATTTAAAAATCAATAAAAATTAAATATGGTGTCTGACACGTGGGGCTGGGTGGGCGGCCCCCAGCCCGCTGGACCTGGGTTCACTGCCCAAGTGAGCCCGGGAGTCCTCGGCTCGCGGTGTGCCCGCCCACCCATCAAGGAGACAGATGGGACCGCGAGGGGACCACCACCAAAAAATAAAAATACAGCAAGACATAAAAAAGCATCAAAAGGCACAAGACAAAGTCCCACGAGAAGCGTAAGGCGACAGGACAATGCGCCCGTCCCCCACAGCCGGATGCAGGGGCCGTGCCGGGGACCCCGAACTGGACACGGGCTCCTTTCCCCAGCTGCCCAGCAAGTGCGGCCGGGTGGACAGAGCTGGCCATGCCTCCCCCTCTCAGGGGAACGAAGCTTCCGAATGTCCCCTGCACCTCCCCTCCCTCTGCAGCCACACCTGGCCCCGGGGGACCGCGAAGCTTCTCTGGGCCAGCCCGGAGCAGCCCGGAGTCTGCGGGGTGCCGAGGGTATGCCGAGCCCTGACGCGGGGGTGGGTGCGCACAGCCCTGGGCCAGGCCAACTAGAGCTGTGCCCCTGCTCCCCGGGTCCCCCGTCGGCATTCACTGTGGCCGGCGTCGTGGGCTGTGCACGTGCCCCTGCTGCCCCGCGGGGGACATGCCCCCACAGCCACCAAGGCCCCAGCTGACACCCGCAGCCACCGGGCGGCAGCACCGAAGCCACCCCAGGGCTCACAGGAAGTGGGGGCCGCTGGACGCAACCACTGCCCTCCGGGAGCCACGCACAAAAGGCACCCGCAGCCCTGAGAAGCAATGGGGAACCGAAAACCTGAAAACCTTTGTGGTGGAGTCTAAGGGGTCTCTACCTGGAGGCCTGTCCCAGTTCAGTGTCCTTAAGCAAGCTGGTGACCAGGGCAAGGGGTCTGAGAAGTCAGCGCCCCTGTCACCCCGAGAGAAGTCAGGGCATTCCACTGGACCAACTCATCGTGTGGAGACTCCCACTCAGCCTGTCTTCCCGGGAGCCCCTGGGCCCCGGAGTCCAGGAGAAATGCAGGGAGGCCCCACGGTCCTCCCGGCTGGAGAAGCGTCCAGGACTCGGGGGCCCACGGGCCGAGCAGGTGTGCAAGGGCTGCACGGGGGATATGTGCGTGCGTCTGATGGCTGCTGCAAGCACCCCACGGAGCTGAGGTCATGTCCAGCTGCAGGGGACCAACTACATGACCCTAGGAGCCCCGCACTGTCTCTGAGGCCATCCCTCCTCCGCACCGGGGAGACGGGACTGCCCACCTGCTGGGATGCCTGCAACGAGGGGCTCGCGGCGGGTGCTCGGGAATGTGGGCTGAATTAAGGACCTGGAGGTGGCGGATTGGGGGCTGGGATGGGGCGACTTGGATGGGGGAAGGGGGGGACACAGAACTGCCCCAGCCCAGCCAGCCTCCGTAGGTCCCAGGGTGAACCACAGCCGGGGGAGGGCAGTGGGGGCTAGAGACAGATTTATTAGAGGCCTCACGCAAATCCACAGGGTCCCCTCCCTCCTACTGCCACCCTCGACCCAAAAGTCCCCTCCTGCCCACTAGCGACGGTCATGTCCAGTGCTACAAGAGGTTGACCGTGGCCACCACCTGCTTGCAGCCAGTGACGGCGAACTCCCGGCCGGCGACGCGGTAGTAGCTGAGCTGCGCCGCCAGGAGCTCGGCGCGCGCCTGGTCTGGGAAGAAGCCCTCCGCGGCCATCTCCTCCCGGAAGCAGCTGACCACGTCCCGCTTGTCCAGCAGCAGGAAGGGCACGATGGCCGCGGCCTGCCACAGCGGGTGCTGGTGGGCCAGGAGCGCCCGCAGGCTGGCGCGCAGCTCCTCCTCGGTGCGCAGCGCCGCCCCCGCGTCCCGGTCACCGTCGGGGTGGCGGGGCAGCGTGCGGGTCGCGTTGCGCAGCACGAAGCGCGTGACGTCGGCGCCGCCCGCACTGCTGAGGAGCACGTAGACGGCGTTGTGGAAGTGGTGCGCTCGCTGCGGCTGCAGGAGGCTCTGCAGCTCGTCCAGCAGCGCGGGCGGCAGGAGCTCCGCCTCGTCCAGCACCACGAGCGGCGTCTTCTCCTCCACCTCGGCCCGCGCCACCACGTCGGCCACGAGCCCGGCCAGCTCCTCGCGGCAGGCCTGCGCGGCCCGCGGCTCGGGGCAGTGGTGCCCCGCGTGGTACTGCAGCACCAGCGCGCCGTCCTCGAGGACCGCGCGGAAGTGGCGAGCCAGCAGGCGGCCCACGTGGCTCTTGCCCACGCCGCTGGGCCCGTGCAGCGCCAGAAGCAGCGGGCGGCTGTGCACGTGCGTGGCCAGGTAGTCCCGCAGCAGCGCCACGATGCGCCCCACCGCAGCCGGCTGCCCGAACACGGCGCGCTGCAGCGCCTTCTCCAGCCCGTCGAGGTCGTAGCGCTGCGCGTTATCGTCCAGGTTCTCGATGGCGTTGAGCACCTGGAAGCCCACGATGGCCACCAGCAGCACGAGGCAGCGCTGCGCGCGGCTCCGGCGCTCCGCCTGAGGCCGGCACTTGCGCGAGGGCTCGGGGTAGAGCACCACGCGGCTGCGCCGGCGCCTCTTGCGCGGCGTCCTGGACGGCAGCTCCGCCGGGCCGTCGAAGGTGAAGAACTGCGGCCGGTCCGGGTCGGCGTGCGGCGCCGCGGAGCTGCAGCCGGGTCTGGCCGCTCCCGCTCCCGAAGCCGGCCCCGAGCCCGGGGGCAGGAGGCGCCGCTTGCGCAGGAGGCACACGCGGCGACGCAGGCGGACCACGGCGCGCAGCGGCGCGATCACGCTGGGGCCGGGGATGCTGGGGCCCGCGGCCGCGGGTTCCAGACTGGGCTGGCCGCGGTCCATGGCGCAGAGACGGCGATCGGCATGCAGGTCGCCCTCCCTGCAACGGGAAGACGGGGAGGGTCTCCAGACTTCGGCCGGCCAACTCGGACCCTTCCCCGGAAAGATCTCCCCGCTCTGGGAGGTCCCCAGGGAGCGCGGGAGGGGGGGAAGGGGGTTCCAGGGCTCCAGCCTGGGTCTGGCCCCGCTGACCAGGAAGCGGCTCCCCGCGGGGCCCCAATGCAAATCTCTCGGATCCTCCCATAAACAGCCGCAGGGCCTTGAGGAAGTGGCGGAGGGGGGAGGGCGCCGCTTATCAGGAAGCCAGCCGGCTTCCTGGAGGAGAAGTGCCAACTAGGCGCCGATTAGGGGTGAAGAAGGGTCAAGGCACCACCCGCTGCCCGCCCACAGGTCCGCCTCTCAGGCGCCAGGGGCCCTCGAGTGAGAACCAAGAGGAGCAGAGGCCCGAGGACCCCTAGAGTCCAGAGAGCCCCCACACGCTTAAGAACGCTTGCGGGGGCTGTCTGGCCGGAACTGTTGAGAACGGGCTCAGGCCTCACTCCCCAACGTCCCTCCAGTGAACACACTGATGGAACGGCCAGCAGGGAGCCCCCCAAGGACTAGTGGGGTGCGGTGGAAAGATGGACAAAAAGACAAGAACCAGAGAAGTAGGAAAAGAGACACTGAGGAGACAAGAGCCGTAGAAAGGCAGGACAGATGCCTCTGGTCCCCAACCCGCCCCGTACCTGCCGCTGTGTCAGATGAAGGTCCTGCTGGCCCCCCGGCCCACCAAGGGGAGCCCCCTGCCCGGGCCAGATGCTGGGGCTGCAACTCAGGACACAGAAACCACCAGCTTCCTGGGGAGGGTCCCAGTGGGGTCAGGGACCTGGCCGGCCGGCCTGGAGGAGGAGTGGCCTGGAGGAGGAGCGACACCTGCAGGTCCCTGGGGAGCGTGAGGAGGGGAGGAAGCGCTGGGGAGGTTTCCGCTTCTGGGCAAAGGAAGTGAGTCAGGGGCGTGGCAAGCAGGCGGGACTTAGGCTGGATGGGCCGGAGGCGCCAGAGGGGGAGGGCTGGCTGGCAGGCCCAGGTCCTGTGGCCCTCAGGTCACCTATCCTCCTCTGCCATGGAGCCCTCCTGGCTTATCCTTGCCACCCAGTAAGGCTGGGCGGCCTCCCCTCTCGGGGGATCCCACAGCCCCTTGCGTGTCAGCCTGTCCTCCACGGAACCCCTACCTCCCCAGGGACAGCTCCTGCGCCGGAGTAGGGAGGGGAGTAGGGCAAGAGCAGAGGAGACCATGTGCCTAGCCGGGTCTCCCCAGTCTCTCCCTTCTTCCCCTCCCCTGGCCCCAACCTGGGGGCTCCCAGAGTAGAGCTCCTTTCCTTCTCTTCCCCCTCCTCCTGGGCCTGGGGCTCCATCCCCTTCTCTCACTTTCCCTCTTCCTGGTCCCCAGACCCCTCCCACCCCAAGGACCAGTCAGTGCACTGAGACAGAAATTCTAGAGCTGGGGAAAGCTTCCCACGCATAGCTCAGTGTCCCAGTCAGGGAGCAAATTCAGAAAAAACTTAGGTGGGTGGGGTTCCTGTGCCCCCGCCCCCAGCCGGGCCTTGCTGAGCGGCCCTCCACTCTGCCGGAGCTGACCCATGCGGGCCGCGGGAAGCAACGCGCCTTGGCGGGGGCTGGCCTGCAACCCTCCAGAAGAGAGGTCATCCGCCCGCAGGAAGCCCGAGCTAGTCTGGCCGCGTGTCCCTCTGGCACCGGCAGCCCAGCGTCCCAGGCTGTCCTGCTGTCCCCGACCTCATGCCCTTAGCCCCCCGTTCCTCCTCAGCCTCCCTTTGCCCACAGAGGCCCCCGGCCCAGCACACTGTCCCTGCAGCTTTCCTCCACGTCACTGTGCCCAGCGGCACGACCTGCACCCGGGAAGCGTTGGTCGTGGGCTTGAAAGTTCTCATTCTGTCCAAACCGGAGCTCCCGTTGGCTGGCGGTGCCCTCGGGCAAGGTCCCCACGCGAGGAAGCACGGCTTCCCCACGTCCTCCTCTCCAGCTGTGGGGCCTGGCTCCCCAGGACCGCCGCCCCCCCCACCACGCAGGGGCAGGTGCTCGGGGCCTTGGGCACCTGACCCAGCACGTGGGCGGGTGGGACCGTCAGGCTTCCTGGGAGGCCGCCCAGGCCCTGCCCGAGTCCTGTGATCCCAGCAAGGGGGGTTCCTGTCTGGCTCTCTGCCTTCTCGGGGAAACGGAAGCACTTGCACGAGGACCACGGCCCCAGCCCCCGCGGCCTCCCTAAGACCTCCGTCCTCCCAGAGGCAGGGCCAGGCATCCGACCCCCCGCCGAGCAGCACCCCACGAAGAGCTCCCCTGCCGGGGTTACCCAAACACGTTTATTTACATACATCAGGTCTCAGCGTCGGCAACAGCTCTCACTCGACCAAGACGGTGCAGCCGAGCAAGAAGGAGCACGCCGCTCCAAGGGTAAACTGAGGCAGCCTGTCCCTCAGCGACACCTGCTACACGAGCCGCTGCTGGCCAGGGGAGAGCCGATTCCCTGCCGTGGGTCGGCCAGACCGGCTGCCGTGAAACCCCCGGGCGCTCGCGGAGGCGGCGGCTCTATCTGCAGATGCTTGGCCAGCAAAGCACAGGATCTGGGCGATCCACGCCACCCCTCCCCTCGGGCCTGGGTCCCCGGCCCTCTTCCCCGGGAAAGACGGTGGCTTTTTCCTAACACCGACTGCGGCCGGTCCGTCTCCTCTACGGGAGCGGAAGCCACCCCAGGAGGCAGGAACGGCCGGAAGCTGCCCACGGCCTGGGAGTGACTTCAGGGGGCCGCTGGGCCCGCCAGACCCAGAGCTGTCCTCCAAAGCAGACCGGGGCCTCCGAGGAGCAGGAACACAGGCCCCAGGGTCCGGGTCGGGGTGGGTGCCCCGCACAGGCCGGCCAAGGGCGGGGGGTGCTCCGCCCGGCCCAGCCCCCCGAGCGGCCAATCCGCCTTCAGGGGGGAAGGCGTCCCCGACACTCCGAGTCCAGGGCAGCGTCCGCTGGCCAGCCAGGGTCCCGGACCCATCAGGCGCCCTGCCCGTCCGAGCGGCTCCGGGAAGCCTCAGAGCCCAGCCGGGGCAGACACGGAGGGGAGGGGCAGCTCCAGGGCCGGGGTCTCCGCGGCCGGGCTGCGCTTCCGGTGCCCCAGCTGCTCCAGCTTCTCCCCGAGCTGCGAGTAAAGCTCCTTCACCGCCTCTCCGCTCTGTGGGGAAAGCGCGTGGCAGCGGGGCCGGCCCCAGAGTCGCTCGGGCACATCCACACAGGGGACGCGGCCGCGAGGGAGGGCCGGGCCGGCACAGGCCGTGAGGGAGGGCCGGGGCACCCACCTGGCCCGTGGGCTCCAGCGCCTTGCGCAGGGCTTCCAGCTTGGACGGCGCGACCCGGTGGTGCAGGTGCAGGAGGAGCCGCAGCACGTGTCGCTGCACGCTCTCCTTCCTGGAGGAGGAGGCCAGGCCGCTGCAGGGACCCAGGGCCGCCCCCCCGCCCCCCGCCCAGCTGGGCCCCCCGCCCCGCCCCCCGGCTCCCCACTCCGGCCCAGCGCGGACAGGGGCGGAAGGCAGGCACCTGGGCGAGGCTGTGAGGAGGAAGCCGTCGAAAAGGCTCCTGCAGAAGTCCTCCAGCGCGAACTCGTCCGCCAGCAGCGCCAGGTTCCCCATGAGCAGGTGCAGGAAGATGTCACCAAACGCCAGGTCACCAAAGGTCTCCACTGCAGACACAGCACGGGTCAGCCGGGCTCGCCCTGCCATCTCCCCCCAGAGCGGCGGACAGTGGCTGGGGGGGGCGTGCTGTGCCCGCAAGCCGGACCTGAGGCCTGCACAGGCGAGGTGGGCGGCCGAGGGCGGCGAGGGGCCCAGCCCGACGTGGCGAAGCAGGCTACCGTGCGAGAACGGGGCCGGGGAGGGCAGGAGCGCGTCCCCAGTGGCAGTGACCTGCGGCCAGGGGACTCGGATTAAGTGGACTCCAAGAGACAGAGGCTGGCCAGGGAAGAACCCAGGGGAGTGCCACGGCACCGGCCCGTGAGCTCGACCAGACGGCTGGCGGCAGGGCTCTGGGAGAAGGCAGCAGAACCGGACTTCACGCTTTGGAGCCACGGACGCCAAAACTTAAGCAGCAAAAACAACTCCAAGGAGCCTCACCGACAAGCAGAGATGGGAACGGCTACGCGCACGGCCCTCGGGGTCCGAGCCCCAGCCGGGGGACAGCAGGCCACAGGGGGACGCACACGCGGGCACGAGCGCTGTGCCAGCTGCTCGGGAGACGCCGCCAGGGCCCTGTGACGACGGCCCCGGCCGAAGCGTGCGGGGACCCAGGGGCCGTGCGACGCAGCCGTTCCCGACGCAGGTGCGCTCCTGCCCCCATCTGAGCAGACAGGACACTCGGGCAGCCCCACGGTCACGACATCAGGGGACACCGCCCACGACGTCCCGACAATCCCACAGAAGCCTCCAGACCATGTGAAACCCGAGAGGCAACAAGGAAACCCAAGAGTTGGAAGTGAGCTACTTGTTTGAATCCCGATTTGAGCCAACTTCCCACAGAAGAATGTCACACAGCAATTAGGGAATCAGGGCCACCGCCAGCACCTGGCCCCATGTGTGACCGCGGCTGCATCATGGGTTCTGACGGCACCTGTCCTCTATAGAGACACCTGCCAGGTCCCTCCCGGCAGCTACGCTGCGAGGCTCGATTTACATGCAGACTGTCCCCACAGCCCCCACGGCGGCAAGCGACAGGCACCAGGCCTCACCACGCGGTGCTCTGCGACATCGTCAAAAATGCTCACAATAAAAAGCTAAAAAATAGGGGCGGCTGGGTGGCTCAGTCAGTTGAGCATCTGCCTTCAGCTCGGGTTGTGGTCCTGGGGTCCTGGGATCAAGCCCCACGTCAGGCTCCCTGCTCGGCTGGGGGGTCTGCGCCGCTCCCCCTGCCTGCCGGTCCCCCTGGTCGTGCCCGCTCTGACAAAGTCTTCAAAGAATAAAGACAAAAAAACAACAGAAAGGAGTCTTTAAATTGGTATCCGTTCTCGCCCCCACTAACGACCCAAAGGAACGAGAAAAGGCCTGCATCCTCGCCCACCAGGCAGCGGTGCGGGGCCGGGAGACACAGGAGCCCCTCCCTAACGCAGGCAGGACACCCCTGCGTCTAGCTGACGCCGTTAGATAACAGAAACAAAAGTACTGAAATGAATAGAAATGATGAGAAAACCAAATTATTTGCAACTGCGCTCTTGGAAGTTTCCAGACACATACTCAAAAGCTCCAGCCTCTGTGGCCAGGGGGAAGACAGCCCCGAGACGTGTCCACGTTCTGATCCCGGAGCTGGTGAGCACTCGTGCGGTCAGAAGCCCCAGGATGGGCCCGACACCACCCCAGGGCGCTCTGCTGCCTGAGGGGGATGGGAGGCCGGAGCCCGGGGTCAGAGCCACTGGGAGGGGGAGCTGCCAGATGCAGCCAGGAGCCGGGGTGCGGGCGGACCCCGGCAGCTGGCAACCAGGACACAGAGTCTGCCCGGAGCCCCCAGGAGAGCCAGCGCTGCCTGCACCTCGACTGAAGCCGCGGAAGACTCACTTCATCCTCTGGCCTCTGGTAAGAAAGTAAGTTCGTGCTGTTCACTCAGATGGAAGCTGGATACAAGTTAAGACCCACAAACAGCTTCCTTCGCATACAGAACACGGGAAACGTAACTCGTGCATCATCCTGAGCCACATCATTGACCCAGAAACACGCTTAGCAAGAGACACGCAACGTCTCCAAAACAGCCTCAACGCTCCAGCGGGAAGGCCAAGTGCTCCCGAACACCCTCCTCCCCGGCTTGGCCGGCAGCTTACCCCAAGGGGTCCACTCAGACCCCGCCCTCTTTTTCCTACCAAGATGCCACCTGCTGGCTGGAGCCTGGGGGGGGCTCTCTCCACGGTCGCAGCGCTAGAGGGACTCCTGCTCCCTCGCCAGGTGGGATGAACCACAACGGAAACGGTCCACAAACGGCAACCGTGGCAAAGGGCGTCTGAGTCTACCGAGCTGGGCTCCTCTCGCCCTTGTGCCAGAAGCACTTCCGGGAGACCTCGGCCCAGGCGGGGCCGCCCTCCCGCGCACCCGCCCGCCGCGCACTCACCGAGCCCGGGCAGCAGGCGGAGCAGCGCATTCTTGTTCCTCTGCTTGGTGATGTGCAGCACGTAGTAGAGACCCACCTCACAGGCCGTGCGCTGCTCCTGCAGGAACCTGCGCCGGCGAGCGCGGCTCAGCCCCCAGCCGCTCGCCGCGCGGCCTTCCCCAGGGAGCCCCAGAGCCCGAGGGCGAGGCACCCCCACCCCCCCAGCCCGTACTTGGTGAAGCTCTCTGGAAGCGTGTTTGGGTACGAGACTGGGGCCTTCTCCTCGGCCGGGAGCTTCTGATCCACATTGAAGGTGTGGTCGTCCACCACGAAGGACATGAGCATGGGCAGGAACCTGGTGATGAGCTCCACCTCCTAGGGCGGGACAAGGCCCCAGCAGGTCAGCCCAGCCCCGCCTCTGCCCTGCCCCGCGCCCCAGCCCTCGCCCACCCACCTCCCGTCCATCTTTTCTGGACGTCACCCTAAAGGCCTGGCCCTCCTCCCACCTCCCAAGACCCCACCTTGCTGAGCTTCCTCGGCCCCATGGACCCTCTCGCAAAGGCCGCAGAAACAGCCCCCCCCCCCAGGCCTGTTACCATCTTGGGCTCCTTGAAGACCTGGCTGTCAATCATGTCCCACGCCCCCTGGCCCAGGGCCAGCAACCTAAGCAGCAGGAGGAGATCGGGGCTGTCCTGTGGGAAAGCCAAGGCCTCAGCACGCGCTCAGGGGGCCTCCCTCCCCCGCTGAAATCCCTCGTGGCCACAGGATCCTCGCAGGGCAGCCACACCCATCCGCCTCGCTCCCAGGCTCCACACGCCCACCAGGCAGCGGGAAGGGCAGACCCACCAGCAGCGGCCCAGGCCCCCCTACCCAGAAGGCGGCGGGCAGCCGGCCGGCACGCTCACCCGGGGCAGCGTCTCCTGGCCGACCAGCTCCTGCAGGTGCCGCACGGTGCTCAGTGACAGCGTGTTGATGGCGAAGGGGTCGCACAGGATCATGGACAGGTCCCTGAGAGGACAGGCACACTGCGCGCTCACAAGACCCGGCCACAGGCGGGGGAGAAGGGCCCCCCCCACAAAGAGCAAGCCTGCCTACCCACTGCGGATCTCTTCCCGAAACCACTCCGCCGTCCGTAACTCGTCTCTAACTTACTCAGAACACCAAAGACTCAAAAACTTTTTTAAAAATGATGCTCCCGTTTTGGTTCTGAAACCCTAACTCGGATCCTCTAAGCACCTGCGGGACCCCCGGAGACAGAGAGAGAAAGCGGTGCCAGGAGCCGCATCCCACCAGCACGGCCAGCCCCTGGGACCGGGCTGAGCCCCCCGCCTCTGTCGTAGGCACTCCCGGCAACAGCAGACACGCGGGCCCCAGCTCAGCCCTGGGCTTCCCCGAAACTCCGAGCGCCTCGGCCCCAGCAGCCGGGCCTCGGCCGCACCACGAGCGCCAGGTTCCGAGATGCCCTGGAGTAAACTGCAGAGCCCACTCGCCCGGACACCTGTGGACGCGACCTTGGGGGCCGGGGAGCACCCGCACAAGGCTGACCCTTACCCCAGGACCTGCTCCTGGCCCTTCTTCACTCCATCCAGAAACCCCTGCAGCTCCCGGGCCCTCTTGCTGTCCACAAACCGCTCACGGATACAGGCGTCCAGGCACCAGGTGAACTGCGGGGAGGAAGCGCGGTCAGGACGCCGTCAGAGACCACGGCCTCCGGACAGCGCTCGCCTGCAGCTGGTGCCCCCGTCCCACGGAAGCAGCAGGACTCGCTGCCTCCCCTGGTCCACACCCGGCTCGGTGCAAAGGCAGACAGGCTCGAGGTCCCAGGTCCCTAGCGGGCCACGCAGTGCGTGGAGACGGTATGTGGGCTCTGTTCTCAAGCAGCCCCCCGGCGGCCCCCTTTGTGGGGCACCTGCTACAGTCTCGCACGCCGACACCACACCACCCCCGGGAGGGGACACTGTCCCAGACGGCACAACACCCACGCTGGGGACAGGGCAGCGCAGGAAGCCCCGCCCCGAAACACCGTACACGAGCGGCCCCCAAGGGCTCTGGAGCGAGGGAGGGCCAGTGGCCGGGGTGGGGGGCCAAAGAAGCCAGAGCAAGCGTCCCGGAGGGGCACGGGGCCAGTCCCAGCTGGAGCAGGCACGTGAGGGAGGTCAGGGCACAGGGTCTGGCCGAGGGGGCAGGGGCGCGGACTGGGAGGACACAGACACAGGGGGACGGGCCGGCGAGGCCCGCACCTTGTGGCAGGGGTCCACGGAGCAGATGTCCCCGACGTCCAGCTCGTGCAGGGACATGAGCAGCTCGGCCCGCAGCGTACAGTAGTGCACGTTGCGCGTGCGCAGGAACAGCGTCCGCAGGAACTGCAGCACCATGTCGTACAGCTTCACGTTCTTCCCCACCATCTGCGTCAGCTTCTGCACCACCTGCGGGGGCGGACCCCGCGCCACAGTGTCACCCGCGGCCCGGGGCTCTCCTCTCCCACAAGACACCAGCTCTGTGTCAGGGGCTGGCGTTCCTGGTGTTCACGGAGACGAGGCCCGCGTCAGATCCCAGCTCGTCTGGAGGGCCACCGACCCGTGACCCCCGACTCCTCGGAGCCGCCCAGGAGGTGTGCGGCCTGCCAGCCCAGTCAGCTGGCCCAGGGAGACTCGGGCCCGGGGGAGGGACGCTGGCCACAAAGCCCAGGGAAGCCCCGGCTGGGCCACCTGGCTCCCTGCGTTGTCCCAAAGCTCAACGCCCTGTGGCGGCCCTGTCCCACGTCCAGCACCTGGGCAGGGACCACCACTTCTGCAGCCCACACCCCGCAGCCCACACAGAAGCTTCCTGCCGCGCCGCCCCAACAGGCAGCAGAGCGCCGCTGCTCACTGCCCGCCGGCCGGGCACAGGAGCCGGGCCCCTGGCTCTAACGTTGTGAAGAACGCACGGGACGACCCGGGTAACGGACGTCACGGCGCCCAGACCGCCGCCAGGCTGGACACACTGGGTGCAGAGACAAGCAAGGACGGCCAAGGTGGCGAGCGCGGGACCGGCGACCTCGGGGGCCCCTCTTCGGCAGGCGTCAGGGACCCTGACGCGTGGAGCAGGCCCGGAGCAGCGTGCAGCGGGCACCCCGGCGTGGACGAGAGCTGCCGCGCGCCTGCCCCAACCACAGCCCCAGCCCGTAGGTGGACGAGAGCGGTGAGGCTCGGGCTGCCGGCGGGCAGGCCAGCCAGGCCCAGAGGACCTGGCTAAGCCACACCCTGAGGACCGCGGGCAATACCCTCTCCCCTTGCAGTGGGTGCAGACCACACAGCCGGGAGGACCCAGGCCTGCCAGGGGGACACTGGCTTGGAGAAGAATGTGAGGAAGAGGCAAGAGACCCCAGGCAGGAAGCAGGACCACAACCACTGACCAGACTGGGAGAAAGCGTTA
>CM052813.1:80116046-80172923 GCA_028533885.1 Nasua narica | reverse complement strand
CCCCCCCCCCCCCGAGTGGATCAGCACGTCAGCCCTGCAGCGCTGACGGCAGTGACCTTGGGCACCCCTTGACCTTTGAGCCCTCCTGGCGCTCAGGCCGCCGCCCAGCCCCCACCCGCGGCTCACCGAAAACGAAGTTGTCTGGCCTGAAGATTTGCCCGAAGGGTCCCGAGCGCACGGAGTCCATGGTGCCGGGCTCTAGGTCCACGAGCACAGCGCGGGGCACGTACTTGCCACCTGCGGCCGGGGGCAAGGGGGAAGGGACGTCAGCGAGGGCAGGGCCGCGGGAAGCCGGGAAGTAGTTGGGGCAGGGGCGTGGTGTCTCACCGGTGGCCTCGTTGTAGTACACGTTGATCCGCTCCAGCTGCAGATCGCTGTCGCCATGGTAAGTGCCGGTAGGATCGATGCCATGCTCGTCGCTGATCACCTCCCAGAACTACGAGGGACACGGGCGGGCCGGGGCTGAGTCACGCCGGCGGAGCCCAGAGCCGGCCCCGCCCCGGATGGGCGCGGCCCTCCCCTCCCCCCACGCCGCCGCCGCCGCCGCCGCCAGGTCAGGGCCGGCCCCGGGGGCCCGCGCCGCCGCCCCGGCCCGGACCCCGCGCCCGACCGCAATGCGGGTGGCCGCCCGCCCACCCGCCAGCTGCCGCCATCTTCCCTGCCGCCCGCCCGCCCGGGACAGCCGCGCCGGGGCCCAGGCGCCCCACTGCTCACCTTGGCGCCGATCTGGTTGCCGCACTGGCCGGCCTGCAGGTGCACGATCTCCCTCATGGCGGCGGCGGCGGCGGCGGCGCTGGCGGCAGGACGGACGCAGGAGCCAAAGAACGGGCGCGCAGAGTGCTACAACCGACGCTCCGCCAACGCTTATATATCCGCCGCTCCCGCCCCCGCCAGCCTCCTATTGGGCTGCCAGGACGAGGCTGGCAAGCGTCCTAGCCTGATTGGCTGTCCTTCCCGCCAATCCTGCCGCCTAACGCCCACCTCCCCAACGCCGTTCGCTCTTTATTGGTCCGCCTCGGCCTCCGCTCTCCCTATCAAAACCCCCTCCCTCGCGCTGCGGCGCTCTGTCCATTGGCTGTTTCAAATGATTGATTTGCCCCCTCATTGGCCGGCTCCGGAGAGCACGCCGACCCAGGGCCGGCGTCTTGGTAACCGCCGCAGTGCCGCGGGGACGCGAGCGGGCGGGGCGGGCCTCCCGGGGAGGGCGGAGGGCTGGGGGCAGCCGGGCCGAGGTGGGGGGCCGAGCCGAGGGGCGGGGGTGCGCGGCCCCGGGTCGGCGTCCCGACACTGGCAGCCCGGGCGGGGCGCGCACGCGAGCTGGAGACTGCAGCCCCGGCCGCCGAGCGCCCTCCCCGGGGTGGCTGCCGGGGACCGAGGGCACCGAACGAGGGGGGCGGGGCGGAGGGGGACGGGGGGCGTCCCCGGGGGGCCCCCTGCTGCCCTGCGGGTCCGCACGCCGGCCCGGGGCCGGTCAGGTGAGGGAGCACGTGGGGCCACTGCCCCCGGGGCCCCGAGAGGGCGGGACCTGCCCGGCTGCCGCGCGCTTGTTGTGGCGACGGCGCTGGCCCCGCGCCGGTCGCCTGGTCCCCCGGCCCCAAGACGCGGCCCCGCCCTCCCGGCTCCCTGTCGCTGCCCGCGCGGCCGCACCTGCGCTCCCAAGTGCCCCGACTTTTCCTTGATGCCGGCGGGGGCGCGGGGAGTCTGGGAGGGGAAAGCGCTTCAGAGACCTGGGGCCGCGCCTCCAGTCACCCGTTTCAGGAATTGCCCTGTGTTTTTATCCCGCCCTTGCGTCTGCCTTGAACGGGTCCCTTGCTGTGGCCGCTGCGGCCTCAGTAGAGTCTAGTTTTCTCAGCTTTTAGCCCCGTGGGTGCTGGGGTTACTGCCTGGTTCTCTGCTTCCCCTCCACGTGCGGCCCGCGGCCCTGCGGTGTCAGGGCGCACGTGCATGTTGCCGACTGCAAGGCCGGGACCGCGGCTGTGGACGGAGGAGCAGCGCGCCGGCCCCGGGTTACCATTTTTATCCCCCTCAGAGGGGGCCGCACCGCGCCCGCGGGACTGCAGTGCCGGCCGGACGGTGAGTCAGCACGGCCCGGCCGCGCCCCGCGCCCCGCGCCCCACACCTGTGCGGAGCCGGGCCTCCCGTCCAGCACGTGCGCGGGCTCCCTGGTTTCCTGGGCTCTGCGGCAGTCGTAAATCCACAGATGAACCGGGTGACAGGGAGAAGCGTCAGGGCTTCCTCCAATGAGTCAGGGAGGTGTTTGCAAACCCTTCTCTGCTTACTCCCTACCCCAAGCTGTGTGGCCGTAGGTCCCCCTTTCTGCACAGGGCCCCAGAGACACCAGGTCGTCCACCTCGACCCTCCCGTGGCCTCGGGGAGACGGACCCTGAGACCAGACGGAAGTCTCCTTACGGCCCTCAGGCGTGAGCCCAAGGGGCACAGTGGCTGCGGCTGCCCGGGGCTGGCGGGGGAGGCCCTGCAGACCTCCACCCTGAGCCAAGGGTGCTCCCGTCGCAGTGTGGGTGCTGGGCCTGCGGGGAGCAGGGGGCCCTGGGCCCAGTGAGGTCTGTGGCCAGGAGGGATGCGGGCAGAGGGGGCCAGCCATGCAGGGAAGCGGGGGCCTGGCCGTCGGAGTGCTGGGCGCCGGCTCGGCCCTCCCGCCCCAGCCTGCAGCTGTTGGCGGCATCCACAAGTGGAGGCTCTGTTTACTGGTGGCCACGGTCCCAGCGGGAGGGTGCCTTACCGCCAGGCAGGGGCGGCAGGCAGACAGTCGTTCGTGGCCTCAAAGGACCTACAGTCAGCCTTTGTGGGCGGCCTCACCCGCCCCGGAAGGAGGGGTGCGTGGGGTACTTTCTCCCCCCTCTCCCCGTGTCCCCACTGCAGGGAGGGGAAGCTCCCCACCAGTCTCCCCGGGGAATGAGCCAGGCCCAGCTCCACCTCAGGGGACTTCCATCAGAGGGACCAGGAGGCCGATGTGTGTCTCCCCGCCCCCAGCGTCCTGAGGTCATAGCAGTCGGGTTGCGGGGGCAGGGGGTGTGTGAGGGGAGCTGGAGTGTATGAGCCTGCCCGCGGGGTCTTGCTCCTGTGAGCCCCAAACAGGTAGCTACTTCACTTGGTGGGCAGCGAACCCCAGGCTTAGGAGGCCTGGAAGCTTGCTTGGGGGGGGGCAGGGGACATGGAGAATGAGGGGACTGAGAGGACCAGGGGGACGTGGGGGGCTGAGGGGGCTGAGGGCTGGGAGTTCTGAGGGGAATGAAGACAGGACCATGGACCAGCATTGGCCCCAGGGCTCCCCGGGCCTCCTCTCCCCACACTGGGTCTGGGTGGGCAACCCTGGAGGGCTGGGGAGGAGGTGGCCCTCCAGGGCAGCATTCCCTGGATGAGGAGGTGACTGTCCACAGCAGCATACTGAAAACTGGGGCAAGCCCAAGCCCGGCTCAGGGTCACCTGCACCTCGGGTCTGTGGGCGTGTGCCCCTCAGTGCAGGCGTCATTCTGGGCCATCGACTTAATCCTGGAGGAGCTTTCTTCTCTCCTCGCGGTATTTTGGGGGAGGCGTGTTGTGGGAAGCCCTGGGCCGGGAGGGGGACGCCCAGACTACTTCCTGGAGTCCCCTTACCGACTGGCCGACTGGCCGGCAGGCAGGCCTTACTGGCATGGGAGGAGTTGGGGGGCGGGAGTCCCCATGGGGGGCCGCCCCCTCAGGTGAGGGGGACACACACAACCCCGCAGGGGTTGGGGGGCACGGGGGCGCGGGCTCCGGGTGGGGGCAGCTCTAGGGCTGCTGCAGGACCCACTTCCTGCTGGGGCTTGCTCGGGGGCGGCGCTGAGAACCTGCTCTGCTGGGCCCATGGCAGCCCTCTGCCTGTGTCTCACCCGGACACTGCCCTGCGCCCTGCCCATCGCGGGGGCAGTATGGGGGGAGCCTGGGGCCTCCTGGTCCTCACTCATTCCCCCTCCCTCCCGGGACACCTGTGGCGCCCGCAAGGCTGGTCCCCAGCGGGGCTGCCAGCACCAGCTGGCTCCGTGGTGCGTCCTCTGCGCCCCGGGCGGACGGGTCCCTGCTGCGTCCAGCCACAGACTCTTCCTGAGGAACGTGGCCCCGCTCCGGCCTGGCTGCCGCTTGGCACCTTCTGTCCCCAGAGGCTCAGGAGAGAAAGCAGAGCGACAGCCTGGGGCTCCGGGCTTAGCTGTGTGCCCACAGCCACCTGGGCTTGCGGCGGGTCCCGAGTGTTCACTGGGACAGCTTGTCCACCTCCGGTTCGCCTCGGAGGCCGCTCGGGGCCTCTGCAGGCGGCGGGGTGAAGACCACTCACACCTGGGTCAGAGCCTTGTTTATTTGCAAGGAAGGCAAGCCCGGTGACTCCGAAGTCTTGGGCTCCCGGGATCCCCGGGGCACCCCCGCTCACAACTGCTGGGAGGCCAGGACCTCGGGGTTCTCATAGCAGTGGGCCTCCTTGGCAGCGGCCGGGGGCGGGCTGCAGACCCTGCAGGGGCAGCAGCGGCTGACCAGGCGGTCCCAGGGCTCCAGGGAGCGGAGCCACCGTGGGATCCAGCCCCAGGAGCGCAGACGGGGGGGCAGCCAGGCCGGCCGGTGCCGCTGCAGGACGTTGATGAGGACGACGAGGAGCACCAGCCCCACCAGGGGCCCCCCCACAGCAGCCAGCACCGTGCCCCCTGCTAGGGAGAGTCCGAAGGCGGCCAGGGGCAGCAGCAGGAAGCTGAGCAGCAAGTAGGCCACGGCCACCCAGCGGTAGCGGGCCGTCAGGTCCCCGAAGCGCTTGGCCAGCGGGATGGGGAGCCGCAGCACAGGCACAATGTACCACAGCAGGATGCCGGCCAGGTTGAAGAAGAAGTGGATGAGGGCCACCTAGAGGGCCAGAGGGCAGGCCGGGCTTAGGGCCCGGGCCCCATGGCACGCAGGTCCCCCGGAGGTCCCCCGGCCCCCACTCCTCCTCCCCCTCCGCCCCACCCCCGCCCTGGCAGACGGGGTGCTGAGCCGGGACCCTGTGGAGGTCCGCTTGTTGGCCTCGACCGGCCGCCAGGAGGGCAGAGTCCCGCCGGACATGGGTATGCGCCTCCAGCTCCGCTCCCCCCAGCACACCTGGGCTCGGGCGCCCAGCCCAGCCTCCCAGCGGGGGAGCCGCATCCCCAATGACTGCACGCATCTGCTCTTCCCCTGGGCCGGCTTAGCTCGCCGCATCTCACGCCGAGTGCCCCCACTCCTGCTTTTCCATAAGTGGGCTTGGCCACCCAGCCCTGGGCTCTGGCCTGGCTCCCGTGGGAAGGGGGTGCAGGGCCACACGTGCAGGGAACAGAACCCCTGCTGGGGGCTGCTGGCCTCGAGGAGTTGGTGTGGAAGGTGCAGTCCGAGGGCTTCCTGGAGGGGGTGGACCAGGGCCCTGCACCAAGAGGATCTGAGTGGACAGAGCAGAAGCAAAAACGCAGGAGGGAGGGCTTTTAGGCAGAAGCCCAGCAGGATCTGGGCCTTCAGGAGCTGCCCCTCTCTGGGCACCTAGGTAGAGGCAGTGGAGGAGGGAGGCTCAAGCCAGGGCAGCGGGCCACCGAAAGGGCGACTGAAAGGTGGAATTAGCAGGACTAAAGGGGACTGGGTGTGGAGCACAGAGCTAGGGGACAGAGGAGGGCATCCTGGAGGCAGAACTGTGGCCGTGGGGAGGGCAGCTTGGAACCCCCAGCGCAGGGGAGGCGGAGCTTCAACCGAAGGAGGCTGGATGGCAGGCTGTCCCCATAGGGACCTGTTGCGTCTAGGGTCATCCCAGAGTTGGACTACAGGGGCCTGAGGCCCCCCAGGACCAGGATGCCCTGAAGGAAGATGGCCAGCAGCACAGGGCTGGGGGTAGAGGACAAGGGTTCCTCGAGGGAGTTTGAGCAGGGGCTGCCAGAAAGGAAAAGCAGGCAGCAGCCCAAGGCCGGAGGATCCTCGGGATGACCTGGTCCCAGGAAGAGTGGGGAGGAGGTCCAAGAGGAAGAGTGGGGCTAGAGGTCCAAGAGACGCCCACAGGGTCCCTAGGGTCCGAGGAGGCTGCAGGTCTGATCCGGCAGCCGGAGGCAGGTCCCAGGAGAGTTGGGACACAGGGCTGGGCAGGAGGGAACCGAGCCCCAGGGGAAGCCCCAGGCCGGGGGTGGGAGGGCCCGGGGAACTGGGCAGAGGCCAGGGAGGGCGGTACCTGGAGGGCACTGAGCAGCATGTCCGCGGGGCTGGCCAGGGCGGCCAGCAGGGCTGTGGTGGTGGTGCCGATGTTGGAGCCCAGGAAGAGAGGGTACGCCCGCTCCAGGCTGATCACCCCGACCCCTGGGGGAGCCAGGGGTCAGCGCCAGGGCTGGGCCCTCGCCCCTGTGGCCCCAGGGCCTGTGCCCGGCCCCTGCGCTCACCCATGAGCGGCACGATGGCTGCCGTGAAGACGCTGCTACTCTGAAGCACGAAGGTCAGGCCGGTGCCCACGAGGATGGCCAGGTAGCCGCTGAGCCAGCCGAACGGGAAGGGGAAGTCTGTGGGGGGCGGGGGGTCATCCTCTGGCTGGCCTCCTTCCCCCCACCACCCGCATCCCCATGTCCCTGTCTGGCCGCACCCGCGTTGATGACCTTCCTCACGGCCTGGGCCACGCGGCCGCATAGCACAGAACTGAGCAGCTTGACGATGAGCACGAGGCAGGTGCAGAGCAGGAGCAGGGAGGCGGCCAGCAGGATGAAGCCCACGGCCAGGTCGGTGAGCGCGGTCCCCAGGAACAGGTGGTGGCCTGGGGTGGGGGGGAGGGGGGGCGTGTCGGTGAGCCTAGGCCAGCTCTAGGGGCAGGCAGGGGACAGGGACAGGGCTGGGGGGGCTGGGAGCCTGGCGTCGGGGAGACAGGGACAGGGCAGGGGGACAGGTTGTGGGGGGCCTCACAGGGCAGCTGCTCCACTACGACAGAGCTGTTGCTCTCAGGACAGGGACCGGTGGCTCCACAGTCGCTGCTGTTCCCCGAAGTCTGGGGAGGTGAGGCGGGGCGGGCTCAGGACGGGCTCAGCGCCGGGCGGCGCCCAGTGACTCGGCAGGGTGGCCCTCGGGGTCCCGGGCGTCTCACCGTCAGCTCCCTGGTGCCGCACCATCGCTTGATGACGCTGCCGTTGGTGGCGTTGCCTGTGGCACTGCTTGCAATCATATCGGTGTCCAGCTGGGGGACAGAGGAGCTGTGACCAGGTACTGGACCCTCAGGCCTCACCCGGGGCTGGGGTGCCCCCGGCCCAGCTCCCCCCCAGTGAGGGCCCGGGACAGAGCCGGGAGCACCACGTCCCCCAGTCCCCACCCCCGAGGGCGGCAGCTGTCCTCACCTGCACAATGAGGTGTGTGAGAGGCTTTGTTAGCACCTTGAGGATGTCGGGGGCCTGCGCCCCGGGCTGCAGGCGGCCAGCGCCCAGGGCCAGCGCGCTGAGCCTCTCCAGCAGGGCCGCGGCGCTCTCCAGCGGCAGCAGGATCAGCACCGTGAGCCAGTTGAAGATGCCGTGGACGGCCGAGCCGCCGAAGGCCCTGCCGCACGGAGCAGAGTGGTCGGCGGCCTCGGCCGGGGCCTCGCCGGCAGCCCCCGGCCCTCCGCTCCCCCCACTCACCTCCGAAACTCATCCCGGTCCCCTGACTGTGCCATCGAGACGAGGGTGCTGGTGATGGACGTGCCCACGTTGACGCCCATGATGATGGGCACACACGCCCGGACGGTCAGCACTGCGGGGGCGGGGGGGGGGCGCGTCAGCCTCTCGCACTCCGCCCGCCCACGCCAGCCCGGGCGCACGGGGAGGCACTCACGTTTGGAGGCCACCATGCTAACCACGATGGAGGAGGACGTGCTGGAGCTCTGTACGAGCACGGTGACCAGCACGCCGATGACCAGGCCCGCCACAGGGTTGGACAGCACCGCATTGTCCTTAAAGATGTCTCCAGTCATCTTGCCTGTGCCCGGAGAGAGGTGCGCTGAGGCCGCGCCCGACCGGCTGGCTGCCCGCCACACCCCCAGACCCCTGGTCACTCACTGCTCAGCAGCTGGAAGGCCGAGCTGAGGATGTCCAGGGAGCAGATGAAAAGATAGAGGTTGCCCAGGAGCGCACAGGCCTTGAGGAAGCCGATGGCCACCCGGAGCACCCTTCCGGCCACGCTGAGCTCTGAGAACACAAGGCGGGCCGTCCTCAGCCAGCCCCAACCCAGCCCTGCCCGGCCCGGCACCCCTCCCGGTCCCCTTCCTCTGTCTCCTTCCAGAGCAGGGCCTCCTTCTGCCTCCTTGTCCCCCAGGGCAAGGTCTGGGTCCCTCCTCTGTTCTTTTGCAGAATGGCCAAGCCGACTGCCCCTGGGGCCTCCCCGAAACCTAACAGTCATTAGGAGGGAGAAGGAGGGGCCGGCTGGGCAGGGGTGACTCCTGTGTCCACACTCGGCAGGCAGCCGGAGTGGGGGACGAGCATCCCTGGGCTGGCGGCCGGCACAGTAGGTGTCCAGACGGCCTGTTGAGGCGGACCTCTTTCCTGCTCTCTCTCCCCAAAGACCCTCTTCTCGCTCAGACCCTGGGGAGGCAGAGACGCGTTTAGCCAGTTCCCCAGCACCTCCAGACCTACCTTTCCAGGACTGGCCAGTGTCCTTCAGCTGAGGGAGGGCCCAGGGGTCCATTTCCCCCTCTTCCGAGACTGGGGCAGAACCGGAGGTCCCTGCAGGAGCCAAGGGGAAGTAGGGCCAAGGATCCTCCTGGGGCGGGGGTTGGGGGCAGGAGGGTGTGGAGGGGCCTATGGTTTAGGGTTTGCGGCAAGAGGCAGGAACAGGAGGCAGAGAGGAAAGGGGGCCCCCAGCTTGCCTGGCCCCGCCGGAATTGTCGGGAGCCCCCTCCCCACTTACACAGAGCGACGGAGCGGGGGCTGGCTGGGTAGGCAGAGAGGCGGGTTGAGGCCTGGCGCCCCGGGGCTCCTGGTACCTGCATTTCCTAGACTCCGGTCCACCAAGCCAACTGTGTCCAGAGTAACGGGGGGGACCTGGCCCCCCGTGAGGGAACTCGGCATGGATTTCTGGCAGGGACAGACCCAGGCCCAAGCCTGGATCTGCTGGGGGGAAAAGGCAGGTCAGACACGTGACCCCCCTGCCCCACCAGGTCCTCCTGGGGTCCTCTAAGCCGAGGCCTGTCAGCCCTCCCCAGCCCCTGCGGGCCTTGGAGACTCCCCGCTTCCTCCGCCTACGGGGGCTACAGTGACCGCTGGCAGTTGTTGGGTGAGCCCGGCCCGGTTTCGGGGGCCGAGTCGAGGGGGCCCTGGCTCCCTGGCTCCCTCGCTGATCCTGGCTCGAAGGAGACTTGGTGGGTGGCCCGGGGCACAGGGTGCAGGGTGCCGGAAGTGCCTGGGAGCAGGGAACCCAGCGACCTTCCTGCCAGGTGTCATCAGGGACACTGCAGATGGTCCCAGCTTAGACTTTGGCATTTGATACCAAACAGTGACGTCTCCGCTTGATAAGGGCCGCACCCCCAGGGATGAGGGCAGGGCAAGGGGCTTGCCCCCCACGGCTCCTCTCTTCAACCCTCTGGGTCTGGACCCCCTGTCTCGTTTGCTGCCCCAGCTCCCTTCCGGTCCCCAGGCAGCCTTCTGTCACCCCTCCCTCCTGCCTTTCGTCCTCAGCGCGGGGAGGCTCAGGGTGGGGCCTAAGCCCTGGGCCAGGAGGTCACCCAGCCCTTGTCCCGGCGTCCCCGGGCCCCCACCTGGTTCTAGAAGCTCCTACCTGTGAGGGTAGTGAGGGGACACCTGCGGGGAGGAGACACAGGGCGGGAGCAACTGCCGGTCAAAGATCTGCTGGGCACACACGTGACCTGCCGTGTGCTGAGCCCCATTAATGTTTACCCAGGACTCGAGGCCCCCGAGGGGTACCTTTCGTAGCCCCGGGTGCCGACCTCGTCTGGGTTGCACTCTCACCCCGGGCAGGTGCTCCAGGTTCCCAGCCCAGCCCGCTTAGAGTGGGGCTTCTCCCTGGCTGGGCCCTGCGCCAGCCCAGGGCTGCTGCAGGGCTGGGCACGGGCTCCATCGTGCAGGACGTCCACGGGTAGATGCCGAAGGGACGTGACCAGCCCGTGCATGCTGCCCGCCCAGGGCAGGATAGGATCCTGGTGCTTTGGCCGGTCGGCCTGGAGGCCCCTGGGGAAGTCCGTGCCGAGCTCCGCGGACCTCACCGTGCTCGCCCTACCCCGTCCGATGGCGGGAGGGAGGCCCTTTGCACCAGGTGGGTGGGGAGGGTCCTGGTCCCTGAAGTCACCCAGCTCAGATCCGGGTTCAGGGCAAGGCTGGGCCCAGCAGAGCTCCCGGCAGACAGCCCCAGCGGCGGGCAGTCCTGCTGGAGGGTGTGGTGCTCCATCAGCAAGCTGGGGGTGGGCAGGACCCATCCCCCAGGCCCCCCTGCTGCCCGGCCCACTGCCCACCCCACCTGGACCCGCAGTCGCAGCCCATCTGTTCGCTCCCACAGAAGAACGATCCCACTGGCCCCAGGGCTTGTGGGGGCCTCTCGGGCTCAGCCCCCCTCCTGGCGCCCCTCCCCCTTGGGCCTGGTCGCCCCAGGGGGCCTGCTGGCCCACAGCACCCCGGGTAGTTGCGGCCCACCAATCGCTGTGTGCCCGGGGGACTTTGCCCCAGAGAAGGAGGAGCTGAGTGGCCTCTCAGCAGATTTTCTTGTCCCTCCCTGTCCTGCACCCACTGCCCAGGGCAGGCCCAGCAGTCCCTCCCAGAGGCTCCTCAGGGACACAGGACAGCTCCTTGCTGGCTGGAGACAGGGACGTAGCAGCCTGACTCGGGGGGGCAGGGGGGCGTCTGTGTCCATAGCCTCCACCCTGTTCTGGCCCCCCCGGAAGAGTCTGGAAGGGTCTATGTGGGGCCACTGTGAGGCAGCAGGGACCCAAGGGCCAAGAAAAGGCCTCGTGGGGGCGGCTGTGCTGAGCGGTGCAGCCCTGGGCAGGCCCCCTCCCTCTCTGGGCCGGGAGCTGGCCCCGCCAGGGCCCTCTCCTCGGACACCTGTCCTCGCGGGACTTTGTGCCTGCAGGAGGGCCTCCCGGGGTGGCGCCCAACGCACGGCTGGTGCTCCAGGCCTTTGCTGAGCGAGTGGCCCTCACAGGGATGCTCAGCAGGCCAGGGCTGGAGGAGGTGGCTCTGTCTCTGGCCGGCCCGCACTGCGCGGGGGCTTCGTATGGGGACGAGGGGACGGGCTCCAGCGTGGCCAGGCACACACCTGGCCAGGCCCCGACCTTCTGGCCTGCAGCCGGAGACCCGGGGAGGCATCCCCGTTGCTGAGTCCAGGCCCGCCGGTGACCCTGATGGCAGCAGCGCCCCCTGCACGCCGTCTGGCCAGCCTGAAGCCCTGGAATCCTGGCTGAGACCAGCAGGAGGTCACCCGCTCCTCGAAGAGTCCCCTAGTAGTTGCAGCTGCGGCCTGGGGGAGTGCGTGGAGGGCAGCCGGCACGATGCTCGGCCCCCAGGCTGCTCCTGGCTGGCTGTACCACGGGCAGAGGTTCCCGGGATGGGCTGTGGGCGGCAGGTCCCCTGCCGGAGGGGCGGCCGCTGGCACTCAGAGCTCGGCAGGGGCGTCCCAGCAGAGGCCGCAGCAGCCCCGGGCCTGGGGGAAGTGGGGCTGGGGGCCCAGGGTGGGACAGAGCCTGGTGGGCTGCTGAGTGATGGCGGCACTGCCTTTGGGGGGCGCAGGGGGCTCCCCGCGAGATGGCTCCCGCTCAGCCCTCAGGGCCAGGAAGGCGGCCAGGTCGAGGTCGAGCAGGGCCACCCCTCCCCGGGGCGTGGGTGTGCTCTGACGGCACTGCGGGCAGGGGATCCAGCGCTGCTCGCCGGCCCGCGTGTCCAGCCGCCGCACGCACGCCTGGCAGAAGGTGTGGCCACAGTAGAGGCGGCGCGGCAGGCGGCCCGCAAGGTCGTAAGCCGAGTAGCAGATGACACAGTCACCCCGCCGGGACCCCGCGGCCGTCCCCTCCTCGGAGCCCCGGGGACTCTCTGGCTGCAGCATCCTGGGGGAGGCGTGCTCGGAGCTGCGGCCCGCCTGCCTGCCGCTGGGGCTGTCTGGCGTGCTTGGGCCCTGACGCCAGGACTCGGCCTCGGAGGACAGGAACCCGGGGCCCCTGCGGGGGGGGGGGGGGTGACAGACACAGGGGTCGGGCACAGCCTGGGTTCCTGGGGCTGCCGGCTGGACCACGGCCCGTCCGGCTCTTTGGTCCCTCTCCGTGACCCTCCCGCTGGGCTCCAGGCCGCCCCCCTCCCCAGGCGGCCCGAGCCCTAGGCCTCCCTTACCTGCATCCAGTCTGCTAGGCAACTGTGCCCCACCCGAGGACGCGCGGGGGCTGGGGGGACCCAGGGCGCCCTGCGGCTCCCGCCCAGGGGCTCGCATTACTGGCGGAGCACAGACCAGTCGGCAGGGAGGCAGGTGGTGGCTGCAGGCAGGTGTGGGCTCTCCTTTCAGCCACAAAGCGCTTGCAACTGGATCCAGCGGCCCCGCCGGCAGGCGGGAGATAAGGCGGCACCCCCACCACCCCACCCCTGCGCCCCGGCTCCACGGTCCGGCCCAGGCCTGGCTTCCCAGCTCACCCTGGTCCCTCTCCCGGCTTGTCCAGCCTGACCTGCCTCCACGCCACCCCGACTCTCATGCTCCCCCCACTTCGCGCTAGGAAAGCCGCCTGGCCTTGACCTGGGGGATGCTTCTTCAACCGTCTGCTCGAGCATCACCCCTTCCAGGAAACCTGCCGGGACCCTCACCAGCTCCGCGCTCAATCATAGTGTGTGCGTCCACGCCGACTTGTCCAGCCCCTGCTCCTGCCCGGCCAGGGTCTGTGGCCTCCATTAGACGCCCCCCTCCCCAGCATTGGCCTGGCTATGGCTCCTGGGCCAGCACAGTGACCTTGACGGCGGGCACAGCAGAAGGGGGCGTGTTGAGATTGGTCAGGATGGGACTGGGACCCTCCCTGCTCAGCTGGGAGGAAGCCAAGAACCAGAGGGGCTCCGCCTCGGTCCTAACTGCCCCGGCAGTCCGCAGCCTCCCTGACTGGTCCAGCAGGTCGCTGCGGCTGGCCTGGGCGGTCATCCTCTGGTGGAGGCCGGCCATGGGGCAGGGGCCGGAAACCTGGCCCACTGAGTGCACAGTCAGACCGATGACATAGCCACCCACGCCCAGACACAGGTCTCGCCCTGTGGACAGTCACCCTGGGTCCGGGTAGGGCCGGCGCCAGGACCCGTCCATCCTGCACGACCAGCTCAGCTCCCGCCTCCGCTGCCTCTGGCTGGCCCTCCACACGTCAGAGCGCCCGGCGCGGGCCTTACTGCTCAGTCCCCGACCCGGCACCGCGGCCTCCCCCCAGCAGTGAGACGACCCAGCGCCGAGCAGCTGGTGCCCCCCGCCCCGTGTCCCCCCGGCCGGCATGTCACGCTGCTCAGACAGATGGGAGATCTGTCCCCCGAGGGCCTCCCCGGCCAGCCCCCTTCCTGCTCCCCTGGCTCGGGAGGTCCAGGCCCCGGAGGCAGGACGGCGGATGGGCAGCACGGCTTGGGTGACACAGGGCTGGTGTTTAGGGCCTGGACGTTTCAGGAGGAACCAGAAACCCCCAGGTGAGACAGGGCGGGGACTCATGGATGGGCAGGGCCTGGCCCTGGCCAACGGGCTCCTACTCTCAGAAACTTGCCAGAGCCCGTCGTCCTGCCCGCCACGGTCCTGCCAGCGTGACCCTCCTCCCGCCTGCACCTCTCGGGGATCCGCCCCCCGCCCGGCTCCACCCGAAGCACCCGCCTCCCGCCCGGTGGGCTGCCTGTCCTGTCTCCCGCCTGGCCTCACCCCTGGGGAACGCGAGACAGCTCGAACGCAGGCCTGGCTCCCATCCCTCGGGCCCAGCCTCTGGACAGACCCCAGGCCTAAGGCACAGGGCGGCGTCCCCATCGCTGAATGTCCCGCAGAGGCGGAGGCCTGTGCTGGCGTCCAGCCCAGGACCCTCTTCCAGGTGCAGCAGTGAAGAGCCACCAGAGCAAAGCTCACTCTGCTTTATTGCCTGGGCCGTGGGCCTCGAGGGAGGTGGTCGAGGGTGTCCCTGGGGCTGCCCTCACCGCAGGGGCCCAGGCTCTCCCGCAAGGGGGTGGAGCGGGGCGGGCGGCCCCCTCGGCGGGGAGATGCTCTGGTCCAGGGTGGGAAGCAGCCAACGCCCGTGACAGTGGTCCGGTGGCTGCCCGAGCCACGGTGGGGGTCCCGCCGCAGGTCCCACGGCCTGGCGGGGGCTGGGCTAGGAGACGACACAGCAGCAGCTGTGGCAGCGGCAGAAGCGAGGGCAGTGGCAGCAGGCGCAGCAGGGACAGCAGCAGCAGTGGTGGGCGATGTCGTCACCGCGGCCGACGGGTGGCCGGCCGGTGTAGGTCAGTCCTGCCGGGCGCTGCCCACTACCGTAGCGGTTGCCGGGCTGTGGCCAGGCCTGGTGGCCCTGGATCTGGCCGGCCCCCTTGGTCCCCTTGCCGCCTTTGCTCTCTGGGGCCTCCTCGGTGGGCTGCAGGAGCCGGGTGGGCTCTGAGGGGCAGGACCCCGCAGGCAGAGGCTGCGACCCCCAGGAAGGGGGAGCCGCCTCCAGCTGCTGCCCCAGGTCGGGCCGCAGGTGAGCCCGGGGGATGCTGACCTGGGCATACGGGTTCTTGACGACCATCTCGTGCGGGTCCATGGCCCAGCCTGGCAGGGGCAGGCAGAGGAGACAAGATCGGCTCAGGGGAGGGGGACGGCTGCTGCCCGAGCGAGCGCCCACCCCGCGGAAAAGCCAGGCTGGGGCGATGCCAGAGTGCACCAGGCCTGAGTGTCAGCGCGCCCCTGCATGGGCTGAGCAGAGTGCGAGGGCCGGCGTCTCCCAGCTGCCCCCGCCCTGCGATGGGGCTGCCGATGGGCTGGGGAGGCTGGGAGAAGCAGCTGGGCCGTGCCCATGGTGGAGCCCCAGTGCAGGGAACCCCCTTGGCCCAGGACCCACCTGACGTGGTGACGGCAGCAGTCTCCCCTCTCCTCCTGTGGGCCAGGTCCAGGGCCTCTGAGGCAAGCAACTGGCAGCTAGCTGCCTTTTCCCTCCTGCCGAGGGGCGGGGCCACAGGGTGGAGCTCAGAGATGGGGTTCCGAGGATCCCAGGACACCCCGGCCTGGCCGGCATAGCAGCCACCCGCCCTTCCTTCTCTGGTGGGTGGAGGCCCCCGCCGGGGCTCGAGGGGCACTGACGGCCTGGGTGACTCAGCCTCCACGCATCTGGGGCACGTCCTCGGCCCTCCACGGACCTGCAGCTCACCAGGACGGAGGGCAGGAGGTTAGCCTGACGTCAGCCTCGGCCCCCAGGCCGGCAGGTGGGCGGGGGAACCCAGCCATCACTCACACACCTCCAAGCCCCCACTTTGAGGCAGAGGATGGAGGTCCTCACTTCAAGCAAAGCCTCTTCCTGGCAGACAGAGACTAGGGTGTCTGAGAGCAGACTGCTTGGAGGTTTGTGTTTTTTAACCGATAAAAAAGGCTTGATTTACACACCTTGGCTACGACGATTCTTTCAGTTGGCGACAATAGGGGCTTCATTGGCAAGTGACACTTTTGGCTCATTTCTTTCTCTCTTTTTAACTTTTATTGATTTATTTGAAAGAGAGAGCGGACGAGTAGGGGGAAAGGGAAGAGGGAGAGATGGATTCCCAGCTGAGCCAGGAGTCTGACGTGGGGCTCGATCCAGGACCCTGAGACCAGGACCTGAGCTGAAGGCACACGCTTCACCCACTGAGCCCCCCACGTGTCCCTTCTGGCTTATTTCTGAAACTGCAGGTTCCCTCTCCGCCGGGGGTGGGGGGGTGGGAGGGGCGCGGAGAGACCGCAAGCTCCCCACCCCACCTGCCTCTCCATCCTTGGAACCTACTCCTCCTCCCACCTACCTCTGAGAGATGGCAGGTAGCACCTGCCCCACAGGGTCCCCGTGGGTTGGGGTGACAATGGATGTGAGCGTTTGGGTCTGGGCCTGGCACTGGTGATCTTCCCCCAGAGCGATCCGGGCAGTAGGGTGGGGCCAGGACCCGTAAACCGCCCCCCCCACCCCGTCCTTGGTGCCCAAGGCAACCCCAAGGAAGGGCGGGACCAAATCAGACGTGGCTCAGAGGCCACGGTGACCGGGCTGGCCTGCGTGAGGGCCAGTCAGACCGGTCCGCACACGAGTTCTACCGACGTGGCGCCGGGCGAGGAGGGAAGTCTGCCCGGGGCCCGGGACTTCGCAGGTGCAGGACAGATGCTCATTGCGCAGGCTCGAGAAGCCCCGCCCACTGCCCCTACAAGACTCCGCCCCTTGCTGCGAGGCAGAGGCTGGCGCATGCGCGCAACGGGACTGGGGGGGCGGCCGGTGAGGACTTTATTCCCCAGAAGCCTCCGCGCCCAAAGGTTTCTCTAAAGACCCGGTTCGGGGTGTGCTGCCCTTGGACGGTCCGGAACTCAGCCTGGGCTGCCCAGCTCTGACCCGCGGGGCTCCGGCTCCCGGGGCGCGGACTTGGGTGGGCTCGGGGAGGTGGGCCTGCACGGGGCGGGACCTCCTGTCCAGGGGCGGGGCCTCGGGGCAGGGGCGGGGCCTGGTGGCCGGTGCCTCCTTGGGGGCGCGCCTGGCGGGTCGCTGGGAAGCCGAGCAGAACTGGAGGCCGAGGCTGGGCTCCTAGCACTCCCCTGGGCGGGGCTCTCTCAGCTGCCCCACCTTCACGCCAGGGCCCGCAAGGCCCTCGCAGCCCACCCTCCCGGGCACCTGCTCGCCGGCACACATCCCACACCCGCTCTGGCTGCTTGGCTTTGGAAACTGGGATCCGCACACTCGAGCCTGAGGCCCCACAGAGCTGCAAAGTGCCCCTAGGGCACAGGGTCGCTCCTCCAGCCTGTTTTGCCCGCGTGGGCTTCTTCACCAGGAATAGCGACCTCTCTGGGCTCTGCTGCCTTGCAGGACCCTGGGCAAGGCCTCCAGCCAGGTGTAGTGGGGCCTGCACAGAGGAGAGGCGCGGTGGCCGGAAGAGCCTGAGCCTGCCCAGGGTCAGGCCCAGGGCCCGGCGCTGGTCGCAGGAACGCGAGCATGCCGTGTAGGAGCTGGAGTAGGTCGGGGGTGGGGGGCACTGTGGAGCCCCCCCAGCTGTGGTCCCCTGGGGTAGTTGTCGACATATTCTCTGCCTTTCCTCTCACCTGAGGGCCCCCACAGGCAGAGAGTATACCCCAGGGAATCAGGGAAGCCTGGCTTGAGGAGGAGGCTGAAGGGAACGCGGCCTCTGCGCTGGGTGGGGTCAGGTTAGCACAAATACGTGACAGCAGGGCACGTGCTGACTTGATGGGATGCCGGAAAGGGCCCCCCCGCCCCCGGGTGCGTGTCCTCAGCGGGCTGCCCCACGGGCCTGTCCAGTCGTCTGTGTGACCTTCTGCATACCCCTCAGCCTGCCCGGCTGCCCAGCATTCCTGAGCTCCGGGCCTGCTCCCAACCCCGGTCCCGCCTCTCCACCCCCCTCGGATATCTTGCTTACCCTCACTCGTGGTCACATCGTCCTCTCTGAGCCTGTCCCCGCTGAGCACAGCCTGGTGCGCTTGTGAGCTGGAGGCAGGAGCGCTACCGACAGAGTGGAAGGGCAGGCAGAGACCCTGCCGCTCTGGGGGGGCACAAGGCTGTCTCCGGGTGGGGCCCTGGGAACCCCTGAGACCCCATCTCCACTGCTCTTGCCTTCCTCCCTCTGGCATTGTGAGGCCCCAGGCTTCGAAAAACAGGGTTTCCCTTCTAGACTCGGAGGTGGGGATACTTGACTAGGACCCAGGGTCGGCCAGGCAGCACTCGGGGTGAGGGGTACTGGAAAGGGCGACGCGGGGGTCCTGATCCACACGCGGCTCGCTGGGGCCAGCAACCCCGGGAGCGGGCGCCAGGCCCGCGGCGATGGAGGGGCGGCTGAGAGACTGGCCCCGCCCCGCGGACCCCGCGCGGGTCCCCAGACGGGGGGTGGCGCTGCGGGCGCGGGCGGGCGCCGCGCGCACTGCGGTCCCCGCGCCTCCGCCGCAGAGCGCGCCACGCTCCGCACGCACCTGCCGCCGCGCCGCGCTGCCCGGAGCCCCGCGCCCCGCGCCCCTGGGAGCCGCCGTGCCGCGCCATCGCCCGAGGTCGCCGCCGGAGCCGCTGGAGCCGCTGGAGCCGCTGGAGCCGCTGGGCCGAGGCGCGGGCGTCGCATCCGGGCCTGCCTTTGAGCCAACCTCTGCGGCGGCGGCGCGCGGCCCGGGGACGCCAGGCTGGGGCAGGTGAGCTCGGGCGGGGCGGGACGGCCGCGGGGTCGCGCGACTCGCCTTCCTTTCCCACCCGGGCAGGGGTTGGGCCTTGGGGGCGGGGGATGGGGAGGGGGCTGGGTCCCGAGTCCTGCGAGGGTCAGGGTCAGAGGTCGGGCGCCCTGTCTTTTGTGCAGGGTGAGAGTGGGCCCGGGCGCTGCCCTCACGCTGTCTCTTCACCTGCAGCTCGGGCCTGGGCCAGGCCTCTCCTCTGCTCCCGCCGCCGCTGAGCCCGCGGCCTGGGGCCTCCCGCAGCCAGGGCTCCGGCTAGCTGCCTTCCCTGGGCGCCCTGTCCTGGAGCCATGGGGCCCAGCTAGCCCCTGCCTGCCCGGATGTCCCTGCTCAGGGACTGCTGACCTCGGCTGCAGGGGGAGCTCCCCCCACGCCCCCTCACCAGCCTCAGCAGCCAGAGACCCTGGGTGAGCCCCTGGGCCAGACCTGCAGCCCAGGGCAGCCTCCCCTACCCCCCTGCCCCCGCCTCCCTCCTCCTCCCCCACCCCTTCCTCCTCCTCCTAGGACTGGACCCGAGAAGCCACTGTGGCCACTGGGGGGGGCCCTGCCCCCCCAGCTCTCACCGGCCGCCCCCAGGAGTCCTCGGGGCGGCCGGGGTCCCTACCAGGCCTGGCGGGACCAGGATGCTGCTCCCTCTCCTCCCCCCCGGCCTCACCCAACGCCCCCACCCACCCGAACACCCAGTCTGACCGGAGACAGCCGGATGCCGGTTGACCCTGGGCCCGAGGTGGGCAGTGGCTGGCCAGGCCTCCTCATGTCCTGCCTGAAGGGCCCCCATGTCATCCTCAAGATGGAGGCCATGAAGATTGTTCACCCTGAGAAGTTCCCCGAGCTGCAGGCGGCCGCCCCTTGCTTCCCACCCGCGCCGCGGCCCACCCCCGCTCTGGCCCCCAAACGTGCCTGGCCCTCAGACACAGAGATCATCGTCAACCAGGCCTGTGGGGGGGACATGCCTGCCTTGGATGGGGCGCCCCGCACCCCTCCCTTGCCACGACGGCCCCGCAAGGGCAGTGTGGAGTTGGGCTTCCCCCGCGTGGCGCCCGCGGACGAGGTCATCGTGAATCAGTACGTGATGCGGCCTGGGCCTGCCCCCTCGGGGCCCCCCGCCACGGCGGCGCCAGCTTCGGGGGAGCCCCTGGAGTGCCCCACCTGCGGGCACACGTACAACGTCACCCAGCGGCGGCCCCGAGTGCTGTCCTGTCTGCACTCCGTGTGCGAGCAGTGCCTGCAGATCCTCTACGAGTCCTGTCCTAAGTACAAGTTCATCTCCTGCCCCACGTGCCGCCGCGAGACTGTGCTCTTCACGGACTACGGCCTGGCCGCGCTCGCCGTCAACACGTCCATCCTGAGCCGCCTGCCGCCCGAGGCACTGACTGCCCCGTCCGGGGGCCAGTGGGGGGGTGAGCCGGAGGGCAGCTGCTACCAGACCTTCCGGCAGTACTGTGGGGCCGCGTGCACCTGCCACGTGCGGAACCCACTGTCCGCCTGCTCCATCATGTAGCCGGCGCCCCCGCGCCCCGGCCCGCCGGCCCTCGCCCGCTGCTTCTCCGGGGATTCGGCCCGCCCCGTCGCCTGTTGACCCCTCGCCCGCCACAGCTTCTGGCCCCTCCCCGTGTGGCATTGTCGCTGCAGCCAACTCTGCCATTAAAACTCTTTGCCAAAGTTTGCAGCTCGTTCCCTGGACTGAAGCCTGCTCTTGCGGCCTGTGCCCAGGGCCGCGGCCCACACGGGGTCCAGCCTGGAGCTGCCAGAGGGAGGCCCGGTGCCGCTTGGGGTCAGCCTGCTCCACTCGAGGGGCCAGGCTGGGCCAGGCGCACCACTCGGGAGGGCTGGGCCTGGTTGTGTGTGTGTGTGTGTGTGTGTGTGTGTGTGCGCGCGCGCACAGGACGGCCGTGCCCTCCGCACCGGCCCTGGATGTGGGGGCAGCCGGGTGGGGGACGCCTCAGCCTGTCAAGCTCCCGGTACGCACCAGACTCTCCGAAGTCGTGTGGGAATGGCCTCGGAGCCAGTCTGAGCCAGGGTCAAGACAAGAGATGGCGGTGGGGTGGGAGGACCCAGGGGCCCTCCATCTGGAACTCCAGCACCTGGATCTGGGAAGGAGGCTTTGTGGTGGAGGGGGGAGGAGGGAAGGGCTGGGGAGAGCCGCGGGCCGCTGCAGCGGGGATAGAACGTGGTGACAAGGTCTTGGTAGAAGGCGCCGTGTATTGAGAGCTGTTTCTTGTGCTGGGCACAGCGTGTCACCCACGAGCCTGGGCGGTCACGCCGATTGTGTCTGTCCTTTCAATAAGGGCCCCAGGCTCAATGACAGGACGTTACGGGGCACGCAGGGGCCTCGGGTCAGTGCCGTCCAGCCCCAAGGCTTAGTCGCTCAGGGACGCGTGCCCGATGGCCGACGGCTCCGCCCAGCCCCTTGGGTCCTGACCCAGTGAGGAAGCTGTTTGTGGCCCAAGCTAGCACAGCAAGGGCCCGTCCCCTCGGCCGCCCTGACCTTCGGGGGATACACACCGGCCCTCATCTGGAACACGACAAGGTGGGGGGCGCTGCAGGGCCCAGGGCCCTGGCCTTGCCAAGGAGTCAGCTCACCACCAGCCTTCTGGGTGCACTCTCGTGTCCGCCGTGTCCCTCCTGCAGAGGGGCCGGGTGGGGCAGGGAGAGGGGTGACACCGGCGCACTGTGGGCGTGGGGCCTGGCCACAGGCCTCCTCCAGCACTGCCTGTGGGCACCAGTAGTCCGCGCCGGGCGGCGGGGTCGTCGCAAGTCTCTGGCTCCTGGCTGGGCCTGGCCCGGACCCGGGTCTGGACGGAAGGCCAGTGCCCGGCTCCGTCTCTGGCTGTTCAGTCCGGTCATCAGGCCTGCTGGGTCTCCCGGTCTGTCGGCGGCCAGGACTGCCCGAGGCCCCGGTGGTGCCGGTCACAGGGGCGGCAGGCCCTGCTCAGCGGCCTGAACGGTCCAGCAGCAGAAAGAGCAGCCCCAGCAGCATGAGTGGCGTGAAGATGAGCAGCAGGCCAAGCAGCTCGAGGGCCAGCAGGCCCGACAGAGCCAGGCGGCGGGGGCAGGGCCCTCGTTCCCGCAAGGCCCAGAGCCGGGCACCCAGGCAGGGCGGGCAGGGTAGGAAGGGCAGGCAGCCCTGGCCGCCCACGGGCCCCGCCAGGAAGCGCCACTGGTAGCGGTGCTCCAGGGAGGCCCAGGGCCCTGGGCCCCGGCGGGGGGGAGCAGGGGGGGCCGGGGGCGGGGGACCCTGGGGCCCATCCGCCTGCAACAGCTCCTCCTGCAGCCGGCCGATCTCCCACTCAAGCATGGGCGTCTTCTGGCGACACAGCGGGCAGCTTACCTGGCCCAGGCTGGCGCCGGGGGCTGTGCCCAGCAGCTGGTGCAGGCAGCCCACGCACAGGCCGTGGCCACAGTTCAGCAGGGCCAGGCGGTGCTCACTGGGCCCGTAGGGCTCTGTGCAGATGGGGCACTCCTCCTCCCCCCACTCCCCTGCCTGCTCCCCAGCCTCCTCTTCCCTCGCCTGCCCGGCCCAGGGGCAGGGTGGGGCTCTGGCCCCCAGCAAGGGCTCACTGTCTCCAGCCCCGGCACCCGGGGCGTTCCTGGGAACCCTGCCTTCCGACTCTTCGTCTGCCAGCACTTGGCGCGGGGGCGCTAGGCAGTCCGGGCCCGGAGAGGCTGAAGGCAGACCGCTGAGTCCAGAGCCACGGTCACAGGGGCCATGAGTGGGGGCCCTGGGGCAGGAGTCCGGATGGGTGGGTGGGGTCCCCAGGGTGGCGGCCGGGGTGGTTGGGGCTGTGAAGGTCAGCGTGCCCCTCTGGGCACGGGCAGGGTCCGGCACTGACCTCGAAGCAGCCGCAGCCTGGTCCCAGCGCCCAGCTCCTTGCCCCACTCTGGAAAGTCCCCGTCGCTTGGGCCCCAGCGCTTGCCCGGGCTCTGGGTCGCTCCTGGGCCCACAGGTGCCGTCTTCACGGGATCTGCCCCGGCCCCGATGCCCCCACGCCCCAGCCCTGGGTTCCCAGCTGAAGGACAGACACACAGACTCCAGGAAGAAGCTGTGGGGAGGCCGGACAGCCTGACTCCGCCTCCAGGAATTCCCCTAGAGGCCCCTCCCAGGGGCGGGGACAATGGCTGCCCCGCCCCTGCCTTCCCTCCCCAGGCTGGAGGAGACTCCCTGGGCTGGGAGGGAATGGTCAGTACCCGCCCTTCCTTCCAGGGCTGCCTGACAGAAACAGGGCAGAGCTGTGCGAAGCAGGCAAACAGCCGGCACACAGCACAGTGGAATCAGACCCCGAAGTCCTGCAGCAAAGACGGCACAGCAATGGTGCACAGTGCCCACCATGGACGGCCGCGCCCGTCCAGACCCACCGCGGGGCCCCCGGGGCACCAAGACACTCACAAGGAAGAGGTCAGAAACAGCCACCCAGAGCCTGCAATTTATTACTGAGGCTTTTCAGGACTGGGGCGAGGAAAGTCTGACGGGCTGGGGGCCTCCTCCCACTGCTGATCCTCAGACTTCCAGGCCGAGCCCGAGCCCCGCGAGGCCCCGAGGCGGCACTGGGTGCTTGGTGGCAGAAGGTGACTGGGAGCCCACTGTCCCCTTGGGCGAAGGGGGGGGTGGCATTCGGCACCCCAGGGACCCTGCACCACCTCAGAAGGCTCCCTAAGGCTCCCCACCCCCAGGTTCCTGTGCCGTCTGGGGAGCCCCGATGCCCGTCAGGCTGCCCGCTCCTTCCTGAGGCACCGTGGACGTCAGGGACCAGGACCTGAGTGGGGGCCGGTGGGGAAAGGCCAGCAGGAGCCCGGAACGCTGGAAGAGGGGGAGGGTGGTGGCG
Source organism: Nasua narica (assembly GCA_028533885.1). NCBI lineage: Eukaryota > Metazoa > Chordata > Mammalia > Carnivora > Procyonidae > Nasua > Nasua narica. The sequence continues at coordinate 80,149,794 of CM052813.1, read as the reverse complement.
CACGGGCAGCGGTGTCGGGCTGAGTGCCGGGCCCCAGGGGGCCTGGAGCGAGGCCATGCAGGGGACAGGGTGGGAGGGGATGGCGGCCCCCTTGAGGGCGGTGGCCAGAGCAGCCAAGGCCGGCAGGATGGCTCCTCAGGCCCACGTCTCACTCTGGAAACGCAGCGTCCGCTGGAGCCTGGCCAGGTAGGCGGCTGCATCGGGCCCGGAGAGCGCGCCCTCCTCCTGGAAGATGGACGTCAGGGCTTCCGACACGTCTGCGGGCATGCACTTGGCGTTGCTGGAGGGACAGGCCAGGCAGGCTCAGTGCGGCTGGGACCCCCCGAGGGCCGGCGCCCACCCCCACCCAGCGGCCCAGGCTCACCCCGCCAGGTAGAAGTAGGCGCCCCGGCGGTCCAGCAGCTCCCACACCAGCGGCCCAAGCTCCCGGAGCCGATGCTGCACATACACCTTCCGCTCCTACAGGGACCGGGCAGGGGCGGGGATGAGTGTGCGTCTGGCCCCCTCCCCGCCCCCGGGCACACCCACCTGCTCCCGGGAGAAGGCCGTGAAGAGCGTCAGGCAGCCCTGCCTCTCCAGCTCCAGCCACTCAGCCTCCCAGTAGAAGTCCTGGTGACGCGAGCGGCAGCCAAAGAACAGGAAGTTTCCTGGGGACACACAGCGGCGTTGAGGCTTGGCCCAGCCGGACGCCGCCCTACCCGGGGTCCTGTGTGCTCACCGCTCCGGCCCTGGGCCACGCGCTCCTGGACAGCTGCTCGGAAAGGGGCCACGCCAGTGCCAGGACCCACCATGATTACAGGTGTGTCCGGAGTCTCTGGGAAGGTCAGGCCCCCGGGCCGCACCCACAGCGGCACCCGGACAGGTCCTAGGCAGGAGGGAGGAGGCAAGAAGGGCGCGGAGGATCAGGGCCCTGGCCCAGGACTGGCCCGGGTGCAATGGGAACACAGAGGCCCCGGGCCCAGTCCTCCGTGCCCGCCCTCCGGAAAGCAGGATCACCTTGCCCGGGGTCCAGCGAGGCCAGCCAGGAGGAGCAGAGGCCCCGGCGGGGCTCCTTGAGGCGTGTCTGGTACCGCACCACGGCCACGAGGATCTGCAGCCTCGAGGGGTGAGCCTGGGGGGCGGGTCGGAGGCGGCCCGGCTCCACTGGGCTCTCCCGGCCTGCCGCCCTGGCTTGAGGCTGCACCCACTCCCCCAGGGATGGTCCCAGACGCGGGGTAGATGTGGAGGGATGGGGTGGCCCCCCATATGCCCGCCTGCGGCCTACCCAGCACCCCTGAGGCCAGCCCTGCGCTCCGCCCCACGGGCCCTCACCAGCAGAGAGGAGGCGATGGAGAAGGCCCGCGGACGGATCGGGGGGATGAGGTCCAGCAGGTAGTCTGCGGGGAGGGCTCCGGCCGTGTGCGGGAAGTCGCACAGTACCTGGGCAGACACAGTGTCGGGTGGGCTCCTGCCGACACAGGCCCGCGAGGCTGCGGCTCGGCCTGGCCCGGCCTGCCCACCCGCGCGGCCGCCCACCTCCAGGACGGTCCTGCGAGGCCGGCTGCAGTAGGCGGAGAGCTCCTCCTGACCCTGGGGGGAGCCCAAGTGCAGCAGCTTCTCCCGCTCCAGCTCGTGGGTGGACAGACAGGCCAGGAGCTCGAAGAAGGAACGGCGGGGCACGCTGGCAACGTCCAGGTAGCGGGACACGAGGTGCCTCACGGAGCAGGGCTGGGGCAGCCGCGCGGGGCAGGCCACACCTGCAGCGGGGGCAGGGCACAGGCGGGCTGAGCGGGCCTGCGGACCCCGGGGGGCGTGGCCACAGCCGGGCCCCACCCCCCACCCCACGCTCACCTGGCTCCCGAGGCAGCAGGGTGAAGCTCTGGTCCGGGTCCAGGCCCAGCACCTGGCAGAACTTCTGGGCCTGGCTGGCGGGGTTCTCGGGCTGGATCAGCACCACGTCACCCGCTACAAAGCTGCGTGGGACACCAGGGGGTGCAGGGGGGTGCTGGGGGAGGGGGCCTCGGGGGCAAGCGTCTCCCTCCCGCCTGGCCCGCACTCCCGCCCCCGCCCACCCGCTCACCTGTCTCAGGCCCCTCACCTGAGCCCCGAGCCCGTGATGTCAAACTCGATCAGCCGAACGTCCTGGAAGTGCGAGGGGCCGGTGACCCTCTGGTTGGTGACCACGGGTGCCAGGAAGGGCTGCTGCTCTGAAGGGGGACCTGGAGGGTCTGGGCCGGCCAGGTGCCGCTCCTCAGAGCACGTCCCGGGGGCCTCCGGGACAAAGTGCAGGGTGAACTTGGGGGGCAAACTGCGGAGAGGGCACACGCTGGTCAGGCTGCCGGCAGGGCCCCAGCCCGCCCCGCTGCACCTGTCGGCCCACACTCACGGGACTCCGGCGGGGATCACGCCAAGGTCAGGGGGCACAGGGTACAGCGCCAGCACCTGCTCCCACAGATCGTGCAGCCAGGGGTCGACGGCAGCATCAGGCCTGGAGAGAGAGCGTGTGCGCACTCGCGGGGGCCCTGCTCGTGGCTGGGCCTGCGGGCGAGCACGCGCATTCCACTCACCCCAGCTCGTGCTGGTCATCGCCGAGGCACGCAGGCAGGAGGGCGCGGCCCCCGAGCTGCAGCAGCCGACGGTGTAGCTTCTTGGCCACAAAATTGAACCTTCGGAGAGGGGGCGAGGCTTGGGCACAGCCAGCCCCGGGCCGCAGGCCGGTGAAGGGGAAGCAGCCCCAAACGAGCCCACGGGGCCTCCCCCAGGGAAGGCTGTCCGCAGGAGGGGCTCCCCGTCCCCGACCCCCCAGCCTGTGTTTGCCGCCACGCGCAAGCGTCTGCGTGAGGCACGGAACAACCCCCAGCAGAGGACTGTCACGCTGCCGCCATTTCGGGCCTCTCCTGAGCCATCCCCACCCTCCTCCGGCTGCGTCCGGCTGCATCCGGCTTCGGAGGCCGCGGTCCCCGGTACCGGTACCGGCGGGCCCTCCCTCAGCCCCTGCGCTGCAGCCCTAAGGTCTCCATGTCTCGGTGACCTGACGACTACCCTTCAATGCAAGGCCCCCGGTGCTGCCCTAAGAAATAAGGCATTAGTACTTTTTGCTCGGGACACGTATGTGTCCTGAAAATGCAACAGGGAAAAAGGCCATGGTGGTCACACCATCGTACCCAGGGAAATAGTGCCACTGGGGCGGCTCCCCGGGCCGGGGGGGTCTTCTGTGGCCCTCGCTTGTTCCCACTGCTCTCTGTGCTCTTCGTGAGCCCCAGTATCTGCTGACTACGTGCTTTTGTAAGAGTGGGGAGTCGGTAGGCCTTTGCTGCCCTGGGCCCCCTGTCGGCCTACTGCGCTGGCCAGGTCCAGACAGCGCCCCTGCCCTAGGAGACACCCCCACTTTGCTGCCCTGCCAGCCTCCGGTCTGTGCCCCGAGCGCCCTTCAAAACCCAGATGCTCCCCAGTAGTCCCCGTGGACGCAGCGCAGTCCGGCAGCCTGGTTCCCACCCGAGGTCCAGCCGGAGCCCTGGGGGCTGTGTCATCCACTCCTGTACCCAGCACTCGGCCCCGAGGACAGTCCCTGCGGCCGGCCACCCCTACTCACTTGGCGTACGAGGAGTCCCCGAGGCCCAGGACGGCAAAGTCCATTTGACAGAGGGAGGTCGCTGGCAGATTCTTCCGGAATATGAACCTCCAGAAATTCTGCAGCCAGAAGAAGCCGACAAGTTAGAGGCTAGACCAGGGTCCCAGGGCCCAGCGGGCAGGAGCTGCATCCCGGACCCACCCTGTCCCTCTAGACCTTTGTTATTAAAACAACACCGTTTTTTCATTCTTTTGCGATGACCAGAAAAAAAAAAAATGGGAAAAGGCACAAAATCGCACATAAGAAAGTGGCCCCAGGGGGCGCCTGGCGGCTCAGTAGGTTGAGCCTCCCATTCTTGGTCTCGATCTCAGGCTCGAGAGATAAAGAGCTCCAGGCCGGGCACCACACTCAGGATGAGCCTGCATGAGATTCTCTCCCTCAGCCTCTCCCTTCCTCTCTCAAATAAATACATCTTTTTTTTTTTTTTAAGATTTTTTATTTATTTATTAGAGAGAGAGAGAGAGACTGAGAATGAGAGGGGAGAAGGTCAGAGGGAGAAGCCGACTTCCCACAGAGCCGGGCGCCCAATATGGGACTCGATCCCGGGATTCCGGAATCATGACCCGAGCCGAAGGCAGTCGCTCAACCAACTGAGCCACCCAGGCGCCCGACTCTCAAATAAATACATCTTTAAAAAACAACGATAACGACAACAAACAGGAAAAAAAAAAAAGCCAGCCAGCTGCCCCCGAAGGTGGAGCCCCGCCCCGCCCTAGGCAGAGGGCCCGCGGAGAAGGCCACTGGGGTCCACCCCGAGAAGGCCGCGGCTGGCGCCTGCCCCACAACTCTCCCCAGGCCGGGGAAGCACCCGCTCCTGCTTGGGTCTCCCCTGGGTTTGGCTTCCCCTTCACACTACGAGTCCCGCGTCCTGAGCGGCCCTCCACCCCCTGCGCCGAAGCTCAGGCCGCCGCAGGCAGCCCTCTGGGCCAAGGCGTCAGGCCCTGCAGCCCGTCAGTGGTCCGAGTCCCACCCCATCGGCGGGAGGGAAGTGTCTCTCCTCTGGAGCTCTCCTGGCCCCGAGCCCCCATCGTGTGCTCCCCACCTAACTCACTGTGCCCTGCCCCCGGGGATGCTCACGTCGTGCGTCTGGCCATCCCAGCGGCCTACAGCCAGACCCCCAAGGTCAGGGCCCAGAGCCTCTCCTTCCCACCTGGGGTCCTCATGGGAGCATGTCCTTGGCCACACACTGTCCCAGCCTCCAGACGCATTTCCCAACACAGAGCCCGTCACCTTTGGCCCGTGGGGACCAGAGCCCTGGCGTCACCTACTTCTGTGTGTGGTGCAGACTTTGGGGCACTCCACCTCCCTCCTGCTGCTCATCTAGACTCAGAGGCCCACTGGGGTGGAGGGACCACTGTCCCGGGTCTGCCCGCCGGCGCTGGGGACGACACCCGCTCTGCCTCCCCGGACCTGTCCAGCCCGCCTCCTCAGAGACCACTTTCCGGAAGCCTGCAGACAACGTCCCTCGGGTGCTGGCCGAGAAGAGGCCCAGTGAAGGCACACTTCTCGCAGCTCTGCATCTGAGCCGGCGCCCTCCCTTCACAGCGACCCGCAGGTTTGTGGGGCACGCTTCCACGGGAAATCCTCTCTCCAAAGGGCCTGAGCCCCTGCTCCGAGCTGGTCCAGCCGGGCCTTGGGGGCAGAGAAGCCAGCGCCCTCCCCTGTGCTGCTGTCTGAGCCCAAGGGCTGCAGGCGCCCGCGGCGGGCCTCGGCGGAGCCTTGCCATCCAGGCAGGCCCTTCCCGGCCGCCCTCTTTCCCAGGCACTCACTCCGGACGGACGTCGCGTGACTCTTTGGTCGGTTCCTCCCCGCCCTGTGCTTCACCTACCCAGGTGACTCGACGTGACTCGATTGACCTTAGGGTTTTGGTGGGATTTGTGTCCTAGCTCACTTTTGTTATACTTTCCAGGAGAACATCTCGACTTTACTCTCTGGCCTCTTTCAAGTTTTCCTGACATTGTTTTCCAGAGTATCTTCTCCGTTCCCGGGCTCGTCCTGTTTCGTGTGTTCTGGCCCTGGGGGTCCAGGTTTCGGGGGGTCTGCCCTGTCTCTCCTTTTCTCGGTCTCTTTCAGTGGCGCCGTCCCTTCAGGGTGTGGTGGCTCTTCGTGGTCCCCTTGTACTTAAGAAACTGACACAAACTGTGAGTTCCAGCCTGTCACCCGCTGTGGGCTCACGGCCAGGACGCTGCCAGGTCTCCCACTGTGGTGACTCACTTTCCCGACAGAAAGCTCCCCGTTTGCTGCCTGGGAGCGCGTGCCTGACCCCGGGGTTCTGAGGAGCGAGGCAAGGCAGCCGGCGTCTTCCCAGTCAGTACGCGGCCGGTCACTAAGCTGGAGCAGGAGCCAGCCCCTCCCCCGTGTCCCTGGGACCTCAGTCTGCAGACTCTCCAAGGAGCCTCCGGGCCCCACTGTGGCTCCCTCCTGGCCGCCTCCACGGGTGGCCATCATCTCCTTCACGCTGCTGGCGTCTGATACCTGGTCTGTGCCCCAGCTGACCTCCCAGAAGTCTCGGTCTCCCCTTCCCTCCCATGCCTTGTGTTGGAGGCATCCACCCTTCAACTCCTGCTTCTGATCCCCTCAGATCTGCCTTCTCTCCTGTCCCTCTTCCTGTCCGAGGAGACCCCTCCTGACTGTGCTGGGGTCTTGGTCCTAGGTGTCCTACATCATCCCTGCTGGGACCCTGTCCCAGCCTCTTTCTCCCCCAGTCTCCCCATCCCCAGCTTTTAACAGGTCTCTCTCACCTTTTTTTTTTTTTCTAAGATTTTATTTATTTGAGAGTGAGCAAGTAAGAGAGCACAAGCTGGGGGGCAGAGGGAGAGGGAGAAGCAGGCTCCCCGCTGAGCAGGGAGCCAGAAGCGGGGCTCAACCCCGGGACCATGACCTGAGCTGAGGCAGACGCTTCACTGACTGAGCCCCCCAGGCGCCCCCCCTTTCTCATCTTGTTAACACCTTCTTTCCAAGCCCTTAGCCCCATTCACGTCCAGAAACTTTTTTTCCCCTGTAGGCTCCACGCTGGGTATGGAGTTTAAATTCAGGACCCTGAGATCATGACCTGAGCTGAGACCAAGAGTCAGCTTAACTGACTGAGCCCCCCAGGCGCCCCTTTTGTTTGATGTAGAGACATTCTTATGATTCTCTCCACTCACTTAGTTGTTGACCCCGTGACCCGCTTTTCTCCCTGTGGGTCCCTGAAACCTGCTCTCCCCAAAGTCCCCAGCAGTCCCTTTGCTGATAACCCTTATCAGTGCTGCTCAGGCCTTATCTTCATTTACTTCTGTGCAGCTCTGAGTGCTGGAAACCTTCCTCTCAGAAGTCACCTCTGTGCCCTTGACCTTGGATTTGGTACACTGCCTCTGTTTGCTGTTGGGGCCACTTTCCTGCCCCTCTCAGGCTTTCCTCCACCTCTCATGCCCTTGGTGTCAGGGCCACCTGTCTCAGGAGGGAGGCGCTTCCTTTTTCATGGCTCACCCAGGGGCCTTGCCAGAGCCCCCCACCAACCTTGCATCCCCACCTGGACGACCCCTAGCACTTGACCTCCCTGGTCTCTAACTCTGTGCCTGGAACTACCATCCATTCTGGTCCCCGAGCCCCAATCCCTGTTTGATTCCATGTCCTCTTGATTCCATCCTGACATCTCTGGAGTACGTCTATTTGTCTCTACTGTCTGCCCCCCTCCTGGTCCAGGCCGCCAGTCTTGCCTGCGCTGTGCGTCCTCTGGAGTGGTTCGTGCTCTAGGGCCTGCCCTCCCTGTCGACAAGCGGCAGTTCTGCTAGAGTCCCAATGTGACTGTGTCACCCAGTGGATTGCAGGGCCCTTCACATCGAGTCCATCCACCTTACTGTGGCTGCGGGGCTCCTTGGGATCTGGTCCGGCTTCCTGCCTCTCTTCTCCCCTCCCACCCTGATGCTCTCCTTGGCTCTGTCCTACAGAACTGCTTTCTACTCTTCCCAGAGTTGGTCTTTTCTCCGCTGCACAGGCTGCTCCTTCTTGCCTGGGCAGCCCCCACTTATCTTCAGGACTTGGCCTACACGCCTTTCTTCCAGAAAGCTCTCCCTGAGCCCCTAGGTTGGACTAGATAGCTTTTATTAATGCCCCCATGATATCTGGTACTTTCCCCGGCAGCATGTATCTCCTAATATTACAACTGCCTGTCAAGGTTATTGCTTTTGCTATATTGTGAGCTCCATGAGGACAGAAATAGGTTTGTGGCTGGATTCCCAGCACTAGATCATGCTTGGAATAGAATGTGTGCTCAAAAGATGTTCAAAGAATTGAAAAATGTTCTGGAAAGGTCCAATAGTCTTGAAATACACAGAGACCCAGACCTGACTCATATACAGCTCTGGAGGAAGTATTAAAGGTTAAAATGGAGATCCAGGCTATTTGGTGGGCTGTGAAGCGTTTATTAGGGAGAACAGCCAGAGCCCCCCAGCTCCATCGGAAGAGACCCTTCCAGATCCATAGCTAAAGTGCAGCACGTACAGGAGGGCAACCGCTTACTGTGCTTCTGGGACTCTCCAGGCAAAGAAAACAGAGTGAGGGTCCGGGGCAGTGATCTGAGTGCCTGAGCAAAGAAAGCCTTCAGGTCAGCCTTACCTTCATGTTGTCAGGGGGGTCTCCTTGGCCTGTAGTTGCACAAACAAATATCACCAGGGGCTCATTAATCAGATTCACCTCAACAGAAAAACACACGTGTAAGACCTCGGGCTGTGATGACCGGACCTCAGCCTGGCCCCTCGCCTTCACTCAGGGTGGTAGGGCAGACGGTCTCAGGGAGCCCCCGCGAGCGGCCGGCCGGCCTTTTCTCTTTCACCTCCCGCCCTCCCACCCTGCCTGCTCCTCCCTCCACGTGCTAAGCCAAGCCACGGTCCCCAGGTTGTCCCGCCCCCTAAATCCGCCATAAGCGAAGGGCCCGCTGTCAGACAAAATGCTGCGCCCTGCGGTCGCGGGCTCGCAGACGGGGCTGGCGCCGCAGGCCTGCCCGGCCTCCCCGCGGAGGTCCTAGGGCGCCCTCACCACTGAGTAAGAGTCCAGGGCCTGCACCCGGCAGTCGAGCCGCCGGCGCCGAGCCTCGCGGCCCAGCCTTTCCGACACATCCTGGGCCGTGCCCGTCTGGCTGCCGAAGAGCACCAGAAGCCCCGGGCTCGGCATCGCGGCGGCCCGGAGACGCCTGCACCGAGGCACCGGGCCTCCTACCAGCTCCGGCGAGCCTGGGCGCTCCGGAGCCGCCGGGACTTCCGGCTTCCGGCGGTGGCCGGAAGTGACGCCCTCAGACCGCGCCCTGCAGGGCATGGCGTCCGAGAGAGGCGGGCATCCGCTAGCGGCCAGTTCTGGGTCCCGGGCCGGGGCTAGGGTACTGGCGTCCCGCCAGGGCCGAGGGCCGAGACAGCCGGAGCCGCTCGCCGTCTCCCGCTCGCCGCGGCGGCGACCCGCGGGGAGAGGAGGAGCAGCCCCGCCGGTGGGACGCTCGGCCGGGCCCTGGCCCGCGCTCAACCGGCGCGATGCTCTTCTCGCTCCGGGAGTTAGTGCAGTGGCTGGGCTTCGCCACCTTCGAGATCTTCGTGCACCTGCTGGCCCTGTTGGTGTTCTCCGTGCTGCTGGCACTGCGTGTGGACGGCCTGGCCCCCAGCCTCTCCTGGTGGAACGTGTTTGTGCCCTTTTTCGCCGCCGATGGGCTCAGCACCTACTTCACCACCATCGTGTCTGTGCGCCTCTTCCAGGATGGAGAGAAGCGGTTGGCCGTGCTCCGCCTCTTCTGGGTCCTCACGGTTCTTAGCCTCAAGTTTGTCTTCGAGATGTTACTGTGCCAGAAGCTGGTGGAACAGACTCGGGAGCTCTGGTTCGGCTTGATCACGTCTCCAGTCTTCATTCTCCTACAGCTGCTCATGATCCGCGCCTGTCGGGTCAACTAGCCTCGCAGAAAAGCCAGAGAGAGAACTCTGGGTAGCTAGGATGCTGGACCCCAAGCTGCGGTCCCACCTCCACCGCACCAAAGGAGAAGTCTGGGTCTGAAAGCAAAGCCAGCTCCTGTCCTGGCGAGTGCTCGATTTTCTCTATACCAATCATGTCTAAAATTCAACAGGGCTAAAAAGAGCAGTCTTGATCCTTAAAATGTATTTCTTGTTATTTCATGCTTCGAATAGCTAATCTTTGGATTAAGATGCTGAGAAGGACCCAGGCCAGACAGTGCAGAATTCCTCTGACAGTTGGAAACTGCATATACGTAAGATGTCCTGATGAGCTCTGAGTATTTTTATGGATCTGGGGAAAGTACTCCCTGTGCAAAGGCTGCAAAGCGAGACTCGGGGGTTCCCTCCGCCCAGCAGCGCTAACCTAGGGCTCACTGCCCCATCCAGACAAGGCTAACTTAGATGCTTGAGCTCTGAAAAGTGTAAACGAGCTTGTGTCTCCTCCCCTGAGCCACTGGGGAGGATGGCCCTGTCTTCATTCCAGCCCAGGCAGACAAAGTATGTTAAGTAAGCATGATCGGGGCCCTGTATTTGGAGATATGTCGCCTGAGAGAACTTTGCTTATAAAGCACTGCTTGGCTTCCTATCCCAGCCGACTGCAACTTTTCCACCACCTTGTGGCCAGCGCTGTTAACACACCTGGGACAGATTTCGGCTCCCTAAGGGACCAGGGAGAGGAACATCTTTGACGCTCATAGGCACTGAGACCTGCAAATGGTCTTGGCCCACGTTCGTTGGCCTGGGTCTTTAATGCCAGTCAGGTGCCAAATGAGAACGTTTTCTGGGATAAAAATAAAATAAGAATGTTTTGGTGAGATGTGCAGTGGTTGCCTGATCTCTCAAGGGTGAAATCAGATGAGTGCTGAGATGCTCCCTCTGTGTCACGTAGCTGGTTCCAAAGCTGACTGTGGGACACAGGAATGCACTAGAGCTTCATTGGTGGATGGGGGCGTTCCCTTGGAGAAGCCTGTCTCCCTGCTCGGGGAGCCAGGGTGGAGACGACAGGGTAGGGCTGTGTTGAGGACCCGCGGAATAGTCTGTGTGACATCGGAGCCTTGTTTCCCGGCCAGTGTGTGGTCTTCATTGGCCTTGCTGTACCGCAGGGGTCAGCAGGCTGTGACCTGAGGCCTCTTTTTGTACCGGGAGTACATTAGCTGAGAGTGATTTTTACATTCTCAAAGGGTTATAAAAACAAAGAACATGTGACAGAAAGTGAATGTGGCTTGCAGTTGGCGCTCTTGGCCTTTTGGGTCCGTCATTCTTTGTGGTGGGGGGAGGGTGCTGCTCTGAGCATCGTGGCATCTCACCTCTACTCACTAGATGCCAGGAGCACCCCTCACTTGGGACAAGCAGAAGTGTCTCCGTACATTAACAAATCTGGGGGACAAAACTGTCCCTGATGAGAGCAGCTAGGATAGATATTTACCATCTGGCCCTTTACAGAGCAGACTTGCAGACCTTTACTTGATTGAAACAGCTTTGTAACCCTGTGCCTGGCGTGGCTGCTGAATGGCCGGAGCCACTGAGATCCTTGGGTTGGAGACTGGTCTGGCCTGTCCCACAGCTGCGACATGGCTTTCTGCCCAGGACTGCCATCGTTTGTGTCAAAATCAGATAGAAGCTGAACATTGCCAGTGCGTTTACTTTAGTTTATTTTTTATTTTTATTAAAGCTTATTTATGTAATTTCTACAGCCAACCTGGGGCTCGAACTCAGGACCTTGCGATCAAGAGTCACATGCTTTTCTGACTAAGCCAGCCAGGCACCTTGGGGGTGGATTTTCTTTTAATGTTATTTTTAGGTTGCGTGTTTTGCCCTATCCTGCTTCATTCTGTAGTTCAGAATTGAGTGATCCCATTGCTATAGAAGTGATGAGCGTAGGGAGGCTTCATTTCTTTTGGAAGAGTGATTTGACCAGAGTCTTGACGAGGAGACGCTTGACTTCTGGAAGGCTCAGATGCAGTTTATTTTCTCGGCTTAGAAGAGTGGAAAGGAGCAAGCCGGTGTTAAAGAGGTGGTAGTGCAGCTCTCTCACTGTCTCTGTCTCAAATAAATAAATAAAATCTAAAAAAAAAAAAAGAGGTGGTAGTGCAGACCACCGTGGGACCCAGAAGCTGTTGAGGGCACCCCATGTTGAAACCTGTCCCTGGTCTGTGCAGAGCCCCAGGTGTCCTTGGAGCCCTGTCCCGAAAAGTGGGTGCTGTAGCTCGCAGTAGTGGCGTTACTGGCAAGTGCTGAGTGCAGGGGTGAGGGGAGGGTGGGCGACATCTCCCCTAGGCTCCTCGGCCTCAAAGTGTGGTGGGTGCTGGGAGTGAGCTTTTTCATGGCATGTGGGGAAGGAAGCTGTGCCCTTAAGGTCACTGGCACCCCTACTAGCCTTGGAGTGGGGGAAGTTCAACAGACAACAGAGGAGTAATGTGGGGAAGCAACAGGGTGGAACGCACAGCCCGGCTCCTGTGCCTCTCTGCGCTGGAGAGCTGTGTGCGGGGGCTTTCTCGGCGCCTCCCGGCACCTTCTGCACTCCTGCCCCTGCTGGGCGGGCCCTGGATGGCAAAGTGTGGGATAGGGCTTCTCCCGCTTGAGTGAGCAACAGAGTGAGTTCTCGGGGCTGGCAAAAGCTAGGGGTTCCTGAGAAGCAATTCCTCAGCACTGAGTGGGGCTCCAGCATTGGCATCGCCACTAAGTCCTGCAGAATAGCCAGGACCACAGGTGGGCCGTCCCTGAACCGGCGCGTACAGCTCTCCAGGCCTGCGCAGGCCCTTCTTCCACTGCGTTCTGAGCGTGAGGAACAGGTGGACTGGGTGCTGGCACGATGAGGAAGGACCGAGCCCAGCCAAGGTCAGCCACCTAGCTGGGCGCGGGGTCCGGCTGGACCCACCCCCGCCGGGCTCCGCCCGCCGGTCGCTGAAGGCCAATGGCGCAGAGGCGGAAGTGAGTTGCCAATGAGCGGCTAGGGGTCGGAGGCGTGTCCAGGAGGGCCTTCCCCAATGGAAGCCGGCGCCCGAGTCGGGCGCTATCCAACTAGGCCCCCCGGGAAAGAGAGGTCAGGGAGAGCAGTGTCCAATCAGCGCGGCCGGCCGTTCTCCCCTGCCATAGGTGGGGCCGCGGAGCGCGGGGCGGCCCCGAGCCGGCCCCTCCCCAATAGACGGCGGCCGGGGGGCGTGGCCGCGGCGCGAAGGCCGGCGGCGGGCGGCGACCGCAGTTCCCCGCGCGCGCTGGCTCCGGCGCCCGCTCCGCACCATGGCCGGCCTCGGGCGGCCGGGCCCGGGGCCCCGCACGGCGCTGCCCGCCTGGAAGCGGGAGATCTTGGAGCGGAAGCGGGCCAAGCTGGCCGCTTTGGGCGGGGACGCGGCGCCTGAGACCGGGGCCGAGGCGGGCGCGGCGGAGCCGTCGGGGCCGGCGGCCGAGCGGCTCGTGCTGGCCGAGAGCCTGGGCCCGCTGCGCGAGAACCCGTTCATGCGGCTGGAGTCGGAGCGGCGGCGCGGGGCGCGGCGCGGCGGGGGCGAGGGGCCGGCGGGGGCGCGGCCCGTGCAGCAGCTGCTGGAACTGTACCGCCGCGTGCCCGGAGTGCGCACCATCCACGCCGACAACATCCTCATCATCGAGTCGGCACCGGGCTTCCCGCCTGCCGGCCCCGGCCCCGGCCCCGGCCCCGGCCCGGCCGCCCGCATCCGCGCCGCCGAGGTGCTCGTGTACGAGGCGCCGCCGCCGCCGGGGCGCGTCAGCCGCCTGCTCCAGAAGTTCGACGCGCCGGCCGCGCCGGTCCGCCGTGGGAGCCCGGAGCGCGGCCGCACCCCGCCGCCGCCGCCGGCCCCGCCCGCTCCGGGCCCCGCCGCCCCGCGCGTGGGTGAGCGCGCCGCCTGCTTCCAGCCTGAGCGCCGTGGTACAGGCCCCGGGGCGCGGCGCAGCGACTTCCTGCAGAAGACCGGCAGCAACTCCTTCACCGTCCACCCTCGGGGCCTGCACCGCAGCGCTGGCCCTCGCCCGCTCCGCAACGAGCCTGCAGCCCCCGAGTCCCGAGCCGGCGTTGCCAACAGCCTCTCGGGCTCCGCACCTGGGCCGGGGGAGTGGAAGCCAAAGGTGGAGTCCGGGGAGGCCCCTGTCCACCCGCCCCCCAGCCCGGGGACCCCCAGTGCCACTCCAGCCGCATCCCTGGCCTTGCCCACACCCAACCCCGCCAGTGCCACTCCCAGCCAGCGCCAGTGGGTCTCTGCGGCCACCAGCGCCAATGACTCCTTTGAGATTCGGCCGGCCTCCAAGCCAGACGTGGATAGGATCCCTGCTGGGGACCTCCAGGCCCGGGCCCTGGCTAGCCTCCGTGCGAACTCGCGAAACTCCTTCCTGTTCATCCCCAAGCGCAAGGACTCTGCGGCTGCTCCTGAAGGGAGGCAGGCAGGGGTGTTGCCAGAGAGAGAGGTGGGCTGGGCCTCCGAAAGCCCGGAGCTCGAAGCCCAGCTGGTGCCTGGAAGGGGTAGTGTGCCCACCAGAGCGAGGAGCCCCCTGGAGGTCGAGGAGGGGGCCTGTCCCAGGCCAGCTACTGCCCTCGTGGACCAGGCTGTTAGGCGGCAGAGGCCGTCCTCACCATCCCTGTGTCCGTTGGCCGCTGCCGAAGCTAAGCCTGCCCAGGGCCTCCGGGTTCCCAGCTTGGCCAAGAACGGCAGGGAGCCTGGGAGGCCAGGTTTGCCTGTTACCCTCATTGATGAGGTGGACTCGGAGGATGAGGTCCCCCAAGAAGCCAAACTGCCCTGCTCGGGGGCTGGTGGGCCTCCTTGGTACCCCCCGCACCCCGCTGGGCCCGGGCACCCGTCAGGGCACCAGCACCGAGGTGGCAACACCTTCACCGTGGTGCCCAAGAGAAAACCAGGGTCCCTGCAGGCCAACGGGGAGCCCGGGCCACAGGAGGCTGAGGAGGGCGAGGCGGGTGGCTTGTCAGATCCCCCCGCCGCCCTGGGGACCACACTGAAGAAGCGTTACCCCACGGTGCACGAGATTGAGGTGATCGGTGGCTACCTGGCCCTGGAGAAGTCCTGCCTCACCAAGGCCGGCTCCTCGAGAAAGAAGGTCAGTGCGGGGGGGCAGGGGAGAGGGCCTCTGGCTGGGAGTGAGAGAGGTGACGGGTCACAGAGCTGTGGGTCTAGCGTGCGCCTGCCTCCTGGGATACCCGGCTTGGCTGGGGGATGGCATCTGTGGGGACCAGAGGAGACCCTGGGCTGGGCTCCAGTAGAGCCCTGATGGCCCAGAGGGCACAGCGTGCCTCAGGGGCACTTCACCAGTCCGGCCAGCACCACGGCTGCCTTTTTGCTCCTGCGACTGCACCTGGGATCGGCGGGGCAGACCCATAGCTCTGGGCCTGTCGGTTCCACCTTGGCCCTGGCTTTGAGGGCGTAGCCCGGCCGGGTCTTCTGGAGTCCTGGCCTGTGTGGGTCGCAGGTGCCAGGACAGAAGTGGGAAGGTGCAGGAGGCCAGGGATTTGGGTGTGGTCCGATCCCTGCCCCACTGTCAGCTTCGGGGCGCAGCACTGGGACCCATTCAGTGGGAGGCTGTCAGTTGCCCCAGAAGGCTTGTGGCCTGGAGCTTAGCAGGGCCTGGCTTCATGCAAGCCTTTCTTGCCCTCCTGGTGTGGGCCAGGCCTGGGGGGTGATGCTGGAAGCAGTGTAGACCCCCCTCCCCGGGGAGGCCGGGCCTCAGGCCCAGAGAGCCCCAGCTGCAGGGCCGGAAGCCCTGCTGGAGCCTTAATCCCCGGCTGCCCAGTGGCCCGGAACCCTCTGGGCACAGGAGAACGTTCCTCAGATCCTTCCTGGTCGTTCCAGCGCCTGGGTCTGGTGCAGGGGCAGATTCCACAGCCCCAGCTGACCCCCGTCCGCCGGCACGGGCAGGCTTCTCCGGTGGCTCGCTCTTGAAGCCACCCTCGCCACCACCCTCAGTTTCCTCGGGGCGGCCGGGGTGGAGATGTGCTTTGCGTCACGGGTGCCTGCTGGTTGCTAACCATGGGGGCCACCTCCTCCCCGCTTGCCGTCGCTGGCCTTGCGCTGCTCTTCCTCCGCGTCCTCTCCCCTCCTCCCTGGGCGCGGGCGCCCGGTGCTCCCGCCGGCTCCACCTGCTGGGACAGGCGTCCGCGCTCACCTGCCTCGGTACATCCTGCCTGCCCTTGACTCACCCTCTGCAGTGCTGTGGGCTGCAGCCCTCCCACCCCGGCTCCTGCCTCAGCGCGGCCATCGGCCCTGCCCCCTGCTCGCGACTGCTGACCACGAGCCGGGAGGCAGTACCTCTCCGTGCGGCCCCAAGAAGTGGAGGTGGTTACAGGTGGTCGCAGCCCCCCACTTTGTAGATGAGGAACCTGACCTGGTGACCTGGTGGTCATGGAGCTTGTGGGGCAGAAATCGAGTGCTAGTTTCTGTTTCTAGGGCCCCTATTCATTCCTCCCCCGGCTGGGGAAAGCGCTGTGGGGGTCATTTGTGGCAGGGTTGGGGAGAGAAGGGCAAGGAAGGGGTGGGAGGAAGCAGGTCCTGGCCCAGAGTGGAGAGCAGTTCAGATCAACCTGGCCCTGATCTCTGTGCCAGCCTGAAGGCGTTGGGGGTCCAGATGGATTGCCAGGCGAGGCAGCACGAGCTGCCGGAGGGGACTTCTGGGCTGTGAGCGCTGCCCCCCGCCGGCACCGGCTGCCTGGCCCGGGAAGAGCCAGAACCCCGTGGCGTGGGGCCGCCCGGGCCTCCAGAGCAGTCCGCTGGCTTGGGCTGCCCCTGTGCCCCATTCCCTGGAGTCCCTCCTGACTCCAGCCGCTGGGCATGCCTCCTGCTATTCCTCCGGGGCTGCTGGACCTCTCCAGCCGGCCTGTGGTTTGGACCGTTGTCCCGGTCGCCCCCTCCCAACTGGGGACCTCGGGGCCCGCTGCCCACCTTGCCCCCCGAATGGCTGGCTGACCGGGGCAGTGGTGGGAGGTGCCAGGGCCTCTCCCAGGCGGCAGGTGAGGTCTGGCTCTCCTGGGCGGCCTGCCCGAGTCGGCAGGTCAGTGTGGGCTGTTATGCCCTTGCTGGGCCTCGGAGGCCTACAGGCCTGTCCAGGGTGGTGGGGGTGCCCAACAGACAGCGGACCTGGGAGGCCTGCCTGGGGGGACCCGTCCCTACTTGGTCATCTCTTGGCAGAATCGCAGATGTTCTCCCTGTCCCTCCCCTGACGGCCAGGTAGGGGCTGGCGGCTGTGGGTCCCGGTAGCCAGGCCCCCCACCTCTGCCCCAGCCCGCAGGCAGTGGCTGATGGGGCTGTCCAGCTGCTGTCCTCTCCCGCCTCCCCCAGGGCCGTCGGGTCGGTGCCGTGGGGCTCTCCTCGTTGTCAGGGGCCACCTGGCCAGGCTCCTGCGCAGCTGGCGACTCCTTCCCCTCCGCTTTGCCCTCCTCACCTCCCGACCTGCAGGTCCTCTGCCCAGCCTGAGCGTGTCAGCGTCCCCGGAGCTCAGTCTACGGCACTCTGGGCCATCTGCCCTCAGCTGCGGAGTAAGCCCCAGCCCAGCACCCCGGCTTTGGCGGCCGGGTCGTGGCCCGCGGCCTCGCTCCAGTCCTTAGAGCTGCGTGTAGCTGGCTGCCGTCGGGAGCCTGCCTCCCACTGGGCCTTCCGCGCCCTCCAACCCCCAGCATCCTGGCTGTGTCTTCTCTGCCCTCCTTTCTCACCCTTCCTACTCCCCGAGGGCTTCTGCAGAGCCCCCCTCCCCGCACGTGGGCTTTGTAAAGCCGGGGCCCCGGGAGCAGGCCGGCCCCTGCCCCCCAGCTCCCCTCGCCCCCGGCGGAGGGTCTGCCCCGGCCGTGCTGCACTTGGCTGGGGGCATCGGGAGTAGCTGGGGGAGCTTTGGCAGAGGCTGTGTGGGGCGGCCCCCCAGAGGGCCGGCTGCGGGGGATGGGAGGAGGCAGAGGTGCGCTGGCGAGCCGAGGGCGGGGCGGGCCCCACCGCCAGCAGGGGCTGGTTGGACCCAGCTCCCAGACCAGAGTCCGGGGTGGACGCCCTTCGGTAACCCAAGCTGGGCGTGCACAGGTAGGGTGGGGTGAGAGGGGCAAAGGGCCTGCGGGAGCTGGGAGGTGGGCCCAGCCGGGAACCACCTGCCGGCTATGCTTGGCGCAGCGGGCAAAGTCCCCCCCCCACCCCCCGAGCCAGGTGTGCGGCCGTGCCAGCCCCTGGCCACGCCTGGCTCCTCTGCCTGGGGCCGGAGGCCGGCCCCTTCCCGGCAGCATTCGTCACGGGGTGTCCTGTGACCCAGAGACCTGCGCCCCAAGGAGGCCCTGAGCCCCACCGGCTGTAGAGTGTGGAGACTGAAGGGGAGGTGGGATGGGGCCCAAGCCCGGGGCCCCAGCTGGGAGCAGGCCGTGGCCTGGGAGCACCACCCCGTCCCTGCCTGGCCAGGCTGTGCCAGGCTCAGTGCTCGCGTGTGCCCAGCCCCCTCGGTCTCCCTGCTAGGAGCTGGTCATGCGGACTAACGAGCTCATGCTAATCCGGCCGGGCCCTGGCGGCCCTTCCTGTGTCTTCGGTGGGGGATGGGCCTGGAGGGCCCAGGGTCGTCAATGCCGTGGACCCAGGGGTACCTGGAAGCCCTGTTCACGGTGGGGCCTTGGGGCAGGGGGAAGCCCCGCGTTGGCAGTCCCATCCTGCCTTTGGCTTCTGTCCTGCTAGGCCTGGGGGGCCTGGGAGCAGCTGAGGGCTGGGGCAGGCCTGTGTGGGGGCAGGGCAGGTAGAGGAGCCCGGCGCCTTCAAGCCACAGGAGCAGGTATTTTGCTGTTGGTCGTGGCTGACTCGGGCCCTGCGCACCGGTCTGCTCTTCGCGGCCACTTGCGTGTGCGGCAGGCTGGGACGGAGACGACGGGGCCGGGGCCTGAGGTTTGCCCGGCAGATGTCCGTGCGCGCGCCCCGCCGCGACGCGGATGCCCGTGGCCATGGGGGGCTGTGTGGGGACGTGTGGCAGTGGGAGGAGCGTGGTGGGGTGATGGGAGCAGGCGCCCTTGTTTCTGGATGCGGACTCAGCCGGGCGTTTCCCCCGAGGCCAGTGCCGGGGGTTCCTCTGCTGTCCCGGCGGCCCATCCAGCCTTCCCGTGAGGCCCCTCTGTGTCCTGCTGCCCCTGGGCCCCACAGTCCTTTCCTAGGGGCCCAGCTCCCGACTGCGGCTCCTTCCAAGGCGGGAGGAGGAACTCGAGCCGGCTGCTGGTGTCCAGTGCCGGGAGTTTAATGTTTCGAGCTCCCGCAGGGCTGCTCCCATCTGCTGCAGGCCGGGGCGGCGCTCGTATTCATTACCAGCCCGCTGGGCCAGGCCAAACACTGCTGAGCGGGGCTGGGGGCCTGGGGCTCTCGTGGGGAGGGGATCCTGGGTCAGGGCCGGCCAAGTCGGCCTGCAGTCCTGCTCCTGCCTGGCCCCGCCTCCTCTCAGGACCAGCAGCCTGGCCTGGACTCTGAGGCCGTTGGGAGAGGAGAGGATTTGCTCAGACGTGAAGTTCTGCGGCCTGCGGAGTGGACGGGGGGCACTAGGGCCAGATATGGGTAGTCCTGGGGGCGGGGGGGGGGAGAGGAAAGGGTCACCACAAGCCCCACTGGGGGCAGCTTAGCTCTAATTCTGACCCAGTCTGTAACACAGGGGGCTGGCCCTCGGTGCCACCTTCCTGGGGCTTGGATGTGCCAGCTACCTTGCTTTGTCACCTTGTGGGAACCCTGGGGCTTGGGTGTGCCCGGTCCTTGCCCAGCCGCGGTGGCAAGGCTCCCCTTGAGCTGTGCGGGCAGCCTCATTCCCGGGGCTGGCGAGCCAAGATGTGCGCTTAGCCCTGGAGAGAGGCCCTAGCCGACAGCAGAGACCGTTCAGAGCTGGGAAGGTAGGGCCTGCAAGGACGCGGCCCCCGCCGTACGGTTCACCGGGACCCTGCTTCTGCTGTACGTCGAGCTGCTGGGGGAGATGTGGCTGGAGCACACCTGCGAAGGCCCTCCTTCAACCCTGGGGGCTGCCATGGAAGCTTCTGGAGACCCTGAGACTTTGGGCTCCTGCTGCTGGCTACGATCTGGTCCCGGGGGGGGGGGGGGGCAGGCTACTCCAGGGGACTTGACCCTGGGCCTGGGATGCGGGTGTCTAGCCACGCTGGCCCTGGGGTCCTCTGGCCCCGGCCCTACAGGGTGCAGGTAAAGGGTTCGTCTCTGATGAGGGGCAGCTCCTCGTCCTGCCCAGGGCTGGCCACCTCTGCCGTGTTCTTCGGGGTCACTGGGCCCAGCTGTTGGGCTCAAGGACCGCTGGTGGCCAGGCAGCCGGGTCCCGCTGATGTGCCTCCTACCCGTAGATGAAGATCTCCTTCAATGACAAGCGCCTGCAGACGACGTTCGAGTACCCCCCCGAGAGCTCCCTGGTGCAGGAGGAGGAGGCGGAGGCCCAGGAGGAGGCGGAGGACGAGGAGGACGAGGAGGAGTCCGGCTCAGGTGGGGTGGAGAAGCCCTTCGCACTCTTCCTGCCCCGGGCCACCTTTGTGAACAGTGCGGGGCCCGAGAGCCCTCGCCTGCCGGACAGCAGCTCAGGTGAGTGGCCACCTGTGGAGTGGGCGCCCCGGGGGCTAGCCTGGGCCACACGTCCACACACGTGCCTCTCGGCCCGCAGGCCTGTCCAGCTACACTCCAAAGCACTCCGCGGCCTTTAACAAGTGGCTGGAGCAGACGCTGGAGCAGGCTCCGAGGGAGGCAGAGCCCGCCCCAAAGGCGGTCATGGTGAGCAGGGGCGGGACCGGGAGGGCAGACAAGGGATAGGGTGCGTGGGGGGGGGTCTAATATCTGGATGAGCCCCATCGGCCCCCTCTGTGTTCCCCCTCTCAGCTCACCCCTGCCAGTCACGACGACCTCTCGGACTTCCGCAGTGAGCCGGCTCTCTATTTCTGAGCCCGGCCCCGCCAGGACGGCCAAGGCTGAGCCCTGGGAGCCGGGCAGTGCCCAGGAGCCCTGCCCTTGTTCTGCACCCCCTTCTGCCCTGCCAGGCCCTGCCCTGCCATGTCTCACCCTCCCTCCTGCGGCCTCAGAACTGTGCTGGTGCTCGGCCTGAGCCCAGGGCCCTGTGGGCTCCTGCCTCCCTTGCGGGGAGTCTCACGCTCCAGCCCTGATTCGGGGGCGCTGCCTGCGGAGGACGGACAGGGCCCTGCTGGACACCACGGCCGGCCGCTGTCGGACACGTGTGAAGGGCTAGCTGGGCTGCCTTTCTCTGTGGGACTCCAAGCCACTCCCTGCTCACGACCCCCAACAGCAGACCTCCACCCGCCCCTTTGTGATGGATGGCAAGTCTTTTCTTGCGTTTGATGAGGGACTCAATAAATAGCACTGGACAAGGCCGCCTCTGCCTTCCCGTGTGGTCCTTGGCCTGAAAAGCAGGGAGCAGGGGTGGGGTCTGGGGGGCTCCCTTGAGGCCCTGGCAGCGGGGTAGTGTACGGTGGGAGCCTGGCTAGGACGTCTGTGCCCAGGTGCGGCAGCCCTGGAGGTCCAGCCGTTCACTTCTGCAGCCCCAGGTGCCCTACCTCTCATCCCACCCACCCCCTTGTCCAGGGGAGGGACCTTCCCGGGATCTGGTCTTTGGAGCCGCCCCTCCCATCCAGGGCTGACACAGTGCAAGCTACGGTGGGAGGGGCGCTCTGGCAGGGTGGGAGTGGCTTGACGCAAAGACCGAGGACTTGGGAGGGGACAAGGAGCGGGCAGGGGGTGGGCAGAGCCTCCGCTGCGACTTGGAAAGCTCCTGGCCTACAGGAGCCTGCAGCAAGGCAGGGGTAAGCAGACCGCTTCCCTGGGGTCAGTGCGAGTGGCTGGCGGGAAACCAGCAGCCCTTGAGCGGTAGCGGGAGTTGCAGAACCGCACGCTCAGCCGTGGCCTGGAGCTGGGGAGCTGGGGCTACCTACCGTCCAGGCACCGAACACAAGTGTGTTCCTCCTGAAGAGTTAAGCCCATGAGAAACGCTCCGTGGCCAAGCTTGGGAAGGAAGACGGTGTCTTAGTGTGTTCTTCTGGGTGAGGTGGGCCCAATTTTCCCAGACCCTCTCTAACAACATGTGCTTCCCAAACCTCCCTAGTCTCTGTGAGCAGTAGCCGCAGGGACCCCCTCCCCCCCCCGACAAAGGGGCTGACAGGCCAGCAGAGATGATGCCAGAGAGGACTCGGATGCAAGGCTGGAAGCGGGCGTGCCTGGTGCGACCAGGGACAGTGGGAGGCAGTGGCGCTTCTGGGCTGAGCCGAGTTTAGAATCCTGGAGCTGGGGCCCAGCCCTGTCTGGAGAACCTGTGCCGGGAGGGCATCTCCCTGGGCCAGGCCTTGCGCTGGTAACCGAGCATGGCACAGACCGGGACTGATGATGGGCAGGCCGCCTCCCGAGGGTAGAGTAAGTGGAGTCGGGGGACAGGGACCAGCAGCCCTGGTGCGGAGAAAAGGTGGGTGACAAGGTCACAGGAGATGCTCAAGGGTACCCTCAACTCTGCTTTTAAGGCCAACAAGGCTCACTATAGGAAAAGCTGCTCCAGGTTTTCCTCTCCCAAGGACGAGCCATACCACAGCTGGGCAAGGGCTCCTATCGATTCTGGGCGTGTCCAGCAGTCCTACGCTCAAAACACAAGCCACAGGCAGCAGAGCATCTTTACAAAGACAATCTTTACTGACAGTCACAGGCTACCAGGGCAAGCTCCAAGGTGGAAGGCCCCAGCCCCCGCCCACTCCCCTGGTCTGGGCACCAAGGTGCGTGCACGGCGGTGGTGCTGAGACGGGGAGCAACGCCTTTCTGGGAGCACGGGGGTGGCATGTGGGGAGCTCAGGCCCTGAGCACAAGTGACCCAGAGCCTGCCCTCCCTAAATCCTGCATGAGCCCAGGGCCAGGACCCCCGCCTGGTGGGCTGTGCCCAGGGCTGTCCTCATCACCTGCAGTGGGTGGAGCTTGGCCACGGCCTCTTGGTGCCTGAGACAGTGAGACGAGGCAGCTGCTACGGTGGAGAGGAAAGACGCTTCGGAGACAGAGTGCTGGAGGCCAAGTCGTTGCCGGCCGGTGGAGGCAGGCCCCTCCCGCCGCGGCGGTCAGCTGTCCTTGCCGCCGCCGCCGCCGCTCTTCTGCTCTGAGGCTGTGGCCTTGGTCAGGTTCCCAGCTTCCCTCTTCAGAACGCTGAGCAGAGTCTGCGAGCTCTCCAGGATCTAGAAACAGACGTGTGATGGTTAGCGCCGTTCCGCCCGTCAGGAAGTTCCTGCCACACCAACACCAGCCAGTGGGGCAGAAGCAGGGAGAGGGAGCCCCGAAGGGGAGGGTGGGACGGGGTCAGCAGGGCCCTTTTCCCCTCTGAGACTAGCCCAAAGCTCCTTCCTTGCACCCTGGGAAGCCAGGCTAGGTCAGCTCCTGCAGGCCCCCCCACCCCCAGGCGCCAGGAGCCCCACCTTGAGGTAGGCGGCCTCCGTCTCCGCGATGGTTCGGTCAAACTCGTTTCGAGAGGCAATCTTGCGCGCCAGGTTTTCATTGACTCGGGCCAGTTTCTCCGTCAGCTGCCTCACCTCATTCTGCAGCCGCTGCTTCTCATCCTCCTCCTGCTGGATCTGCCGACACAACTCCTCTCGCTTCTGGCACAACTCCTCGATGCCTGGGGGAAGGGGGAGGAGCGCAGGGCGGGCGCTGTGGACCCAGGGCAGGAAGGAGCGCAGCAGCCCTCCCCTCTGGAGCCCACCGCCTGCTAGGAGAGCAGCAGGTGCTGCAGGGCCCAGTACTGGCCGGGCCACCTTCCACACGAGTCAGACTAGTGTCCCACCTCCCAGGGGTTCTAGGGTCTAGGGAAGCCCCGCAGCAGACCACCGAGCATGCGCCTGGAGGCAGTGCGCGCCCCAGCCGTCCGTTCCTGCGCTCACTGCGCAGACACCTAGCGCCAGGCGAGTGCGGCACCGCGGCTGTGCGCCCCCGCACGCCCCCACGGCCTCCGGCGCCGTCCGAGCCGAGAGTCCCACGCACGGACCGTGCACCCCGCTCGGCCACGCGCGGCGGGCCCGCTACCGCCTGGGCCTGCAAGCCGGCCAGCCCCGCGCCCTCCCAGCCCGCCCGGCGGACCCCGCCGCGCGGTCGCTCACACTTGACCAGCTCGTTGTTGTAATTCTGCAGCGCCGCGCCCTGCTGGGTCATGGTCGCCGCCGGGCCCACGACCACTCCAACCGCCGCTACCGCATCGCCGCTCGCGCCTGCGCGCTGCCTTCCGCCCTCCGCGACGTCACCGCTGCGCGCTTCTCGTGTGCGTCATCGCTTCGCGCCGCGCCCGCTGACCCGGGGAAGCTGGGGGGCGCACAGATGGCGGCGGCGGGGCGCGACGGCGACCCCGGGACGGCACAGGAGCTCTTGGTGGCCTGGAACACCGTGAGCACCGGGCTGGTGCCGCCGGCCGCTCTGGGACTGGTGAGGCCCCGGAAGAGGGCAGCGGGCCCGCGCGGGGTTCCCGGGACGTCCAGTCTGGGTTCGTTAGGCGCCCCGGGCAGCCCTTCTCCAGCGTCGGCCGCAGCTTCCCCTGCGCTCCGTCCCTTCCCCGCTCGTTCCCGCCTGTCTCCGCCCTTCCCGCCTCCACCCTGCGTTCCGTCCTCACGGCCTTCTGCACTGCAGGCGTCCTCCCGGACCAGCGGTGCGGTGCCGCCGAAGGAGGAGGAGCTCCGGGCGGCGGTGGAGGTTTTGAGGGGCTACGGTCTGCATTCGGTCCTGGAGGAGTGGTTTGTAGAGGTGCTGCAGAACGACCTGCAGGCCAACATCTCCCTGGAGTTCTGGAATGCCATCTCCCAGCGTGAGAACTATGCAGACGAGCCTCAGTGCCTTCTGCTTCTCCTTGACGCTTTCGGCCTCTTGGAGAGCCGGCTGGACCCCTACCTGCATAGCCTAGAGCTCCTGGAGAAGTGGACTCGCCTGGGCTTGCTGATGGGCGCCGGTGCCCAGGGGCTGCGGGAAAAAGTGCACACCACGCTGCGCGGGGTCCTGTTCTTTTCCACTCCCAGGACCTTTCAGGAGATGATTCAGCGTCTGTATGGGCGGTTTTTGAGAGTGTACATGCAGAGTAAGAGGAAGGGGGAGGGGGGCACGGACCCGGAGCTGGAGGGAGACCTGGACAGCAGGTACGCGCGGCGGCGGTACTACCGGCTTCTGCAGAGCCCGCTGTGCGCGGGCTGCGGCAGTGACAAGCAGCGGTGCTGGTGCCGCCAGGCACTGGAGCAGTTTCACCAGCTCAGCCAGGTCCTGTGAGTACTTGCGCCGCTGTTCTTCTGGACTCTCTCTTACCGTCCCGGGTCCAGCTGGCCTCTTCGCAGAGCTGGAGAGCTGGCGGACCATGGTCCGGGGAGGGCCCCGGGATCTCTGTGCTGGGAGCCTGGACTTCCTGTCCTGGACGCAGGGGTGTCTCAGTTGTTCACACCAGCCCCAGGTTTCACGCCGTGCGCACTAAGAGCCTACGTGATTCCAAGC
The DNA here is from genome assembly GCA_028533885.1 of Nasua narica. Taxonomy (NCBI): domain Eukaryota; kingdom Metazoa; phylum Chordata; class Mammalia; order Carnivora; family Procyonidae; genus Nasua; species Nasua narica. Next base: position 80,124,781 of record CM052813.1, on the reverse strand, counting down.
TCCCTGGGCCTCGTAGATCTCTGCTGTGCCTTGTGGAGGCTCTCCAGGAAAGGGGTGGCCTCTCTTTTCTCCTGTAATTGCAAACAGTGGGTTTGCTTTTTTTATCCTTTCCAGTACAAGCTGGGGATTAGGCCAGCGTTTGGGGCAAGCAGATGGTCTTTCCAGCCTTTTAGAGAGGAAAGGATTTTGTTGTTAAAGCCTCCTTCTGACCCACGGGCCTTTTGTCCTTCACGACTGCTTGCAATGGTTCCGTCACATCAAGTGAGGCAGCAGCAGGCAGCGGTTAGGGAGTCGTTTTGTTGCCGGCAGGGGGCAAGGAGGCCCCGAATGGCTTCTGCTGGGTTCATCCCAGATGAAAGATGCGCAGAAATGTTCCTTCTCATTTCCTCTCAAGTCCCTTCGCCGACATCTGCACCAAAAGGTGAAACTGGGGACATCTCAGGACTCACGTGGCGTATTCAGCTGTCGTTTCAGAGCTGTGTGGAGGAGATGAGGCCACACTGCTCACATGGGGAAGGCCGGTGTCTCAGCCCAGGCAGAGAGGCCAGCTGGGGAGGGCAGGGCTCTGTTCTCTCGGCAGCTTTTTCTGGAAGCCTTTGTTACTGAGAGCGCTGGGGGCGGGAGCGGTGGTGGGAAGGAGAGTGCTGCGCGTGCTCCACCGGCAGGGCTCTTCTCCAGGCACAGGCTCAGTCTGTTGGAGCGGGTCAGTGCTGAGGCTGTGACCACCACCCTGCACCAGGTGACCAGAGAGAGGATGGAAGACCGCTGCCGGGGCGAGTATGAGCGCTCCTTCCTGCGTGAGTTCCACAAGGTAAGGACTGCGCCTCGGAGAGCCCCGAGGCCCTGGCCCTCAGGGGTTGTAGACCAGGTTTCTGGCAAACCTGAGCCCTGGCTTTAGAGGCCGTGAGAGTGACGAGACTTGGGTGGACTGGGGCCTGGCTGGTGGGGGAAGCTGGCTCGGTGCTGGCTGAGGGCTAGCGCGCCTGCCCTGGTGACAGTGAGAAAGGGCCCCGGGGTGCGTTCAGCGGGGTCTGTGCAGAATCACTTGGCTGGAGGCAGTGCCAAGGTCGGGGGTGTGCCAGTGAGGGCTCTCAGGGCACCGGTGCTGTTGGGGGCATGACTGGGACTCTGTTCTGGCCCCCCCGACTTGGGGAGGTGCTGGGTCCAACCAGAGGGGACTGTCTAGCCTGCTCCTGTGTTGTGCCTGTTTTCTTCCACCGGCTCCTGAGAACGCAGATTAGCTGTGATGGGGAATGAGAGCAAGTGTCCCCACAGCAGTGCTCTCGAGTGGGCGTGAGCACAGGGGCCTGGCTGGGGACCTGTGCTGCCCCTGGTGGCAGGATATCCAGGTATCTTCATCAGTGGCTGTGCAGTTTGTGGGTGAGCGGGATGCACTGGAGTCCCTGTGGCCACGGTGCCTATAAACGCACATGTGCTCAGAAGAGCCCTTACCCAAACGTGTGCACGTGGCTAGTCGGGTGCGTGGCCCCCAGGCCATGTCTGCCCACCGAGTCGGAGGTGAGTACTCTCCGTGCCCTGCTCAGGGCCACCGTTGCCAGGGATGTCTGGGCACTGATGCTCTTAAGGTGTGGGGGTGCACTGATGGAAGGCCTGGGGCGCCCCTTTGGGCCCATTATCCTGCTGAGTTCGATGTGCGCCTGCCACAGAGCAGGCGGCCTTGGGGACTCCCCAGGACTGGCCGCAGGGCAGCTAGCCAGCTGTGTGGCTTCTCCCGGGCTCTGCTCCACGTCAGGCTGGGGCTCAGCTCGTCACCTCCCCGCGTCTGTGCTCTTCCAACAGTGGATCGAGAGAGTGGTGGGCTGGCTGGGCAAGGTATTCCTACAGGACGGCCCGGCCAGGCCCGCGTCCCCTGAGGCTGGCAACACACTGCGGCGCTGGCGCTGCCACGTGCAGAGGTTCTTCTACCGGATCTACGCCGGCCTGCGCATTGAGGAGCTCTTCAGCATCATCCGAGGTTGGCCCCTGCTCTCTGGAGTCACGCCTCCTTCCCTGGCCTTTTGCCCTTCAGATCCGCGGGCAGTGAGGGCCACTTGGGACTGTGGCGTCTTGAGCAGGGCGGTCCCCTCGGCTCAGTGTCTGGGTCCGGGCAGGTGTGATAAGGCAGCGGACGGTGCTTCTGGGTGTCCACGCCCAGCTTCGTGTCCCTCTCTGTCCTGCATCATGGGGGCTTGCGAGCCCAGGGGGGTTCGAGGGTGACCTGAAGCGCCTAGCAGGTGTTCCTCGGTGCTACTGAGCCGACGTGCGGCTGCTCGGCCCCGGGCCCTGCCCACTTGTGTGCTCTCGTGCGCACAGTGTGCATGCGCTGCGTGTGTGCAAGGGCTGGCGCTCTTCTGCAGACTTCCCGGACTCCCGGCCAGCCATCGAAGACCTCAAGTACTGCCTGGAGAGGACTGACCAGAGGCAACAGCTGCTTTCGTCCCTCAAGGCTGCCCTGGAGACGCGCCTCCTCCATCCAGGTGCCGAAGCTGCGGCCCGCGAGCCCGGCCTCCTTGTGCCGGGGCCCGTGTGGGGATTGGGTGTGCAGACCTCGGGAGGGCCGGGCAGTAGCCCGGGGGCAGAGGTGGTGCGTGATCGCCGCGGGACAGACCACCCAGGGAGGGGGCTGGGGTCCTGGGAAATTCTGGGGAAAGCCCCCGAGAGTTGGGGAACAAGGGGGCTGCTTCCCGCGCGTCTCGCTGGTACCCTGGGGAGTGAGGCCCCAGCAGCAGCCGGAAGCCCGCCTGGCCAGGGCACAGTTGTGTGCCCGTGAGGCCGGCGCTCTGGGTACTGCGGGGACTACCGTCCGTCCTCTCTCTTGGCCGCAGGTGTGAACACGTGTGACATCATCACCCTCTACATATCTGCCATCAAGGCCCTGCGCGTGCTGGACCCGTCCATGGTCATCCTGGAGGTGGCCTGCGAGCCTGTTCGCCGCTACCTGAGGTGAGCGCTGCGGGCAGGCCCCGCAGGCAGCTCCGACTTGGGGCTCTTGTCTCCTGGCTCCGCGTGTGCAGCCACCTTTCCCCTGGGTCCTGGTGGCCCCCCTGAGACACCAGGGACACTCTGTCCTTCCTAGTGGGCCACATGTCCTGGCCAAGGCCAGGGCCCCTTCCTGTACCCATCGCTCAGTGCACAGACATTGGGGGCCCCACCGTGCGCCCCTGCCCTCTGTGCCCGCCCCTCCTCCCAGTGTAGAGAGGCTCCAGCTCAGCTTTGGCTGGCTGGCCAGGCCCCCAGGCTGAGGAGGAGGAGGGACCCTGGGCTCAGCCTTGCCTATGACGAGGACCAGGGACTGGTCAGGTGGGCTGCTGGGGAGCTTCTGTGAGCGGGCGCCGTGGGCCAGCTGCTCGGAGACGCCCCGGGACGGTAGAAGCTCAGGTTTCTTGCGAGAAGGGTCTTGGTTCTGTCTTGTTTTTTTTTTTTTTTTTTCAAGATTCTTTTTTGAAAGAGAAAAAAGGGGAAAGTACGTGCACCAGCAGGGGGGAGGAGTAGAGGGAAAAGGAGAAGCAGAGCCCCCGCTGAGCAGGGAGCCCAACTCGAGGCTCGATCCCAGGACCCTGGGACCGTGCTGTGAGCCGAAGGCAGACGCTTCGCTGACTGAGCCTCCTGAGCGCTCCGGTGCTCAGTGCTCGGTGCTCCCAGAAGATGGCGGGCCTTCATCTTAGTTACGTTCGTTTTCGTTATTCTCTTTTGAGACAAAGTCCGGTAGACTTAAGCGTGTGGCTGGCGGGCCCCGGCTGCCGTGGGTGAGGCGAGGCGCTGCGGGCTAGCGCGGCAAGCAGGGAGAGGCGCCGCGAGGGCCAGCAGTCCTCGCGTTTGGCAGGACGCGGGAGGACACGGTGCGGCAGATTGTGGCCGGGCTGACGGGGGACTCAGACGGGACCGGGGACTTGGCTGTCGAGCTGTCCAAGACCGACCCGGCGAGCCTGGACACCGGCCAAGACAGCGAGGACGACTCCGGCGAGCCCGAGGACTGGGTTCCAGACCCTGTGGACGCGGATCCAGGTCAGTGCCCGCTGGCCCTGCCCGGCTCCGGACTGCGGGCGGCGCTCCGGCCCAGTTTGTGCACTCACGAGCCCCAAGGCTTGAGGGGCTCAGCTGTCCCCGCGCAGCCCAGCCCATCGCCCACAGCGCTTCTGCTGGCTTAAGTGGGCCCATGGCGGCCCGCGCGCCACCCAGCCCGCCCCATGCTGGGATCCGAGCCTGCGCCTCGCGGGCTGGGCAGGGTGGGCCCCCCCGGGTGCAGACGGTGCTGGCTCAGTGCCCCCGCCCCACGTGCTGTGCAGGGAAGTCCAGCTCCAGGCGGCGCTCCTCGGACATCATCAGCCTGCTGGTCAGCATCTACGGCAGCAAGGACCTCTTCATCAACGAGTACCGCTCGCTGCTGGCCGACCGCCTCCTGCACCAGTTCAGCTTCAGTCCTGAGCGGTGAGGCCTGCCGGCAGCTGCTGGGCTGCTACCCCACGCCTTAAGCAAGCTGCTGGGGTGCTGCCCAGCGAGGACGGGCCTGTGCTCTGCCGTGGCCCCGGAGGCCCGGGGAGGCGGCCCCGGAGCTTGGGGAGCTGGGTACCCGGGGACCCCAGCATCTGCTGGGGTGGAGCAGGCCCGGGGTCTGGATGGCAGGGGCTGCATGTCCCCACGTCTCCTGGCTTGGGGTGTCCTTGCTCCAGTGTGGGCGGGCGCCTGTGCAGCCTCTCTGGCTGGGGACCCGCCGCAGCCCCTCAGAGATGCGTCTTTCCAGGGAGATCCGCAACGTAGAGCTGCTGAAACTGCGATTTGGCGAGGCTCCGATGCACTTCTGCGAGGTCATGCTGAAGGTGGGCGCCAGGGTCCCCGCCCGCCCGGTCCGGCCTCCCCCAGCCCGGCCCTGGGGCCTCCCAGACCCTCTCTCTTTCGGCAGGACATGGCCGATTCCCGTCGCATCAATGCCAACATCCGCGAGGAGGACGAGAAGCGGCCCGCAGAGGAGCAGCCGCCCTTCGGGGTCTATGCCGTCATCCTGTCCAGCGAGTTCTGGCCACCCTTCAAGGACGAGAAGCTGGAGGTCCCCGAGGACATCAGGGAGGCCCTGGAGGTCTACTGCAAGAAGTACGAGAAGCTGAAGGTACCGTGCATGCCTCCCCGCATTGGGAACCAAGCGCCCCTTCCAGCCCCGCCGTGCAGCAGCAGCTGGGTGCGGCCCCTCCCTGCCGTCCTCTCCGGACCCCTCTGCTCCTCGTCGGGGCGGAGGTGGGGGCGCGGCCCACGCTCTGACCTCTCGGGCCCGTGCACGTGCGCGTGGGAGCTTCTCCACTCTGTACTAGTGGAGGCGCCGCATTGCTCGTGCTGTCCCACCCTTCTGGGCTTCCTCGTCGGCTGTCTACCCTCTGGTATCTCCGAACCAGCGGCTGGGGTGCCGGGCTCGTCCCAGGGAGAGTCAGGGAGCTGCGTCTGCTTCGTGCCTGTCTGCCTCTGGGACCTCTCCGCTTGTCCGTGAGGCGTTTCACGTCCAGGATCCTGCTGTCGCGGCCATTGTCCAGCTTGCTTCCCTAGAGCTGCTCTCCCGGGTGCTAGAGGACCAGGACGGTGCTGTCTGCTGTGGCGACCCTGAGGACCCAGGACTCAGGAGGAGAGGGGCGCACTGCAGGACGCTGCCATCTGGGTTCGGGGGTGCAGGTGGAGCCGGCGGCGGGCAGGGATTGACGGCACGAGAGACCCTTCCCTGCAGCGGGGAGAGAGCGGGGAGCTAGGGTGCCCGTCCTAGGTTTCTGGGGACCGGGGAAGTCGTCCTGGGGCATTTGGTCTGCCTCGCGAAGAGCCGCTGGCTTCCTGAGCAGAGGACGCGGTCGGCGTCTGGGGAGCAGAGCCCGAGCTCTGGGGGCGTCGGGAACAGCTCCAGACGCGGGCCAGCACCTCCCTCGGGACAGAGCTCTGGGAGGGAGCCCAGCGGGCTGGGGGGAGGCGACCGCAGAGCCAGGCAGTGGGAAGGCCGGTGGCTTCTCCAAGTTCTACAGCAACGAAGCCAGTTCTGGAGGGCGGAGGGTTCCCTTCCAGAGAGAAGCAGGGGCTTCTGGAGCAAGCAGGGAGGCCGAACAGGGGCGGGGCCACGAGGGTCTGCCTGGCTCTCATCGGCTGCCACCAGGCCATCGACCGCCCCGTGGCTTCTGCTCCGGGCTGGGGTGAGGTGCTCGCTCCGAGCCGGCCCGCAGCGCACCCCCTCTCCCTGCCGGGGGCATCCGCGTGTTCGCTGCCTTCTCCCTGCCCCTTGCGGCTGCCTCGTTGGCATGCCGCCGCTGCCAGGAGCGAGGTCTTGCCGAGTCCCGGGATGGCTCAGCCACGCCTGCTCAGGCCGGGTGCACCAGGCGTGACGGCCGTGTTCTAGCCCGCTGTCTTAAGGCCGGCTGGGGCCCGGAGGGGCAGGGGCGGGCCGCAGGGCCGTGCTGGAGGTCAGGCCTGGGGCCGCCACGTCTCTGCCTCCCACCAACTGAACTCTTGGCCCGAGGAGCGTGCTGGGCGCGTGTGGGTGGCTGGGCAGCCCGCAGAGTGCCCTCACCTGTGCCTTCTGCTGCCTCGCATCCGCCGCGTTGCCGGCTGGAGTCGGGGCTCTGCGGTCACAGCCCTGGGCCCAGAGGGCCTGTGTGAAGCTCTGCTGGTTGCGACGTGGGCGAGCTGTGGGTCCTGCCGCCATTGTCTCCGTGCAAAGCGGGGTTCGCTATTGTCTCCCCCTTTAGAGATGAGGGGTCGTTGAGACTCTCAGCACTTGGCCAGAGGAGCTGTGTCGGTGTCCCAGGGCCGCCGGAACAAAGAACCACGAACGGGGCTTAGGACAGTGCGGATTTATCGTCTCAGTTCTGGCAGCTAGAAGTCCAAAATCGAGCGATCAGTTGCGGGCCGCACTCTCTCCGGAGGCTCCAGGGGAGGGTTCCGCCTGCCTCTTCCAGCTTCCGGTGGCTCCAGACGTCCCACGACTTGTGGCCACATCGGTCAGCGGCATTGTCCCCATGGCTCTGTGCAGACTGCTCAGAGGACTCCCGCCGTGTTGGGTCAAGGCCCTCCCCCCCGGTCAGAGCGAGCTCACTGGGACGGACTGAGTGTGTGGTGACCTCATTCCCACATAAGCTTCTGTCCTGAGCTACCAGGGGTAGGACTCCGGCGTCTTTTGGAGGGACACAACCTACAAGGCTCCACGTCCCGGCCCCCGAAGGCCCCGTCCTTCCCACACGCGGCACAGTCAGGCACCGTCCCCGCAAGGCTTAGTCCTTCGGCGCCGACTCCACGTTCACAGCAGCCCCGAAGCTCCACGCCTGAGCAGCATCTGATCTGCGGGAGCGCTCCGTGCAGGGTGCTCTTCGGCTGCGGGCCTGGGGGGGCGGACAGGGAGTGGCTGCGTCCGAAGGGCGTCAGGGCCGGTGTGGGGCCGACTGTGCATTCCCAGAGGAAGACTTCGAAGGAAGGAAGGGCTCACAGGCCCCAAGTCCGAGAGCCAGTGAAGAACCTGGGTGTCCGCACGGCTGGGTTCCCGGCTACCGGCCGGGCCCCCGCGCACAGCGCCAGCCTCTCGGTGGCTCCCCTCCCTCAGTGGAGGCTGTCGTCCAGCTCTCCAGGGCCCTGTCCGCCCGTCTCCGTCCGAGCTCTTCTGGGGCTGCTGGTGGGCCCCGGTGCCCTCTGGGCTCGGTCTCTTTCTGGGACAGGCTCGTGGCTGCCGGGAGGCCACCCTCCCACGCTGCCCTCAGCCTGTTGGGCTCACGCGGGCCTTGGCCACTGTGTGGCAGGGTCGCGCGTCCTCCAGTTTGACGCCTCACTGGTGTGGCTTTCCTTCCCACGGTCCCGCCGGCAGCCTCTTCGGGGCGGTCCGGGCCCTCACAGGCGTGTGCCCCGCACCCAGCTCCGTGGACGCCCCCATTCCCAGGGGTTGGCTACGGCAGCGCCCCTTCCCGGTGGCCACAACGGCAGGGGTGCTCAGAGCGAACTTCTCCTCCATTGTGCGGGGCTGCACGGAGACCAGGGTGTCAGCAGGGCTGTGGGGTGGCCCTTCCTACCCCCTGGCATCGGGATGGAGGGCTTTGCAGGCCTTGCTTGGGTCTCTTGGCTTGTGGCTGCATCCGTGCCGCCTCTGTCCTCACGCTGTCCCCCCTTGGGGATGCTGACCATGTTCCACTGGGGCCCCTGCACTCCGGATGGCCGCATGTTAACTGGCCCCACCTGCAGTGACCCCTTCTCCAGCTCCGGTCACACACTAGGATCCCGGGGGTCAGGATGTGGACGTGTTTCTCGGAGACCACACAGATGTGTCCGCAGCCCTCGCTGGGTCTTCCGTGCTCATGGTCACGCCGAGCCACTGGCTCCTCCCGCTGCTGCCGACGGCCTGGAGGGGGTGGCCGGGGAGCCCTTCCCTCGCCATTCCGGGCCACTCATGCTAACTCCGGCCCTCTCCAGGCCATGCGGACCCTCAGCTGGAAGCACACCCTGGGCCTGGTGACCATGGACGTGGAGCTGGCCGACCGCACCCTGTCTGTGGCCGTGACTCCCGTGCAGGCGGTGGTCTTGCTGTACTTCCAGGACCAAGGTGAGCCCGCCGGCCCCGAGCATGCCTCCGGGGGGCCCGTGCGGTGGGGGACGGGGGGCAGGGAGGCTCGCCCGCGGGTGCAGTACTCCCTCCCCGCCCCCCCCCCCCCCCAGCCACCTGGACCCTGGAGGAGCTGAGCAAGGCGGTGAAGATGCCAGCGGCACTGCTGCGGCGGCGGATGTCGGTGTGG